>CM032456.1:89303747-89829241 GCA_019049505.1 Pachyrhynchus sulphureomaculatus
TCAAAATAATCCATAAGAGAATCTATAGGAAACTAGAAACAGTACTAGGAGAAATACACTTTGGATTCCGAAATAGCCTTAGAATCCGCGAAGGATTGTTTCAACATTCCGGCTCAGAGATGTCTAGATGTAAACCAGGATGTTTATGTCTGTCTTATGGATTACAATAAGGCCTTCGACAAAGTTAAACACGATCCACTCGTAGGGATACTAAAGGCAAAATAATTGGATACCGTTGATATAAAAATAACAGACGAAATACGAATCAAGAGAGGTGGAGGACAGAGATGTCGCCCCTGCTGTTTAACCTATATTCAGAGACGATCATGAAAAAAACCCTAGAAGGGGAAAAGATTAGAATAAGAATTAGTGGCAAGCCAGGCAACAATATTAGATACCCAGATGACATTGTCCTCATGGCGAAAACTCTGGAGGATTTTAGACAGGGTAGTTGAAGCCAGTGAAGAAAGAGGATTGACACAACTCTGGAGGATTTTAGATAGGGTAGTTGAACCCAGTGAAAAAAGAGGATTGACACTTAATGTAAAAAAAACAAATTTATGATAATATCAAAAAATCAAGGAGTAAATGGAAGAGTTTTCATTCATAATGGTTCCATTGAACGAGTACATAAATATGATTATTTGGAAATCAGTGTCAATAACAATATCAACATCTCAGAAGAAATTCCAAGTCACGATATAAACTTAAACCTAAAAATAATATTAGTCAGATGCTACGGTTTCTCGGGTTTGCTTTACAGGGTAGAGGCATGGACGCTAAACAAACATAACGTCAATAAACTGAAGGCATTCGAAATGTGGGTATATAGAAGGAAACTCAAAGTACTTTGGGTTAATTAAGTCCCGAATGTTGAAGTGTTGCAAAGAATGAACAAAGATCGAGAAATTTTAATTACCATTAAACGTAGAAAAATAAAATATCTTAGTCATGTGATGAGAGGGTAAAAATGCTACCTGTTGCAGCTGATTAAGCAGGGGAAGTTTTGGGAAGAAGAAGTGTTGAACGACGCCGTATTTCTTGGTTTTGTAACCTGAAAGACTGATTTGGGTGTACATCCACTCAAGAATTAAAAAAATAATAGTAACGAAAGGAGAAATTTTTTATTACATGAACTGTTTACATGTGCTCACATCGCTCTACTACCAGGTTTTATAATCAGTTGGATTAGTTTGATAAATTTCTTCGAGATTATATTGGCTAAAAAACTGCAAACATCTACAGGATGTTTGTTAATTAAGTGAATAGCCAAACTAAGCCGTGCAAGATTTGGCACTATAAAATCTGCTAAATCGGAAGATCTCATGGAATATTTTCGAACTTTCCCTTGGTTAGACGTTTGTTTTCGATCCGACGACCCATCTGACTGCGCCAGGGAAGTTTCCGATGTTATTTTGGCCGGTATGGAGGCTTACATCCCTTTTTCGAAGAAATGCCCTTCTAACGGCAAGCTTTGGTTTGACCGAAATTGCAAAGAAGCTGTTGCTTCTAAACATCTCGCATACCGACAATGGCGCGAAAATCCTAACACCACAAATCTTAACACCTTTGTTCGGGCCAGGAACAGATGCAAAGAAATTATCGACGAAATCAAGGAGGCACACAATCAGCGGATTAGAAACAAACTTCTCGCTTGTCCCAACAATTCCAGGTCCTTTTGGTCAGTCGCTAAGGCAGTTAATCAAAATTTCACCAAATCCACCATACCACCACTCACACGGCCAGATAATTATATTGCAACGACACCTGTTGAGAAAGCGAACTTGTTGGCTGAACTCTTTGCTTCACATTCTACTGTCGATTTCCAAGGAAAAACACACACCTACTATTCCTATATTGCAGTCAAGGATGCCCAATATTGTCTTCAGACAGCGTATTATAAAACGTATTTTGATGAAGCTAGACACCAAAAAGGCTTCTGGCGCTGACGGAATACCTACCATAGTTCTCAAAAACTGTGCGAGGGAATTAACACCAGTTTTCTGTAGACTTTTAACCTATCCTAGAGAAAGGGAATATTTAATTCCTGCTGGAAATGTGCCATAGCTCAGCCGATACCTAAAAAAGGCAGGAAGACCTTGCCAAATAACTATCGACCAATCGCACTGCTTTCAATAATATCGAAAGTCACGGAAAAGGCTATCAATCAGCATCTTCTAAAATATCTTGAAGGATTCAACATTATTAGCGATCACCAATATGTCTTTCGTAAAAATAGATCAACAGGAGATCTTCTGACTTATGTAACACATGTTTGGAACAACGCAATTGAACACTTTGGAGAATCTCGAGCGGTTGCTCTTGACATATCCACGGCATTCGACAGTGTTTGGCACTATGGGCTGTTGGCTAAGCTACGTTCTTATGGTATGTCTGAAAAGTTCTGTTTGTGGCTCTCATGTTTCCTCAGAGAGCGTTCTTTACGAGTGACAGTCGACGGATTTCTTTCTAACACCTTCACTATCAACGCCGGTTTACCCCAAGGCTCCATACTGTCTTCTACTATCTTTCTCATTTATATTAACGATCTGCTGGAAAAGACCGAGAATCAGATCTACAGCTTTGCAGATGACAGTACACTTATCTCTTCATTCACTTTGAAACGCTCGGACATCGGCTACTCAGACGAATATCCGCAGACAGCAGGCAGTCATTCAACTTAACAAACACCTGGAAGAAATTCTATCTTGGGGTGACAGTAACCAAGTGGAATTTAACGCTACAAAAACCCAGGCGGCAGTTTTTTTCTAAAAAAGTTAACGTTGCTGAACCCGATATAGTTAAGTCGGGGCACTCCATTCCTCTAACATCGTCACTCAATTTGTTGGGCGTTAATTTGGGAGGAAATATGTCCTGGCATGAACATGGTGCAGGCATCGCAAGGAGAGCTTCTCAAAAGTTGGGAATATTATTTCGAACCAGAAAGCTTTACACTCCACAACAACTGTTAATTCTTTACAAAGCTCAAATTCGACCAACTATGGAACACTGCTCCCATGTTTGGAGTTCCGCTCCCAAACATACACTGCATTTGTTGGATTCTATTCAGAGAAGAGTTGTTCGTCTGATTGGAGACCCGGAACTGACGACGGCAGCTTTGATTCGCTGGAACATCGAAGAACAGTTGGCGACTTGAGCCTATTCTAAAAGTATTTTTGATGGAAAGTGTTCGAAGGATGTGGCCCGCTTAATTCCTTCCAGAGCGGTACATGTTAGAAGTACACGTCGCGCTAATACTTCACACCCATATGAGGTTCAGCTGGTTACTCCTCGTACAACTCTTTTCAAGCAGTCTTTTATATGGAGAACATCATCCCTTTGGAATAATTTGCCCAGGACTGTGTCTCTCACCGAGTACAATTTACAGCGATTCAAGAACAACGTGAATCGCTTTCTCCGCACACGTGTCGCTCCTGTAGTGCTTTAGGAACTTTCCTGTAGCACGTGTGCTAGACCCATAAAAAAAAAACTTCATAAGGTAATAATATTTAAAAAATAGAAAAAGATCTTACATAAACATAGATAAGTTTCGAAGTTACAAGATGTTAAAATATTGATACGATTTTAGTTTCTCATACCTATTAAATACATTTCCTTTTGTTTTGAACTAATAAGTGTGTGAATTTCGAACGTTTAAAGTTAGTCGTTAGATGGTTTCTGGAAAATAAATGAATAGAACTAGCATTGGCCTGATGTTGTGGCTGATCTTTTTTCACATGCGCACCTGTTTCCCGGAATAATTACGTGTGATTCTAGTACAATCTCGAAACAAAATGTTCCAGAATGCAGGAAAAATCCGGTTCACCGTGTCCCAAATAGGCACGTATATCGCACTCACAGTTTAAGACTATGCTGGTGTGTTCCTTTGATAAGGAAATAATGCAGCAGTACCGCAGAGTTTACGAGATTCTGCTCGAAGAAAAAGACCCGAACTGTGGCTTGACAACTAAATGATTCATCATCACAATACGCCAAGTCTCTTACCAATAAATCACTTTATTGGTAAGAGACCCAATTAGATAAAACCGCCTGTTCACTTGACTTAGCTCCCTGTGATTTCTGAGTATTTTCAAAATTAAAGGCTATGTTGAAAGGACGAATATTTTCTAATATAAGTGATACAGCCTCTCAAGTAAGATCGTGACCGCTCGCATTCTTGAAAAAATGTGTTTTGAGAACATTTTTTTGCCATCAATGTATTCTTTGGTGCGCTAACAACGGCGCAATTATCGTAGTAAGTTGTCCAATAGCCTCCTGCATTAATAATCACCTCGCATCTTTGAGGCATGCTGTCGACGAGATTTTCTGCATACTCTGCAAATTTTTCGAATCTCACGAGACAACTGAGTCAAAGTCCTCAGAGTCTTTCGTCTGACCTTTCTTTTTATAAGGTATCGAACGTTTCCAATAGAGTTGGCTTCCGGCGATTGTGAAGGCTACTGTAGTATCTTATCGTGGGCGTAAGCGAGTCGCTTTGCGACATGATTTTCGCCCAGCAACATGTTTCGGAATTTGACATGAGTAGAAAGATGTTGTCAAACCCGATTTTCTTAATTTTTTGTCGCTCCTTGACGGAGCGTCAATTTTGAGTCCCGATTCGTTTTTCGACCTTCAGAGTGACTGTGAGCCTACTGAGCCACGTTTTAACAAGTCGTCGTGTCACAAACAACACCGACTTTTTAATATATTTAGCGGCCGCGGAATGTACCATTTTAGGCTCCTTTGGTTGGGAACAAAGAGACTGCCTCTAACGGACGCGCAAACAAATGACTCATTTTGAATTTTAAGTGATTTCGACAAAAGTTCGGAATTGACAGATACTTTTAGTAAAATGCTCTAGCAATTTTTTGTTGAATCGTTAGAATCGCAGCTACTAAAAATGAATCATCGCATACTGTATTGAGTGTTTAAGTCTAAATTCTAAAATATATCAAATAACATTAAGTTTTCTGGTTTCTTGTTATTCCACATTATTCCACAAAGAAGTTGATCATTTCAGGTTAGTTTAGGTTAACTTGCTTCTCGTCTTGGTATCTGGCCAAATAGATCGCTGACACATTGGCTAAAAAGAACACTCCAATGGGCTTGAAGTCGTTCTTAGGAATTTCTTGCACGAACAGTGCAACGACCGTATAGCTGCTGAAAAATAAGTTCATGAGAAACTGGAACGAGGTACCAGGTATCAGATAGTATATAAATCTCATAGGGAGAATTAACCCTTAGCAAGCAGGAGCGACTGACCAGTTACTCCCTAACAAAGAAATTAAGTGCAGAATAGAAGGAACCAGAACAACCTTCATTAAAATGAAGTCTCATTTTTGCAATGCTAGCATTAATCTGAGACTGCGTCAGAGAATGCTAAAATCCTATATTTGGTTGGTTTCATTCTACGGCACTGATGTGTGGACATTGAAGGTTGCGACAGCTTGGAGGCTTCGAGATGTGTCTGCATAGAAGGATTCTTCGTATTCCGTGGACAGCTTATGTCACCAATCTGGAAGTACTGCAGAGAACTAATGCAGTCAGAGAATTGTTGTCAACGTGTCAAAGTGCAGAAAACTGGTATTTGGGACATGTTCTTCGTGGAAAACATTATTTGTTGTTGCAGCTCAAAATGAGGGGAAAGATTGTGGGCAGGTGCGGCGCTGGTAGGAAGCGGACCTCTTGGCTGCGAAACATACGAGATTGGACGGGAATCCATAGGGTCGAAGAGTTATTTCGAGTCGCTGGGAATAGGGAGAGTGATAGCCAAGGTCAGGGAGACCTGATATGGAACATATAAGAAGAAAAAGATGCCAGGTCTCTTCACTAACATCAAACCGAAAAGACTTGATGACTGTGTTTGGAGTACTAAGAGAACTTTTCCACCTGAATGAGTGCTGAACTCTCGTCAGGTTCAAAGACTATCCAGATGGTGCTTGGAGAAGGAGGAGACAGATGTTCATCTGATTATGTCAGAGCAACAAAATGATCCAGACAAACTTGCCTAAGTACCCCCACATTTTTTACCAGGGTGTATTAAAGGGATTCGACATAGAAAGCAGCTGTCCTTCGTAAAGGCTATTGACCTTCCACAATTCTAAAATGGTGTAGATGTACAACTGCCTTAAGACTCTAAGTGATGTAGATATACCTATATATCCATCATATAGTCAGAAGCAAAATGCAGAAAGCTACCATCGAGCCGTGTTTTCAAAAAAGATTCCTTCACTATGACTATTGTTTTATTGCTTAACTTAACTGCTAATTATTACCTATTATACTGGAAAAAAGACATTAATTAGAATTCATACCTGTAACATATAAATTGCCTAATGGATCGTTACCAGTTAAAAAGCATTTAAGATTAATATTAAATAATATTTATAACTAACGATGAGGCAACACTTGCAACTATTAAGTTCAATAGCATTATTATTTGAAAGAAAACAATAATATTTAGTTTAAATTGTCCATGAAACAGTTAAAAATATGAGCAATGTTAAGTATGTGAACCGAATTATCTTTTTATCTCCATGGGCAATAACAATCTTGGTAATAAATTGCAATTGTGTTGTGGTTAAAAATCAGAAAAGTGCAAGTATTGCAAGAAAGTAAACAGTTTTTAGGCATTTGATTTGCCTTGTTTTTGACATTGTTTTCATCAATGGTTTATTTGTCCTGAACAGTGACCGTGCAGAAACTTTTACTCCATCGAGACTAAAAAAGTCCTTAGAATGAATGAGAACCGTTTTTTTGGTTGAGCTACTTGAAATCCGTGAATGAATGCTGCATATTGTGCTAAAGTATATTTAATTTTGTAGTTGCATAAAATTTAAAAATGGTTACATTAGATTAAAATATCATTTAGTTTAATTTTCGTTCTTTGGTTATTTGTAATAAATAAAAAATATAATCATCATCAATCCGATCTTATAGCGTTTTTCGTCTTCCGGTTCCCAGATTGTATCCTCTTCTATCTTCCCAATCTCCTGGTTTTAGATTTTTCTCTGACATTGCCCTTTGAACACTTCCAAACCATATCGCTCTTGGTCCCTTTCTTCTCCTCCTTTCGCTTGGTACCCACTTTAAAACCATCTTTGGTATTCGGTGTTTTTCCATTCTTTCCACGTGTCTGTATCCTAGTTGTTGAATTTCCTCAATAATCGTGTTTTTACTTTCATTACATCCCTTATTCTTTCATTTTTAACTCTATCCATTCTTGACGCTCCAGCTGATCTTCGCCAGTAATCCATTTCGAGTGCCATTAGTTTCTGTTCCAATCGTTTCGTTAATTGTCAAGTTTCACTACCGTGTAACACGATGCTCTTAAATACAGCGTTATAAATGAGGTGCTTTCTGTGACATGTTATGTTCTTCGATCACAGAACAGAGTTTAGGTTGACAGCCTTTCCTTTACTTGTTCTACTTTCCACTTTTTTTCCGTTCTTTATTTGTATTAGTTCCGAGATATACGAGTATACACTCTTCACCAGCATCTATGACCTCACCAATCTTTAAAGTAACGTTTCCCTGTTTTCCTCCTATACACAAATATTTGGTTTTCTTGCAGTTAACTGTTAAACCCCAGTTTTTATAATCTTCAATTAACCTTCTCGTCATAAATTCAAGATCTTCCTTGTCCTTAGCCTTAATGACCTGATCGTCGGCAAAATGTCGAGTGTACAACGTTGTCTCGTCGGCCCGCTGTATTCCTATTCCTCCATATGCTCTTCGTCATCTCTCTAATGCCTCATTCAGATAAATTTTGAACGAAAAAAAATATAATAGTAATATTATTATAAGTATATAAAGATATACTTCTTCTTCCTGTGCCGTCTTCTCTCTCGAAGATTGGCGATAACTACAGCAAAATCTTCTTTATTCTCCGCTGTTCTTATTAGGGTTTCTACATTTATGCTTGCCTAATCTTCAACATTTTTTCATCCAAGACATTTGTCTTCTGCCTGGACCTAGTTTCTCACTTTGCATTTGATGATAAGATGTAATAATCAGTATTTGCTATTTTTGAGTATATGTCCAAAGTATAAAGTCTTTCTTAATTTAACAATTTTTAGAAGTTGACGTTTTCGATTAATTATATTTAGAAACGATTCATTGACTACGTGTTCAGTTCAAGAAATTCTTCACTCGGAGGAACACTCACATTTCAAAGGTCTCAATCTTTCTCATAGTTGTAAGGGTCAAGGTCCAGGCCTCCATGTCATATAATAGAATTAAGTAAACGTAGCAATTTATCATACAGTAGCGTTTATTTCCCTATAACAGAGAAATCGCTTAATCCTACAGAAGGCACTCCAGGATACTCTATGCCCGCTATAACCTCTACGTCTGGAACCAAGTTTTCGGTAATCTAACATCCTAGGTATTTGAACTAGTTAAGATCACTATATATATATATATATATATATATATATATATATATATATATATATATATATATATATATATACATATATATATATATATATATATATATATATATATATATATATATATATATATATATATATATATATAGGCCCTGAATTTCCATCTCAATCTATTTGCAGCTGTTTCATCCAATTCATCCAATGCCCGCAATTCTCTGTATATCATCCCGCCATCTTGTTTTGGGACGTTCTACGCTCCTTTTCTATTCTCGGGGGTCTTCATTCTAATGTTCGCTTGGTCCATCGATTATCGGTCGTGCGTGCTATATGTCCAGCCCATTACTACTTTTTTTCTGCTACGTGCTCTATCTTCTTCTTCGAGTGGACTCCTAACGGAGATTAGAAATCATCACAGCTACTCTCACTTTATTTGCTGCTCTTCTAAACAGTTCAATTGAGCTGCAGCCAAACCAGTCGCGCAAGTTACGCAACCACGATATTCTTCTTCGTCCAACATTTCTCTTCTCTTTAATTTTGCCTTGCATAATATTCCGCAACAGTGAATACCTTTCTCCCCTCAACACATGTCCCAAATATTCCACCTTTCTTTTTTTAATAGTGTTCATTAGTTCTGGGGCTTTGTTTAGTCTTTGGAGAATCTCGTTATTGGTTACCCTATCAATCCATAACACTTTAAGAATGCGCCGATAACACCACATCTCAAAAGCTTCAATACTTTTAGTATTGTTCTGTCTCAAAGTCCATGCTTCCACTCCATAAAGAAGCGTTGAGAAGACATGACAACGCAACATTCATAACCGCAGTACCAGGCTTAGATCTCGATTGCAAAAGAGTTTTCTCACTCTATTAAAGCTTGATCTTGATATCTCTATTCAGATTTTAATGTCCTTTGTCTGATCTGTGTTCTCGTTCAGCCATGTTCCCAAGTATTTGTAGCAATTGACTTTCTCAACACTTATGTTATTAACCAGAAGGACGATCCTGGTTATTTTGAGATTTTGCCATCACCATAAATTTTGTTTTCTTTAGATTTACCTTTAGACCAAATTTATTGCAGCTGTTATTTAACCGCTCAACAAGATGTTGTAGGTCTTCTAAACTTTCTGCTATCAGAACTGTGTCATCGGCGTATCTTACATTACTCGGGGTTTCAGTGTTTACCGTTATGCCGATATTAAACAAAAGGGGTGACAGTATGCAGCCCTGACGTAATCCCCGGCGGATCTCTATCTCTTCCGTAATCATGTTCTCCACTTTTACTCTCGCTGTCTGGTTCCAATATAGATTGCATATGATGCGGACATCTAGATCATCGATATTTTTATTTTTGAGGATTCTCTTTAATTGATCATGCTCTATAATATCCTCGTTTGTTCACGTATCCACTTGTTTTTTTTCTATCTTTAAGTTTTATCCCTATTATCTGTCTTTCGTGTGCTCTTTGGGTCCGAGCTGGTTTTTGTAGATCAAGTTTATTCAATGTCCAAGTTTCAGCGCCATATGTAATTACGGCTAGGATGCACTAATTTCCTGAATACGCGCCATCTAAGTCTTATTTTTTTTGAAATTTCATCCAAGACACTGTCTCTCGTCGTACTAATTTTTTGCCCCAGATATTAACAATCTCGAGAGCTGTTCCTTCTAAATTTATGTTGTTATTACTGTTGGTTGATATTTTTGTCTTACTTTTATTCATCTTAAGATCAATTGTCTTATTATTGTCTCATTTGTCATTTCTTGTAACTCACGTGGATTACTACTGATGATTATAATATCGTCTGCTAACCTTAAATGAGTCAGATACATATCATTTGTCTTTAGGCATCTCTCTGTCCAATCTAATTGGATAAATACGTCTTCCAGAGCTGTAATAAATAGCTTATGAGAGATGTCTTATGTCTCTTTGTATACGTATTCGTTGTGTTTTAGGTTTCCTGTACATCTTTGCATTTTCAAATATAACTTTGATTAGGGTAGTGTATCTAGAATTAATTCTACAGATGTATAAGTAAGTTAAATAATTCAACACTCATATGGGGTTTCTTTCGGGAGTTGGGGCCATGTTCTCTAGGCATTAACTTCCTGACGTTTCGTTGACACTGCGGTCAACATTTTCAAACGTGCCTTTGTTCTTTAAAAAATTACATTACACAATTTTTGCGTTTCTTCGCGTTTTAGGATCTCTAGATTACGAAAAACGTAGTCTCTCATTTCGTTCGGTCTGTCGATCTGTTGGCACGATAACTCTCGAACGAAATGAGATATAATCAAACGGAGTGCATAGATGTTATCTGATGAGGGAATGAAAGCTATAGTTTTGAAACGATATCGCTTCAGGCCAAAAGGTAGAAAACGGCGGGGGTCGATACATTTTATATGTTTTATTGAAACTTTTCCTGTTTCTTTTTTGTTGAAATAATATATATATATATATATATATATATATTATTTCATATCGTATATCCCTTCTACCGTATGATGTAGGGTATTTGTTGAAATATTAAATAAATTTTATGCCTCAATATTTATAGTAAAACATAGAATTATAATACAAATTAGGTTGTCTTGTAACATTTTTTCCTAGATTTTAAGATCATGTTACGACACTGTTTTTCTCTCTATAATTGGTATTTTATTACATTTTTATATCTATTGCAGTTATTTCAATTCTTGAGTAGTGTAGTTTAAAACAGTGTTTTAAATTTTTGAGCAGTTTAATTTAAACCGGCAGAGTGTGTAAAGCGTGTTGCCGACTTGATTTATTCAGTTTGCATTAATTTTTCGCCTGAAAATGAGCCATTTTAAAGACGTCACTTTAAGGAAGGGATTTTAAAGGCTTTTTCCACCATGAAGCAGTAGTGGCTTTTTGGACCATGAAGCCGAAGCGGCTTTCTTCTCCAGCACGCCACAGAGTGGTTTTTTTGTGATGTAGTAGTGCAGTAACGGTTTCTAGCTCTCAAGTTTAAGGCTTTTTCCTTTAACAGCTCAGATGAAACTACTAGGATGGTGATGGCTGAGACAATATTTTTATGAGAGTCTCACCAGGAGAGACCAGGTAACTTATGGAAAACCCAGGAGGAGAAACCAATCCGTAAGTCATAAGCACACACGTCTAAAGATCTCACTTCCTGTCTACAAGTGTGTTTCCATCGACTACTCTACACGTGTAATTCGCGGAGTTAATTTCAAAAACTTTTAATATCGAGTATAATCAAGCCTTTTATTAAAGACCCTATGCCATAGCTTAAGGGCTTATTATTTACTAGAAGTAAGTTATTTTGTTAATAAATATACCCTTTTTTATTTAAATGTGTAGTGTCTCACTAAACTCCTGCTTTTTCTTTCAGGTCGCAACGGTTGTACGTAAATTAATCTTATTTTAACAACTAAATAACTCTTCGGTATTTTTTCGTTTGAGCTGAAATTAGATTCCTTTTATTCTAAAATGAATGGTGTCCAATAAAAAATAAACATTACAACCAAGTTTTAAACAAGTATAGAGACTATTTTCAAAAGACATACAAAAATTATCTCTTACCCATATTCTCCAGAAAAAAAAATGAGCTAGCTTATATCTAATTTCTTTCATATCTACTCAATCCATTCTCAAAATTAAGATGTATATATATATATATATATATATATATATATATATATATATATATATATATATATATATAAGGGGCAAATAACGGCTTCTATTTAATAAATAAAATATTTAATTAAAGAAAAGGAAGTTAAGACGTTTCAGTCTTTTCATTATTTTCAGGAATGTGTTGAAAGAGGCGGGGATTATTTAATATTGTATAATTTATACAGTATTTTGAAATATTTTTTGAACAAATTTTGACCATATTATGAATAGTAAAATATGTAAGAGGTTAATGAAGTGGGGTAGAAGGTGAAAAGGGTTACATCTTATATGTTATATGGTGTTACCGGTTTTTGTCAGAATTCAAGAGATTTGATTGTGTGTCCCATAAAATATTTATTAGAAAACTTAAGTACTATCACTTCGACTATACTAGTCTTAATATTATCAAATATTTTCTGTTCAATCGTCGCAAGGATCCAGTGCTGTGCTCTACGTTCAACTTTACTTCTTATATACATTATTGAGCTTATTAATGCTACCTCTCATTTCCATCTTGATTTATTTGCATCAATATAAAAGCTACCCTAGATCCCTAACATTAACTCGATCTCTGTGATGCCTCGTGTCTATGATATTTATATTTATCATATCGAGTTAATACTGTGATATTTATGTATTGTGTTTTTTATTTATTTATTGTGTTTATTGTATTTTTATTTTTTTATTGTATTTACACATCTGACGACTGAAAACACCTTATGTACTAACATGGGATGAAAACTCCCGAGAATTTCCAAAAGAGACGTGTGATTTTCAGTTAATGTCATCTCTTAGAAGATTCGTGTAATATTTTCATGACATGTTATCTAGTAGTTTACGAGTTACAGCTCTTTGAGTGACGCTACTTTCGATTTTTGCAAAACGATGGAATAAAAAGAATTTCGAGTATTGATTAAACATTGCTTTTTGATGGGAAAAAATATAACCAGAACCCAAGAATGGCTTGCGAAGTGTTATGGTACGTTCGCTCCGTCGAAAGCAACTATATATCGCTTAGCCTATTTTCAGTTGTTTTACAATAAACCACATAAGGTCTGAGGTTGATCCGTCGCAAATCTCGCTGCCTGCCTTTAGTGTTGGCTGTGCCAACTACTTTGTTGGTTTGTGGCAGCTATGTTAGCCTCCGATTGGGTACTAGATATGCGTATTTGGTACAATTCGTTGTATCTTACCGTTGTGTTCCGTAAGTACTGGAATAAAGTACTTATAATTCTGTTCTCTTCTTTGTCGATCCTAGCCCGACTGATGGGCCGTAATACGGCGAAACGCGTCTCGGGATGGATGGACGAAAAAGAGAACAGTGGGTAGACTGCTGAAATATGGGCTTTAGCCTATTTTCAGTTGTTTTACAATAAACCATATCGTGAACTTAAATGCGGTCATACTCCAAAAAATATAAAAAATATCCACCATATTATGCTGAATAATAGTAAAGTGAAATTGAGAGAGATAGCTGACATCGTGAAGATATCAGTAGAACGCGTGAGGCATATTTTGCATGAATATTTGCATATGAAAAAGCTATTTGTCCAATGGGTGCCGGACCCTCCCACGCATGGTATAATACTGATCGACTATCTTGAGAAGGGGCGAAGAATTACCGAAGACTATTACGTTGGTTTATTAAGAAAAAAGGGCCTCATTTCGCGAACAAAAAAGTGTCGAAACAACTTTTACCAAAATAATACACCGGCTTGGCTTACAAGTCCATAAAATTGATGGTGAATATGGACCAATTGAGCTATGAATTGCTTTCTCATCAGCCATATTTTCCAGATCTGGCTCCCAGCGATTATTACACTCTTTTTAAATTTAAAAAGGTGACAGAAGTTGAATGGAAAACTTATTTTGGATAGCTCATACTCTATAAAAGCAATGTTGGAAGATCGCGGGAATAAGTATATCGCTCTTCAAGAAAACTATATTGAAGAATAAAACTCATTTTTAGCAAAAACTTTGTTTTTTCTTCAAAAGTCGGGAAACTTTTCACCGCATGTTGTAATAGCATGAATAAACATATCAAATTAAGAATATTGAATTGAATTGAAAACAGTAATTAAGAGGTCATCATTCTCAAGGGGGGAAGAAGAAGTACTGTACAATTTCATATTTAAAAATTCGCCCTGTAATATGCATATTATTTTAATCTACTTAATAAGGCAATAATTAGGCAATTTTGGTTAGATATCACTAAACCTACTTTATGTGCTTATTTCCCGTAAAAAAATTAAAATAGTTGTAATAATAAATAGGCTTGTATTGAAATGTCAAATACCTTCCAAAAATCAGTTATCGCCTTCATGCACTAATAGCCTCAATATATCCTTCTTTGAATTTGTCCGTTTGCTAAATTGGTATGGTCATATAATATTTTATCATACCCTATTATCTAATATAAGCACAATAAATTATTACTTGATAGCTTGCAATATGGCGTGACCACTTGCAACATGATTGTAGGTGTACTGCATTTTTTTCAGACGGTAAATGTAAAAATAATAAAACCGAGGAATGCCGCAATGATACCTAATATGACAATGACCTGAGGTAGGTATTAGTAGGCTTAATCGACGTTGTAATGTGTAAATCATGATTTCAATTGTTGCAAATTATTGTTCATTACTAATAAATTGGATAATAATTCTCACTTTAAATAATGAATTGTAATCTATAAAAAATGGGTAGATTTACCCAGTACTTTCGTTGTAAACACGTAGTGCTAAAATAAACAATGGATTTTGCTTACTCAAGGTAAAGGGTAACTTCAAACACTACCTGTCGGAGCTCTAGTGTTTGCTTTTTGCAGCAATTGTGTTCCGCTAATTTTTTTATGTCCTCCATCTGTGGTCTACCTCCGCATCTCTTATGTTTTCTAGGCCTGCATTGAACCATACGGCATGCCCATCTGTTATCACTCATCCTTGCGATATGCGCCGCCCAATTCTACCTTAATATACGTATCTCGATGTCCGGGGTACGTTCTTGGAGTCTAATATTTAGCATTTTCCTTTCCATTATTCTTTGGGTTACATAGAGTTTATATATTCTACTTTTATTTAAAACTCACGTTTCAGTGCCATATGTTAATACTGCCAGTACATATTGATCGAACACTCTGGCTTTTATTGTATTTGGGATGTCCAATTTAACGTTGTTAAAATATTTGGTTTTGGTGAAGTTTATTTTTATACCTGTTTCTAGAGATTTGTTATTTAATTCCATCAGCACGTCTTGTAATTCTTCTTTTGTGTTGATGATCAGAGTGACATCATCCGCGAACCTCATATGATTTAATCGTTCACCGTCTGTTAGTATTTCTTCATTTTCCCACTTTAACAATTTGAACATGTCTTCTAGAGTCAACGTGAACAATTCTAGGGATATTGAGTCGCCTTATCTGATTCCTCTTTTAATTTTATTTATTTTTTCTTCAAGTACTATTTGTGATGTGGCATTTATATATATATATATATATATATATATATATATATATATATATATATATATACATATATATATATATATATATATATATATATACATATATATTATATATATATATATATATATATATATATATATATATATATATATATATGTATATATATATTATATATATATATATATATATATATATATATATATATATATATATATATATATATATATATATATGTTTTTCTAGAGAGTTTACTGGAGTAATATTTTGCTTTATTTACTGATTCTGTTTTTGTCATATATTTTTTTTTATTATGTAATTTTCTTGTTATGTAACTTTCTTTTTCTTCCTTCTTGAATGGCTAAGAAAAATACTAAACGTCTTAAAATAGGGCACTTAAATGTCCGCTCATTACTCCCAAGTTTGGCGGATGTCAGAGACTGTATCGCGGATTTGGATCTGGATGTTTTGGCTATTTCGGAGAGTTGGCTAATGGAGAACATTCCGGATGGGCGAGTACACATACCGGGTTTTAATTTTTTCAGAGTAGATAGGGTTGGTAGAGGAGGAGGTGTTGGGGTGTATCTGAGAGGTGATTTAATTGTGAATGAAATTGATGTTGATGAAAAAAATGAAACGATAGAACAAGTATGGCTTACTTTAAAGTTCACTAGGATGGTATTAGGGCTCGGTATTTCTTATCGCCCACCAAGGTTCAATGCTTTAAGTGCTCTTAGTATACTTGAAAATTCATTAGGTGGCATCATGCCTCTCTGTGACGAAATAATATTATTGGGTGACATAAATATTAATTTATTAGAACATTCCAGGGTGAATGAGCATTTAGAAAATTTTCTTGACACTTTTAATTTTAAGCAGCTTGTGTTAAATCCCACCAGATTTGTATTAAGCAAAGCCAGTTTAATAGATGTTATCATGATCTCAAACGACAATTTATTATGTGGACGAGTCCGCCACCACGATTTGCAACAAGTTTCGTATCATCAATTAATTTATTGCTCATTAGATATTGAAGTACCCGACGTAAAGCCAAAATTTGTCGAATTTCGTGATTTTAAAAATTTTAATAAAAGAAATTTTGACACTGACTTATATAACTTGAATTGGGGAACAATCCTTGATCAGGAGAATTTAGATGATAAAGTTCGTACATTTACAAGTTTTGTTTTGGATCTTTTCGATACACATGCTCCGAGGCGCACAGCTCGAGTGACTAAGCCTAGAGCACCATGGTTTACTAATGTTTTGCAGATTATGAAAAGGCACAGAAATATGCTGTTCTCGAAGTTTAAAAAAACTAGAAGGGTTCAGGACTGGGAAGCATACAAAGGAGCGAGAAATATGTTTACACAAGCAGTTCGTAGCGAGAAGAGAGCTTATTTGGATTTTGTCAGTGGGAATCAAAATAGTAAGTCTTTGTGGCAAGCGCTTCATAATATGAATGTCTATAACAAGAAGAAGAACCATTTTACACTTCCTTCGCATCTGCAGGACCTCGACGAAATCAACTAATTTTTCGTTGATTCTGTGCTACAGATTTGTCCTTACGTTAATCCGGATACGATTTGTTACTATTCTGATAATAAGGTTACCGATAGTGTGTTTGAGGTCTCATTGGTTAGCGACGACGATGTCATTTCTGCCATCTCTGATACAAGGTCGAATGCTTCTGGAGCTGATCAACTTACGTTGCAGATGTTAAGACTTTGTTGCCCTCTCATCGTACCGTTTCTCACTCATATTTTCAATATATCTATATTAGAGAGTAAGTTTCCGTCCGATTGGAAGTTGGCCTTGGTATTGCCTTTGCCCAAGGTGTCAAGCCCTAAGGATTACTCTGAACTGCGTCCGATTAGTCCTTTGAGTATTCTGTCTAAGATTTTTAAACAAATCGTTAATTATTTTAATAATAATAACTTATTCTTTGAAGGTCAGTCGGGGTTTCGCAGGGGTTTTAGCACTGCAACAGCCTTGCTAAGCATTTTGGATGATATCCTCGGGGCGGCGGATAAAGGAGAGACAACTGCCTTGGTTCTTCTCGATTGTAGCAAGGCATTTGACACGCTGGATCCCCGCTTGTCGTGTGCCAAACTTCATTATTATGGTTTTAAAGAACGAACAATAAATTTATTAAAGGACTACTTGGCGGATAGATCACAGCGTGTGCTGATTAATTGCCGCGTGTCACAAAGTTTAGATTTAGATAGAGGCGTCCCTCAGGGGTCAATTTTGGGACCATTGTTGTTTGTCATTTATACAATGGATATGCATTGTTATGTTAATAATTGTAGGCTAATACAATATGCAGATGACAGTCAGATTTTAAGAAGCTTTAATAGTCTTAACGCATTACAGGCGGAACAGGAAATTAATTACTGTTTAAATTCGATATTTACCTACTCTAATAATAATGGTTTGAAGATAAATCCAAGAAAGTCGGCAGTACTGTATTTTGGAACAAATAGTGAATGGGCTACGGCAAATTTCAATTTAAATATGGGCCAGGAGAGAATTCCGTTTGTTACTGAACATAAAAATTTGGGAATATTATTTGATAGTAAGCTCAGGTTTAGAAAGCAGGTTTCTTTGGTAGTTCAAAGGGCGTATTGTTCACTACGTAATTTATATAAGAATCGGCATATCCTCAATTTGAGCTTAAAAAAATATTTTTGCGAGACTCTTGTCCTTTCTCACTCTAATTATTGTAATTTTGTTTATGGTCCGTGCCTGGAACTTATGTCGAAGTATAAGCTGCAAAAAATTCAAAACTCCTGTGTACGTTTTATTTTTGGATGCAGGGGGAGGGATCATGTGAGTGGCAGGCTAAAGGAGCTGAAATGGTTGCGTATTAAGGATAGAGAAAGGCTACATCTGGGTTACTTTTTGCATAGACTGTTGACGACCGGAGTGCCACAGTATCTGTGTGAAAGGCTGCATCATCGAAGTTCGGTGCATCAGCGTAATACTAGGTTCAACGATCGCTTTCAAATACATAGGCATCGTACAAGTGCGTTTAAACAGTCTTTCGACTATACAACTGCTAAACTTCTGAACGAAATTCCTGAAGGTTTGCTTGCTCTGTCTGAACTATCTTTCAGAAGGCAGCTAAAGGAGGTTTTATTTCAGACTTATTGACTGTTATTATTATGTCTCTTTTATAGGGTAAGGTGGGGATCATGGTTTGTATATGGGTATCAATATGATGTAGAATTACAATGTTTTCCTTTTTTAGTTTAGAGTAAGAAGAGTTAAGTACTAATGGATACTTCTTAAATTGTATTTGAGCTTGTATTTTTATTTTATTTTTTGTATTTTTTTGTATCTTTTTAAGAACTCGGTTAACAACAGCACTGCTGCATTTCGCCGAGTATAAAATAAAGACGTTTATTATTATTATTACAAAAAAGTTCTTCTTTCTCACATTTGGTCAATGTGGTTCCATGTTTGGCTGACGGGCGCAAACCAAGTCAGCACAAACGCATTACCATTGTGTATTAAGGAATGACCTGACAATGTTACATGTTTTCAAAATCACTGATTTCTGAATGTTTTTGTGTATGTTTGTGTTGAGTCCTAATTGTACTAAATGTGGTGTGAATGTTATTGGTGTAAGGCCTGTGGCTGATATAATGAGGGGGACAATGATGACTTTTTCTTGTTTCCATAGAGTTTTTATTTCCGTTGCAAGGTCTGTGTATTTGGAAATTTTTTCTGTGTATTTCGTTTGGATGTTCGTGTCGTTGGGGACAGCTATGTAAATTAGATAGGTGACTTTTCCTTTTTTGCACTGAAAAGTAATATCGAGTCTATTGGCGGAGACTGTTTTATCTGTATGGATACTGATGTCCCAGTAGAGCTTGTTTTCTTTATTTTCAAGTATGGATGTTGGTGTGTATTTGTAGTATGGATCTGTGTTTTCTATGAGTTTGTATGTAGTGGCTAGTGCTTGGTGAACCACTTTGGCAGCTGAATCATGCCTGGCTGTGTACTCTGTTCCGGCCAATATTTTACATCCGCTCGTTATGTGTTCGACCGTTTCTTTCTGCTGGTGGCATTTCCTACATCTGTCCTCTGCAATAGTCGGGTCTTTGATGATATGCTTTTGGTAGTTTCTGGTTAATATGACTTTATCCTGGATGGCAAGTAAGAAGCCTTCTGTTTCAGGGAATAGCTGCCCATCCTGTAACCAGGTGTATGATTGTTTTTTATTTACGTGGTCTTGTTCTATGTGGTATCTGTGTTTTCCGTGGAGTGTTTTCTCTGACCACGTTTTCATCTTTTCCTGTTGTAATTGGGTGTGACTGTGTGTGTCTGCTGAGTGGTCTGCCCGGGATAAGTCGAGAGGTGTGTAGTTTTTGTCTGCTTTCACTGTCGCTGTGTGGAGGCTGGTTTGCTTGCTGTGAAAGAATTTCCTAAGTGCTTGTATTTGTTTTGTGTGTAATGATCTGATGTCTATAATTCCTCTTCCTCCTGCCTTCCTCTCGATGGTAAGTCTTTCTTTGCATGCGTTGGGGTGTAATTTCCTGTATTTGGTGAATTGAGATCGTATAAGGATGTGAATATTTTCTATGTCTGTTTGTGACCATTTGATGATACCAAATGAATATGTGAGTATAGATATAGCGAACGTGTTGATGGCTTTAGTGAGATTCTTAGAGTTGAGTTTTGTTTGCAAGAGTTTCGTCAGTCTGTTTTTGAATTCGGTTCTGAGCTCTGTTTTGATGTGAGTGTGGTTGAGTTTGGTGCTTTGTTGGAAGCCTAGATATTTGTATGTTTCTTTGTCGAACATGTTATCGAGTATTTCATTGTTGATGGTTTCTGTCTCATGGTGGCACTTCCATTGGCCTTTGTTGATGTGGAGCACTTTGCATTTACTTATACCAAATTCCATATTGACATATAAGGTGAATATTTCTGTGATTTTGAGGAGGTGTGTTTGTGTGGCGGAGTAGAGTTTTATGTCGTCCATATATAGGAGGTGGTTTATTTTATATTGATTCACTTTTTGGTGTCTGATATTGAAGCCATGCTCTCTTCTGTTTAGTATATTTGAAAGTGGATTGAGGCAGCGGCAAAACCATAGAGCGCTGAGCGAGTGTCCCTGAAATATACCGTCTGATGTACAGCTCTTCTGTTTGGATGCGTTCGGTTTGTGTTTCTAGGCGTATTTTGGTTTTCCATGTTTTCATAATTTGCGCGAGAAACTGCCTGAGGTGTTTGTTGATTTTATAGATTTCTAGGGCTCTAATTAACCAGCTGTGGGGTATTGAATTGAAGGCTTTTTTATAGTCTATGTAACCGATGTGAAGGTTTCTGTGTTCTTTTCTGGTTTGTCCCATAATCACGCTATCTATAATCAGCTGCTCTTTGCATTCTCGACTATTTTTCCTGCATCCCTTCTGCTCTTCTGTGAGAATATTGTTGTCTGTTAGGTGTTGCTCTATTTGCTTCGAAATTGTGGCTGTGATGATCTTGTATAGGGTTGGAAGACAGGTGATAGGTCGATAGTTTGACGGGTTTGTGGTGTCTGAGCTTTTGGGTTTAACGTATGTTATTCCTTGTGTAAGGAAAGTGGGAAATGTGTGTGGTTGTAGAATGGCTTTGTTGATTTGGTGTGCAAGTGCTTCGTGTGTGGTGGTAAACTGTTTGTACCAGAAGTTTTGTATATTGTCTATTCCAGGACATTTCCAGTTGTGTGTGTGTTTGATAGTTTCTGTAATTTCTTGTGTATTTAATGTGGGATTCTCTTGTTCTGTCACATGTTTATGTTTGTCTTCTTCGGCTTTGATCCAGGGGGTGTTATTATTGTGTAGTTTGGGTTCTGACCAGATACTTTTCCAATAATCTGTGAGTTCTTGCTTGTTTGGTGGTTCAGTCACTGCTATCTGTTTGTTGTACATAGTTTTCCGGTAGAACTGTTTTTCGCTTCTTCGGAAGAGGTTGTTGGTGTCTTTCCTCTCATTTGATTCTTTGTATCTACGGAGTCTTGCGGCATATACAGATAGTTTTTGTTTCAAGGTATCGAGGATTTCTGGCAGTGTTCTGCTGGGAGACTTAGATTTGATCTTGTTTGCCCCCTGTGTGACACGTTTGGACGCGTTCGCACTTATAAACTGGGTAAGATGTCCTAGATCTCTCCTGATGTTGTTGATTTTGTTTTCTATTCTTATTTGCCATTTGAATTTTGGTTTTGTCCTGTTGGGGTTTCCTTGTCGTTGAGGGAGTTTTTGATTATTTTGTGTTAGAGTGGTGATTACTGCTGAGTATATTATTGTGTGAATGTCTTCGATTGTGCTTAAATCTGTTATATACTGAGGTATTATGTGCTTGTTTAGTGTGTTGAGGATTGGTTTGCGTGCTCTCTTTGAAGATTAAACGAGGGATGGAATTTCTTGTTGTGGGGTCGGTGCCTCACCATCGAGCTAGATGTGATCCATTTTTGCTTTAAGTGTTTGTATGAGAGGTGATTCGGGGTGATGTTGTGTGGTGTTGTTGAGGGTGGCGAGTGAATCATGTTGTTTTCTGTGATATGGTGTTGCGCGGTACTCGCAATATTATTTTGCGTTATGCTCCTCCTGGGTGGTGGGTCTTGTTGTGTTCGACTGGGTGGTTGTGTGTGTGAGGCTGGTTCGGAATCTGCTTTATTGTTTCTATTGTTTGGTTGGTCTGTGTTCAGTTCAACAGTCACTGTGTCCTTGATTGTTTGCAATTCGAGAGGTGTGAGACGATTGTTCTTGGTAATAACTCTTTTTTGGTCTATTACTCTCTGTTCTGAAACAAGTAATTGCAGATGTGGATATTCGGTCAAGAAAAGTCTGTGCAGTTCCTGTCTGTAGCCCGATGTTATTGTTTCGAGTTTGGTGGCCGTGTAGTAACAGCGCATCACCGTCCTATTCATCTCATCCATCCACTTTAACCGCTGTCTTGGTTTTCCAGCCTTGGTAGTTACGTGTTGTTCTTGCAAAACATACGGGTCCTGGCCTGGCTTTGGTGGTTGTGTTTGTCCCGCATCTATGTCGGTTGCGCTTGGGATTGGTGTTGGTGGGTCCAAGCGGCAAGTGATTCTCTTCTCAGTGATTTCTTTGTCAGGTTTTGTGTTTTCATTACAGCAACGCATGGCGTGTTCGTTGATTCCTGTGGTGCAACTCATGCGCTGCTGTGATTTTCCCGCCTTGGTGGGTGTCGGCTTAGTCGCCGACACAACACTTTTGGCAGGTCCATTTTCGGTTGCCTGGTCTTCATCGTTTTGGTCGAGCTGCCATTTCCCGCGACGTCCTCGACCGTTACGTCGCTCGCCCGATGCTTCTTTTATTGGTCTGCTGTTCTCTAGAATGTTTTCAATGTTTTGTGGTGTCAGAAGCTCAAAGTGTCCCGACATTGGGTTGCCTGTTAGTAGAAGGTAAATAGTTTTGTTGTATTTTCCCTTGCTTATTATTGTTGGTCTGTACGTAAAAGTTATTTTTGTATGTCTTGTTCTTCGTTGTTTTGAGAAGATATGAAAGTTGCTATTTTGTGTTTCCGAGAGGGCAAGTATCTCTAGGCTCGTTCCATAGGTGCCATTTTTCCTCATATAATTATAATAGTTATCGAAGTCCTTTATATCGTCGACTTCAATTAATGAAAATGTGTGAAATTCCGACCAGTTTTGTTGTAAATATCTTAGAGCGACCTCTCGGAGTTTCTCATGATGGTTTTGGTGGCCATATAAGTGTAAGCTAACTGCATGGAAAAGTCAGTTTCCATCACCTACAATGTCGGATCTGGTAAAACTATCGGGAGTAGTTTCGGCTGAGGCGGTTGTTTGGTTCGTCTGTGGTTGTTGTTGTTGTGGTGTTGCTGTAGCTGTTTGTACGACAGGGGTCCGCCTCCGCAACACCCTCCCATTTTCATTATTATAATTATTATTATTTAACATTCCCACGAGTATCCTAGGAAAGAAGGGTTGACTGCGGCAGAGCCTGGATGCCACAGCAAGGCTACTTACTCCCGGTATCCGGGGGAAGCGTTCGCGACTCATAAACGCTGAGCCATTCATCTTCTCGGCACGGTTAAACACCTTAAGATTGCGTTATTATTATTATTATATATATATATATATATATATATATATATATATATATATATATATATTTATACATATATATATATATATATATATATATATTATATATATATATATATATACATATATATATATATATATATATATATATATATATATATATATATATATATATATATATATAAATATATATGTGTTCAAATAGAGTTATGTATCTTTTGTCGCCTCTGCTATTACTTAAGGTGTTAAGGACTGCCCATATTTCTACAGAATCAAATGTTCTCTCGTAGTCAACCATTGCTATCCACAAGGTGACCTTATATTCATTTGCTATTTCCACTAGTAATCCAATTGTTTGAAGATTGTCCAAAGTGTACAGCACTGTCTAAATTCCGCTTATTCACGTGGTTGATAATTATCTAATTTGTTCGTTAATCTATATGTTATGATTCTAGTGAGGATTTTGTATAGTACCGATAACAGGATGATGGGTCTGTAATTTTTTGTTTTAAATTTGTTCCCATTTTTAAAAATAAGCACAATCAAAACGTTTACTCAAGGTGTTGGTATTTTACTTTCTATAAGGCACCTGTTAAATAGAGCTTGAAGAGATTGTATTATCGATACCCCTCCATACCTTATCATTTCTGTAGTTATTTCATCGTCCCCTGGTTCTTTGTTGTTGTGCATATGTTACATATATATATATATATATATATATATATATATATATATATATATATATATATATATATATATATGTGCATATGTTACAAACGAATGTCGTTTACCTATCTTCGTTGCGGTCTTCCTCGATTTCTTTTAGTTTTGTGCGGTCTCCACTGTAGCGCATTTAATTAACATCCCTCACCTTGGTTCGTTTCTTCCTCTCTTCATTTCCGATTCGATCTCTCAAGGATATATTCAGCATGACGCGTTCCAGTGCCCTTCGCGTGACCCCTAACCTGTTTGCACTTTGTCTTGTTAGGGCTATAGTCTCTATCCCGTATGTGGCAAAAGACAAAATACCTAAGTTGCAGTAAAATACGATCTAGTGTTCTAAATGTGGCCCAGACTAGCGCCACTATTCTGGTCAGTTCCGCTCTCTGTTTTTTTTTCCGTAGGGTGATATTATGCCTCAAATATACATAATGAAAGACATTTTCTATTTGCGGGTTTCCTATTGTCAACTTAATATTGTCAGTGCTCATAATCTAGTTTTCTGAATAAAAACGAAACAAACAAATCATATGTAGACATGTGAAGGGGCATTTTTAAGTGCCCCAATTAATTCACTATTTTCCTATTCTACATACCGAGAAAATTCTTTCAGTAGTAACCTTGGTTTTTTATGAAAAAGCAAAATATTAAAACAAACACTTTGTCTCTTGTTAAATTTGACAGTTCACAAAACCCAATAGATTTTCTTTAAATGGCACTATCTACAAATGAGCAGACCAATAAATAGCATTTTTTAGATCATTTAAAAAAATATGGAATACTTCTTTATTTTCAATCATTACCAGGTCATTCAACTGAAATTTAACTTTTAAGTGGCTTACCCCATTTTCCAATTTCCTATTTAGCGTCTCAAAAAATGTGTTTTACTGCTAAACTCAGTTTTGTTTGAGGAAGCTAAATATAATAACAAAAAAAATGTCATTTGTCAAATTTGATAGATTCAAAGCTAACTAGAGTTTTTAAAATGCGCTCCTCCACATTTGATTTGAGAAAGGACAATTTTTTTACATACACATTTGGATTTCTCAGAAAAAACTAAGTTTGGTAGTAAACGAATTTCTCTTGTGTAAAATAGGAAGATATTAAATCGAGTAACTTAATGGTTTAAATTCCGTTCAATAACTTTATTGTTGGCTTTAGAGTCCGTCAGAATGTCAGACAAATGACAAATTTTTGTTATTATATTTAGCTTCCTCGCAAAAAACTAAGTTTACTAGTAGACTAAGACATAATATTTCATAGAAAATAGGAAATTAACCCTTTCGAACAGGGAAATTAACCCTGATACTTGAAGAATCAGGAAATTTTCATTTTGATACCGAAAGCTGGTTTTAAAAACAAATATCGATTTGGGCCTAATTGGGCCCATAACAATATTTTCAAACGACTTTGTTCATTGGGACTAGTTGTTCCGAATTCCACAAATTCTACTACATATGAAAATGGTCAATTTACCCTCCCAATAGATAGGTTATCCTAGAAATTTCATAAAAAAAGCTTTTCTGGCCCATGGCGAAAGGCCCGAACACTATGTGGCCTTAAGAATGATAAATTTGGATTCTACGGGCCGAAGAATATAAAAAATAGCAATCTCAGACATCCGGTACGAATTTTATGTAGAACCTATAAAAGCGTCTATACTATCAGAATTTTTTTGAACTTTGAAAATGCCTTGGCTTGTTCGGGTACCAGCGAGGCGTCTGCTCTCGTGATATTTTATTAATTAAGGTCTAAATTTTCCAAAAATAACTTGGAGAGACGCTCAGGACCCAAAACTTGGTACTTACCGTCTTATTTATTCAAAAACTCGAGAAACTATCGTTTTGGGCTGGAAAAAGCGGGTCGAGCGTCGTCCTCCGGTATTGGCACCGTCTGCCTTTTATAGGTTCCCTCTTATTTTATCAAGAACAAACTAAATTTATTGATTTTATATGGTAAAATGGTAATCCATCTTTGGATCGACGTTTTTTGGGCCCTAAAACTGGGTCCGGTCTCAGTGGCGTAAAGAAGAATATTGGGAGACATTTACTAATGGGATGGAAAGTGATCTGTATAGAGCTCAAAGGAAAGTCTGGAAAATGTTAAGACGGAACAAAGTTGATATAAATGACACAGTACAAACTAATAAAATTACAATTCAAGAATGGCAAACATATTTTGAGAAATTTTATAAAGAAGAAGAAAATAATGAAACCATACTTGAAGAACTGGAAGAAGTAAATCTGAGAGTAACTTTAGAACAGACAGAAAAAATTATAAGAAGTTTTAAAAACAGAAAAGCCTCAGGACCAGACGACATTACAAATTAAATATTCAAATATAGAGGAGAAAACCCATATCAACAATTAGCACAGTTCCTTACAAATATAGTAAAACATGGACAAATACCTATAGATTGGAAAACTAGAATAACAATCTCACTATTCAAAAAAGGACAAAAGACGTCACCTGAAAACTATCGCGGAATAAAGCTCCTAAATACTACCCTAAAAGTATTAACAAAAATCATACTGGAAGAAATGAGCAAGGATATTCAAATAAGAGAGGAATAACAAGGATTCCGCAAAAATCGATCGACCATATTTATAGTGAGGCAGAAAATGGAAAAAGTTAAAGAATTTAACAAACCTGCGTTTATGTGTTTCGTCGACATGACTCAAGCAAAGAAGTATTATTGAACAGGTTAATAATTTTAAATACCTGGGAACAATGATAACAAGCTAAGGAAACTTAAAAAGGGAAGTAAAACAACAGTCTATGAAGGCATCACTAATAGCAGGTTGTTTGATGGATAAAGTATGGAAAAATAAATACCTCACAATAGAAACTAAAATAAGAATATACAAGACAACAGTGAGACCAATCCTCACACATGCTGTAGAAACAAGAACTGACACATGTAAAACAGCACAAATGATGAGGACAACAGAAATTAAGGTGATTAGGGACATACATGGAAAAACTATCCACGACAGAATCCGCAACAAAGATCTACAAGAACTAAGTAGGATCCAAGAAATATCCAAATGGCCCAGAACTATAGAAAACAATGGAATAAACACGTAGATCGGATGGACGACAACAGACTAGTAAAAACGGCCAAAATCAATAAACCCTGCGGTAGAAGAACTAGAGCCAGACATAGGGGATAAAACAGACGGTATGCTTACCCATATGACACACCATATCAGAAAGAAGAAGAAATGTTATGATTCAAATTAAAAGTCAGTCCATATTTGGATGTAATATTTTGGGCCTTATCTGGGCCTTTCAGCGCACGGGGGCCTCAAAATTGACGTTAAAGGTTGTTATTCGGCTCGCCAGATAGAATAAACAACTAGGCAGACGGTTAGTAGACAGGTTAAAATTTTGGGTCGCTCTCTTGGTTTATAGTAAACGAATTTTTTTGTTATGCCAAATAGGAAGAAAATAAATCAATGGTTGCAATCCGTTCAAATACTTGAATATATTTATTAAGAATTATATATTTTTATAAACGGACTGAAAAATACTATTTAATGGTGCCCTCATATATAGAGAGTATAATTTTAAAAAATCCTAGATTATCTTGAAATCTGTCAAATTTGACAAGTGATAAATTTTGGTTATCATATTTACTTCCTCATAAACAACTACATTTAGTAGTGAAATAAATTTTTGATACGCCAGATAGGAAAATAGTAAATAGGGCTAGCCAACTAAAATTTAATATAAATATAAATTAAATGGTCTAGCCATATATAGAGGGTGCAATTTAAAAAGAATCTAGTTGTCTTTGTAAACTATCAAATGTGACAAGTGACAAATTTTCTGTTATCATATTTGGCTTCCTCGCAAAAAAATAAGATTATCAGTAAAATATATTTTTTGATACCCCAAATAGGAAAATGGTAAATCTGGTGAGCTACTTAAAAGTTAAAATTTCAGCTCAATAACTTGAATGCCCTATATTTTTGTAACCGGACCAAAAAATTCTATTTAATATTGTGCTCATATGTAGAGGATGCCTTTTGAAAAAATTCTAGTTGGCTTTTTAAAATATCAAATTTGACAAGTGACAAATTTTTGTTATCATATTTGGCTTCCTCATTAAAAATTAAGTATTTTAGTATGTAGAAAATAAAAATAATGAATTAGGCGAGACACTTAAATGTCCCTGTACAAGGTTTGTTTTTAAGATAACCTGTAGTACAGAAACCCATATACCAGTGCACATACTTATTAAGTTTTTTTTAACATTCCATTGTATAGTATTTGCTAGTAAAACATATCCAATTCGTGCAGTGTGTTAATAATTTAATCTCGATTAGAACGGTAATTACAAAACTTTTTGACCTTCATCTAAAACTCTTGCTTAAATTCTTGCGTGGTATGATAAAATTTTAATGTAATTATTAGACAACAATGAATGGGTATATATGTGTATTTCGGAATGCATGAAGTTACCTCGTAAAAACTAATCAGCATTATATTTCTATAGAGCAGTTATAAATACACCTCATAGTTTTGAAATCGAATCAGTTGATTTTCTGTGAAGTGAAAACTAAATTATTTATTATCTCAGCTGCTATCTGGATAGAATATAAATGTGCCAAATTTTGCAAAAATATTTCTCTCTGTTAATAAACTGAAATTTTCGAAAATTGACCATAATAGCGCCGACACGCATTGGTGGTGTGCCATATGTTTTATGATATTTATTCTGTTATGAGGGCTGTATGATAAGTACCTAGGCTTGACCAAAGATGACTATAGTAAATTTTATGATTTTACAACAACGGAAAAAATTCAATATCAAGCCATGATAAAATATTTGTTTTTGAAAAAGAAAACGAATTATAAGATAAAAGCGGACCTCAGCGTAATTTATGGGGACTCTACAGCTTCGTTATCGATCATAAAATATCAGACAGCTGAATTCAAACGCGGCCGTATAAGCATTTTTGATGAACAACGTCCAAATGAGGTCACTACATTAAAAATGATTGAATGAATTCACGATAGAGTGATAAATGATCAGAGAGTAAAATTGCATGAGATTGCTGAGACTGTGTGCATCTCAATTGAATGGGTGCAGAACATTTTAACTACCCTTAGTCACATAGCTCCATCCGCGCTGCGCCGAGAACATACTCTAGTTAAAAAATTTAAGAAATTCACGGACAACCCTATAACTCCATAAAGATGTTCCTGACATCCAGAGAAGTCCACTTCGATCCAGGCATCTCCCAATAGAGACTGCATAAGTACTTGTCCAAACTTTGGCTTAAATGCTCAATGAAAAGAAAAATAGAAAGGTAAACCAGCACCAAACTTTCATAATATGCCGTGTATCTCCAGCAAACTAGAAGGATTTGACCGCCCCCGGAGGATTTGGTCAACCCTTAACCTCATCAGAACCAACTGCGCCTACTCTTTGCACAGGTAGAGTAAACTCTCTTCTGCCGCTTGCGACTGTGGTGGTGAGAGACAGATAGTCAAACATGTAGTGCAGGTCCCAAAAAGTTTTATACAAATAGAGAAAAAAATTATCTTAGATCATTAGATTTCTATATATAAGTCCCAAAATCTTACTGGACTTGTTAATAATATATACGTAATGATAACAGAAAGAGAGGCGATAATCCAATATTACTCCTATATCCTTCACTTTGCCCAAACTGTCCAACACTGTTCCATTAATAACATAATTACTATTGACATTCTTATGTCCTCTAAAGAAGCTAACAGATTTACATTTAGATACATTAAGCTGTAGATAGTTTATCTCAGCCCAATTTACAAGTCTATGCAAGTCCGCCTGCAAATCCCGGACGTCCTGCACATTCAAAACCTTCTTAAATACTTTAAAATCATCGGCGAACATAAGGAAATCAGAGCTCAGTATATGAGCGGCAATATCATTGACAAACAAATTAAAAAGGAGCGGGAGAGCAATAGGCGGCCTGTGGTACTCCAGAAACTGCAATAAAACTATTTGATAGCACATTGCCAACTAATATTCACCAACAATTGTTAAAATCTTTTGTGAAATACAGACAAATTCATAAAGAACGTGCAGATAAGGCACTGTCTAAAATGATAAATCATCTGTGGTATCTTAATTCGGAGCTAGTCGCATTTTCATTTTTTGATGAAACTTTAGAAAAAAACGTCTAAACAAGCATGGCTGCAAAATGTCTAAAATTAATTTCCGTTGAAGAAAAAAGTTACGATGGTAGGGATATAAAAGATGTGAGAAATTCGGTGATTGCTCACAATTGACAATAAACACGCACGTATTTGGTGATTTTAAAACGCAATCGGACTAATTTTTGGCATCGATACATAACAACTGACGAAACATGGATTCATCACAGCACACTAGAGATCGCAGAACAGTCCAAACAGTGAATTTTCCGTGGCGAAACGACGCACAGTGTGGCCATGCGAGTTGTGTTGTTTCAAAAATACTTATAGGTCTCAGGATTCATCCATTTTAAATATATACTCGTATATTATAAGTGGAAAGGACTGTGGAAAGTTTAGGACTTGGAGAAAGGAACGAACGTAGAGACCGTCTTATTCAGTTCGGCCAGGAAAATGACTTAGCATTGACTAACACTTTTTTTAAGCTTCCGGACCGAAGACTTTACACCGAGAAATTACCGGCAGATACACCAGAAAAGGTAATAAGAAATCAAACAGATTACATCGCTACGCCTATCAGATTTAGGAACTCGATTCAATCATCAAAATCTTACCCAGGTGCGAATGTCGCATTAGATCACAACCCAATGATATGCAATTTTGAAGTCAAAGTAAAACGGGTAAGTAAGAAGAACACATGAGAAAAGTTAGATACAAAGAAGCCGTCTGAAAATAATATTAACCAGCAGATACAGGACAATTTGAACAAAGAAGTAACAAAACTCCTCAAAGGTGTTAGTGCAATAAAAGCAAAATGGAATGAGATTAAGGAAGTGATTAAAACGACAAGCGCTAAACTCTTAAAAGAGGATAGAAAAAAGAAAAAGAGCTGGATGACTAAAGAAATCCTTAACATGATGGAAGAAAGACGGACCCACAAGAACACAAATAGATCAAAATACGAAATTCACAGCAATGTAAGGAGAGTTGACTTTCTGAGCGGTGTGAAGAAATCACACTGAAGGTTGGTAATGATGCGGGTGCTCCCATTCTAAGAGCAGAAGTGGAGAAGGCTAGGTTCTCTCTTAAAAACAACAAAACACCAGGCAACGAGAGCATTAACGGCGAAATTCTGAAAATTTTGTGCGAAATGAACAGCCAGTTTCTCGATACCCTCACCACTCTTTTCAATAATATATACAACAGCGGGGAATTTTCTGAGGACTACCTACAGTGAGCCTTTGTGGCCATACCGAAGAAACCGAATGCGAAATCATGTGATCAACACGACTGATAAGCCTGATTAACCACATCACCAAGGCATTCACCAACATTATATACAATAAAATTTGCAAAAAATGTGAAGAAAACATCAGAGATAGACAGTTCGGATTTCGAAATGCCCTTGGCACAAGACACGCGCTTTTAGCTTACAAGTTTTTATTCAGCGCTGTAGAGACATGAATAAAGAAGTATATCTGTGCTTTATAGATTACACTAAAGGTTTCGATAACGTTAAGCACGATCAACTGCTAGAAATACGTCATCAGATCGGAATTGATTCCAGAGACATCAGGACTATAGCGAATCTCTACTGGGGACAGTCGGCTAGAGTGAACGTAGGGTCTGCGTTAACCAAGAATATTAATATTAAGAAAGGTGTGCGCCAGGGTTGCATTTTGTCTCCCCTTCTCTTTAACATGTACTCCGAAGAAATATGCAAACTAGCGCTATAAGAAATTACGGAAGGCAAAAAGATAAATAGAGAAACACTTAATAAAATAAGATATGCTGACGATACAGTAGTACTCGCTAGCAGCATAGATGAGCTAAATAGCCTCATGGAAAGGTCACAAAGAACAAGTGAAGAGTATGGGCTAAACCTAAACCCCGCGAAAACCAAATGGATGCTTATAAGTAAAAACCAACAACCAGCAAGACAGATAATACTAAAGAACTAGAGAATTGAATACGTAGAAACTTACACCTATTTGGGAACAATAATTAACTCAGGATGGGACCGTAGCAACAGAAATACGTGTGAGAGTAGAAAGAGCGAGAGAATCGTTTAATAATATGAAGAGCGTATTTATCTCCAACAGCGTAATCTTACCTCTTAAAATCAGACTGCTCCAATGTTATATATTTCCGGTTCTGTTGTACGGAGTAGAAGCGTGGACAATGACCTAAACGTTCATGAAAAAGGTTGAGGTCTTTGAAAGGTGGGCGTACAGACATATCCTGCGAATATCTTGGACGGACCACATCACTAACGAGGAGGTACTGCGTCGAATCGGTAAGGAAAGAGAAGTGGGAATAACTATTAAGAGAAGAAAGCTGGAATACCTCGGACATCTTATAAGGTACAATAAATATGGGATACTTCAGTTAATAATCCAAAGCAAAGATAGACAGCAGGAGGGGACCCAGGAGAAGAAGACACTCTTGGCTTCAAAACTTGCGCCACTGGTTCGGGCTGTCATCTGCCCAACTGTTCATATCTGTCGCAAATAGCCATGTTAATAGCCAACGTTTGTAATGGACAGGGTACGTGAACAAGAAGATATTTTTTAAATAATCCTTATTCAATTTCGAAGAGATCTTCAGAGCCCAATTATAAAAAAAAACCTAACCTAACTTGACCTAACGTACCCTAATCTAGCCTAACATAAAGTAAAATAATGAAAAATTAAGAAACAAATCTCTGAATCTAAAAGCCTTACTTATAACCTAACACGACTTAACGAAACCTGATTTTGCCTAATCTAATCTGAACTAGCCTAGTCTAGCATAACAAAATACAAAATAAATACATGTAAAATATATGTAAGGTAGGAAATAAACAGCCGTCGGACGACTGTATGGGAAAGTAATTAAGAATAAGATAGAAGACAAAATAGGGGAAGACCAAGGAAGATTTACGGCTGGGAAGTCCTGTATTGATCACATATATACAGTCAAGCAACTGATGGAAAAGAAGCTAGAAATCCATCTAGCTTTCATCGATATAAGAAAAGCTTACGATTCAGTCCCTGGAAGTCACCTCTGGAAAGCAATGTCAAACATGGGAATCGACAAAGTATTAATAAAAGCAGTAAAAGCGATATATAGAAATAATATTAACAGAGTAAAAATTGGTAATAACTTAGGGGCTAAAATTAAAACAACGAAAGGACTACTGCAAGGGTGTACAACCTCTCCGACACTGTTTAAAATCTACCTGGAACAGACTTTAGAAAACTGGAAGAATAAATGTCAAGGTATGGGAGTCCCAGTAAGAGACGACTACTTAGACAGCTTGAGTTTCGCAGATGGCCAAGTCGTCATGGCACAGGACGAAGAAGATCTCAGCTATATGGTGAGGAAACTGAAGGAAGAATATGACAAAGCTCGGCTAGACATAAACTTTAATAAGACGGAATACCTAACAACTAAAACAGGAGAAATAGAAGATCTAGAAATTGAAGAGAACGTAACAATTAAAGAAACTGGAAAATTTAAATATCTGGGCACCATAATAACAAGATCAGCAACATCCGAAGAAGAAATGAAATCGAGACTGGGACAAACGAGAACCTGCATCAGACAGTTAAATTCAATATTATGGGATAAGCACATAACGAAAGCAAACAAAGTCAGAATATACAGAACAATCATTGAAAGGATCATGACATACGGGTCAGAAACATGGACCATTAACAAGAAATATAAGTCAAAAATAAACGCGGTAGAGATGGAATGTTGGAGAAGGTGTTGTAGAGTGACCCGGACTGATACGATTAGGAACGAGGAAATAAGAGCGCGAATGGGAATAACAAAAGACGCAGTCCATGCCATAGAAGAAAAACGATTGAAATGGTATGGCCACGTAAGGAGAAGCGACGACAGAAGGTGGATTAAGAAAATCACAGAATGGAGTCCAATTGGAAGACGAAAGAGGGGAAGACCTAGGCGCTCATGGCGGGATGACATCGATGAGGCAATGGAAAACAGAGGGTTACAGGAAGGAGACTGGGAAAATCGAAGAGAAAGGAACGCGAGGTTGAGAGAAAGGAGACGCGTCAGCTGTAATAGACCCTTAAATATATATATATATATATATATATATATATATATATATATATATATATATATATATATATATATAGGAAATAAAAAAATAATAGTCTCTGAATCTAAAAGCATTAAATAGAACCTAACCTAACCTTACTAACCATACATATTAGCCGAGCTACGAACCCTTATCTATCTTCGTTGAAACCGTTCATGCTGATACCCTCTAACAGCGCCAGTTGTATGAGGTGGTGTTTCGTCGTGTTAATACCACATATGCCTTCTTAAAATAAGGGGAACATAATAAAATTGGTAGAGTATTAACCAAGAAATTAAGGTATCTATTTCCAGTTAGTGTTCCCTAAAAAAATTATAGTCCAACGAAATGTCACCCAACTATCCCACACCATACATTAATGCCAAAATGGCCTTGATACTGAGTTTGATTAACGTTGTATGGATTCTCGTCAGCCCAGTAATGATAATTTTTTCTGTTATTTTTTCCGTTGTTGACGAAATGACTTTCATTTGTCCATAATATATGATTCAGAAAGTAACGTTCTTTGTCATATTGAATGATTATTTCTGTAACAAACAAATTTTCATTCCGAATCAAATTATGTTAATAATTGAAGATTATCCATTTTATAGGCCTGGTATTTGTTAGCTTTAAAAGATTTCTGAATAGCCCCATAAGATACATTCAATTGCCTGCTTGCTTGTACTTTTTCATCTGTTTTAAAACAGTTTTTCGTTTAGAAATACCTTTCTGCTCAAAAAATGCATCCATATTGCTCTTCAAATTTCCTTCTAATCGAGAAAACAGTGTGACCCGAGATATACCTGTCGAAGTAATGTTCTCGATACAATCTAACGGCTTCTCGAGAATTTCTTCTGGCCTCTCCATAAATAAGAATTATATCTATTCTTTCAGCTTGGGAAACCATTTCAACCAGAAGCTAATAACACACTGTTTACTTAGTTTAATTCTATCGAATTGAATGGGTGTTCAAACAAGAGCTGTCTGACTAAAGTATGATAGCCGGATACTAGATAAATTGTTTGAAAACCGCCAAACGTGGCATACGATCCATGACAACCGCAGTGACCAAAAAGAAAATATTTTAGGGGGTTGTGCTGCATAACTTTTTTGCAAAACAAGTTAGAACAGTTTAAGGAAAAAATGTTGAAAAAATTAGGGCTTTCCAATGCAGTTTTACAAAAAGTATATCGATTGAAAAAAAAAGTCGCTCGCGGCACCCATTTTTTACCAAATGTCAAATACGTCACTATATGCATGCATGCACTATACCATTCTACATTAAAAAAAATAAATAAATAGGTATCAATTTTCCATAAAACAAGAGCGGGCGTGTAAAAATGATCACCTTGTACATATATCACGTTATGTATTATCATTGAATATTTGAACTGAAAACCTGTCTCCCAGTAACAATAAATCTAAACTAAAAATAAAATTAAATTCCGAAGTATTTCTGAATATACAGTGTACACAGACAAAAAAAAAATATTAATTAAGATTGTAATACTTAGGCAAATACTTATACTGAGAATATTTCATTTATTGTATGCCAGTCAGTATTTAATTTAAATTTATCAGTTATAACGTAACGCCAAAAAAATTGGTGTCGAAATGGATTTTATGCTAAATTTTATTAAATATATACGATATTAAATAATTTAAAAAATTAATACAGTGCCGTGTATACTATGGCTTTAGTTTAAATCAAGTATAGATGAAAATAAATTTAAATATTTATTTTAAATTCAGTGTATATTTGTATGTGTGCTTTTCAGTATGTACAATGCGCATGTATGTGGTGCGATCCAAAAGTTCTCGATCTAACGCTACATATTACGAACGCAGAATAGTATAGACTCGCGCCGAAAGGTGGCGGTAGGTACATATATCCCTAACAGCGCTGCGCGTGACAAGTTTTAACTTGTTGACTGGTTCGGTTTATTTTTTATGCAAGTTTGCGTAAAAGTTTAGGTGTATCTTTCTGCGATTTTTACAATGGTTACGAAAAATGAAGAGCGAGAGTGGTTGAAATTTTGTTTCAAACTTAGGGAAAGTACTACGGAACTACAGCCTTGCAAATAACCGTATACTTTTTTACTGATTCAGTTTGAACGCTCGAACATCGCCTACTCATGTAAATATTCGTAGACAGCAGGAAGTCTTTCAGCTTAACAAGGATCTGGACAAAAATTTATCTTGGGGTAACAGTAACCAAGTAGAATTTAATGCTATAAAGATTCAGGCGTTGCAGAGGTCGCAGAACCCGACATAGTTATTACGGGACACCTCATTCCTCTAGCATTGTGACTCAATTTGCTGGGCGTCAATTTGGGAGCAACTAAATCTTGGCCTGAATATGTTACATGCATAGCAAAGAGAGCTTCTCAAAAGCTGGTAATATTATTTCGAATTAGAAAGCTTTTCACTGTTAATTCCGTACAAAAGTCTTTCTGTTCAGAAGAGAGGTGTTCGCCTCACCAGCAACCTTGATTCCTTTTAACATCGAAGAACGGTTGGAGATATTTTACAAGTACTTTCACGGGAAGCGTTCGATGGGTGTAGCCCAGAATCCTTCATGTTAGGAATACATGTCGTGCTAACACATCACATTCATATAAGGTCCAGCTTGTCACTTATTGTACAACCCTTTTCAAGCAATCTATTATATGGAGTACCGCATCGCTTTGGAATGATTTACCCAGAACCGTGTTTCTCACGGAGTATAATTTATTCGTTATTCTCGAATCGATTTTTTTCTGCAGATGCGTCATTCCTGTGGCGCTGTAGAGCCCATTATAAAAAACGTAATTTAAGGGTTCATTGGGCACCATTGTGGCCATTATTTTTAATAAAGGACTTTCTCAGGCATAATTATATTTGACTCTGAAAGTTTCGACGTTTCCGAAAATACTACCTTATTTTAATTATTTATATTATCATTTTAGACAGTGGTTTTGAGGTCTTAAAAATGTCTCCTTTTTCCATACCGTACCGTAGAATTTAAATATGATTACGCACAATAACTGTATAACAGCTGAGTAACATAACCTATAAATAATTTCACGAAAAAAGTGTTAATGTTTATAGAGGGCGTACGTGAAAGTTTGTATTTATGGAAATACTATATATATATATATATATATATATATATATATATATATATATATATGTATATGTATATGTATATATATATATATATATATATATATATATATATATATATATATATATGTATATGTATATGTATATGTATATGTATATATATATATATATATATATATATATATATATATATATATATATATATATATATATATGTATCTCTCCGTTAGCTTCGAGCGGCAGCAACAGCAAGGTCACAGTATTGAGTAGCAGCAGCGGGGGCACTTGAAAATGCCAAATAAGATTTTGGCGAAACGTCGTGCAAATATATATATATATATATATATATATATATATATATATATATATATGCAGAGTGTTGTAAAAATATTGAAGTGGTGGCCCCTGGAGAGTAGTCACTACCACTATTTTATTGTCAATTCGGGCCTCTCTGTAATTTTTCAAAATTATCCGTTAAGGCACAAGAAATCTGTTTGCCTCTACAATGTTGCGGAATTTTACACTTTTAAAAAGAAGTATTCCATAAGAAATTAATCCATAATATTAACAACACAATTTTATATAAATATTACAGCTATTAAGGGTTTTACTTTGCCTGTTACCGATATTAAAAAACGGCCATATTTAAATAAACTGCATTTATTTTTACTTCAACCTTGAAAAACAAACTGCACCGAAAGTTCCATGTTTTAAAAATTAACATGGAAACATCTAAAAAGCATTTTACCAAAAACAAATAGGTCTTAAAAATAGTACCACCTTAACCATAAAACACAGTAGCGACCGTTCGATTCGGCACCTTTGATCTCAAGAGGTTCGAGTTTGTAATGATCACATGGCCTGTCACCATATTACTGATATGGTGCCCGCGAGTTTTTGAAATATTTCCTCTTTCAAGAAAAATCCTATTCTGTAGAATAAAAATGAATTTTGCTGATTAACAGGAAGAAGTAAACGAGAAAAGTTTTTTCAGAAACACTTTTTTATCAACTTCTACATATCTACTCTATACGTATTATATAGTTTTTCAATATTCAAATTGATACCTGGTCGGTCACATGCTGTTAACCATAATTCTGCCCTGAATTCAGAAAAAAACCTACAAGTGGTAAAACGTTAACCAATAGTTAACAATAATAAAACATCAACTATTCTACAAGTAAAATGAATATCTAATATGAAAATAAAATTATCATAATCTTTATATAATATATTGTATAATAGAAATAAAGAATTATGAATAAATTACTTTTTAGGATCGTTGGGAGATCTAAAAAAAACTAACTCCTTTGGAGATACCACATGTATTTTTACAAGCACTAACCGCACAACGAAAACTTCCTCTTGATATCTTTCTTAAATTATTACGTCAAACGAGTCATTTACTTATTGGAAAATGATTAATAACGAATTTCGGAGCACATTATAAAAGATTCTTTTTGAAATCCAGATGTAAACACAACCTGCAACCGCGCTAGCAGCCATATTGTTGGTGTGATAGAGGACGCATGCGTGATAAAAAACAGGACCTAAAAATTTTCTTTAGCATCGCTACTGTGTTTTATGTTTATTGTGTCAGTAGTAAGAAATTCCTACACTCTATCTTGCATTATTTTTATAAGCCATTTTTCTATATAATTAATAATTACATATATTAACTCACATTAGACAGTACATGATCGTAAACATATCTTGAAGAACCATAATTACTCCCGATTTTAAACTGAAAAATTAATATTTCCTTCATATTAAAAAAAAAATATTTCAAAGTAAACAAATCCGCATGAAATTCCAAAATAATTGCATATTAATCAAGTTGGCGTAAAAAAGAAGGATGCATTTTGGGTAAGAAATGTGAAATGTGGACAAAATTATATATGAATTTTTTAAAGTTTTAAAGCTGCTGAAATATATGCAAAATCATAAAATTAAACGAAATGCGTTATTTTTTTTTTATCGAATCTGTTAATTTTGCTGATATGAAAAAATAAACTACTGGACAAAATTAACGCAACAATCTGAAAATTAATTTATCTTTTTCTTATGTCAGTTTTAAAGTTTAACGAGTATTTGAATAGTAGGCTATGCATATTTTGTTTCGTTGTTCATGACAGAAATCAAAACAATCAGTTTTAAAGAATTTTTCAGAAGATAAACAATTTTCTGTAATAATGCGATAGATTTTCTTTAAAAGTAAGCTTATAAATTGTTCCCTTTTTCAAAGTAATATGTTTTTGTGGTAGACTGTTTTATTTTTTGACCCCGAAGAATTATAAAAATAAATCGAACAAGGAATTTAACTGAACACGAGGTAGTGCGAGCCTCAGTTTTATTGGACGAGGGATATTATTAGAGTTATGTTGCCAATTTGTTAGGCAAACATCGTTCCACAATAAGTCGTATGGTAAGACGCTTGAATGAAGTAGGAACTTATTCTAGAAGGCTAGGGCAACGGCGAAAACGATGCACTAGCGACCTAGATGAACGTTTTATAAGACAATATGCTTTAAGAAACAGGACTGTCACTAGTTCTATAATAAGAAACAAACTCGAAGCTGGTCGCAATGTCACAATTTCTTCTAAAACAGTTAGAAGACGGTTAAATGAACCTGGATTAAACAGTAGGAGACCAGCCACTGCGCCCTTGCTTACTAGAGAGAACAGAGTTGCCAGGTTACGTTTTGCTCGAAATCACGAAAACTGGTCTGTGGATGATTGGAAACAAGTTTTCTTCACAGATGAAACTAGGGTTAGTCTAAAACATCCAGATGGTCGTGAGTGAGTATGGCTAAGACCAGGAGAGAGGTTTGCTCCTATCAAAATCTCTGCAAGGATTCCATTCGGCGGTGGCTCTGTTATGTTCTGGGGTGGCATCTGCTTTGATGCTCGCACAGAGTTAGTTCCTGTCCGTACGAGATCCATGAATGCTGACTACTATCTTGAGAATATTGTAATAGAACATGTGATGCCTTTCGGTCATTTTGTGGTGCCCAATTTCCTGTTTATGCAAGACAACGCTCGACCTCACGTGGCTAGGGAGGTACTCGATTATCTTAATCAAGTTGATATACCGATTATGCAATGGCCACCAAAAAGCCCAGATCTGAATCCGCTAGAACATGTATGGGATCACCTTAATATATATCACCTTAATATATATACCTGCACCTAGAAACCTGAGGGAATTTGAAAATGCAGTTATCACAGACTGGGAGCAAATTCCTCAAGATGTTATCCAAAGTTTAATTAGAAGCATGCCTAGGCTCATAAACGCTGTCATCCGAAGTAGAGGAGGCAACATACGCTACTAGTGTCCCAGTTACACCATTAATTTTGCTACTAGTGTCCCAGTTTATTTTTTTCATTATTACATAATTTCAACGATATTGTTATTAGATCTTAAGAATAATTTTAATTCGAATCTTATAGAGAAATTTGGTAGCTAATTCACTTTTAAAGTATCCGAATAAGTTTTTTCTAACTTTTAGTGTAACCAATGTTCATAAAAATTTATTAAAATTAATTCATTATAGAGATTTGTATGATTTAATATATTGTTGCGTTAATTTTGTCCAGGAGTGTATATATAAATAATAATATTACTTCTATTAAATTTTTAACTCATTCGTTATTTCTTAGGACAAACAAAAAAATAACCTATCCGGACTTATGGGATCACTTCGGTGTCCGTCTGTTTGTCCATTCGTCTCAACTGATTTTCTCTGAAACTATTTGACACTAAAAGTTGAAATTTGGCACAAATATAGGAATTCATGGTCCAATATTCTCTATAAAGAGTAATAATCACGAGTGCATTATGTTTGATAATTTATCTGGTGTATAAAAAAAAACTAGTTGCCCACCAAAATGGTGAAGGTTTATTGCTTCGAAACTTGTGAATTTAACCGGGAGTGATATTACTGTACAAAAATCAAAAATACCAAATAACTAGACTATCAAGATCCTAAGTTGATCATACATTTCAGCTAACATAAAAAACAATAAACCTTGAACAAATAAGTCAAATGTAAATATCTAAATAAATTGGTGTAGTGCAGTTTTTTGTAAATAGTGCAAATAAAATATAAAAAATAAAATAGACTCAATACATACACGTAGACCATATTACCAATCTATCAAAATAAACCTATAAATGTATGTATATACTAAAAGATAAGAGAGTCAATAATGTAAATGGAGTGAACGAATATACATAGGTGCGAAAGAGATGCATGAAAGACAGGGAAGAATGAAAGGGAGAGAATGAATGAGATTAAAAAGGCAACAACAGAGTTTACCATAACATCATTATCGCTACATGTACCTGATAATTGGGTTTGGAAAGAATTGTCCCAGTAAAAGCAAATAGAAAAATCTACACAAAAATTAATAATAAATACCAAAAAACTTTTTCCAAACTCAAACCAACAATAGTCATTAAAGAATTACTCGAAAATGAGTAAAAACAATATTATCAAATACATAAGGAACGGGCTACCAAAAGGTAGACCACCAGCCAGCCGTAAGGCTAATAACGGATGAATAAATAAGTAAGAGTAAATTGTATCAGTTGTACCTAGATAAGTAAGCCAACCTTGTATTAACAAATTAGAATGAATAAAGTGCTTAGTGAATTTGAATTGGGAGTGATATCTACTGCTTTGAGCATTAGGTACCGAGTGAAAAGAATTTTATTATATTTGTTTATAATTAAACAAAGATTTAGGTAGTAAATATTTGTTTTAAACTTTTACCACTAGATTCTAGATCGACTTAGATTTTCTATTAGGTAGCTACGATGCTAGAACCATTATACAGTATGTCCCAAAAAGTTTTATACAATTGGAGAAAGAGTTTATCTTATATATTACAAGAAAAGTTATTCTTGATAAAAAAAAGTTCTGGAAATTCATAATCAAGCAGCAAAAGTTTAAAATATTTGATGGTATACAGGGAAAATAAAAAATAATAATTTCTAATGGAAAGTAAAGTGTGTTTAAATATAAATACAGAGCAAAATATTAATTGAAAATGGTAATAGGAACTAAAAAAGTATGCTCACGTTTAGATTTATAGCTTTCCTAGTTAAAAATTCAAAAAGACTCCAGTAAACACGTAGTAATTGTTGGATTATCACTACAAATTTTAGGCTGAAAATAAATGAACATATCTTTAGAAATACCTAATAACTGTCAATAGACTTCAATGCTAACGTCAGTCTGTATTTGCAATAATTAGAAATGCCAGTAAAATTGAAATTATTCTCGTAGTAGGAGATAATTATAAAACTTTTAGAGAAGCAGCAGAAATCTTTAATAATAGACACCCTGATAAAATTGTACACTTCACAACTGTAGGATATTTAATAAATAAACTCAATATTTATGGAAATGTTCAAAAAAAAAAAATTAAATAAATTTAAATAGAAACATCGGGCATGGATTTCAAATGAAGATAATCAAAATCAAGTAATGCTGTCGGTAGTACAAAAATCAAAATATTTACTTCGGAAAAGATCAGCTTTATTGAATGTGAGTAAAATTACACTATTACTTTTAAGAGTAAATAAATTTAAACCATACAAACCCCAATTTACTCATACTTTAAAAGCAGGCGATTTTGAACGAAGATTTGAATTTTGTGCTTGGTTTCAAGGAGAGTTGGAAGATAACAGGTTTATGACAAGACAAATACTTTTCTCTGATGAGGCGGCATTTACGTCTAATGGGACAATAAGTTCTCAAAACTATCGCTGGTGGAGCGATGTTAATCCTAACTTCAATATCCAAATTCGAGATCAATATTCATTTAAAACCAATATATGGTGTGGAATTTTTACAGATAGAATAGTTGGACTATTCTTATTTCGAAATAGTGTGAATGCTGAACGTTACCGAGAATTTTTATATAATGAGTTTCCTGAGTCTCTTGATTGCCTAATAATAATTGAAAGACAAAGTATAGGGTATCAACATTCATCATGTCACAGTACGAGAAATGTTACAGATTATCTCCTCTACATTTTTAACGGTAAAGTAATAGGGAGGTATGTGCAGTTTACTTGGCCCCCAAGGTCGCCGGACATCACCCCTCTAGACTTTTTTATGGGGCTACTTAAAAGAAAACGTTTATCTTAAAAGGCCATTTCAAGATGTTGATCATCTTGAGAGAGCATTAGGGAAACATGTGAAACTATAACTCCTGACGTAATAAAAGACTTTTCTCGAAGAACAATTACCTGTTTAGAAAGGGACGATGGATACATTGAAGCATTTGTGCAATGAATTAATCCATATGTATATTATGTACGAATAATTAAATAATGTTGCAATTTCAAAATAAAAAAATACTAGCAAAAACTTTTTATGGATGTAATTGTGGCAAAGCAGATAAAAAGATTATCAAATATTTAACAAAAATATGATACAAACAAAATCAGTGCAGTAGTTTTTAATTAATTTCGTTTTCCTTTATTCAATAAATAATCCAACAATTACTGACGTGCTTACTGGAATTTCTTTGAATTTTTAACTAGGAAGGCTACAAGTCTAAACGTGAGCATAAATTTTTTAGTTCCTATTAACCTGTATTTAAATTTAAACCCATTTTATTCTTCATTACAAATGATTATTTTTTATTTTCCCTGTATACCATCAAATATTTTAAACTTTTAATGCTTGATTATGGATGTCCATGTGATGCAGAGCTTTTTATCAAGAACAAATTTTTTGTAATATGTGAGATAAACTTTTTCTCCATTTGTAGAAAACTTTTGGGACACACTGTGTATTATTGACTAAGAAAAAATGTGAAAATACATATTGGATCTAAAGATATAAATGTCAGAAACTCTTTAACTTATTCTGGTTGACTTGATTAGCCGGTTAAGTCAGTATCTGAATAGACATATTTGTAATCTGGGCTCTCAATTCTTTTATTGAAAACTTATTTGGGGTGTCTTTTGTGAAATCACTGATCATTTTACATCTCCGTAACAAAAATTTTTATTTTAAAGGGAATCATGCAACGGAACACTAGTTGCCCAAGTCTAACTTGCACTTGACTGGTTTTATTTATGAAAGACAACAAATTTCAATATTAGGTTTGACAGAATTAATTTTTAATTTATTATTAAACTAGCAGAGTCCGCGGCTCCGCTCGCGTAGACTTGATTCACTACTATCGTCACTGCTTATTCCTTATGTTACCCAACGTAATAAAATATCTCCCATTATTTCCCCTTGTTTCTCAATATTTCTCCTTATCTCCCGTTATCTCTATATAATTTCCATTCTCTAGGCTTATCTCTGCTCATCTCCCATTATTTCTCCTTATCTCCCATTATTTCTCCTTATCTCTCATTACTTCACCTTATCTCGCAATATTTCTCCTTATCTCCCATTATTTCTCCTTATGTCCCATTATCTCACCTTAACTCCCATTATCTAGACTTATTTCTGCTTATCTCCAATTATTTCTCCTTATCTCCCATTATTTATACTTATCTCCCATTATGTCACCTTATCTCCCATTATCGAGGCTTATCTCGACTTATCTCCCATTATTTTCCTTATCTCCCATTATCTCACCTTATCTCCCATTATCTAGGCTTATATCGAATTATATAGAACATATGTATAAATTTATAAAAACACGTAAATCGGATAAGTGGTTCTCAAGTGATAAGCGCACTAACGGATAGACAGAGAGACGTTGCATTTTATATATATTATATTCTTTGCTACATAATATTGTTCCATATTTAATGCTTTAGGCAGTGTATTGCAAGAGAACGCGCTAGCGGCAAATTTTTTCCGACTTGAATCTCTATTATCGTCACTGCTTATTCCTTATGTCACCTAACGTGATAAAATATATCCTATAACCTGGCCAGAGAACATACGTATGTTTAAAAAAAAAGCACATAAATCGGATAAATGCTTCTCACGTGATAAACGCACTAACGGACAGACAGACAGACAGACAGACAGAGAGACGTTGCATTTTATATATATTATAGATATTCTTTGCTCCATGATATTGTTCCATATTTAATGGTTTAGCATATTTAAAAAAAGCACGCAAATCGGATAAGTGGTTTCTCCAGTGATAAGCGCACAAACGGACAAACAGACAGAGAGACGTTGCATTTTATATATATTATAGATATCCTTTGCTACATGATATTGTTCCATATTTAGTGGTTTAGGCAGTTTATTGCAAGAGAACGCGCTAGCGGCAAACTTTTTGCTGATTTGATTCACTATTATCGTCACTGCTTATTCCTCATGTTACCTAACGTAATAAAATATACTCTATAACCTGGCCAGAGAACATATGTATGTTTTTAAAAAAAAGTACGTAAATCGGATGAGTGGTTCTCCGTGGTAAGCGCACTAACGGAACGGACCGACAGACAGACAGACGGACAGAGAGACGTTGCATTTTATATATATTATAGATATAGATTATTATTATTATATAACCTGGCCAAAGAATATATGTATGAGTTTTAAAAAAGACACGTAAATCGGATAAGTGGTTCTCGCGTGCTAAAACGCACTAATGGACAGACACATAGACAGACAGACAGAGAGACGTTGCATTTTATATATATAGAGATGAAATAAAATATATATCTATAACCTGGTCAGAGAAACATATGTATGAATTTAAAAAATCACGTAAATCGGATAAGTGGTTCTCGAGGGATAAGCGCACTAACGGACAGACAGACAGACAGAGAGACGTGGCATTTTATATGTATTATAGATATAGATTCTATTATTATTATTATATAACGTGGCCAAAGAATATATGTATGAATGAACAGGTAAATCGGATAAGTGATTCTCGCGTGATAAACGCACTAATGCACAGACAGACAGACAGAGAGACATTGCATTTTATATATATATAGAATATAGATTATAGATATTCTTTGCTACATAATATTGTTAAATATTTAATGGTTTTAGGCTGTGTATTGCAAGGGAACGGGGGTAGCGGCAAACTTTTTTTCCGACTTCATTCACTACTATACGTCACTGCTCATTCCTCATGCTACCTATCGTAACAAAATATAGCCTATAACCTGGCCAGAGACATATGTATGTTTTAAAAGAGAAAAGTACTTAAATCGGATAAGTGGTTCTCCAGTGATAAGCGCACTAACGGACAGACAGACAGACAGACAGACAGAGAGACGTTGCATTTTATATATATTATAGAAGTGAATAAATATTTTTAGTAAAACTCATGCCCATCGGACAACATTGTGTACTCAAAGTTCTAGTTTTTTAATAAGACTATTAATACACCCCGAGAAAATTTTCTCTGGGATATCTATTGAAAATAGTCCTCCTTTACATGATTATGAAAAAAGGCTATTGTTAAAGTGCAAAACTTGTATGACATAAACCCTAACAGTCAGTTGCACACCCAGGCGGACACTTTTAAACCGAAAAATGTGTACAAGGTATTTTTAATTTTGTTAAATGATCTATCGTTGCAATTAGTCGTAGCCATAAATTGTTATATCTTAAAGTTTAAATCTCCGCACTATTTTATATATGAAAGCTTCACTGCATAACTAGGCCTAAGTCATAAACTTCTACAATTAAAAAAAAATACAATTCAATGTTCTTTTAATAACATTTAATTGAAATTATCTCTTTAATATAGAAAATAACTTTGGGAAGCACAGTCACGAACTTTCATGCTGTGATGAGTTTAAAAAAAATTAGTTTTATCCATTTTTTTCAAACATTTCACCCAGTGTGCCATGCACGCGGGGTTGCCGAGTTTACCGAGTACCAGGTTACCGATTTCTTTTACAACTACATATGAATTAAAAACAGCATATTTTTGAGTTATTTTCTTTATTGTAAAAAACCTCTAAAAATATCCATTGACTCTTGTATTGTTATAAATTATAAAACAAAATAGTGCATACGACGTAAAAATGCTAAAAGGTGAGACAAGCGTAACGACAACGACGAAATATTTTGTCAATATTTCATATTTGCCACACCAGTTCTAATAATTATGTTCCGTAAGGAACAATTTTGGGATCACTTCGATGTCCGTTTGTCGGTCCGTCTGTCGGTCCGTCTGTCTGCCTGTCACACCTGATTTTCTCCGAAATTATTTGGCATAGAGAATTGAAAGTTTGCATAAATATAGGAATTGATGGTCCAATCAGAGCCGTGTAGTTTTGGAAGTTAAATTTTGACTTAAGGGGTTACCTTTGAAGGGTGAAATCGGAAGTGAAACAAAAATTATCAGGTCATCGAGTGGGGTGCCAAATGAAAGCTTGTGAAAACACGAATTCAAAAATTTTTCTTCATAATATTTTGAAAGGACCTCCAAAAATTACTCTCCATTATCTCGAAAAATACTGAACAAAAAATTCGATAATTTATCTGTTATGTATAAAAAAAAATTCAAGGTCGTCAATTTTCAACAAAGATTTTGTTAAAAATTTATTAAAGGTATGTTTTGTGAAGTCATTGCTCATTTTATACCTCCGTGACAAAATTTTTTATTTTAAAAACAATCATCGTACGGAATACTAATTGAGGAAGTCCGACTTGCACTTAACCGGTTTTTTTATTATTATTTATATGGATTCACGACCATTTATAGGCCCGTCACATCTGGAAACTAACAGTTTTATAGCAATATAAGTAAACTTTCTGTTTGATGCCTCATTCTAAAACTTACTTGACAAGCAAATATTGATACCCCAGACATATTGGCGCTTAAATGCTAATTGTCTAAGATAAGAGACCTTTTCTTTAGTATCTGCGTGCATGAATATTTGCATATGAAAAAGCTCTGTACTCAATGGGTGCCGCGTACTCTCACGATTAATCAATAACCGGTCAAGTGAAAGTTGAACTTGCGCAATTAGTGTTCCGTACGTTGATTGCTTTTAAAATAAAAAAACTTTGTTATGGAGGTACAAAATGATCAGTGACTTCACAAAACACACCCCAAATGAGTTTTTAAACAAAGTTTGTTTCCAAACTTTACTGAAAACTGATAACCTTGAATTTTTTTATTTTTTTTATGTACCAGATAAATTATTAAAGGTAATGAACTCGTGATAATTCTCGTTCAATCTACATCCCATGGAGAATATTTCAGATTTTTTTCAAAATTTTTTGATCAGTACTTTTAGAGATAAGGGGGAGGGACAGCGGTTTTTCGCGATTTTTAAAAATAATACAAAGAAAAGTATGCGAAAGTATTACATTATATATATATATATATATATATATATATATATATATATATATATATATATATATATATATATATATATATATATTTTACTCGTGTTTTTACAATCTTTTATTTGACACTACACTCGATGACCTAGTATTTTTTTTTTTTTTACTTCCGATTTCACTTCCCCCCTAAGTGAAAACTAACCCCCTAAGAGGCCATCAATTCCTATATTAGTGCCAAATTTCAACTTTCTATGTCAAATAGTTTCGGAGAAAATCGGGTGTGACAGACGGACGGACACAGAAATGATCTTATAAATGTTCCGTACGAAACACTAAAAATAGCAACCTGTCGAAGATTCAGAACGTTGTTTGGTTCTATTTCGGTGTAATCCGAAGAAGTCTTTGAGACGATTCCTAACAATGGACGAAACATACCTCCACTAGTGCACGCCTAAGTCTAACAGTCAGTCCACAGAGTGGCTGGAATCGCCTGAAAGTGGACCGAAGCGTCCAAAAATTCAAACATCAGCTGGAAAGTATTTTTTGAGACGCGCATGGAATAATACTGATCGACTATCTTGAGAAGGGGAAAACGATCACTCTATTGGACCGTTTAACTGGTGAAATCAAGAAGAAAGTTCGTATTTAGCGAAGAATAAAGTGTTGTTTCACCAAGATAATGCACCAGCTCAATCCATAAAACTGATGGTGAAATTGGTCCAATTGGGCTATGAATTATTTTCTCATCCGCCATATTCACCAGATTTGACCCTCAGCAATTATTGTCACTTTCCAAATTTGAAAAGGTGGCTCCAGGGAAGAAGATTTGGCTCAAATGAAAAAATCGAAGAAGATGCATATTTTAGAGAGATGTACTATATGAAAGATATCCTAATGTTTGAAGATCGCTGGGATAAATGTATCGCTCTTGAAGGAAACTATTTTGAAGGATAAAATCGATTTTTGGCAAACACATTGTTTGTTCTGCAAAAATCTCGGGATTTTTCACTACATGTAGTATATATTAGGCAGAATATCCTACGTATTATATTACTAACTAGCCGTGCCCGTGGCTCCGCTCGCGTGGACTTGATTCACTATTATCGTCGCTGCTTATTCCTTATGTTACCTAACGTAATAAAATATATCCTATAACCTGGCCAGAGAACATATGTATTGTATGAAAAAACACGTAAATCGTATAAGTGGTTCTTAAGTGCTAAGCGCACTAACGAACAGATATACAGACAGACAGAGAAACGTTGCGTTTTATATATTTTACAGATTTTTTTAATAAATATTAAGTTCAGAATTAAAAAAACACGTCAATCGGATAAGTAATTCTCAAATGATAAGCACACTAACGGACAGACAGACAGACAGACAGAAAGACGTTGCGTTTTATATATTATATTATATAAATTATTATTGTTACAAAAAGGTTCTTCTTTCTCACATTTAGTCAATCTGGTTCCATGTTTGGCTGACGGGCCAAAGCCAAGTCAGCACAAACGCTATTACCATTACGTATTAAGGAATGACCTGACAATGTTACATGTTTTCAAAATCACTGACTTCTGAATGTTTCTGTGTATGTTTGTGTTGAGTCCTAATTGTACTAAATGTGGTGTGAGTGTTATTGGTGTAAGGTCTGTGGCTGATGTAATGAGGGGGACAATGATGACTTTTTCTTGTTTCCATAGCCTTTTTATTTTCGTTGCAAGGTTAGGAAATTTTTTCTGTGTATTTCGTTTGGATGTTTGTGTCGTTGGGGACAGCTATGTCAATTAGATAGGTGACTTTTCCTTTTTTGCACTGAAAAGTAATATCGGGTCTATTGGCGGAGACTGTTTTATCTGTATGGATACTGATGTCCCAGTAGAGCTTGTAATCTTTATTTTCAAGTATGGATGTTGGTGTGTATTTGTAGTATGGATCTGTGTTTTCTATGAGTTTGTATGTTGTGGCTAGTGCTTGGTGAACCACTTTGGCAGCTGAATCATGCCTGGCTGTGTACTCTGTTCCGGCCAATATTTTACATCCGCTCGTTATGTGTTCGATCGTTTCTTTCTGTTGGTGGCATTTCCTACATCTGTCCTCTGCAATAGTCGGATCTTTGATGATATGCTTTTGGTAGTTTCTGGTTAATATGACTTTATCCTGGATGGCAAGTAAGAAGCCTTCTGTTTCAGGGAATAGCTGCCCATCCTGTAACCAGGTGTATGATTGTTTTTTATTTACGTGGTCTTGTTCTATGTGGTATCTGTGTTTTCCGTGGAGTGTTTTCTCTGACCACGTTTTCATCTTTTCCTGTTGTAATTGGGTGTGACTGTGTGTGTCTGCTGAGTGGTCTGCCCGGGATAAGTCGAGAGGTGTGTAGTTTTTGTCTGCTTTCACTGTCGCTGTGTGGAGGCTGGTTTGCTTACTGTGAAAGAATTTCCTAAGTGCTTGTATTTGTTTTGTGTGTAATGATCTGATGTCTATAATTCCTCTTCCTCCTGCCTTCCTCTCGATGGTAAGTCTTTCTTTGCATGCGTTGGGGTGTAATTTCCTGTATTCGGTGAATTGAGATCGTATAAGGATGTGAATATTTTCTATGTCTGTTTGTGACCATTTGATGATACCAAATGAATATGTGAGTATAGGTATAGCGAACTTGTTGATGGCTTTAGTGAGATTCTTAGAGTTGAGTTTTGTTTGCAAGAGTTTCGTCAGTCTGTTTTTGAATTCGGTTCTAAGCTCTGTTTTGATGTGAGTGTGGTTGAGTTTGGTGTTTTGTTGGAAGCCTAGATATTTGTATGTTTCTTTGTCGAACATGTTATCGAGTGTTTCATTGTTGATGGTTTCTGTCTCATGGTGGCACTTCAATTGGCTTTTGTTGATGTGGAGCACTTTGCACTTACTTATACCAAATTCCATATTGACATCTAAGGTGAATATTTCTGTGATTTTGAGGAGTTCTTTCAGGTGTGTTTGTGTGGCAGCGTAGAGTTTTTATGTCGTCCATATATAGGAGGTGGTTTATTTTATGTTGATTCACTTTTTGGTGTCTGATATTGAAGCCATGCTCTGTTCTGTTTAGTATATTTGAGAGTGGATTGAGACAGAGGCAAAACCATAGAGCGCTGAGCGAGTCTCCCTGAAATATACCCCGTCTGATGTACAGCTCTTCTGTTTGGATGCGTTCGGTTATATAAATTATTATTATTATTATTATTATTATTAATATGTAACCTGGCTAACATATGTATGAATTAAAAAAAAACACGTAAATCGGTTAAGTGGTTCTCGAGTGATAAGCGCAGTAACGGACAGACAGAGAGACGTTGCGTGTTATATATTATAGAAGATTAAGTTATTCTCGAGTGATAAGCGCACTAACGGACAAACAGACAGAGAGACGTTACATTTTGTATATATTACATTCTTTGCTACATGGTATTGTTTCATATTTAATGGTTTAGGCAATGTATTGCAAGAGAACGCGCTAGCGGCAAACTTTTTTCCGACGTGATTCACTATTATCGTCACTGCTTATTCCTTATGTTACCTAACGTAATAAGACATATCCTGTAACCTGGTCATAGAACATATGTATGTTTTAAAAAAAAGCATATAAATTGGATAGGTGGTTCCCGAGTGATAAGCGCATTAACAGACAGACAGACAGACAGATAGGAAGATAGGCCGACAGACAGAGAGACGTTGAAATTAAAACGCTAGAAGATTTCTTCTAACATTCCAAAATAGATTGACCAAGCACAAAACAAATTACAAAAAGTAGTGATACATTTTAAAGAGACTTTAGCCATCTGTTTAAATTTATATCTCATTATATACAGGCGATACTTAATGAAGTAATTTGTTTCAATGAGAACTATAATCGGTTAAAAGATGAACTCTTTGTATATTAAGTAGAGTAAAGAATTTCAGAAAACATATATATACGAGTATAACTAGTTTGGTTAATACATGCCTGTATTTAGTTATTTTCTATATTTTAGTTCTAAAACATCTGCATATTACAATTTTAAAAGATCAGTTAAGATTCATAAATTCATTTTTAATTTTAAAGTCACAAAGTAGAAAAATAAAAAAGCTGACAACACTGCAGATAGACGAGAACAGCTATTGTTTTAGCAATTTTTGCAACTTCAGGAAAAACAAGTTACTTCTTGTTTTTTGTCCGATTTCGAACAACTATAATGTCTGTTAAAATTACCTTTTTAATAATTTTTTAGTTGTGATTGTGTTGTCGATTTGGTCGTGTGGTTTTTTAAATTTTAAAAAAGTAATATTTTTTAACGTAAAATTTAAGTGCTTTAGTTATTTTTACAACGTGAATTTTTTGTGTAGTTTTAAGTTGAAGCCTGGATGGGATATGATCCAAAAAAAGGTAAACTGTTAAAAAATTTTTTATTAATTAAGGTAATTCAGTAATTGAGCTTATGCTCGAAGACCGTTCATACAAGAAATTGAAAAATTAAAGGTAACTTTTCTGCTTAATTATTGTGATCTTCCATTGAAGGTAATTTTTCAGCAATTGCTATCGTTCCAGGGATATACGTATTTTAATATTTGAATATATTAGACGATTTTCATAACACATAAAAAATTAAATTTAATTTTTTTTCTTGATAAAACAGCGAATGCATATAAAAGAATTAGGCACGCTATTATTCTCAATTAGGAAACACTGCGAGTAAATGAGGCGCAACTACTGGCAGTTACTGTATAGAAAAAGAGATAGCTGAACAGTAATTCCATTGAAATTTTTGTAATACATTGTTACCACACCTACAAAATTTTAATAATTTATTTTTAAATTTCAGCCTCATAAAACATTTTTATCACTTTAATAGAAAAAGCATAGACCTCTGCTATACAGAGCATTTGAAACCAAAGCAAATCGATTAAAAATAAAAAATTGCAAAACACTTTGTTCTTTTTAAAAGTAAATCTTAAAGATTTATTATTTGCAACAGTTTATTGTTATATAAGTATTTGCTTAAAAATCAAAGCGTATAATTGGGTCGCTTGTTAACTTTATTGTAGGAGTATTTGGGTGTTATTGAACTTGTTGCAATATAAATCAATCAAGAAAAAATATCATGTATACGCCAATAATGTAATTTTAACCAAATTTTCAGTTGCTTAAGAGTTCTGTAATTTGAAACCTGCGAACCTAGCATCTGGTTACAATATAAACAACAGACTTCTAGCATTATTTTTTGTTTTGAAAAATAGATCGTATCTAAAGTAAAAAATTGCAAAAATTTCAATTAATCAGTAAATTTAAGTGTATATAGATAATACAGGGCAAATGAAAAAACTTTTTTAATAATTTTACCTCATTCCTATGTTTTTTTGTGTGTTGTGTCCGAAAATAATAATAAAAAAGTCGTATCACTCACCAATTTTTCACATTTTAATATTCATAATGTGAAAAGTTTATTTTTTATCATTCGAATGTTTTTAGGTTGGCAATAAAATCAGAATTTTATAAGGTTGGCAGTAAAATCAAATGTCCAGCTGTTTGTTTTCTTCCAGTTAATATAACCTCGCATTGCAGTGTTTAACCCACGTGCTTTAATTCATACTCAAAATATGGCTAATCGTGGTTGTAAAAACTCTCCCAACACTTTTTGTTATATATGTGGTGAGTTTGTAGTTAAAAAAACATCTAAGAAATATTACTGACTTTGTAAAAAAAGTATATATTTTGGTGTAGAAATCGGCAGTCAAGAAAAATGTTGGGCTTCTCACAAAGTATGTTATGTTTGTGTCGAGGATCTTAGGAAATGGTATAAAGAAAGAAAAGCTTTAGATTTGCAGTACCCATGGTATGGAGAGAGCAAGAAAATCATTCAAATGATTAAGTTGGGAATGTGGAATCTTTGGCACAATGATACTACTCAGTATATATCACCACTACACCAAACACTTTATTTTTGCAGTCGACGCGTGTTTCGCTAACCATGTTAGCTTCATCAGGAGCGATGATTGATCAATCATCGCTCCTGATGAAGCTAACATGGTTAGCGAAACGCGCGTCGAGTGCAAAAATAAAGTGTTTGGTGTAGTGGTGATATATACTGAGTAGTATTCAAATGATTGTTATTTTTGTACAGTTGATGTTTATATATAACTTCAAAAATAAGAAAGTAATTGTCTATCCTAACTTTAGGACATGGACCGGAACTTCCTGTCCCTGAGCCACCTCAGTCTATTGATGACGTTTTACAGTCCAGTCCCTAATTTAATGAAAGTCGACCGGATGATGATGAGTTTCAATGTTCTCTGGAAAATTTCAAACCACAGTTGTTTACACAAGCTGAGTTAAATGATTTAGTGAGAGATTTGGGTTTGACTAAGGAAAAAAAAAAAAGCAGAATTGCTTAGTTTTTGGCTGAAAGAAAAACTTTTCTTGGAATCTGGAACACCTATTTACCATTATAGAACAAAAAATTAACAGTTTGCTCAGTTTTACAAGCAGGAAGAGAATTTGGTTTACTGCCATAATATTGGTAGTCTAATGAAAAAATTTGGCATTGAGTACAAGAAGGAAGATTGGAGGCTTTTTATAGACTCATCAAAAACTAGTTTAAAAGGTGTTCTGTTACATAATGGAAATACTTATGCTTCACTGCCTGTTGCTCATTCAGTCCATATGAAGGAAACTTACGAAAATCTTAACATGATTTTACAGAAAATTAACTATCCAGCTCACGATTGGATGCTATGTTTAGATTTAAAAGTTGTCTCCATGATTCTTGGTCAACAAAAGGGATTTACAAAATTTCCATGTTTTATGTGTGAGTGGGACAGCAAAGCAAGAGATCAACATTGGTCCAAAAAACAATGGCCCGTAAGAAAAACTTTAACACCTGGCGAGAGAACATTTTGCATAAAACTTTAGTAGACCCAAAAAGGATTCTTCTACCACCACTACACATCAAGTTAGGCTTACTGAAACTATTTGTGAAAGCCTTGCCTAAAGATGGTGAATGTTTTAAATATTTGTGTAAAAGATTTCCTCATTTATCAGAAGCCAAACTGAAAGAAGGGGTTTCGTTGGGCCTGATATTCGTAAAATGATGTTCGATTCCAACTTTGAAGCAAGGATGATTACAAAGGAAAAGGAGGCTTGGATATCATGACTAAGTTTTTGGGCAATGTGAAAGACCCTAACTATGAACTTATTGTAGCTAATATGATAGACAAGTTTAAAAATCTGGGTTGTCTGATGAGCCTTAAAGTTCCCTTCTTGCACAACCATCTTGACTTTTTTCCTAAAAACTTAAGCAAAGTGAGTGAAGAGAGCAGGGGGAACGGTTCCATCAGGACATAAAACAGATGGAAAAAAAAAGTACCAGGGACGGTGGAATTCAAATCAACATAATGGGTGATTACTGTTGGTCACTTCATAGAGAACAACAAAATGCATCACATCGGAGAAAAAGTTATACAAGAAACTTCACAGAGAAAAGGGAAAGGAAATACAAAAAAATAAGCACCTAAAATATTCGCATTGAAGTCAAATATGTTATCGTGAGTAAAAATTATAGCCTAATCAAATAAAAGTACAGTTTAAGTTTTTATTTTTTATGTATCAAATTTTCCCTATTTTGAAATTTAATCGATGTCATATTGTGAGAGAACTTTGGCTGATACAAAAAAACTGTTACCAGATACGGTTTCAGAACCCAGAAATACATAACACTTAGATGTATTGGTTTAAAAAGTTTTTACAAATAATTATTGTAAAGCAACTGAAAATAGACAGAAGTCCATAATTCCAGCAGCTTACTAGCTGTTCTCTTGTCTGTCAAATCCATCCTGAGATGCGTTTCGCCGTATCACGGCTCGTCAGTCAGGCTAGGATTGACAAACAAGAGAACGGTATCAAGTGGTACTTATCCCAGAAGTTACGGAGCACGATGGTAAGATACAACGAATTGTATAAAGTACGCATACCTATTACTCCATCGAAAGCTGACACAGCAGCTTACAAACCGACAGAGTGGTTGACACAGTCAACGCTTTAAAAACAGTAAGCTGCTGGAATTATGGACTTCTGTCTATTTTCAGTTGCTTTACAATAATTATATATACCTGAGGAAGGATCCCTCGAAAAAGCGCTACCTGCTTTCAAAGCGTTGACTGTGTCAACCACTCTGTCGGTTTGAAAGCTGCTGTGTCAGCTTTCGATGGAGTAATAGGTATGCGTACTTTATACAATTCGTTGTATCTTACCAACGTTTTTACAAATATTTTTTTTGTTGGCCTGAGTAATTTAAAACTGCCTTTTGAAAACTATCCTTTTTAGCTAACTTTGAAGTACATTGTAGTTTTCGCGAAGGTTTTTTTTGGGTTATTTTTTTTTTTAAATACTATTTGGCTATACATAGGGCGGGATATTAATAGACAAATTACTGTGCTGTGGATACTTTCCTCTATTTGTAACTTTCAGTTTGCAGAAGCCAGGAAAATACTGATTTTAAATTTAAACAAACATTGTCCCTAAACCGCGCGAGATTTGGCACTACAAATTTGCTAAATGAGAATATTTTCGAACCGCTGATGTTTGTGTTTTTGAACGCTTCGGTCGGCAGATTGCCGGTTGAACTCAGGTGTGTAGTGCGGCTTCCTTGTTTCGTCCATTGTTACCAATCGAAGCAAAAGTTCTTTTGGATTATGTCCAAACAGTGTCAATCTGCGTTCTGAATTTTTAACAGTTTTCTGTTTTTGGTCAATCGTAATAGTGCGCTGCAACCATCGGGCACATAGCTTTTTCAAATGCAAATTTTAATGCAAAATACGAGGCTTATTCAAAAAGTAATTGCTGTTTGCTTATATTTAAATATTGGCAGGTCTGAAGACTGAAGTTATACACATGCAGATCCATCTGATTCTTTCTGAAGCCACTAAAGTTATTGTTTTGATTCAGTAGCCGTTTGACTGTCGGTGAATGCAGACAGCAATGTCCGCGAAAATCGTTGCTACCGCCAGTTGCGAAGTGCGTGCTGTGATTCGATTTTTGTGGGCAAAAGCATTAGCTGCTCAAATTTATCGGGAGTTGTGCCTAGTTTATGGATCTACAGTAATGAGTGAAGGAAAGGTTAGACAATGATGTCGAGACTTCAAAAATGTCCGAGCAAATGCGCAGGATGGAGAGCAGAGGGCAGGCTCAGTACCCAGACCGATGAAATCGTTCAACAAGTGAACCAAAATCTGCGATCTAATCGACGATTGCACTTGAAACAGTGGCTTGAAGGTCAACGAGAAACTCAAGACCACCGTTGTCAACTGGTTCAATTTTCAGGCGGAGAACTTCTATGCAAAGGGATTAAAGAAGCTAGTGCAGCGGTACGAAAAGTGCTTAAAAGTGAACGGCGATTATATGGAAAAGTGAAGTAGGTTTATAGGAAACTAAAACCACCAGTAAAAACTTTTTCTAAAGTATATATTTTTTTTACGACCAAACGGTCCTTACTTTTCGAAGATGCCTCGTATATCTCAGTGATTCTGTTGATATTTTTACGATGCCTTACTTTCACTTTGGAGTGATTGCCTCATTTGGTTGTCCGGAACGTGGTGCATCATCGGTGTTTGTACGACCGCATTTAAGTTTACTAAAGTGGAGGTGGGGTGTATAGTAACCAAATGTTAACCCTGTATAATTCCAAATAGTGTAGAACACTTGTTTGTTTTAATTCAAAGTGGTACGGCGAGACTTGTTGTAGGTGCTGTGTACTTGCCGCCCCCCATTAAAGTAGACACTGTTCAGGCTCACTGCTGTGCGCTTGAGGAGATCATTCAGGATTATTCTAGCGATAATACATTTGTCCTAGGAAACTAAACCTGCCTCATGTAGAATGAACTAGTGAGAATTTTGGAAGTTCTGCTATTGGCCATGGTGGGGACGTTGTGAGCCTACTTAGTGACTGTTCTTAAGTGTTCCACACGGAACACTTATAAGATGAATTCGGTGTCTGTCCGTCTGTCACACTCGATTTTCTTCGAAACTATTTGTCATAGAAAGTTGAAATTTGGTAATAATATAGGAATCAGAGCCGTGTAGTTTTAAAAGTTAAATTTTGACTTAAGGGGTTAGTTTTGGGGGTGAAATCGGAAGTGAAAAAAAAATTTTACTAGGTCATCGAGTGTGGTGTCAAATGAAAGCTCGTGAAAACCCGAATAAAAAATATATATATAATGTAATACTTGCGCACACTTTTCTTTGTATTATATTTAAGAAGTCACGAAAAAATCGCTGCCCCCCCTTATCTCGAAAAGTACTGATCAAAAATGCTGAAAAAATTCTAGAATATTCTCCACGGGATATAGATTGAACGAAAAATATCATTATGCATTATCTTTAATAATTTATCTGTTATATAAAAAAAAAACAAAAATTTCAAGGTCAGTTTTCAGTAAAAATTGGAAACAAACTTTGTTGAAAACTCATTTGGGGTGTGTTTTGTGAAGTTACTGATCATTTTATACCTCCCTAACAAAATTTTTTATTTTAAAAGCAGTCAACGCACGGAACACTAATTGCTCAAGTTCAACTTGCACTTGACCGGTTATTGTTTTTCTTATAATCAGCTATTCCAAGTGAATGAAATCAGTAATGCGAATGGTAAAATTGGATTTAGTGGTAACAGGAGACAGTAAAACATCTGTTCAGGTGGCACTGGAGAATTTGCTGCCCTGCGACCGGCACCATCCGACCCTTACGGTTGATGTGCTGGTTAATGACTGTCCTGAGAGTTTGCACTATGATTTCAGTTTCTATGACTTTAAGCGTGCAGACTCGGATATGTTAAATAATTATATTCACTCAGTGGACTGGAAATATGTCGTGAGTGGTGTTAAAGATGTAAATACTGCAAAATCTGCCTTCGATGAGGTTTTGTATACTGGTATTAGGCTGTATGTCCCTGTCAAAGAATCCGAAGTTCCCAAGGTGGTTTTCTAATGAACTTAAAAATCTTAAGTTTCTAAATGAAATAAAATGAATTGCTTTGTTATTTGTCACTTTTTATTTATCTGCTACTGCAGTTTCGTAGGTTTTGTACATTATCAAGCGTAATACTACAAACTAAGGTGGTTTATTTATGATTTATAACAAATTTCCAGGTACAATTTGGATTTACCCATCACTAATCATATCATCATCAATCATAAATTTAATAATGGGTAATTGCAAATTGTACCTGGAAATTTGTTATAAATCATAAATAAACCACCTTAGTTTGTAGTATTACGCTTGATAATGTAGAAAACCTACGAAACTGTAGTAGCAGATAAATAAAAAAATAAGTGACAAATAACAAAGTAATTCGTTTCATTTCATTTAGAATATTAAAACGTACTGTCACAAAGTAACGGACACCTCAATTATACAATTAAAAATCTTATTCGGAAAAAGAAGATATGCCACAAAGAATACAAAAGAACCCGTCGGTGGGACACTTATCAAAAGTTTTCAGAGTTAAGATCCCAATCTAATAATCTAAAGAGCTACTGCTATTTACGGTACATTAAAAATGTTGAGACAAATATAAGTTATGACACCAAACAATTTTGGAACTCCATTAACCGTAAAACGGGGGGCAAGTCCATCCCTACCTTAATAAATCTAGACGAACAAACAGGGACAGATGGACAGACTGTTGTGGAAATTTTTAAGTCTCATTTTCGGGATGTTTATAGGTCTGAAGCTGACGGTGGTAAGTCTGGGCTGGGGGATGTTGGGGATGGTGGTCTCTCTGGGGGAAGTATTTGACCATATATCCAAACTTGACATAAATCAGGGGCCAGGTCCTAATGGTATATCTCCCAGATTTTTAGTTATCTGTGCCTATGCTTTGGCTAAACCGCTATATATGCTTTTTAAATTTTTCCCTGTAGAACAGTGTTTTTCCTTACCAGTGGAAATATAGTTTTATTACTCCAGTATTCAAATCCGGCGACCCGTCAGACTCTAAAGATTATAGACATATTTCCAAATTGTTCGAAAAAATTGTTTGTGATAAATTAAAACACTTCATAAACAGCACGGTTTCGTTGGGGGCCGATCGACAGCCACCAAGTCAAGTTGACGTGGTTTATATAGCAAGGCCTTCGACACTGTCAACTACGATATCTTGATAAGGAAATTAGAAGTTATGGCTTTTGTGGATCACTACTGGATTGGTTAACCTGTTACCATAGATATAGGAAACAGTTTATTAAAGTAAAGGGCTTTGTGTCGAGTGAGGTATCTGTTACATCGGGTGTACCACAGGGTAGCCACCTGGGTCCATTGCTGTTTAATGTACTTATTAATGACCTCCGTAAGGTGATTCAATTTTCAAGGCTCCTGTTTTTTGCAGATGATTTGAAATTGTTTGTGGTAATTCATTCTGTTTATGATGCTGTGAGACTATAGGGAGACTTGGACAGGGTAAGTGAGTGGTGCAGAAGAAACAAAATGAATCTTAATATTAAAAAATGCTAGTTAATGTCGTTCTTTCGGGTGAAGACTCCGCTTTTATATGACTACAGTATCAATAATTGTCTTCTGGAAAAAGTGTCTTCATTATGTGACTTAGGTATTTATTTGGACACTAAACTCGATTTTCATATTCACTATGACTTTATTGCTAACAAATACTTAAAACTCCTGGACTTCGTCTGTAGGAATACTAGGGATTTCCAGACTGTAGATAGCATGAATACTTTGTATAAGGGCTTCTGTGGAGTATCTGTCACGTGTATGGCCGCCTTCATATGCTATATGTATTGAAAGTATTGAAAGAGTTCAGAAGAAGTATGCTAGATATGTTTCTTACAAATTTAAGTGGAAAATCACTGCCTATGGGGACTTGCTGCGAAGACTCAAATTGTAATCGCTTTAAAGACGTAGGAGAGCTGCTGATATCTATTTTTTATTTCGACTTGTAAATGGTCATATAGACTGCTCCGATCTTCTGAGTTTGGTAAATTTCCGTGTTCCACCAAGATCAACAAGGGATCGCTCACTCTTCGCCCCGATATACCATAAATGTAACTATGGCCTATTCTCGCCGATCACTAGAATCACTAATGGCGTTAGTAAAATGGAACGTTTTTTAATCTCTCTTTCAAACTTTTAAAAAAAGAACTGTTGACAGTTCACCAAGTTATGTGGGGATATTTGCTGGTGTTATCGTTGTATTGCTATTATTGTTGTATTATTATAATTTCTGTGGAAACTATGTATAAAATGAGTCTGCCCGTAAATATATAAATAAATAAACCATATCCACTCCACCGATAGTTGCTATCGATGGAGCTGATGTGCCATAACACTACTCAAGCAATTTTTGGATTCCCGCTGTTTTTTCACATTAAAAAGCAACGGTTAATTAACACACGAAATTCTTTTTGGTCCTTGGATTTGTAAATATCAAAAGTAGCGTCACTCAAACAGCTGTAACTCACAAATTAATAGATAATATGTCATGAAAATATTCATTTTTTTTAGAGTTAACACTAAATGAAAATTATATATATATATATATATATATATATATATATATATATATATATATATATATATATATATATATATATATATATAATATTTGTTTGTGCTGCCATATCTCGAGACTTTTCAGTCTATGTAAGTTGGACCAATTTGTAAAACCGTGCAAATAACAAGACTCGCATCAACTGTGAACGTAATAATACTAACTTCTCAAATGCACCATTTAAGAAATCACTAGACAAGAGGTTATATACACCTGGGTTCTGCAAAAAGTATGTATAGTTAAAAAAAATATGTTTTAAGGGTTACTAAGTGAATATTGCAAAAGAATGTCGATTATATATTTTTATTGTACTTTAAATTATAAGAATTTTTTTTTTAAATATGTTCTAAATGTTAATATTAATTTTTATCGGGCTTATTGGACCATTGATGAAAACTATGGCGCCTCCTTACCTGCAGGATAACTTCACAAAAAATAATCCAATCTGCAAAAATAAAAATTAATTTTGTAAAATAATGTAGAGTTAGAAATTGTCGAAGGGTTTTTTTTTTCAAAAATAAAAAAGGGTTAGTTTTGGGGGTGAAATCGGAAGTGAAAAAAAAAATTTACTAGGTCATCGAGTGTGGTGTCAAATGAAAATTTGTGAAAACACATTTTCGTTACGTTGTTTTATTTATTTATTCAGTTTAGTTATTTATTTTATATTTTAACATACTAAAAATAACATTCCCAAACATGGATCTTCATAGGGTATTTCACGTTGCGCTGCACCAGTCGGTTAGTGGAAAGTCACCAGGCTCATGGGATGATAACAAACTCCAAAATGAAGCTTCATCGGAAAGAATTACATTGCTCCAGTCTCGATCTATGTTTTCCTTTGCCCATCCGAGTCGTTTCTCTCCATGTTTTTCGCTCAGCAATGGTTTTCTGTTCTTTTTTTTCAAAAATAAAAAATTTACGGTGTTTCGAACTTTAGTATGCAAATTTCGACCAAAAAATTTATGTTTAATTATTTATAAAAAATTGTCTCTCTAATCTCAGTTTATAGAAAAAGTAATTATTCAGATTTTAAAAAAAAATTAAGAAAATATTAAAAATTGACTGAATAATACTGCAGACAATGTCTGACGACAGGTAGCGGTCCCATTGCGACGCCAGGTCACATTTAATGCTATAATTAGTGTTCCGTACGGAACACTTATAAGATGGCTTCGGTGTCTGTCTGTCCATCTGTCACTCCCGATTTTCTCCGAAATTATTTGTTATAGAAAGTTGAAATTTGGTAATAATATAGGAATTGATGGCCTCATCAGAGCCGTATAGTTTTCAAAGTTAAATTTTGACTTAAGGAGTTAGTTTTGGGGGGTGAAATCGGAAGTGAAAAAAAATTTTACTAGGTAATCGAGTGTGGTGTCAAATGAAACCTTGTGTAAACTCGAGTAATATATATGTATATGTATATGTATATATATATATATATATATATATATATATATATATATATATATATATATATATTTTTTTTTTTTTTTTTTTTTTTTTTTTTTTTATTGGTCTAGCACACGTGCTGCAGGGAAGTCCCTAAAGCGCTCCAGGAGCGGCACGAGTGCGGATGGATATATATATATATATATATATATATATAAATAGATTTGATTTTTTGAACCTTTATGTAAATAAAACTTTTTGATGTATCTTGGGTTATGGTTCATCAAATGAAAATCTTGGAGTTCTTTTGAGTTTTTTTTTATATTATTTTGACGTTTCGCCCCTGGTTTTGGGCATTTTCAAAAAACAGTTTACCATGTCTAGAAATAAAATTAAAAATACATCACAGTCTTGCTTTAAATTACAACAATAACATTGGTTTACAAACATAACACGTATAATTATAGAAATAAAAGGAAAAACACTGTTTTAAAGTTTTACATAACTTAGTTTAAATTTAATTTATATTTACAAATTCCATATTTTTAAATACCTCGAAAATAAGTGACCGTGATTAATGTATTTCAGTCGATGGTTAGTGTTAAGACTGGCGAAAAATATGTGTGTACGCTGGCGGACGAACTATTTTTTAGTATGATACCATATTTGATGGTTTTTTATATTATTTTGAAATGTTTTTATTCGATTTTTTTTTATTTATTTAATTATTTTTTTTTACTATTATTATTAAGTTTAGAGAAATTGGCACTAATTAGGTAAGATGTTATTGTAGATTAAACTTAGGCCTTTGATGTCAGTTCTGTCGTTTACCGCGTTTTTTTTCCCTCCTTATTTCAGTTTATGATAATTGTGGTCCTTATTTAGGATCTTGGTTTCTTTGTAATTAAAGCTATGATTTGTTTCGTTTTCGTGCTTGTTGGGTGCCGTTGTAGCGTTTTTTGTGTATTTGTGGCCGTTTAATCTGTTTTTTAGCAGTTGGCTAGTCATACCTATGTACTTTTTTGGACAATTTTCGCATGGGATAGTATATACTACGTTGGAGTCTTTTGTTATGGGTGTTCTATCTTTCAGTTTAGTGAATAGGGAATTTAATTTGTTGTAGGATTTGTGGCAGACAGATATGTCGTATTTGTTTAATGTGTATTTTAATTTTTCGGATAGGTCTCTTATATATGGTAATGGTATGTATTTTTTTGTGTTTGGTTGTTTGGGTCCGGTTTTGTGTTGTTATATATAAACGCACATATATATATATATATATATATATATATATATATATATATATATATATATATATATATATATATATATATATATGTATATATATATGTGCGTTTTTTTATTATTTGATTTCGAAGCCGTTTAATGATAGAGTTTCTTTTACTTTTTTAAGGATAACCGGTTTAAATTGCGGAGAGGTCAATGTGATGGCACGATCGGTCAATCCCACTATTACACTTATTTTTTTGAGATTTTGAGTGGTTTGAGTGGCAGTTCAGATATCTACCTGACCACGTTGGTTTAGTGTACCACTTAGTTAGGATTTTATTGCTCTTTTTCCCGCGTATGAGAGTCATATCTAGAAAGTTCATTTCTTCATTTTTTTCTTTTTCTATAGTAAATTGGAGTTTGTGAGGGAATGCGTTGAACTTTTCGTGGATTTCGTCGACCTTATCCCTAGGTGCTGCCATGATGCAGTCGTCGACATAGCGTTTGAAGAATGCAATTTCGGGGTTTACTTGTTTCATTACATTTTCCTCTAGGTATTCCATGGTAAGCTGCGCGATGGTGGCAGATATGGGTGATCCCATAGCACAACGATCCAGTTGTTTGTAGAAGGAGTCATTAAATTGAAAATAATTTGTTGTAAGCGTTGTATTAACTGTATCTATGAAGTTTTCTTTTGATAAGGTGGTATGCTCTTTTATAAGATTCCATTTTTCATTAAGAATTTTTATTACTAGATCGTTCGGGATATTTGTATAGAGTGACACTACGTCGAGAGATAGAAAGACGTAGTTTTGTGGTACGTTTACGTTGTCAATGAATTTTTTGAAGGTGAAGAAATCTTTGACAAAAAAATTATTTTTTCCTATTATATTGGAGATAGAGGTTGAAAGATATTTTGATAAGTTATAGAACGGAGATTGAATACATGAGACAATAGGTCTTAGTGGAATACCTTGTTTATGGATCTTGGGTAGACCGTAAATTTTTGGAGCAATAGCATTATGTAGTGTTAAGTTTTTAACTAGTTTTTCATGTGTTTCTTTTTTGTTGACAAATTTTTTTATTAGGGCATTATTTTTCTTTTCGTAGATAGTGGTGGGATCACTTTTTATTTTTTTGTAAGTATTAGTGTCTGCTAATAGGTTATTCATTTTTGAGTCATAATCTGTCTTATTCATTATGACTGTTTTATTGCTTTTGTCAGGTCTTAATATTATTATCTGGGGATTTTCTTTAATGAATTTCTTCGTTTGTGACAATTTTTTTTTATTAATGTCATCCCTAAATAATAATATTAAGACCTGACAAAAGCAATAAAACAGTCATAATGAATAAGACAGATTATGACTCAAAAATGAATAATCTATTAGCAGACACTAATACTTACAAAAAAATAAAAAGTGATCCCACCACTATCTACGAAAAGAAAAATAATGCCCTAATAAAAAAATTTGTCAACAAAAAAGAAATAGATGAAAAACTAGTTAAAAACTTAACACTACATAATGCTATTGCTCCAAAAATTTATGGTCTACCCAAGATCCATAAACAAGGTATTCCACTAAGACCTATTGTCTCATGTATTCAATCTCCGTTCTATAACTTATCAAAATATCTTTCAACCTCACCCAATATAACAGGAAAAAATAATTTTTTTGTCAAAGATTCCTTCACCGTAAAAAAATTCATTGACAACGTAAACTTACCACAAAACTACGTCTTTCTATCCCTCGACGTAGTGTCACTCTATACAAATATCCCAACGATCTAGTAATAAAAATTCTTAATGAAAAATGGAATCTTATAAAAGAGCATACCACCTTATCAAAAGAAAACTTCATAGATGCAGTTAATACAACGCTTACAACAAATTATTTTCAATTTAATGACTTCTTCTACAAACAACTGGATGGCTGTGCTATGGGATCACCCATATCTGCCACCATCGCGTAGCTTATCATGGAATACCTAGAGGAAAATGTAATGAAACAAGTAAACCCCGAAATTGCATTCTTCAAACGCTATGTCGACGACTGCATCATGGCAGCACCTAGGGATAAGGTCGACGAAATCCACGAAAAGTTCAACGCATTCCATCACAAACTCCAATTTACTATAGAAAAAGAAAAAAATGAAGAAATAAACTTTCTAGATATGACTCTCATATGCGGGAAAAAGAGCAACAAAATCATAACTAAGTGGTACACTAAACCAACTGACCTCTCCGCAATTTAGACCGGTTATCCTTAAAAAAGTAAAAGAAACTATCATTAAACGGCTTCGAAATAAATGTCATAAATCAAATAATAAAAAAACGCACATACCGACTATATAACAACACAAAAGATAACAACACAAAACCGGACCCAAACAACCAAACACAAAAAAAATACATTACCATATATAAGAGACCTATCCGAAAAATTAAAATACACATTAAACAAATACGACATATCTGTCTGCCACAAATCCTACAACAAATTAAATTCCCTATTCACTAAACTGAAAGGTAGAACACCCATAACAAAAGACTCCAACGTAGTATATACTATCCCATGCGAAAATTGTCCAAAAAAGTACATAGGTATGACTAGCCAACTGCTAAAAAACAGATTAAATGGCCACAAATACACAAAAAACGCTACAACCGCACTCAACAAGCACGAAAATGAAACAAATCATAGCTTTAATTACAAAGAAACCAAGATTCTAAATAAGGACCACAATTATCATAAACTGATAATTAAAGAAATGAAAGAAATAAGGAGGGAAAAAAACGCGGTAAACGACAGAACTGACATCAAAGACCTAAGTTTAATCTACAATAGCACCTTACCTAATTAGTGCCAATTTCTCTAAACTTAATAATAATAGTAAAAATAAACAATTAAATAAATAAAAAAAGCAAATAAAAACATTTCAAAATAATATAAAAAACCATCAAAAATGGTATCATACTAAAAAATAGTTCGTCCGCCAGCGTACACACATATTTTTCGCCAGTCTTAACACTAACCATCGACTGAAATACATTAATCACGGTCACTTATTTTCGAGGTACTTAAAAATATGGAATTTGTAAATATAAATTAAATTTAAACTAAGTTATGTAAAATTTTAAAACAGTGTTTTTTCTTTTATTTATATAATTATACGTGTTATGTTTGTAAACCAGTGTTATTGTTGTAATTTAAAGCAAGACTGCGATGTATTTTTAATTTTATTTCTAGACATGGCAAACTGTTTTTTGAAAATGCCCAAAACCAGGGGCGAAACGTCAAAATAATATAAAAAAAAAATTCAAAAGAACTCCAAGATTTTCATTTGATGAACCATAACCCAAGATACATCAAAAAGTTTAATATATATATATATATATATATATATATATATATATATATATATATATATATATATATATATATATATAATATATATATATAAATATATATATAATATATATATATATATATATATATATATATATATATATATATATATATATATATATATATATATATATATATATATATATATATATATATATATATAAATATATATATATGTATATATATATATATATATATATATATATATATATATATATATATATATATATATATGTATATATATATATATATATATATATATATATAAATATATATATATATATATAAATATATATATAATATATATATATATATATATATATATATATATATATATATATATATATATATATATATAAATATATATATATATATATATATATATATATATATATATATATATATATATATATATATATATAATATATATATATATATATATATATATATATATATATATATATATATATATATATATATATATATATAATATATATATATATATATATATATATATATATATAGAGGAGAAGGGTAGTCTTGACCGACTAGTTAAACAGCAGTGGTGTGTTCTTGGGGTAAGTGGTCTTTGGAAAAGAACTAAAAAGTTTTGGACACCTTTTTGCTTTCGAAAATGTTTCATTTTCTTCATCAAGGCTACAATTACAGTAGAATATCAGTATTTTTGAGATTAAAAGTTAGAAACAATCCTATTTTATATGTAACATTAAAGTACTTACTGCTAAGTGGTGTGTTCAAAAATTGTTGTTTGTGGGGGCACTTTATTGCACTTATTCATCAGAAAAAACAGAAAAAAACACAAGAAAACTCGACATATTCATCGCTGGGAAATATAATAAAGTTTTACTTCATTTTGTTGGAAGAGTACAGAGAATTTTGTGGTCGCAAAATGATTTTAATTTATAAATGATTTTTTTGTTATGTTTTCTTGTCATTTTGCTAAGGGCAGTGTGTTTCTATCTCTTAGTTAAGTTGTGGTTTATTTTTAATTTGAAAATATAATGACGTTGACATTTTGTTTGATCGTTTTAAAGTTGAAAAGTTAGTGAAAATTAGTAAGATTATTATCAAAGAGATATGTCCGATGTATTGTAAGAGTTTTCACTCTGACTGCCTATTTGTAATAAATTGGAAAAAATTAGACTCAGATCCTTAATATCAGTTTTTTTTATCGATCGACTTCGGTTGAAGGTGGATTTCCACGATCTCCCTAAAGATTCTCCTGCCGAGATTTCTCTCTTTACATAGGATTTTGGTTTCAGTAAAATTAAATTCATGTGAAAATTGGCTACTATGTTGGGCAAGCGCACAAGAGTTTTTCTTTAATCTGCAATCACTGAGAGCAAGGGATGCTGTAAACTACTTCTAAAACTTGTGACTTCGTCTTTGTCTTTTAGACAAGTAAAAATATTGTTGATAGTTTTTTTGTGTTTAAAAGCAATTTCTAAATTAGGTAATTGGTTGAAGAGTTAAGTTGTTTTTGTGGAGATTTCTTTTATGTATGGAAATGAAACAAATTGACTCGATTTTCAGAGAGGAAAGCACTAATATCCGGTGTAAGATTGTTGTTTTGTTGTACAGGGGGTGTGGTTGAGTTAAATAATAATTTATTTATTAATTGGATTGGATAGGAATTGGTGCGTAGAGTGTCTCGTAGTTTATTTAGATTTTTCAGTCTGAGGGAGGGATGAGAGATTCTCTCTATTCTTGACTTCAAGCCCAGTATCATGTTTATTTTTATTTTAGTGGTATGAGAATCTTAAGGGAGATGGTGAAAATCCACCTTCAACCGAACTCGATCAATAAAAAAACTGACATTGAGGATCTGAGTCTAATTTTCTCCAATTTATTACAAATAGGCAGTCAGAGGGAAAACTCTTACAATACATCGGACATATCTCTTTGATAATAATCCCACTAATTTTCACTAACTTTTCAACTTTAAAACGATCAAACAAAATGTCAACGTCATTCTATTTTCAAATATAAATTAACCACAACTTAACTAAGAGATAGAAACACACTGCTCTTAGCAAAATGACAAGAAAACATAACAAAAAAATCCTTTATAAATTAAAATCATTTTGTGACCACAAAATTCTCTGTACTCTTCCAACAAAATGAAGTAAAATTTTATTATATTTCCCAGAGATGAATATGTAGAGTTTTCTTATGTTCTTTACTGTTTTTTCTGATGAATAAGTGCCCCCACAAACAACAATTTTTGAACACACCACTTAGCAGTAAGTACTTTAATGTTACATATAAAATAGGGTTGTTCTTTACTTTTAATCTCAAAAATACTGATATTCTACTGTAATTGTAGCCCTGATGAAGAAAATGAAATATTTTCGAAAGCTTGGCGTAGCTACAAAGGTGTCCAAAACTTTTTAGTTCTTTTCCAAAGGCCACTTACCCTAAGAACACAACACTGCTATATATGTATATATATATATATATATATATATATATATATATATATATATATATATATATATATGTTAATGATTTTTTCTTGGCTTTAAGGTTATGTGAATTAAAACTTCAATTTACATGTATGTTTACGTTTCGATCAACCCAGTGATCTTTTTCAAAACATTTAATTTCATTAATACAACCGGTACCAATGTCCATATGTATCGGGTACTCTGAAAAACCAAACCATGATTATCCATCAATAACAATGTTATAATTTGGCTTACCTTAGGATGTAGACTTTGAAAGATTTTTATTTTCTTGTCAATAATCAAGACATTGCAAGAGTCATATACACACCACACTTTTTACATTTTAAAACTCTACACATATTTAAAAATTATTAAAGGGGTGTTACTTTTTCATTCTACTTTAAAGAACGGAAAAATATGTTCGATTCAGATTGTTAATTTCTTTTTTGTCGTTTATGGAATTTTGGTTTTTGTGGATAAGGATGGATTCTAAGATGTCTCTTTTTTTAGTATGATTTTCGGTACTTAAGATTTTTGTGCTTTCGTAATTAAATGTATGTTTTTTTTTTCTTTTTCATGTTTATTTAATGAAGTTACGTTATTTTTATCGTACTTGTGGCCTTTTATACAGTTTTCCAAATATTGACTGGTTTGTCCAATGTATATTCCACTACAGTCATTACATGGAATTTCGTAAACAATGTTACTTTTTTGTTTTTTTGGTGTTGGTGCTTTTAATTTTGAAAAGTTGTTACCCAGGAGGTTATAGGATTTACGAGTATGAGCGATGTTGAAATTGTATCTTTTGAGAAGTTTTTCAATTTAATGTGAGAATTTATTTAGATATGGTAAAACAATATATTTTTTAGTGTCCTTCTGTTTGTGATTTACTGTTTCGGTAGAATTGTAAAATTTATGAATGCGCTTTTTAAAAATCTTTTGATTAGAGGTAACGGGTATTTGTTTAACATTAAAGCGTTTTTGGCTTTGTTTATTGCGTCTTGTCGATATTCTGGATCTGATAAGGAGATTGCACGGTCTGCCAATCCTATTACGACAGATTTCGTATGTTTTAACGGATGGTTAAAATTATAATTTAAGTACCGTGATGACCACGTTTTTTTTTGTATACCAAGACGTTTTTATGTTTTTATGTATGTGAATTAATGTTAAGTCGGGATAATTTATTTTATTGTTCTGTTCTACTTCTACTGTGAATTGTATTCTTAGGTGATAATTATTAAATTTATTTAGGAAATAATTTATTTGGTCATTTGAAATGGCTGTTATGCAATCATCAACATACCTGAAAAAAATGGAATTTCAAATTTTATATTTGAGATAATTTCAGATTCTAGGTCTTCCATCACTATTTGTGCAGTGACGCTAGATATAGAAGAACCCATTGCGCAACCGGTTATTTGGCGGAATAATTTATCTTCGTATTGAAAGTATGTTGAATTCAGAACCAGTTCGACTGCCTCAACAAAAACATTTATTGGTATATCAGTAAATAGTTTGATCTCGTTCCATTTTTTTTTTGATGATATTGCTTGCTAGGTTCAATGGTATACTGGTATACAAATACATACAAAATAACAAATGTAGAACTCCCAGATGACTACATACTAATATCACTGGATGTAGTACCACTGTACTACATCCAGTGTTTTTTTTTTGTAATGGAATGGAATTTTCTTAAAAAAATTTTTTGAATAATTCTTAGAAGTCAAAGAAATGATAAAAATCCGTAAAAAAAATCGAATTTTTGAAAATTCCAGCTATCTGTATTCCGTTTTAACTATTCCGAACTATCCCATTCTCAAACAACGTCCTTAGTTACTGTATTGTTGTCGTAACATGATATAATTCTTTCTAATTATATCGTTACCTGTTAATTACATTTTTATAGAATTATTGTTAACAGTTAATCAGATTGTGAAACCTTTTCGAGAAGAATTATGTGAATCAAATTCAAATAGAAAATTAAATCAGTGTATTTACCTAGATTTTTTTGCAAATCATGCTCTGACTGAAACGTTCATTACCAAAAGACTTTACAAGTGGTTTATTACTGATCGGATAATTATATATTTTGGCATTGCATTGGTTAATGTTCCTTTCTTTTTCATGAACGATTGCCAAATTGAATAAAAGCTATGGTTACATAAAAAATAAATATTACCCTGGTATTTCCTTATGTTGTATCCTGCATTAAGTTATTACTGAGGGACTTTTCACCGATGATAACATAAATATGAAATTCTCGTAGGTTATTCAATCTGCTTGTTACTCTCATGCCTCGTTATTTTCTCTGAGTGAGAACATGTCACGCATTGTTCATTAAAAAATGTAATTATTTATAATTTTTTTATATCATTTGACAGTAAAAGCTTGCTATTAAAATGCTAATGATTTAGTAGTTCGTCCAGTGCTCATCAGCGTCGATGATAGCCAGGCATCTTCGGGGACATACTTTCCGCGTGTTCTTGGGGCAAAGATTTTCAAATTGCCCGAATTTGCCGTGATAGCTGTCTACACCTTTTTACTACGAAGCTTCTGTTTGATGTATGACCACACGTTCTTAATTTGGGTTGCCACGGACGACTGGGATAGCTAATCTAGTATGACGACACCGAATTCCCCTTTCCACTAGCTACTCGTTTTACTACGATGTTTCGGGCGGTTATTCTCTTGAAGAATCCACTCCTCATTTTTATCGACAAGCTACCGTTTGGCAGCTGATACTAATATCTTCTTGTAAATCTGGAGTATTTTTTCAGCATTCAAATTGTAGGTAAAGATGAAGAGTCTCCCAAAATCTTTTTCCAAAAGACATCCAAAAGCACGGATTTTCACAGGATGTTTCACGATGCGGTGAACCAATCGGTTAGTGGAAATTTACCAGGCTCGTGGGGTAATAACATAACCCCAAAATGAAGCTTCGTCGGAAAAATCATACTTACCTAAGGGATAAATATATATATATATATATATATATATATATATATATATATATATACATATATACATATATATATATATATATATATATATATATATATATATATATATATATATATATATATACATATATATATATATATATATATATATATATATATATATATATATATATATATATATATATATATATATAATATATATATAGAGTGGCGAACAAAAGTATGGAAACATTTAAATTCCCATCTCTAGTCTTAACATTTAAACGGTTTACAATTACAATATTTATTTATTAATCGTGTACATGCTAACAAACATTTTGAAGACTAAAACAGTTATTGTTTATTAGAAATATGCTTAGTTTTTAACATAACAAAATTATGCACAAACAAAAGTATGGAAACATTTTTGTTATAAAATAAAAATTCCATTAAGACGACTAATATGTCGAAAATATTTAATATTTAGTGGGATATCCTTTTGTGTCAATCACTGCTTGACATCTTCTGCCCATAAAGTCAATAAACCTAGCACAAAAATCGGGTGATATTTTTTCCCATTCTTGTTTTAATGCGATCCAAGGTTCGTCCCGGCTTTTTATATTTCTTTTCCTAATTTCCTAATAGGGGCGGCACTGTCAGCTAAATTATTAAGAAGTTCTCGAGAAGGGGCACTGTTGATCCGGTATTTAAAAGTGGTAGATCTCGAAAAACAAGTAAGAGAGTAGACAAAATTATAATTCGAAAAAATGATCCCAAGAAAACTGCTGTTGATATTAATAAAGAACTAAGGCAGGAATATCAGGGTGTATTGGTGTCAGACATGACTCTTAGGCGTCGTCTGTTATCTGAAAATCTTCATGGTAGGCGTGTTGTTAAAAAGCCACTCCTTACAAAGCGTCACAGAAAAGAGAGATTGAAATTTGCTAAGAACATAAAGACTGGACTCAAAATCAGTAGTCTCTAGTAATCTTTAGTGACGAAAGTAGGTTCAATCTTTTTGGAAGTGATTCTACTGGTTATGTAAGAAAACCAGTTGGTCTAAGATATGATCCAAAGTACTTTGTACCTACTGTCAAACATGGCGGTGGAAATATCATGGTATCGGGTTGTTTTCGACCGTCTGGTACCGGGCCATTGGCAAAGATAAATGGCAGAATGAATGCTCAAATATATCTTGAGATATTGGAAAATAATTTAATTCCTTATGAAGAAGAATTGCTACTGTCATGGATTTTTCGACAAGACAATGGCCCAAAACACACATATCGCTTGGCTAAGAATAATTGGTTTTCTGAACAAAGGATTCGGGTGATGCGCTGGCCTTCACAATCACCTGTTTTGATCCCGATAGAGAATCTTTGGCACTATCTGGATAAACAATTAGGAAAAGAAATATATAAAACCGGGACGAACTTTGGATCGCACCCGATTTTTGTGCTAGGCTTATTGACTCTATGGGCAGAAGTTGTCAAACAAGAAGCAAAGCAGGATATCCCACTAAATATTAAATAATTCATTTTATAACAAAAATGTTTCCATACTTTTGTTTGTGCATAATTTTGTCACGTTAAAAACTAAGCATATTTCTAATGAACCATAACTATTTTAGTCTTCAAAATGTTTGTTGCATGTACACGATTATTAAATAAATATTGTAATTGTAAACCGTTTAAATGTTAAGACTAGAGATGGGAATTTAAATTTACGTTGCCAAAGTCAAAGATATGTTTAAACTTGTGGTTGTGTATTGACAATGTGCATGATTTCTTACCTATTCTGTTGTCACTCTTGTGTTGAGTGATGCGACATTTTAGGTTCTGCGTGGTCTGACTGATGTAGCAGGCTTCACAATCTCGATATGGCACTCTATACAAAACATCACAAGTTTGAATTAGGGGAATGCTATCCTTGGTTCTAGTGAATAAGGAACCAATGGTATGAGAGTTGTACTTAGCTATTTTTAAATTTTTAAATCCCTTGGAACGGGATACCACACTGTTAGACCTTTAATATATGGGAGTTTTTTTTTGTATTTTATTGAAGTCAAATCGACTTTCTCAACTGCGTGAAGATGAGAAGCAGGATTATATACTAATCTCCTCAATAACCTTTTTGGATAACCATTATTCAGAAAAAGTTTAAAACACCGTGTTAAGATTATCTCTCAAAAATCTACCATCGGAAATTCTAATCACTCTGTTTTTTGTAGCGATAACAGTGTTGTATTTTTGATTGTTAGGGTGATTGGTATAATAATTAATATATCTGCCAGATAAAGATGGTTCTGATACCAATTTAAAATAATATGATTATTGTCAGTTCTGATTACTAAAATGTCCAGAAATGGTATCGATTTGTTGGTCTCTTGTTCAATCGTAAACTGTATGTGCTCGTTGACAGAATTGAAAAGGTCCAGTGTCTGTAAGATTTGATCCCCATGAACCGCACACAATAGGTCATCGACATATTTACATAAAATGGGCATCGGAAAAGGTAACTTCTTCTTTATGATATCCAACACAAAGTCCATGACAACCTGTGCTAAAGTGGGACTTATTGGCGAGTCCTTCGGAGTTCCAAATATCTGTTTGTAAAAACTGCCCTTGACAGAAAAATAACTGTTACTACATATCATATTAAGAAGTTTGAAGAAATTCTGTTTGAAAATAATTGTGTTGGATTCTATTATATGCCAATGAGATTCCAGAATTTCGATAACTAAAGAAAGTGGAAGGCTAGAAAACAAAAATGTCACATCCAACGAAATCAAAACATAATCATCAGGTAACACAGTATTTCTAATTGCATTAACAAAGGAAAAGGTATCTCTGACATTGTACTCTGTTCTATTGGCGAGAGAGTTGGTAAGAATATCCGCGATAAATTTTGATAAATTATAGGGTAATGAACCCACGCAACTGATAATGGGGCGCAATGGGACATTCTGTTTGTGAATCTTTGGTTAGCAGTATAATTTTGGTGTAACATCATTATACACCATTGGGCGTTTAGCTGTAGCCTCATCCAATTCTCTACTACTTAATAAAAATTTTATTAATCGATTTTGTAATTTTTGTGTCCCCACTGTGGAATCTTTATTCAACACTTTATAAGTATTAGTATAGCTTAGCGTAACATCAACTTTTGAAAGATAATCACAGCTGTTTATCGCCACAGTACAACCTTCCTTATCAGCTTGCAAAATATACAATTCTGGATTCTCCCTAAGGAAGTGCCTTGATTTTCAAATGTTTGACGCAATCAAGGGAATGCAACATCACTGGAACGCGCCAAGAAATTCGTAATATTATTAGTGATGTATGCTCTCAAATCATTTTTATGTTCACCAGGCACCTTCGTAATCACATCCGCCAAAAAAAACGTTTAACATGTAACTGCTTATTGTAGACAGCCATCCCGAATTTCTTGATATGATATGTAGTAACTGTTATTTTTCTGTCAACGGCAGTATTTACAAACAGATATTTGGAACTTCAGTGGGCTCGCCATTTTAGCACAGGTTGTCATGAACTTTGTGTTGGATACCATAAAGCAGAAGTTACCTTTTCCGATGCCCTTTTTATTTAAATATGTAGATGATCTGTTGTGCGCCGTTCCTGACCAAATCTCACCGACACTGGACCTCTTCAATTCTGTCAACGAGCACATACAGTTTACGATTGAAGGAGAGACCAACAAACAAATCGGTACCATTTCTCGACATTTTAGTAATCAGAACTGACAATAATCATATTATTTTAAATTGGTATCAGAACCATCTTTATCTGGCAGATATATTAATTAGTATACCAATCACCCTAACAGTCAAAAATACAACACTGTTATCGCTACAAAAAACAGAGTGATTAGAATTTCCAATGGCAGATTTTTGAGAGATAATCTTAACACAGTGTTCAAACTTTTTCTGAATAATTGTTATCCAAAAAGGTTATTGCGCAGATTAGTATATAATCCTGCTTCTCATGTTCACGCAGTTGAGAAAGTCGATTTGACTTCAATAAAATACAAAAAAAACTCCCATATATTAAAAGAGATAATCTTAACAGTAATCACAACTGACAATAATCATATTATTTTGAATTGGTATCGGAAACCATCTTCATCTGACAGATATATTAATTATTATTCTAATCACCCCAACAATCAAAAATACAACACTGTTACCGCTACAAACACCAGAGTGATTGGAATTTTTGAGAGATAATCTTAACACGGTGTTTAAACTTTTTTTGAATAATAGTTATCCAAAAAGGTTATTAAGGAGATTAGTATATAATTCTGCTTCTCATGTTCCCGTAGTTGAGATAGTCGATTTGACTTCAATAAAATACAAAAAACTCCGATATATTAAAGGTTTAACGACCAACGTGGTCAGACTATAACAACGTTAAAATTTTAACTCACTACAATATTTATAAAGGGAGACTTTTTAAAGAAATGTACTACATAAACAGGGACCCCAACTCAGTCAAACTATAAATCAGACACTAATCAACCTAATCAATGCTTATTAACCATTTACAATTACATTAATAATTTTGCCACGTCTTGGTATAAAATAAGTAAGTAATAAGTTTTTTTCTTTTGCTGTTTTTTCCGTTCAATTGGAATTCACATCAGTACATATGCACCGAGGCTGTTTACTCTCAGTTTGTGTAGAAAAATCGAGATGTTGAGTTTTGATTTAGAAGACTAACTTGCATTTTCGTACGTTGTTTTATTGATTTATTCGTTTATTTAGGTTAGTTATTTATTTTATATTTTAACATTCTAATACCTAGATGAAAATAACATCCCCAAACATGGATCTTCATAGGATGTTTCACGGTGCGCTGAACCAGTCGGTTAGCGGAAATTCACCAGGCTCATGGGGTGATAACATAACTCCAAAATGAAGTTTCATCGGAAAGAATTACATTGCTACAGTCTCGATCTATGTTTTTCTCTTCCCACGCGAGTCGTTTCTCTCCATGTTTTCGCTCAGCAACAGTTTCCTGATTATACTCACCTTGAATCTTTAGACCCAAGGTGAGTGCGAATCGTTTCATCTGATATGTCTAATCTCCTCTACCTTACTTTTTGTGCAAAGTTAATTGAGGATTTCAAGAAAATATGTAAATAATGACTTTTTCGTCATTGTCCGAAATTTTTTCCAGGGGTGCCACAAATAACCTGGAAAAAAGGAATTTCTTTTAACAGCTACAAGTTATAGGTGACACGTTTTTACTTGACCGACTGTAGAATATCAGAAAAATGTAAGTAATAAAGCACAAAAGTTCAAAATAACTCCTTCCATACTCTTGAATGACATCCCTAAAAGAGGGACAGAATTTAAGACGTAAAGAAATGTAAATACATGAGAAATATATGTCGCCAGTAATGGATAGCGGAAAAAAGAGCCTAATAAAGTAGATATTGATCTTGAGTCAATGGATGGTATGCACATCATTAGCCGCATACATAATGTAAGGGACTAAATGAGGCGAGTTGGTAATGTTTTTTATTATATTTATTCACAAAAAATTTATTCTGCCAGTCCAAACGGTAAATGTTGAGTTTTATCGACTATTCCTGAAGCGATTGGGAGCGAAAATTCTTTAATTACAGCACCACTATATATAGAATATATATATATATATATATATATATATATATATAAATCTGATTACATAAACACGATGGGGCACGATCTTATCGTTCGACCATTTTGCGGCAATTTTTGAGTGTGTTATACTTACTTTATTTACCTAATTGACCATCCTAAGACTTTTTTCTTTCTTCCTTTGACTTCATAAGCCGATTAGACTAGAGCAAAGCGACATCATTGCAAATATTCACGCGGCAGTCACCGCAACCCTCAATAAAATATAAAAAAAACTGACAATAATCATATTATTTTGAACTGGTATCGGAAACCATCTTCATCTGACAGATATATTAATTATTATTCTAATCACCCCAACAATCAAAAATACAACACTGTTACCGCTACAAAAACCAGAGTGATTGGAATTTTTGAGAGATAATCTTAACATTATAAAGGGAGACTTTTTAAAGAAATGTACTACATAAACAGGGACCCCAACTCAGTCAACTATAAATCAGACACTAATCAACCTAATCAATGCTTATTAACCATTTACAATTACATTAATAATTTTGCCACGTCTTGGTATAAAATAAGTAAGTAATAAGTTTTTTTTCTTTTACTGTTTTTTCCGTTCAATTGGAATTCACATCAGTACATATGCACCGAGGCTGTTTACTCTCAGTTTGTGTAGAAAAATCGAGATGTTGAGTTTTCATTTAGAAGACTAACTTGCATTTTCGTACGTTGTTTTATTGATTTATTCGTTTATTTAGGTTAGTTATTTATTTTATATTTTAACATTCTAATACCTAGATGAAAATAACATCCCCAAACATGGATCTTCATAGGATGTTTCACGGTGCGCTGAACCAGTCGGTTAGCGGAAATTCACCAGGCTCATGGGGTGATAACATAACTCCAAAATGAAGTTTCATCGGAAAGAATTACATTGCTACAGTCTCGATCTATGTTTTTCTCTTCCCACGCGAGTCGTTTCTCTCCATGTTTTCGCTCAGCAACAGTTTCTTGATTATACTCACCTTGAATCTTTAGACCCAAGGTGAGTGCGAATCGTTTCATCTGATATATCTAATCTCCTCTACCTTACTTTTTGTGCAAAGTTAATTGAGGATTTCAAGAAAATATGTAAATAATGACTTTTTCGTCATTGTCCGAAATTTTTCCAGGGGTGCCACAAATAACCTGGAAAAAAGGAATTTCTTTTAACAGCTACAAGTTATAGGTGACACGTTTTTACTTGACCGACTGTAGAATATCAGAAAAATGTAAGTAATAAAGCACAAAAGTTCAAAATAACTCCTTCCATACTCTTGAATGACATCCCTAAAAGAGGGACAGAATTTAAGACGTAAAGAAATGTAAATACATGAGAAATATATGTCGCCAGTAATGGATAGCGGAAAAAGAGCCTAATAAAGTAGATGTTGATCTTGAGTCAATGGATGGTATGCACATCATTAGCCGCATACATAATGTAAGGGACTAAATGAGGCGAGTTGGTAATGTTTTTTATTATATTTATTCACAATAAATCTGATTACATAAACACGATGGGGCACGATCTTATCGTTCGACCATTTTGCGGCAATTTTTGAGTGTGTTATACTTACTTTATTTACCTAATTGACCATCCTAAGACTTTTTTCTTTCTTCCTTTGACTTCATAAGCCGATTAGACTAGAGCAAAGCGACATCATTGCAAATATTCACGCGGCAGTTACCGCAACCCTCAATAAAATATAAAAAAAATCGATATAAAAAACACATTAGAAAGAGCAAATTGTACCGTAGAAACTCCAATTAAATTAAAAATGAAGCATTAAAAAATGGCAGTTACACGGGAGTGTTTCATTAATATTTTTTTCTGAATTTTGTACAGAAGAGAAACCATTACCTGGAATAAAATTAATTAATAATTTACATTTTATAAAATATTTATTTTTAATTTTGTGAGGAAATAAAATTGTGATACAATAGGATTTATTTCCAATTTATTTAAGGTCAAGATTATTTAAGTAATAGGTAATTTGTTTAAGCTTATTTCATCTTTTTTACAACTTATTTACAAACATTTCAATTTAATTGACATAATTCACAAGGTTGGACGATTGTAGACATATTTTGAAAATATTAGTCACGAATTGACATCCGGACGAAATAATTGAGTTATTTCTTAATTTTAATGCAAATAATTGCTCCTTTTATTGCCCAAAAATTATTATACAAATTTAATTGTGGAAAATAATCTTATGATTAAATATACTGAAACAATGCATAAAAAATTGTAAACTTTTACAAGGACTTTCCCATTGTTAATGAAATCTTGCACGAAGTTTTCGCAATAATTAGAGCTACTACTAGGAAAGTTGATCACTCTTAATGACTTAATTATTAATTAAATGTGAGCTATAGTTACTTATTTGCCTATTCTGTTATTTGGGATTGGTCAACGAAACTAATGATTAATTTGTCGATAACCATATAGGAGGAAATTGACCGTTTGGTTATTACTAGAAAAGAAATGATGTAGGGTGCGGTTTGGTGTGTAATTATTTATGTTCTGGTAAAAAAACAAATGCGTTTTTAATTTAAAAAATAGTAAAGTTGTTTACCGATTATACAGGCTGACAAAATTGGACGAAACTCCAGACTCTGAAAGCAGAGTATACTTTTCCAAATGTTTTTGGTGCGCTCTATCTGAATCCGACCTCAGAATTACTCCATCGTATCAGATTTTCGAGATATCCTATTCTAAAAATTCAAAAAACACGGTTTTTCGTTATATTCGGGATTATATTACACCGCGAATTATTTTTCCTTATAAAACTTGTTGTGGCATATAAAAGACTACTCTTCCCCATCAAAATGCGTTTTGAATTTTTTCAGATATATTATTTCTTCTTGAAGAAATCATCTTTCTATTAGCAACATTTTTTATTTGTTATATCCATGGTGTCCCATTTTAATGTACCACATCTCTTAATTTTTTTATGTCAACTTTTAGTAAAAAAAGTTTCAAGCAAAAGTTGAAGGGTTTTGAAGGGACAATAAAATGATATAATTGTGAAGACCTCGGAAGATCATTTTGAAGGTCGTTTCAAGATCAACTTTGATTTTTTAAATGGGAACCCATATTTTTTATGACAGCATCATGTTTTTTCGAGCAAAAATACACAACTTTTATTCGAAAAATTTTTCTTGATAATACTCCATTCTTCAATACCTTATTGATAAAAGACATTACACTCTTAATACCCAAACAAGCATAAAGGTAATTGAACCTAACATAACCTCAGACGTCGGGTGAAAATTGATAAAAGATATTACGTTCTCAAATCCTAAAAGAATCAGAGTTTAACACAGCAAAAAGGCAAACGTAAGTTTTATAGTAATTTAGACCTCTTCAGAATTCCGACCCGTCATATCAGTTCCGTCATTTTGAATTTCTTGAAGTTAGGGAACAAACCATGACTGGGTGGGGGCGTCCCAAAAATCATATAATTATACTATTCTTGCCTGCCGGATCAACTTTTCTTTTTTGGTACGGCTGTAACGAAAACGTAAAACTAATTACTTTCAACGGACGATTTCTCCGAGAACGGGAAGGGCAGTCCTTTGACATGTCCCAACGAGTTTTATGAAGAAAAATTAATTTTCGTTGTAATATAATCCCGAATATAGCGAAAAACATGTTTCTTGCATTTTTAGGTTAGGATATCTCGAAAACTTGATGTAATGGAGCAATACTGAGTTTGGATTTGAGTGCACCAAAAACCTTCGAAAAAGTATAGTCTGGTCTCAGGATTTGAGAAATGTTGTCCTGTGTTATTTATCTCACAAAATATACCATCTAGTATCAGAGAATGAAAAAAGGGGTATCAAAGTCAATAGCTTAATAAGGAAACCACACATAAAGGTGGGGTGCCACTAGCCACGAGAAGCAGTATGATTTACCAGCATGACAGCCGCCCAACCCACTGTTCCCAGGAGGTGCAGTGGCGGGACGACAATTATCCAATGCGGTAGATTGGTCGTGACGGCTAACCCCTGACAGGCGAGGAGTCCGAATTTGACACCATGTGACTTCTACATTTGGGGACAAATGGAGGATTTAGTATACAATACGTCAGTCTGATTCGAAGATGAGTTCAGAGATAGAGGATTTTGGCAGCTGTCCAATACATAAAAGACTAAATTTATATTATCTATTCGCAGACCTCAAAAAAATACTCGCGGGAAAGAGGTTGGGGTCCAATGAAGAAGTTAACACCGAAACTGAGGCCTATTTTAAAGGCAAAGACAAATTCTTCTACAAGAAAGGTAAAGAAATATTAGAAAAGCGTTGGACTGATTGTATGGCTCTTGAAGAAGATTATATTGATAAATAATGTCGAATTTTGCAAAAAAAATGTGTTTTAAGTAGCTAGAAAAAAAATTTTTCAGCCTATGTGTTTTATATATATATATATATATATATATATATATATATATATATATATATATATATATATATATAACTCCTGGACAAAAATTAACGCAACAATCTGAAAATTAATTTATCTTTTTCTTATGTCAGTTTTAAAGTTTATCGAGTATTTGAATAGTAGGGTATGCATATTTTGTTTCGTTGTTCATGACAGAAATCAAAACAATTCGTTTAGATTTACAGTTTTAAAAAATTTTTTAGAAGATAAACAATTTTCTGTAATAATGCGATAGATTTTCTTTAAAAGTAAGGTTATAAATTGTTCCCTTTTTCAAAGTAATACGTTTTTGTGGTAGACTGTTTTATTTTTGACCCCGAAGAATTAGAAAAATGAATCGAACAAGGAATTTAACTGAACACGAGGTAGTGCGAGCCTCAGTTTTATTGGACGAGGGATATTGTCAGAGTTATGTTGCCAATTTGTTAGGCAAACATCGTTTCACAATAAGTCGTATGGTAAGACGCTTGAATGAAGTAGGAACTTATTCTAGAAGGCTAGGGCAAGGGCGAACACGATGCACTAGCGACCTAGATGAACGTTTTATAAGACAATATGTTTTAAGAAACAGGACTGTCACTAGTTCTATAATAAGAAACGAACTCGAAGCTGTTCGCAATGTCACAATTTCTTCTAGAACAGTTAGAAGACGGTTAAATGAAGCTGGATCAAATAGTAGGAGACCAGCCACTGCGCCCTTGCTTACTAGAGAGTAGAGAGTTGTCAGGTTACGTTTTGCTCGAAATCACGAAAACTGGTCTGTGGATGATTGGAAACAAGTTTTCTTCACAGATGCAACTAGGGTTAGTCTAAAACATCCAGATGGTCGTGAGCGAATATGGCGAAGACCAGGAGAGAGGTTTGCTCCTTGCAATATCTCTGCAAGGATTCCATTCGTCGGTGGCTCTGTTATGTTCTGGGGTGGCATCTGCTTTGATGCTCGCACAGAGTTAGTTCCTGTCCGTACGAGATCCATGAATGCTGACTACTGTCTTGAGAATATTGTAATAGAACATGTGATGCCTTTCGGTCATTTTGTGGGGCCCAATATATATATATATATATATATATATATATATATATATATATATATATATATATATATACGAGGCTGGTTTGAAAAGTCCGTGCAAAAATAAAAACAACTTATGTGTTTGGGGTAAACCTTTTTTATTTTTCGACATAGTCTCCTTTTAGGCTTATACACTTCGTCCAACGATTTTCTAGTTTGTTGATCCCTTCCGAATAATAGGATTTGTCCAAGTTTGCAAAATATCCATTAGTGTCTGAATAAAATCTTTGTCCCGCCAGCCATTTCTTCAAATTGGGGAACAAATAGTAGTCCGAGGTAGCCAAATCTGGAGAATAGGAGGGATGTGAAACGAGTTGGAATCCTATTTCCACTAATTTTGCGACCACAACTGCTGAGGTGTATGCTGGTGCGTTGTCGTGATGGAAAAGGACTTTCTTGTGGGCCAATCGCGGGCGTTTTTCTTGCAGCTCGGTTTTCAAGCGATCCAATAACGATGAATAATATTCACCTGTAATAGTTTTACCCTTTTCCCAGATAGTCGATGAGGATTATCCCTTGCGAATCCCAAAAGACAGTCTCCATAACCTTTCCGGCCGAAGGAACGGTCTTCGCCTTTTTTGGTGCAGATTCCCCCTTGGTAACCCATTGTTTAGATTGTTGTTTGGTCTCAGGAGTATAGTAATGTATCCATGTTTCATCCACAGTGACAAAACGACGCTTAAAGTCCTCCGGATTCTTCTGGAACAGCTGTAAACCATCCTTGCAACACTTCACACGATTCCGTTTTTGGTCAAGCGTGAGCAATCGCGGCACCCATCTTACCGATAGCTTTTCTCATGTCCAAATGTTTATGCAAAATATTATGTACCTGCTCAGACGAGATGCCCACAGCACTAGCAATCTCACGCACCTTAACTCTTCTGTCATCCATCACCATATCATGGATTTGAGCAATGATTTCTGGAGTCGTAACCACACGAAATTCTTTTTCGTCCATTTCTTGAAAATCACTCGACTTCCTTGATTCACACGAATGCCAAACATAAAGAAATCGACCAATATGGCTGAAACTTGGTGTGCGTTCATTCAAGAGATGCTACTAACTAAACATGACCTCGATACGCGCCGATGGTGCCACCTCTCGGACTTTGCACGGACTTTTCAAACCAGCCTCGTATATATATATATATATATATATATATATATATATATATATATATATACAGGGTAAGTCAAATATAAACCAGAAGTCGTCTCTCAGGTCTCGTGAGATAATCCGATCGCTTCGCCCTCCCATTATTAGTTTAGTAAGGCTGTCAGGAGTTGGAGATACCACTCATTCGATCGATTTTGTCGTTAGTGGCGCTATGTCAGAGCAGGAGGTACCGGTGTCCATTGAGCAACTCATTATTATCAATTTTTTAATGCTAGAAAACGTAAAGACCTTTTGAAATTTTGCGAAGACAGACGAAACAGTTAAGTGAAAATATGCTTTCGAAAACCCAAGTCTATAACTGGCGCAAGAAATTTTCCCATGACCGGAAAACGGTGGAAAATTCTCGTCAACTTCACAGATTCGAACATTAAGGCGAGTTGTCAGCTTATAGATGGTGACAATTGCCTGACAACTTCTGAAATCGTTTCGGAAGTTGGAATATCGTTCTGAAGTATATAAAAAAAATTATCACGGATGATTTACGAGTAGGTTTGCGGAAAGTGTCGGCAAGGTGGTAACTAAACAAAAATGGGAGCAAATTCACTGGACTTTTATTTGTTTGGAACTTTGAAAGAGACGTTGGGAGGCAAACATTTCAAAAATTATGAAGGCATAGAATCTTTCAAGAGCAATTGGCTCCTGACGCGACCTGCTTTATTTTACAATGACGGTATGATAAAACTTCCATTTCAGTGGGAAAAATGTGTTTTCAGCAGGGAAGACTATGTGAAGGTTCTTTGATTATAAAAAAGATTTCTGATTTATATTTGATTTACCCTATATATATATATATATATATATATATATATATATATATATATATATATATATATATATATATATATATATATATATATATAATTGTAAAAGTCTTCTTAAATTTTATTCCTATTATTTTTTATAATAGTCCTTATTGTCCTTAAGGTTGTGTATTCAGCTAGTGTGTTTTGTCTCTGCAGAAGGCATCCAATTCTGCGGGTGGTCCCTTTAATATGTGGTTGAAAGGCTATTGGTCTGTCTTCCTGGTCTTCATCACATTTTCTTCGTGAATTGTTTTTTCGTGAGGCCATAGCCTTTTTTATTTTGTGCTGTTTATCATTATTCTGTTTTCAAGCTGGTGTGGTCTTTTTCGGGTTTTTTAGTGTTGTCTGTGACGGCAATCAACTTTAAAACTAATGAGTTCGCCACGGCCTGTAAATGTTAAAAGTGACGGTGGGATTCGGCATTCAGATATTTATATATATATATATATATATATATATATATATATATATATATATATACATATATATATATATATATATATATATATATATATATATATATATATATATATATATATATATATACCGTTTTCGTTTCCAGTCATTGCTGGTGCTCCATCGGCTGTAATGCACACTAATTTACATATTGGTAGCTTGTAGTTTGTTACAAAATTGAAGAAAACGTCATATATATCTTCGCCACGGGTCTTTCCTTTCAGAGGAATCATTGTCAAAAACTCTTCCTTAGCCGACATGTCATTGAATACCATTCGAATAAAAATACACAGCTGGGCAGTGTCTGTCATATCGGTGGATTCGTCGAACTGTAAAACATTTCATGATATCATGCTTTAGTTTATCTGCCATGTCCTGACTCATGACTTCAACACGCCTTGTGGCAGTCGGACGAGATAACTGAAGTTAGCAGACATAATCTCTGTTTTATTTTTAAAATCTCCAAATAAAGTCTCATCCGCTTCAATAAATGCTTCCTTCACAACCAATCCATCATCAAATGGTTTCTTGTGTTTCGCCAATATATGAGATATTTTAAATGACGCGATCGTTGCAGCTTTTGATTGTTTGGCTGGTCTTGTGAACATGGTTTGTTCTTTTTTCAAACAAGTTATCAAATCACGTACTTTTCGTTTTCTTAATTCACTCTGTGACGGAAAATCCTTTTCATAGTTTTTATGAACCGTTTTATGATGCCTCTCTAAGTTCCCACGCTTAGGGATTGCAACTGACGCACGGCAAATGAGACAAATGCACTTACCCTTTACCATACAAAAGAAAAATTCTTCCTCCCAATCGTTATTAAAATGATAAGTTTTACTTTTCTTCGCCGCGCTCATTTTGGATTATTTATTAATAAACTTTGTATCGATGTATCGCCTTCAAGTTACAACTCAGACTGACTCCTATTCCTGCAGGCGCAACATTTATATCGGCGCGAACGAAGTCTCGAATGTTCCCGTCAAACACGCGGCCCGAAGTTTCTAGAAAAATCGGCGGGAATCAAAAACGCGGCTTTTCTTTGACAAGTACCGCGCGTCCCTTTGATAAAGCCGCCTTTTGCCGCTAGCAGGAGGTTATTACGATAAAAGAAAGTGATGAGGGGGTTATTCTGGCCTAATTGTGGATCAAATAAATTTTAGTAGTTTATTCATTACATTTTGTTTTAGTTACCTAAAACAAAATCTGTGAATAGTTCTATATCGGAATTTTTTTTCTCGAGATCGACTCAAAAAGCACTCGCAATCGACTTGTCGATCACGATCGACCGTTTGAGCACCCCTGGTATAGACGATATCATAGATGCTACATATAATTTTAACGTATTTACTTAAAATTAAGTATTTTCTAAATTTTTTAAGCGTTTAAAATATCGAAATTTCGAACGTTTACTTGATTTTTTTCAGGCATTATTTTTTTAGATTTTTTTTTAATTTATACTAGAACTTAAAAGCATTTTATTTGAAATTTCAAGTAAACGCTTCAAAAATTTAACAAATACTTAATTTTAAGTAAATACTTTAAAATTCATCTAATGTTTTTTAAGAGTGTAGCCTAATAATAATAATTTCAGTCATCTGGTACGAATTTTATGTAGAACCTATAATAACGTCTATAATCTCAGAATTTCAATTTTTTTTAAACTTTGAAAATACCTTGGCTTGTTCGGGTACAAGCGAGGCGTCTGCCCTCGTGATATTTTATTAACTAAGGCCTAAATTTTCCAAAAATAACTTGGGCCGACAAGTAGAGCCCAAAACTTGGAACTTACCGTCTTATTTATTCAAAAACTCGAAAAATGAAGGATTGGCTGCAAAAAGCGGGTCTAGCTTCGTCTTCCGGTATTGTCGGCGTCTGCCTTTTGCAGGTACCCTCTTATTTTATTAAGAAAAACTGAATTTATTGATTTTATGTGGTTAAATGACAGTCCATTTTTGGATCGACTTTTTTGCGCCTTAACACTGGCTCCTGTCTCGGCGGGGTCTGCCCTTTGGGGCGCTCGACTTTTACGTGTCAACAAATGTTATGGTACTTGATTTAAGTGGTTAAACGATAGTAGTAGCATATTGGATCTTAGCTGGGCATTTCAGGATACGGGAGCCACACAATCAACGTTAAAGGTTTTTATTCAACTCGCCCGATAGAATGAACAACTAGGCAGACGATTAGTCGACAGGTCAAAATGTCGAGTTGTCCTCTTGGTCTCTAGAGTAAATCCGTCTCTGTATTACATATCATACTAGGCACTTCACGAAGCCAACTACTAAATAGATTCAAGCAAAAAATCACCTAGTTTAAAAGTTTCCAGCCCTTTTCATGTTACAGCCTTTCACCTAAATTGTTTTAGTTGAAAGCTGCTCAGTTATAATGATTATATAATTATTTGCTTTATTGTGCGTTATTAAACAAATAGTCTATACAATCCAAATACCTTTAGTTAGTTCCTTTCAGGGTAACCAGCTGACCCTGGTAATATTTATCAACCCACGCATTTACACATTGATCTAATTATGATCAATTGTTAAGTAACTAATTTTCGCTTTGCAGTCGATACTTTTTACTCTCTATGGTGCCACACCCATTATCATTGACCTACGCTCTTTCCTTTACGCTTTTATGTTTCAGGTTATGCTTTATTTTAATTAGTGCACGACTGATTTTAATATTTTTTAGTCAATGACTTTTAATGGAATTTTTTTTAGATGTTGGTCTAACGGACTTTGGAGGAAAGCAATATATATACATATATATATATATATATATATATATATATATATATATATATATATATATATATATATATATATGTGTATATATATATATATATATATATATATATATATATATATATATATATATATATATATATATATATATATATATATATATATATATATATTTTATATATATATTATATATATATATATATATATGTATATATATATATATATATATATATATATATATATATATATATATATATATATGTATATATATATTTATATATATATATATATATATATATATATATAATATATATATATATATATATATATGTGTATAAGTGTGTAGTATTCTCTGATAAATGGAGTTTATAAGGTCTAGAAACAGAGCAGTAAATGATTTCTTTTAAATAAAGAGAGAGATTCTCTAACAGAAGTGATCAAAAATTTGTATTTTTTTTTTCCAAAATTCCGGATATAAACAAATGTTAAAAAAAAAAATGGTTAAAATGAATTTAAAAAAAGTTTTCTTAATGGCATTGGAAAGTTGGCGTCGAGATCTAAATTTTGGAAAAAAAAAAAGATCCATTTTGGGCCAAATGGCGTAAAATGGCGGGCAATTCAAATTTTAAATAACAAATTCGATTGTGTCCACTGGGTCCAAAACTTTTGTTATAACAAAAGACATATTTTCTGAAAGTTACAAGCCGATCGATTTACTTATTGGACCTGTACAATAAAATGAGAAAAAAAACAGCTTCTGCCTGTTTTTTCAATTTTGTGGGTTACGTACACACTTGAGTGATTAAAACCGATGATTTGTTGGAAATTTCATTTCTAAGCTCAAAAAATGCGTTTTGAAAACTTAAATTGTTTATAAACAAAAGAACACATGTTTTCCGAGGTCTAAAACTCAGAACAATACTCCTGGTGATACCCCAGAGCGAATAAAATCATAATATTGCTGTATCTAGGCTGTGCAATTTCAAATGCTTTTTTTACTACACTAAAATTTGGAGTTGGTCTTTACACTGAAAAGCCATACTAAGAATACGTCATCGATGTGTCAAATAGCTTCGGTTTCACAGTTATCGTTTCTACTGCTTTCCTCCAAAGTCGTTAGACCAACATCTAAAAAAATTCCATTAAAAGTCATTGACTAAAAAATATTAAAATCAGTCGTGCTAATTAAAATAAAGCATAACCTGAAACACAAAAGCGTAAAGGAAAGAGCGTAGGTCAATGATAATGGGTGTGGCACCATAGAGAGTAAAAAGTATCGACTGCAAAGCGAAAATTAGTTACTTAACAATTGATCATAATTAGATCAATGTGTAAATGCGTGGGTTGATAATATTACCAGGGTCAGCTGGTTACCCTGAAAGGAACTAACTAAAGGTATTTGGATTGTATAGACTATTTGTTTAATAACGCACAATAAAGCAAATAATTATATAATCATTATAACTGAGCAGCTTTCAACTAAAAACAATTTAGGTGAAAGGCTGTAACATGAAAAGGCTGGAAAACTTTTAAACTAGGTGATTTTTTGCTTGAATCTATTTAGTAGTTGGCTTCGTGAAGTGCCTAGTATGATATGTAATACAGAGACGGATTTACTCTAGAGACCAAGAGGACAACTCGACATTTTGACCTGTCGACTAATCGTCTGCCTAGTTGTTCATTCTATCGGGCGAGTTGAATAAAAACCTTAACGTTGATTGTGTGGCTCCCGTATCCTGAAATGCCCAGCTAAGATCCAATATGCTACTACTATCGTTTAAACCACTTAAATTAAGTACCATAACATTTGTTGACACTTAAAAGTCGAGCGCCCCAAAGAGCAGACCCCGCCGAGACCGGAGCCAGTGTTAAGGCGCAAAAAAGTCGATCCAAAAATGGACTGTCATTTAACCACATAAAATCAATAAATTCAGTTTTTTCTTAATAAAATAAGAGGGAACCTGCAAAAGGCAGACGCCGACAATACCGGAAGACGAAGCTAGACCCGCTTTTTGCAGCCAATCCTTCATTTTTCGAGTTTTTGAATAAATAAGACGGTAAGTTCCAAGTTTTGGGCTCTACTTGTCGGCCCAAGTTATTTTTGGAAAATTTAGGCCTTAGTTAATAAAATATCACGAGGGCAGACGCCTCGCTTGTACCCGAACAAACCAAGGTATTTTCAAAGTTTAAAAAAAATTGAAATTCTGAGATTATAGACGTTATTATAGGTTCTACATAAAATTCGTACCAGATGACTGAAATTATTATTATTAGGCTACACTCTTAAAAAAAACGTTAGATGAATTTTAAAGATTTACTTAAAATTAAGTATTTGTTAAATTTTTGAAGCGTTTACTTGAAATTTCAAATAAAATGCTTTTAAGTTCTAGTATAAATTCAAAAAAATCTAAAAAAATAATGCCTGAAAAATCAAGTAAACGTTTGAAATTTCGATTAAACGCTTAAAAAATTTAGAAAATACTTAATTTTAAGTAAATACGTTAAAATTTTTATGTAGCATCTATGATATCGTTTATACCAGGGGTGCTCAAACGGTCGATCGTGATCGACAAGTCGATTGTGAGTGCTTTTTGAGTCGATTTCGAGAAAAAAATTCCGATATAGAACTATTCACAGATTTTGTTTTAGGTAACTAAAACAAAATGTAATGAATAATCTACTAAAATTTATTTGATCCACAATTAGGCCAGAATAACCCCCTCATCACTTTCTTTTATCGTAATAACCTCCTGCTAGCGGCAAAAGGCGGCTTTATCAAAGGCACGCGCGGTACTTGTCAAAGAAAAGCTGCGTTTTTGATTCCCGCCAATTTTTCTAGAAACTTCGGGCGGCGTGTTTGACGGGAACATTCGAGACTTCGTTCGCGCCGATATAAATGTTGCGCCTGCAGGAATAGGAGTCAGTCTGAGTTGTAACTTGAAGGCGATACATCGATACAAAGTTTATTAATAAATAGTCCAAAATGAGCGCGGCGAAGAAAAGTAAAACTTATCATTTTAATAACGATTGGGAGGAAGAATTTTCCTTTTGTATGGTAAAGGGTAAGTGCATTTGTCTCATTTGCCGTGCGTCAGTTGCAATCCCTAAGCGTGGGAACTTAGAGAGGCATCATAAAACGGTTCATAAAAACTATGAAAAGGATTTTCCGTCACAGAGTGAATTAAGAAAACGAAAAGTACGTGATTTGATAACTTGTTTGAAAAAAGAACAAACCATGTTCACAAGACCAGCCAAACAATCAAAAGCTGCAACGATCGCGTCATTTAAAATATCTCATATATTGGCGAAACACAAGAAACCATTTGATGATGGATTGGTTGTGAAGGAAGCATTTATTGAAGCGGATGAGACTTTATTTGGAGATTTTTAAAAATAAAACAGAGATTATGTCTGCTAACTTCAGTTATCTCGTCCGACTGCCACAAGGCGTGTTGAAGTCATGAGTCAGGACATGGCAGATAAACTAAAAATGATATCATGAAATGTTTTACAGTTCGACGAATCCACCGATATGACAGACACTGCCCAGCTGTGTATTTTTATTCGAATGGTAATTCAATGACATGTCGGCTAAGGAAGAGTTTTTGACAATGATTCCTCTGAAAGGAAAGACCCGTGGCGAAGATATATATGACGTTTTCTTCAATTTTGTAACAAACTACAAGCTACCAATATGTAAACTAGTGTGCATTACAGCCGATGGAGCACCAGCAATGACTGGAAACGAAAACGGTTATGTGGCATTGTGTCGAGCTAATGATGATTTCCCTTCATTTTTCTCCTTCCATTGCATTATACATCAACAAGTTTTGTGTTCAAAAAGTTCTAAACATGGAGGAGATTATGGGCATTGCAATAAAAATTGTGAATTCTATCCGTGCACGTAGCTTGCAACGACGGCTCTTTAAATTGCAGTTGGAAGATAGTGAATCAGCTGAACACACTGATTTAGTTCTTCACACGAACGTCAGGTGGTTGAGTCGCGGAAGAAAATTCCTAGAAAGGTTTCAAGAATTATTGCCCGAAATAACAGCTTTTCTCTGGACGAAAGAGGTGATGACACTCAGATGCTGAAAAATGGCACCATTAATTTGGAGCTTCAAGATAAAGGAAAAACTATTATTGAGATGATTAGCGCAATAAACGCATTCAAAAGTAAATTGCAACTTATGATAGATCAACTGAAAAGAAAGGTTCTGAAAAATTTTCCGTCTCTGAAAGCAAGGATTCCTCAGTTGAATTATGATATTTATGAGGCAGAATTATCAAATATTTTGGGCCAATTCGAAATATGTTTTTATGATTTCAGTAAACTGGCAAATATCGCATCATTTATGAGTTATCCTTTTTCGTGTAAAAACATTGAGGAATTAGCTACTGAAATAGCAAGTCAGTTTAACATGGACTCATGTTCTGTTGAAAATGAGTTAGTGCAGATTATATGAGATATACATCTCAAAGCCACAGCATCTGATACAAAATTCTGGTGTTTTATATCTGAAGATAAATATCCGAATCTAAGGCAAATCGCCCTTCAACTGACGGCAATGTTTAGGTCAACTTACTTGTGCGAGTCTGCATTTTCTGAAATGAAGATAATTAAGTCAAAATATCGCACTCGACTAACTGACGAACATATGTCATCATGCTTACGATGGTACGTAATTACCGAGTAGTATGCTGAGGACATGCAGTGCCACGCTTCAACATCCAAAGTCACTCTTTAGTTAACTTTAGACACTAGAACTCGTTTGTTTTGTAAGAACCAATAAACTTGCCTTGCTTTTGAATAATTATGAGTTTTTTTCATCGACATTTTAGAGCAGACCTACACTTACCTTGACTAAAAAAATGCATATTGTGCGGAAAACTAATATCTATGCCACGATACACTCTACCTAGACGACAATCCTGCATCACACTTACTTGCAGTCTCTCAGAGTCGATCGATCGTAGTCTAACAATATTGAGGTAGATCGCCAGCAGTTCAAGTTTGAGCACCCCTGGTCTATACCATCAGAATTTCGATTTTTTTTTTTGATCTTTGAAAATGCCTTGGCTGTTCGGATATAAGCAGGGCGTCTGCCCTCGTGATGTTTTATGAAATAAGGCCTAAATTTTCCAGAAATTACTTTGTTGACGCGTAGGATCAGTCACTTAGGATTTACGGTCTTATTCATTCAAAAACTCTAAATACGGCTAGGAAAAGCTGGTCCAGCTTCGTCCTCCGGTATTGGCGGTGTCTGCCTTTTGCAGATTCCCTATTATTTTATCAAGAACAAACTAAATTTACTGATTTTAAATGGTTAAATTACAGTTTTTTTTGTATCGACGTTTTTTTTTTGGCCCTAAAGCTGGGTAAGGTCTCGGCGGCGCCGATATCTGCTCTCTAGGGCTCTCGACTTTTTTAGTGTTAACAAATGTTATTGCACAAATGGTTTAAAGAACGGTCCATTTATGGATGTAGCATTTTGGACCTTATCTGGGCATTCCAGGGCACAGGGGCCGCAAAATCAACGTTACAGGCTTTTATTCGACTCGCCCGATAGAATGAACAACTAGATAGACGGTTAGTCGACTACTCAAAATTTCAGGCGCCCTCTTGGTCGACTATGGGTCATTTGTGATTTTTTATACAGTTTAATTAGCTGCCGAAAAATTTCTCGTTTCCCTTGCTAAAGGGTATTACCGAAAAATCACCCTTTTAAATTTTTATAATTCTTCACGTTTAAAGGTTTTTACTAGGTTTTTCTAATTTCTTAATACGAGGGTAGATTGAAAACTCTTGTAAAAAACAAGGTAAGTAACATTTTTTGCAAAATAAAAATTTATTTTTCAACACAATCTTTAGTGAGCTCAGTACATTTGGTCCAGCCAGATTCCACCAGAAAAAGAATTGTTTCGAACTATGTATAATACTTTATAACGCAGAAAACCTCTTCATTCGGAAATTTCTTCCCTATAATTTTTGAGGTTAGATAATAAAAAAGAGTCAAAATCTGGAGAATATTGTAGGTGGGGAACTACTTTTGCCGTTGCAACGATCGATGTATAAGCAGGCGCATTGGCTTTGTGAAGGAGTACATTTTTGCACGCTAATCTTTGTCGCTTCTGCTTCAACTTACTACGCACATGGTCCAATATTATTCCCTAATAAGAGCCAGTCACTGTTTTACCCTTTTCCAAACAGTCAATCATGATGATACCTTGTGAGTCCCAAAAAACAGTTGCAATCACTTTTTCCGCCGATAAAACCGTTTTCGTTTTTATCGATGCACTTTTACCTTCACCAGTAAACTGTTTTGACTTCCGCTTAGTCTCCGCAGTATAATGGTCGATCCATGTTTCATTTACAGTTATGAAACGATGCCAGATGTCCTTTGAATCACGCTGCAACTTTCCCAAACACTATTTTGAAATTATTATTCATGCAGGATATTACGTATCCGTTCATATGAGATGCCTACTATCTCGGCAGCCTTACGAAGCTTAATGTGACGATTATTTATCATGATACTATGAATTTTATTGACCATTTCTTCAAAAGAAACCTTGATTGGAGGGCCGAACGTGCAGGATAAGTCAACGAACGAAGAGTAAAGTTCATTATCTCATTTGTTTCGGGAATGACGAAAAAATGTTAAATACAATAGTTTTAGGGAATGTTAAGGTGCACAGTTTAAAATTACTTTTGAGCATACAGGACATTTCAATTTTTTTTTTAGGTCTGTAAAAAATTACCAGTAGCGCCATTGTTTCTGAAGATGGAATACTCATAATTGGTACGAGCGTTCTATAGAGATGAAAAAAAGATATATGTAAAGAAATTTGAGTTAGATGCTACAGGGTGTTCAAAATAAATGTATGCATTTCGACTATTCTAGATTGAAAAATCTCAGATTTTTTAAATGGCACACCCTATTATTTTTTGTCATTCCCGAAACAAATGAGATAATGAACTTTACTCTATCGTTGGCTCACCTTTACAGTACCTGCAGTGCTAGTAGGACCACGTTTACATTCATTTAACCAGTAATAAATTGAGTTGAGTGCGGGTGCATAGTCGCCATGAACTTCCTTTATTTTAGTTTCTATCTGGGCCGTCGTCGTCGACTTTTTCAAATAAAGAAATTGTATCACTGCAAGGTGCTCGGCTTTATTCATTTCTACGAAACGGGTAACACCGATCACTAGTGATAGCTGCCAACCAACACCTGCGCATCACATCTGTTTGAACATTTTAATTCAACCATTACAAGAATCACGCTCACTAACACTGATGCCGCTTAATAAAATGTCTCGCCATTTCGTAGAAATTTATCAGATTTATCAGTCCATCTTCGTAGAAGTTGGATATTTAGAAGTTATCGTTACTATTATTCAAAAGTTTCGATTCCAATATCAGAATAGGATAAGATGTGGCGCGTATTATTTTTAACCTTAACTAACTTGCCAAACCGATATACGGGGTCGTTAGAGAGATTTTTCAACGTTTATTTTGGCAGGCCACTGTTTTCACTCAACTGTTATCGTTATTTGAAGGATGCGCCTGCCGTTTGGAGCTTACGCAGTATTGAAACCAAATAAAAGAAATGTTTATTAAGGATAACGATTTCTCTTATTTAGGAACTTATAAGAGAGGTTATTTGAAGTTCGTTATTCTTATCACTATTATGGTAAGGCATCTTTTTTCCTACCTAGGTATATAAACCACTAAGAAAATAACACGTCGTCTGAAAAGTTTTTGGTCTGACACATAGATGTAGCCCTTTTTAAAAAATCCACATGATTTTTTAGGAAGTAGCAACCTTCAAACGATATTAAAATTTTATGATATTTCGACGATTAGTTTACAAGTTACGGTGGTTTTAGTGAGGCTACTTTTGATACTTTCAAAACAATGGAAAAAATCGAATTTCGTGTGTTGATTAAACATTGTTTTTTGATGGGAAAAAATACCATTCAAGCAAGGCAATGGCTTGACAAGTTTTACTTGGACTCTCCTCATAAATTTAATGGTATGCTGAATTTAAACGCGGTCGTACAGATACAAATGATGCTGGAGGCTCTGGACTCCCAAAGGAGGTGGTTACAATGGAAAATATAAAAAAAAAATCCGCAAAATTGTTTTGGATGACCGTAAAATGAAATTGCGTGGAATAGCTGACACCTTAAAGATATCAAAAGAACGTATTGGTCATATTTTATATGAACATTTGGGCATGAGAAAGCTCTGTTTGAAATGGGTACCGCGTTTGCTCACAGTGGACCAAAAACAACACCGTGTTGATAATTCTGAGCACTGTTTTGGACCTGTTTAAGCGCAATAAAAAGGGTTTTTCATGCGATATATGTCAACGGATGAAACATGTTTCCACCACTACACACTGGAATCAAATCGGCAGTCAGCTGAGTGGACAGTAGCCGGTGAAACCAGTCGGCTGGGAAGGTTTTGGCCTCTGTATTTTGGGATGCGCAAGGAATAATTTGCATCGACTATGCTGAGAAGGGAAAAACCATCAATAGCGAATATTATATAAAGTTATTGGTGCGTTTGAAGGCAGAAATCGTAAAGAAACGGCCCAAAATGAACAAGAAAATAATGCTTTTTCATCAAGACAATGCACCGTGTCACAAGTTAATGGTTATGATGGCAAAATTGCATGAATTGAAGTTCGACTTGCTTCCTCGTTCACTGCATTCTCTAGATTTAGCCCCCCAGTGACTATTATCTATTCGCAGATCTCAAAAAAATGCTCGCGGGAAAGAGACTTGGCTCCAGTAAAGAAGTTATCACCGAAACTGAGGCCTATTTTGAAGGCAAAGACAAATCCTTCTACAAAAAAGGTATAGAAATGTTAGAAAAGCGTTGGACTGATTGTAGCGCTTTCGAAAGAGACTATATTGATGAATAAAGTCGAACTTTCCAAAAAAAAATGTGTTTTAAGTAGCTAGACTAAATACTTTTCACCCTAAAGTAAAATTGAAATTACAATCTTTTGTTGCAAATAGTATTAACAACAGTTAAGTAGTGTTGAAATTATTAGGGATTTTGTAATCTTTGACACAATAGCACACAATAGTTATCACCACTACAATAAACAATTTATTTTTGCGCCTGACATGCGTTTTCTCTAACCATGTGAGCATCATCACAACTGTTGACTGACTATCGATTTACTAATCGCTCCTGATCATGCTAACATGGTTAGTGTAACATGTTTCGAGTGAAAAAATAAAGTATTTGGTGCAGTGGTGATAACTGCTGTGTAGTGCTATTTTCAAATGAAATTTCATTTATCGCACATTCGTATTAACTTGAAAATATTGAAGGAAGTAACAGAAACTTGCTAGACACAACTTTAATTTAGAAACTTGTGTTGACCCATCAAATATTAATACCGCCGTGCTTAACTATGAAATGAATGAAAAAAAATCCCTAAGTTTTTAGAAGATGAAGACTAATCTAACCTTACTTTCAGTTTATTTTACTGCAATTCTGTCGTGGTGTGAAAGTGCGATTCCTGCACGTTAATACTGCGCTTGCTTGAGATAGGGATAAGGACAATATCATGTGAGAAATAAGCGTTGGAAAATATCTCTATTTATTTAAAAAGATTACCGCTTTAACCTACTTATTTGAAGAGTTACGCAAAAAATGTTAATTACCGATATTATAACGTTTTTCAAGAATTTTTTTACCGAGTTAAAACAGAAACCACTGCGCATCGTATTACTGACATATGATACAAACTTTCTATTTTTTGAAATGGAAAACAGCATATTATTTTTTAGTTTTATGGAACTTTCCATGTTGCGAATGTTAATGAGATCCGAAGAAAAGTTCTATATCCAATGTTTTGTTTGCTTTAAAATACTTTAAAAGCCTTATATTTTGTTAAGTTATTTAACATTTGTAATTATATGTTTGTTAAATATCAATTCTATGACGCAATATTTATTAAGTAAAAAATAAAAACAAAATTTTCCTTCATAATAATTTTAATAAACGGTAATAACTGCCTGCTATTACATTATCCGGTTACTGTAACGTAGAAATTATTCATATCAAATTCTAGTAGTAGTACGATCATACAGCCTTTATTTTAGTTTTCATAATTTTACCTCTTCTACTAAACGAAAGTATGGTATTTGTAAAAAAATGTCACTCCGAGATATTTGTATTTTTTTTCACCTTTCGGGCTTCATGGCTTAGGAGGCTAACGGGTCGATAGTTTGTAAGGTCTGAAGGATCTCCTTTTTTATGCATGATGGCAATAGTTGTATTATTCCATTGCGATGGAGTTATTCCCTCCAGGAGGCATTTACTGAATAACATTTTAAATGATTTGGTAACTTGTTGTCCTCCTTGCTTAATTGCCTCTACTACAATATTGTCTTCACCCGGAGCTTTGTTATTTTTCATGTCCTTCAAGGCTGAGGTGATTTCTTCTTCTGTGATGTTTGGGATATCCTCCGACCCCTGATTTAGGACTTTTGGTATGTTGATTTCTGTTCGTTTATCTTGTAATGTAATTGAATGATGAATTGTTGATAAAATAATTCAATGCTCTTTCGTTTCCATTGTGTTCTTCCTTCTCAAGACTTTTAAGCTTTCATTCTGTTCTACAAAGTGTTTAATTTCCTCTGCATTTTTTTGTCTTTTGTCTTTTCTAATTTCCCTCGATATCTCTCTATTTATAGTTTTGTATTCGTCTGTAGTCTTATCGACCATTTCTCTCCTTCGCTTCACTAGCTGTTTTACTCTTTGATTTAATTACGGTTCTTTTTGTTGTTTTGGGCAAGTTTTGTCAATGGCATTTTCTATACTATTTTTGATGTTTTCAAATATGTCATCAACTGCTATATCTTTATTGTGTTCCAAAGAGCTTGCGATCTCTCTTCTACAGGAATACACATCCTCCGGGGTTATCCATTTCTTATGGTTTCTTTTAGGAATCATGTTGTTTCTTTTCCTATTTAATGTCAATAAACACTTTTGATCTCACAATGCAATAGTCACTCCCAACATCTATTTAGGACACTTACGTGTTGAATAATGTCTTTCCTGCTACTGATTATGAAATCTACTGCATTTAATATTTTACCTATCATTTAAAATGTCAATTTGTAGTGCTTAAATTAAGTTGGTATTTAGTGTAAGAAAATCAAAATCAGCACTTATTGTAGACCCGCCTGTTTGCACTTTAGAGATTTTCTTATTACCTATATGTTTTTGTTAAAGAAATATTATATTGTGTATAACGACGAAATATAAATTTTATAAATTTGAGAACAATATTAAAGAAATCCTAAGCTTAACCGCTTAGAAGATACCGATAGCAACAGTTAACTTTTGTGACCTGCATACTATAATTTAAAAAAATATATCTGACTTCTATTTTACATACAATGATATTATAATTTTCTATCCATGACAGATTAAAAACAATTCTATATTAAAAAGTAGTTTTAAGTGTCTACACTTTTCCCATATCGAGGTGAATAACAAAAGAATATCATTATGCACCACTTAATATTTAATTTTAATAATGTGAAAGGAACAAATTTATATACATACATTCAAGGCACGAAATTTGGCACACAATTAAGATATCAAAAATTCGATAATATGTAGTATTTTGGCAAAAAATCAATTTTACGCCAATTATGTATATACTTTAAATTATTTGTTACAATAATCTGATTAGAAATTGCAAAACTTCGAACTAGATTGGCTTTTTTATCTGAATAATAAATTATATCCGTATTGCTAACCTAAGAAAAAATTAAATTGTTACCGGGTACATATTACAAGTAACTACACTATATGTAACTTTCAGTTAATCGTGTAGTACAGAACTAAGGTGTTACATAAGAAGTTAAATTTGAAGGAAAAAATAAATTTACAAATAAAAAAAAATCTTTATTGTACAGGTTGATCATTTTTAGACGCTCGGCCCCGATTTATGAAAATTGTTGAATATTTATTTTTTTTAAATGTAGAATGGTATAGTGCATGTCAAAAAGTATACTGACGTATTTCACATTTGGTAGAGAAAACGACACCAGGCGCCGCGACGCCAAACAACTTTTTTTTATATCGACATACCTTTTGTAAAACGACATTGGAAAGCCCTAATTTTTTTTAACATTTTTTCTTTAAACTGTTTTTTTTCTAATTTTTTTTGTAAAAAAGTTATGCAGCAAAAACCCTCAAAAACATTTTTTGGTCATCGCGGTTGCCATGGATCGTTTGGCGGTTTTCAAACAATTTATCTTGCAGGCGGCTGTCATACTTTAATCTGGCAGTAATTATAATAATATTAGTTACTATGCTGTTGATATTTTCCCTTTAATAAAATATCTTTGAACAATAAAAAACAAAAATACATTATTTTTATTAAACCACAAAAAAACTATAACATTACATAACTTATTATATATTTATAAAATTAAATGTTTGGAACTTAAACAATAGAAAAAAACACTAAAAGAAATTTTCTATATGTCTTCCTCTTTCTATCGCGCATTTTTCTATTCATTTCATTAACGCTTAATGAGTGGCTTGGTAAATAATTTCTACAGATACACCATTACACGCATTTGATATTTTTGCTTTTAATATTATATCATTTGTCGCAGTTTTGTATACAATATCTTTAAGAGTCCTCCACAAGAAAAAATCTACGGCGTGAGGTCTCGTGGCTTAGGTGCCCTAGCACCGATTGTTCAAATACTCTCTAACAGAAGCTGTTGTATGAGGTGGTGCTCCGTCGTATTGATACCACATATGCCTTCTTAAAATAATGGGAACACTTTCTAATAAAACTGGTATAGTATTAACCAAGAAATTAAGATATCCCTTTCTAGTTAGTGGCCTCAAAAAAGTATGGTCCAACCAAATGTCTTCCAATTATCCCACACCATACATTAATGCCATAATGGCCTTGATTCTGAATTTGATTAACGTTGTATGGATTCTCGTCAGCTCAGTAATAATAATTTTTTCTGTTAGGTTTGCCGTTGCTGACAGAATGACTTTCATCTGTTCCTAATATATGATTCAGAAAATAACATTCTTCGTCATATTTAATCATCACTTCTGCTACAACACTCAGTCATCTTTACGAATCAGATTTGTTAATAACTAAAGATTATACATTTTATAGTCATGGTATTTGTTAGGTTAAAGAGATTTCTGAATAGCCCCATAAGATACATTCAATTGCCTGCCTGATTGAGTTATATGAATGGTTTTGAAAATATTGCATAATTTCGGCTACTGTTAAAACAGTTTTTCGTTTAGAAATGCGTTTCTGTCCAGAAAATGCATCCGTATTATTCCTCAAATGTTGTTCTAATCGACAAAACATAGTGTGATTAGTGATATATCTGTCGGGGTAACGTCCTCGACACAGTCTAACGGCGTCCCGAAAATTTCTTCTTGCTTCCTCATAAATAAGAATCATGTCTACTTTTTCAGCGTAGGAAATCACTTCAACCGGAAGCTATTAACACACTTTTTACGTAGGTTGAACTCTATTGAATTGAATAGGTGTGCAAATAAGAGCTGTCAGATGTATGTATGACAGCCGCCTAGTAGATAAATTCTTTGAAAACCGCCAAACGTGGTATACGATCCATGGCAACTGCGGTGACCAAAAAATAATATTTTAGAGGGTTTTTGCTGCATAACTTTTTTGATTCTTTCTCCAGGTAATCTATGAACATCATGAGAATCCCAAAAAAATCCGTAGCCATGACTTTATCTGCAGATGAAAATGTTTTTGCTTCTTTTCGTGCATTTTCACCTGCTCCCACTCACTGTTTCGAATGCTTCTTAGTCTCTGGCGTTCAATGATAATAATCCATGTTTTCTTTGCTCTCATGAAACGTTGAGGAAATTCACTGGAATTACGTTTAAATAAGTCTAAACACTGTTAAGAAATGTTCTTTCGAATGCGTTTTTGGTCGATTATTAACAAGCGCGTCACCCATCAAGCGGAAAGCTGATATACCAAAAACAGTGTGTAAAATGTGGTGAACATGGCCTAACGAGATGCTAGCAACGTGAGAAAGCTCAGTCGGCGATCATTTAGTACTCTACTGTGAATTTTTTGTCACAATTTTTTTTATCGTTCACTTCCCCTCCTGAGTAGGGATTTAACTATTTTTCATATCCTGAGGTTATTGGCGGGGATGTTATCCAAATGCCGAAACATACATTTTTGTATTTCCCGGCACCTTTTAGACAATGTGGTAGTGCTGCTATGGACGTTATTTCATTTCTGCAAACAACTACTAGCTTTGTACGTGGCCAGGCCATATATACTTAAATAAAAGTATACCGACCTGCCGGGCTTGGAACCCGAGACCTTCTGTACCGCAAGCAAGCACTACGCCACGGAGCCACGAGCCGCCACATCTCGTCGGTTATAAAGATTTTCGGGCCGTGAGCGTTTATCATTTTGAATTACGACCACATTTAAATTCAGCAGCCCACTTTTAATATTCTGAACCGAAGGAGAAGAAACATTTAATATGACATATAATTATTTTTATTTATAGGAGTTAAAACTCTAAAACGAAGTATTCTATAACAGCCCGTACTTCAGTTTTATCCATTTTTTTGAAAATTGTTAAAACTTGTTGGTTTACATGATCGTTATAAAAAGACAACCAGACACACTAGTCTAAAGTTTCACAGCACGTCATCTAGTAGATAACACAACAAATATCATAATAATTTGGCCACGTTGGCGCCATATCTGTGCCAGGCCGAGAACTTTTGGAATGACCCTCATATTTCAAACACAGTTCTAGTTATTTTTTAAAGTAATTTAAATATAAACTGTACCGTTCGCGGAAATATTCTAAGCTGGTGCTGAAATTATTGATCACCGCTCGGCACGTTGTTTCTTGCTAGACATATGTTATAAAAATTTTCTTGCTGCTGCTGCCCTATGCTACCGTTCGTACATCCCCTCCCAGCTACTTTCCTAATGTCATCCTACTAGCATAATATAGGCGGTCATGGCTTTCATTCTTTCCCCACAGTTTCGGTTACGTGTTTGTTTTTATCCATCTTACCTTTTTATTCTTGCTACATGTCCTTTTCATCTCAATTTTGACTTTATTGTTGTTTTGAAATCTTCCACTGTATTACACTTTTTAATTCATTCTGTATATTCGTTGTCCTTTAAGGTTATATTTAGGATTGCTCTTTTCATGTGACGTTGGGTAATTTGCATCTCACCCATTATTTTCTTAGCAATTGTCGATGTTTTAGCTCCATACAGCAGGACTAGGATAACATATTTATTTAATATTTTTGTTTCATATACGAGGGCCCCCTTTTAAGTTTTTACAAACGACCACTAGATGGGGCTATTGAGATGTAACGTTACCATTGTTGCAAAATTGGAATTTCTTATTGTTAAAACAGTGGCAGCTTAGAAATTGGCCGAGTAGTTTGTTTACAGTGAGCATTTATTAAAAAAAAAAACAGTTTTGTGAACAAATAGAAACTTCACGTGAATGTTTTTGGAGAATGATTTTTACGATTTTAGCAAACGCCTAACTTAACAATGCCTCGAATTGCTTTGTTCAACTTTTGGTAATGAATGAATCACCATCAGAAAAGATTGTTTACAATTGACTTGCAGAATTTCGTCATGGTCGTGCTTTCGTCTGCGATGAATTTCGTGAAGGTCGACCAAAACCGGTTGTTGTTCCAAAAAACATCGATGCTGCGCGCAACATAATTGATGAGGATCGGCATGAGACAGACGCATTCTTATGCATATCAAAGACTGCAGTACACTCGATTTTACATGAACATTTACCTGTGAAAAAGATCTGTTCCCGATCGAGTCCACCTAATTTGACCGAAACTCAAAAACAGGCTAGTCTAAAATAGTGTAAGGAAATGCTCAAAAAATTCAACCGAGTACATGCAAACTCTGTATATAACATGGTAATAGGATACGAAACTGGGATATGTTCGTACTAGCCGGAAACTAAGCAACAATCAACAATTTGGGTGCGGGGATAACATTTTCATCACCTCAAGAAGTTGTTGAATATTTCCAAAACCATTTTTTTTCGGATACGAACTTCAGGGTCGAACAAATGATTCGAGAATTGGTTCAAACGCATGTAAAACTATATAAATCTTAAAGACGAATATTTTCAGAAATAATAAAATAAGTTATAACAGAAGTATCTTTTTCTTTTATTGTTTTTGTAAAAACTTAAAAGGAAGCCCTCGTATGCCTTAAATCTTTTGTTTTTGTTATGCGCTTTAACCTCCCAATAGCTGTCCACGAAAGTGAAATTGTTCTACTTAAATCCTTTTTATTGCACTTTTCTGTCTATTCCTAGGTTTTGTTCTAGGTAATCTTATTCTATCTCTTATATCCACATTTGATTCATCATGATAAATTCGTTCTTATGTTGAGAGGATATCTTCATCAGTGTTTTGCTTATATTTATATTCAGCCCTATTTCTTCTTGTTTTCCTTTCAGGTATTTTATCTTTTCCTGCAGTTCCAACTGATCCTTCGTAATAAATACTACCTCGGCTACATATCTTAGTATATTTAACCAATTTGAGCTTATTTATGGGACTCCTGTATATTTGCTATATCTACCAGTGGATTCAAAACTGAGGAAGAAAACTAAGTTGGATCATATGGAAAATGTGCAAAAAACAAAACCGTAGTTTAGTCTGGATTCTATTACCACAAGCTTTCCACTATATTACAAGCAATGTTGTATGCCACTGAAATGGGTGTACGAATTTAAGACATTATACCTGCAAAACAATTAAAATTGTTTTAAACAGTTAAGCTGCTCTTAGAGCATTTATATCTGACTGGTATAACTCAAAGGCAATATGAAATTTTGTCCTAATAATTAAGCTGGGAAAATCACATACGAAATAAATTAAATCAAAATTACTCTGTTGTGACTCCTGGCGCATACAAGCCCAAAAGGAAATGAGACCGGTGAAGTACTGATCAACGGAAAGTCTGAATTGAGCTATATTAGCCCAGAATCAGTGCTTGGTATTTCTTATACAATGGCCATGCATAGAATAAATAGTTATGCGGCTACCAGGATTAGTACTCTTTCTAAATTGGCCATTGATACAAGAACTAACTGACAAACTATTCAGATTTAATAAGGTTCTCCATGAAACCATGGTAGGCTATAAGACGCTAACTAATCACTAATCTCAAGCTCGCTATGTATCAATTTAATTGTTTATGAAATAAAATTATCATGACAGATGATAGACAATTTGTTAGACTTCATCTGTGTTCAAAAAATGAAATAAATCAGGTGGCAACTGACATTACAACCGTTTATGTATATATTTTTTACAGTAATTAGTTGTGCTATACTTTAATAGCCATGAAATCAACGATGATCTTTTATTAAAAACAAATTTTCTTACTTAACATTTTAGATTATATAATGTAATAATATTAAATTAGATTTGATATACAGTGTTTGAGGATGAAGCGTTTTTGCGTGGACACATCAATACCATTTATTATCTTCTTTTTCTGCTTGTAAGACAAGGTCTTAGTTTGTTAAGCTTAGGCCTCTTGTGACGTAAATGTCCAGCTTTCGGGTGATCTTTTTGGTGGTCGACTGGAAGGTCTTCTAGTTTCTGGTTTTTTAACTTTTGCTCATCTTGGCCAACTATTAGCGGGCATCCTACTTATGTGATCCCTCCAACATCGACGTCTTGATCGAGCGAAACCGACGATGTCTTGAATCTTGAGTTCTTCTGTATAGTTGTGCTTCGTACCTGGTCTCTCAAAGATAGTCCTTTATTAGTGCACAGTGTCATTTCTGTGGCTCTCATGAGACTTTTTGTTTTAGATGTTTCTGCTGCATATGTTGGAATCGGTTTTATATACGCACTTTGCTTTCTGTAGACATTTTTCTATATTCTAAGTCCCTCAAACACCCATATATTCTCAATGGTTTATTTGTCTAATTGAGTCTTTCTTGATATAGATTTTTTATGCTCGATAGCCTTCCTCCCAGGTATGTGCAGTACATGTTCTGTGCTACTGTTTTTTTGGAGACGGATAATTTATATCTAATAGGATTTTAGCTATAACCACTGATTCTATTTTTTCCACTGATTTTCTCATGTTGTTTCTGCTGTAGTGTGGAAAGGATATAGGAAAAGAGAGGGCAAGATGGTTCGCTTAACTTGAATAATTAAAAAAAATACTTGTCATTGAGATTCAAAATCGCCTTTATTTTTCACAAAATCAACTATTTATAGACTTTCAAAGTAATCATACAAATATCAATAATTTTCATTACAACCGTAACACGAGATCAACAAATAAAGGTTTTGGTTTGATTCGTCTTGCCCTACCCTATAGGGTAGGATGGTTCAAGGTAACGGGCAAGATGATTCAGAAAGATGCCGAATATTATTGATTTTGACAGTCATCATTAAAGTATGTTCCCCTTCCAAGATAAGAAGAACATGCTTCGTGAATCCAGTTATTGCATTCGGAGCATTGTATCCAGTCTTCAGCTGAAGGATGAACATATTGTTCTTTGTATACCGTGCAGTAGTAATCACGAGCGGTTTTGGAGGCATTTCGTACTGATTTTTTTATTGATTCGGGATGTAGATGATTTTTGCGAATTTCTAGAAGTTAGTAGGCTGTTCATACTTAATAAATTTTTATTTTTGGTCCACTTTGACTGGTGTCGAAGTCAAAATCTCAGCCTTTTGATCTTTTCTGTTCCTTTGTGTCACTTTTTAACCTAGAGCACTTGGAATCGGATGTATGGACTCGAGAATATGATTAGCTGTTGACTGGAGATCAGCAGTTGAAAGGGCCATGGAACCAGCTGGTGTAGTCGTAGCCGCAGATGCAACCGACGGTGTAGGTGGAGGTGTCGGCCGTGTGAACTGGCTGTGGATCTGTAATCTCAGATGTCATTTGGTGCGTCGACTGGAGGATACCAGTATGGGTTACAGCGTATTAGTGTTAGAAGTAGACTGGATTTCTATTTGCGTTTGATCTGTCACTGAGGCAGGGGCAAAGACGCAGTTTTGAAATAAATTTCTGTTTTATGGCCATATTTTAGCCTGTCCCTAGCCGTATGAAAACAGGATTTTTAGTGGCTTGGTAGTGGATGTGCGGATGTCACTCTCGTCCATGTTATATATTTGGATAGAATCCGACGAGTATTTGTCGATCAATTCTTCTAGAAGATCATAAAATCTCTCTACCTGGGGACGGTTAAATCCTCGGGCTCTAGCCAAAGACATATGTTCAGGAATCCTTAGCACAATCCAAGTATGTCTCTTTCGAAACTCTGATAGGCAGTCTCTCCCTGCGCATCCTTTTGGAAACTTATCGCCTTTGGCCAGTTATTGAGTGAATTTGGCAACAGTTTTTTTTTTAAATCACTTGGTGTTAGGCCATAGAATAAATCATCCATCCTTGTGAGATATTTTTTTTTAATGTGTTTTCTTCATCTTCAGTAAAAACTGGTCTGAACCTACCCAAATAGTTGGTGCTAGATTGTTTTTTGTGATGTCTTAGCAAAGTGCTAAATAGTATGTTATATTTGTTGGCTGCTGCTCGAACTGAAGTTCGGCTTGCCTCTTTCATAGCTCGTTTTAAAAAATTTTCTGTCGAATCACCCCTTTTGGTCTTTCTTTTATAATTTTGAAACAACCAATGAAGGTGAATGTAAATGAAATCGGGCAAGATGAATAACGCCATATTCATCTTGCCTGATAGGGTACTAAATGAATAGAAAAATAACTTAAAATTCTAATAATAGCGGTGTTGAAAAAATCTATAATACAAATTAATTGACATAAGATGAGACAACAGAAACAACCCAAATATACAGAAACAGAACAGAAAATCTTAAAACTTACCCTAATTAAATATTTTATTTTCGGGCGTCCGTTTTGTTTTTCGTCCCTGATGTGCGTACTCCCTCATTAGCAGTCAGGTTCAGACTGGCTTGCGAACTCACGCTTCGTCCGCGTCCTCTCACGCTAGAGATGTTCATGTACCGAGCGAATAGAAAAAGATATGAGAATTATTCGTGTTGCCCACTATATATATATATATATATAGTCTTCTTGCCCTCCCGTCCCCTATTAATCGCTGTATGCCATCTTCATTTTCTGCTATTAATATTGCATCATTAGCAAAGAACAATGTTTTTTAGAGTTTTTCGTCTCATTTTGTATCCTCTATTGACCTCATTGACACTATTTATTATTTTGTCCATTATCAAATTAAAAAGTGTTGGACTCATGCTAACGCCTTGTCGAATTCCAGATAATATTGGTATTTCTTTAGTTAGTGCTTGTTGTGTCTTTATACGTGTCCTATTGTTTTTATTGAGCTGTTCTATCACTTTAATGTCATTGTTGTTGAAGTCATGATGTAAAATTTGTAACACGTCTCTCAACCGTACCCTATTGAATGCTTTTTTAAAATCAACTAAGCACAGAAATAGAGGTTTATTGAATTCTAATGATTTTTCAATCAATTGTCGAATTATAAATATAGCATCTACTGTCCATTTATGTTCTCTAAATCCTTGCTGTTTCTCGCTTATTTTGATCTTTTTTGTTATTTTTGCAGTCATGATCTTGTTTAGTAATTTACTAGTGCTATACTTATTTATTATCATTATACAGGGTGAGTCAACGATTCAAGTTCATTATCTCATTTGTTTCGGGAATGACGAAAAAATGTTAAATAAAATAGTTTTAGGGAATGTTAAAGTGCACAGTTTAAAATTATTTTTGAATATACAGGGTACTCCAAAAGTGTGGCCGATATAACATATGTTTTTTTTTTTTAAATGGAACATCTTATTTTCTAGTTAAATTCTGCATAAAATTTTATATTTTTTTTTATTTATAATGTTATATACCTAAACCTAGTAGTTTTTTTTCCAATATTTCAATTTTTTTAAAAAAAATACTAGTTTTCAGTCTTGTAAAAATTGCCAGTAGCGTCATTGTTTCTGAAGGTGGAATACTCATAATTGTTACGAGCGTTCTATAGAGATGAAAAAAAAAGAGATATATGTAAAGAAATTTGAGTTATATGCTACAGGGTGTTCAAAATCAATTTATGCATTTCGACTATTTTAAATTGAAAAATCTGAAATTTTTTAAACGGCACCCCTGTATATTATTATTTTTTCTGATAGAGACGAGAAAAGTTTGAAATGTATCATAAATATCTCGAGATTTTTTTATTACTTGTTTTCAAGTTATTGAACAATTCTGGGCGCCTTTTAAGGTGCTGTAGAAGATTAAGGCACATATACCTCCAACTCGCCTTTGGAATAGTCCTGGAGTATACTTTCGTCATGATCTAATCCGTTGGTAAAATCTGATGGACGGTAAAACTGGTTCTCATTTCACTGACTACTGTGGACGATTTCACATGACAATATACACTCTTTTCACATTGCCGTTTGTTTCTAAGGTTAAAGGCCTTCTTAAATAAGGTCTGTCTTCCAGTTCTTCGTAGTCGTCCAAAAGAGTTGTCACCTTAATACTTATACCCTCTATAGCGAAAGTTCTTCATAAGCTTTTTGTAACTTTCTATAAATCTCAGTAATGGATTGGCCGAGCTTGTCACAAAAATTTGATAGCAAAACGTTGATTAACATTTTTCAGGTCCACATTCGGCGTTAACACCTTACTCTAAATAAACATGCAGTAACTGTAACAAGTTCAAGCTTGAATTGCGTTTACAGAATTGATTATTCTAACTAGGTATTATGTGAAACGGAATAACAGGGAGCAACGTTGTCGATTCAGGCACAGCGTTGATAGTGTCATTACTTTTCTGCCATATCACGTTAAATACTTCAAATTAAACTTAAACGTAATGTGAATTTAATAATCAATTTTATTTTTAAGTGTAACATAAAATCAATATTTCGACGCTTATAAAACAATAATTCATATCTGAATTTTACCACGTAAGTAACTATTTATGCTTATCATAGAAAAAAATCAGTTAAAAAACTGCTTCCACTCTTAAAAATTAATTTATTTTTTTTGAGTAGCAGATTTATTAATTTAGTTTTGTTGTAGTTATTTAACTTAATCTTTCATCGATGTAAAAATTAATTACTGTAAACTAGGCAATGCAAAGTAAATGGCATAAAATTAATAAATACTTTTCCATTATTATTTTTTCAGTTGTCATGTAATAAACAATAATATTACTTTTAAACCATAATCCGGGAAGTTTATAAGCACACAATTTTTGTCGATTAAAGAATAACTAATATATATTTTAATTACGTTTTATTGTTAAGTAGAAGATTTTTTTCTTTTGGTCAGTTTTATGGAGCAATCCAATAATGTAAATTATTATTTCTTGTTAGTAATCTAACAAGTTTGCACATTCATGCAAATAAATCAATGTTTAATAGAATATTTTGCAACCCTTTTTTTATCCAACCAATTTAAACAGCAATAACTTTTTCCATATAATAATTAACAAAAAAATATATAGTTATTTTAATTATGCTTAAATAACAAAAATATAACTGGCTATTAAAATTTTTGAAAAATGAAATTTTATTGCCTATATTTTATACACAGAAGTTTTTACGAACGTACAATTGTAGATTTGTACCAAGAAATAAATTTTCACAGGGTTATTAACAAATTGTTTGTTATCCATTATCGATTTTTGGATTTATTAACTCAAATAGTTTGCTCTGCCATCTAGCTGTCTTTTTAGGGACTTTCGTTCAAATGTCAACCACATCTACCCTTTTCAACATCAACTCCAGCTAGGTCAAAATATAGATTTTACCAGCTGCAAACAGGTAGCCAACATAGACAACAACAAGATACGAACAATCCTAGAGGCTATCGAAATCGAAAAAAATTGAGATATTTGAATAGAAGAGATGATGCTCTAAACTTTCCCAATACGTACCAAACGGCGATTAATAAAGAAATCCATCGGCCGACAGACAGAGCAAGAATGACTAGAGCGCAAGCCTCTGAACCGACAGCCAGAGGAGCGCAGCCAACTACGATCAATTAAAACCGCTATAACCTCCGGTGCAGACATAAACACCCGGCAGCAGCGTAATCTCTGAGTAAGACACTGTACTCCGATGAATCAGCATTCAAAATGTCAAGTAAGGCCTAAACCAACATAGCATTCAAAATGTTAAGTAAGGCCAGTATCAACATTGTTCAACGAATGTACTCTTGAAAGTACAAGAAATTGTAAATCTGTGTTAGAAATTTTTGCTGTCCAACTAAATCTATTTAAAGGAACACAAAAAAAAATGTTTAATTTATGAACAGTGTTTACATCAAATTACAAAAATTATTATAAATAATTAAATTTTGTTGTTCCATATTTATGATCGTCACACTGCCTGACTAGATAACAGAAAAATGATATTGTCTGCTGTGTTAAATTAGATTTTCTTCTTTAAAATTAGTTGATTCCACTTTAGGAAAGTAGTGAAATTTTGATGGATTTTACATTTTAGCACCTTTACTTAATTTATTTGCGTTAATTAACGTTTATTCAATTTAAATCGGTGAAATATGAAACACGGGAATTCAACACTTAATTAGCGAACATCTGGGTATATTGTATCTATGTAGTTCAGGTTAGAGAGAATAATTAAAATTAATTATAGGTCTGTTCTTTAATTTAAAAATTTTTTTATCGTGAGAATTCTATAAAAACGTTAAATTTAAATCAATTAATTCTCTGTGAACCTAGTGTGGTTGCGGAAATAGTCGAGGGTTAGTTTCCATTATATAGATAGGCAGCTTAGTTCACAAGATTAGTTACCTTACCGTAGCGACATTTGGGTTAGGTTGAAAAATTAAATATCGCAGCGAACGATTTAAATGAACGACAAAATTTCTTAGAATTTTTAGGGCAGTAAAAAACTAAGCCTACGTTGGTATAAAATAATACAATAAATAAATAGTATTTAAACAAATAATAATAGATCACTTAACTACTAATACAGGTTGTTCTCCTAGAAAAGACTTGTTCATCTAGAAGGAAGCGCTGTATTTCCGTAACTTGCAGCAATCAGCAGTTTACAGGTAAATTTCTGAAGTAATTCTTACGAGGTTGTTTCAGTATTACAAGCATGTGTCGTTATGAAAGATACTTCTTATAACAAATTGGAGTAAATAGGTTTTTAAAATCTGTCAGCACCTCAAAATCAAAAATTATTGCAAATATATTTCATACAGAAAAGAAGAGATCATATAGGCTTAGCGGGACCAAGAACGGCAAGTAAGTGCTTTCGTGCATCAAAGCTACGAGCGTCCAAAATTGTCGAGATCTCGAGCGTGCCATCTATCAAACACCAAACTAAGATACGCATGTTTCTCTTCAAATCAGGGCTTGTCAGTCAGCCTATCTGAAAGAGACCAATAGCAAACACAGAATAACACCAGGAGAGACGTCTATTCCTAACATTTACCGCTCTTGAAGGAATTACACAGGCTACATTAATCGAACACTACTCATACGTACGTAGAATAAATTTAAGTTGCCAACTGTTCTTCGATGCTTCAAGGAATCAAGGTTGCTTGTAAGTTCACGGTCTTCAACCAGGCGAACAGCTCTCTTCGGAAGAGAATTGAACAAATGAAGCGCATGTTTAGTAGAAGACGCCCAAATACGGCGGTGGAATTCCATCGATAGTCGAATCGACATATTTGCTCCCAAGTTAAGGTCCAGCAAGCTATAAATATGATAGGTTCCGCAACGTTAACTTTTTTATGAAAAAATTTCGCTTGGGTTTTTCCATACAGTCCCTGGCCAAATTATTAGACGCACTGTATTTTTTTTAGTAATTTTATGTTTTCTTAAGAGTTTTTATGCAATAATGGTATATTTAAACTACAATATTATTGATTTTTATTTAAAAGAATTGTTGTAGACTACATATTTGTATTTATTTTTTAACATATGGCAACACTGTGTTGACAAAGTGATACATGAACGTAAATAAGTACAAACCTGTATCAGTCGCGATCGGAATCGAGTCAGGTACGGACGTGTTTCTGTGGCTCTATGGACTGTGATTGTTTGTTTAACAGTTTTATACTACTCAGTTATTAGTTTATTTTGTATGCAGTGTTTTAAAAAAGTAATTGGACTATTTTCATTATGGGTAGAAAAGGCGATCTTTCGCCACGTAAAAAAGCTGAAGTGAAGGCCCTTGTGATTGCGAAAACATTTACAAACCGAGAAAATATCACGAAGATTGGAGGTTTCTGAAGCTAGTATACGACGCATAAAAAACAAAATTGAGTCAGGGAAGGAATTAAGCCCGAAAAGAAGGAAAATATGCGGTAGAAAACCAATTTTCACTCCACGGTCAAAGAGATGTTTGAAGAAAATTTGAGTAGAAAACAGATTTGCTACCACAAAGGTAATAAAATCACAACTCCAGGATGCTAGCGTAAATGCTTCTGAGCGCACTGTTCGAAGAAAATTGAAAGAATTAGATTTTAAGGCCTGTCGCCCCGCCAGGAAGCCCAAGTTAACAGCTGCAATGAAAGCAAAGCGCCTGAAGTGGCCAAACAATGGCAAGACAAAGATGTGGACTTCTGGAGATCGGTAAGATACAGCAATTTAATCAATAATTGATACATTATTATCATTTTCAGTTAAATAAAGCAAATAAACATGGAAGTTTATATATTTTTCCTATTTTTGACAGGTCTGCTTCAGTGACGAAAGCACATTCGAAATTTTGCAGAATAAAGCTCAGTATGTGCGTCGTCGTCATGGAGAAAAGTTTCATCCTGATTGTGTCGTCCCGACGGTTAAACATCCCACCAAAGTGATGATTTAGTGAGTCATCAGCGGCAAGGGCACTGGACGTCTGTACGTCGTCAAAGGAATAATGAGGCAAGATCAGTACAAAGAAGTATTACAAAATCGGTTGATTCCGCAGCTCAGAGAATGGTTTCCAAATGGGGGAACCATTCACTTTCATGCAAGATGGAGCTCCCTGCCACACTGCTCGGTCTGTTAAAGCTTTTTTTGGCAGAAAAAAATATCCCTCTGTTGGATTGGCCCTGATATGAACCCCATTGAAAAGATGTGGGAGCTGATGAAAAGAGAAGTGGCTAAAGATGTGATTACCAACAAAACCCAGCTCCTAGAAAAAGATTATTCATGTGTGGAATCATCATCCTCAAATGCAGGAGACAGTACAATCTTTCATTGATAGCATGCCGCGCAGAATTAAAGCTTTGATAGCGGCTAAAGGTGGCTCAACTAAATATTGACTTTTACTAACACTAATTTCACTTTTCTTTAAAACTTAATAAACTTATGCTTTTCTAAATTAATGCTGTTTTATTTATGTCAAATAAATAGGTAATTGATTGGATAATATAAAAATAAAAAACAAATCAATTTAAAATAATAAAACGGTACAATATCATTCGGTAATTAATATTTTACATGAAATCTTGCAGTGCGTCTAATAATTTGGCCAGGGACTGTATATTTCAGAAGATGCTGATTAAGAGCCTTTTCCAGAACTTTCGTTATTATTGAAAGCACTGCAACAGGCCGGTCGTTGTTTCGCAATATATTTTGCCTTTTTTGTGTATCGGGTGAACTGTAGCGCATTTCCAGCAGGAAAAAATATTATCTTTCTGTAGAATAGCTTAAACAGTCTACAGAAAACTGGTGTTAGGGTGCTAGCGCATTGTTTTGAGTACTAGGGTAAGCATTCTATCAGCGCAAGAAGCTATTTTGGTGTCTAGCTTCATTAAAATAAATTTAATGCCAGGTTGTCTGAAATAATATCAGGTATCCTTGACTGCACTATGGGAATAGTTGGTGGTGTTTTTCCTTGGAAATCGACAATAGAACGCGAAGCAAATAATTCATCTAATAAATTGGCTTTCTCAACAGGCATTGTAATAGTATCTGTTCGAGTAAGTAGTGGTGTACAGTGTAGTAAAAAAATATCAAAATAATGATGAGATAGGCATAGTTTAGATATAGCAATATTATGATTTTGTCCTCTCTGAGGGATCACTAGGAGTATTGTCCTGAGTTTTGGACCTCGAAAGAGTTATGCTCTTAACTATATAACTCCGGTTATATAAGTGGAATCGTGACAAAAAAAGCTAAACTCTTCGTAAAAAAAATTCCTACAAATCCTCGTTGGTTTTAAGTTGCTCAAGTACGTACATAACATGCAAAATTGAAAGAACAGGCAAAAACTGTTTTTTCTTTCATTGTATTTTACAGGTCAACTAAGTGAACCGGTCAGTTCGAAACTTTCAGAAAATATGTCTTTTGTTAGCAAAAATACCTTGAAATTTTGGTACAAAAATATTGAACCCAGTGGGCACAATTGAATTTGTTATTTAAAATTTGAATTCCCCGCCATTTTATGCCATTTCGTCCAAAAGGGATCTTTTTTTTTTCAAAATTTAGGTCTCGACGCCAGCTTTCCGATGCCATTAAAAAAAATTTTTTTTGGAGTCATTTTAACCGTTTTTTTTTTTACATTTGTTTATTAGTCAATTAACAATAATTGTAATTTTGAAAAAAAAATATTAAACAAAAATGTTTTTTTTTAATAGAGGTTTCGCGAGTCTACCAGATTTGATAAAACAAAAAATTTTCATGATCGAAAAAACGCATATTATCTGCAAGTTTCAAGCCGATCCCTTTGGAATGATTTACCCAGCGCTGTGTTTCCCACCGAGTACAATTTACAGCGATTCAAGGACAAAGTAAATCGCTTTTTTCCGCACACATGCCGCTCCTGGAGCGCTTTAGGGACTTGCCTGCAGCACGTGTGCTAGACCCATAAAAAAAAAGAGTTTATTGAGGTCCAAAACTCAGGACAATACTCCTGGTGATAGCCCAGAGGGGATTAAATCATAATGTTGTTGTTTCTAGACTGTGCAATTTCAAATGCTTTTTTTACTCCACTATGTAGTAGATTTCGATTAATGGCAAGAAGTTTGCTTTTAATTCTTTGATTCTGTGCCTCTGTGATTTTGTCGATAACCTCTTTGCATCTGTTTCCGTTACGATTTAAGTTGATACGATTTGTAAAGATATATAAAAATATATAATTCAAATGTAAGGTAGTTCTAAACTGTAAATATGTTTTATCGAACGTAAATATAAATTCACAAGTAGATGAAAAACAGTCAGTTACTTACCAACATTGCTGTTTAACAATCTTAGTACCATTATTTTACCGACTAGAACGCAATATTAAATGAGCCAACACCCTGAACATAGTTACAGTTGCAACCAACCAAATAGAATTTTTATTACATTGTGTCTAAGATTTAATGGATTTTTCAGAATATTCTTTTTCACGTTATTCGATTTTATATGTTCATTAAATAACACGTATTTTAATCGAATTTCCATTAGTCAGATGTTGTGAATATACTTACCTATTTACAATATCTGACTAATAAAAAATCGATTAAAATGCGTATTATCTAATAAGCATATATAATTAGAAAACGACAGAAACAGTGTTTTTCAAAAATCCATTAAATCGTAGATATTTTGGTTAGGTGTAACTGTATCTGACTTAAGGGGTTGGCTCAGAAATTATATTTTATTTAATCCTTCGTTCTAACCGATTAAAATAATGATAGTAACATTCTTAGACAGCAATGTTGTTGAATTCCATAACAATTAAATATAATGTTTATAGATATACGAGTGAACATAATATAATCCTTACATACTGTCTGAAAGAAATTGATTGACATCTATATTAGTGGGTAACGAATAAGAAATGAATAAACAAATTACGTAACCAAATAAATAATCTATAGATAGAAGGAAGCATTTCAATCACGTGTTATTGATAGTTGATACCCGAATGGTGAAGTTAAAAATATCATTAACATTTTACTAAAAGTAAGTCTGAACGTCAGTAATCAAGATGATTACATAATAAAATCATACTGAAAAAAATAAGTAAGTTTGTTTGATATAGGAAATAATATCAATTAAGGAGAAAATATCTGAGCAGGCACCGTTGAATAAAAACCGTATTGCTACATCTTAAGTAGAATGCATTTCTGGAGGCCGAAATTTAACCGACTTCCGTTTATTTACATTTAAGGTTAATTATTGATCATATAGTTTATGAAATCTCATATCAATTTATCAATTTTCTATATATATTAATAAAATTTAAAACTCTAAGAATACATACATAGGGTAGGGTGAAATGTCCCAAGGCTTTTGAAACAAAAACAATGTTTTTGCCAAAAATCGATTTTATTCTTCAACATAGTTTCCTTCAAGAGCGACATACTTAGTCCAAAGATCTTCCAACTTTTAAATTACTTTCACATAGTACGATTTGTCGAGCTCTCTAAAATAAGCCGCAGTGCCCCATTCGATTCCTTCATTTGAGCCAAATCCTTTACTTGGAGCAACTTTTTCAAATTTGAAAAGAGGTAATAATCGCTGGGAGCCAGATCTGCTGAATACGGGGCATGAGGAAGCAATTCAGAGCACAGTTTGCCCATTTTCACCATCTATTTTATGGAGTCGTGAGCTGATGCATTATCTTGGTGAAACAATTCTCCTTTCTTCGCTGAATGTGGTTCAATAAACTAACATAATAGTCTCTGGTGATTGCACACGCGTCTAAAAGATACTGACAAAAACTTTTCTAGCTGATGTTCGTGTTTTTGGACGCTTTGGTTAGCTTTCATGCGGTGCCAGATACACTGCCATTTAGTCTCAGGAGTGTAGTGGTGACTCCATGTTTCGTCCATTGTTACGAATCGGTGCAAGAACCCAGTGCCAAACAGCGTTCTGATACTTCCACACGTTGCTGTTTTTGATTAATCTTGAAAGTGCTCGGAACCCATCGGGCACATAGCTTTTTATATGCAAATATTCATGCAAAATATTCCTCACGCATTCTGTTGATATTTTCGAAATATCAGCTATCTCTCTCATTTTCACTTTTCCCTCATTCAGAACAATATGGTGGGTTTTTTGTGTTTTTTGAAGTGACTGCTTCATTTGGACGTCCAGAAGATGGTGCATCATCAATACTTGGACGACCACGTTTCAGTTTACTAAACCTTCGACGTATAGTTATTTTCGACGGAGCAGATATGCTATAACACTTCTCAAGTCATTCTTGGGTTCTGGCTGTATTTTTCTCTCATTAAAAAGCAATATTTAATCAACACAAGAAATTCTTCTTGTTCTACCGTTTTGCATTATTCAAGCAGTTGTAACTTGCAATCTAAGAGGCAAAATGGCACATTTTACACGAACCTTCTGAGAGTTGACCCTAACTGGAAATTATATGATTTTTGTAAAATAGCTGAAAATGGACGAAGTCCATATCTCAACAGTTTATCCACCTTTCTCTTATTCGTCAAATCCATCCTGAGACGCGTTTCGCCGTATCACGGCTCGTCAGTCAGGCTAGGATTGACAAACAAGAGAACAGAATTTACTGGTACTTAGCCCAGAAGTTATGGAGCACGATAGTAGGATACAACGAATTGTATTAAGTACGTATACCTATCACTCCATCGAAAGCTGACACGGCAGCTTTCTAGGCGACAGAGTGGTTGACATAGTCAACGCTTAAAAGCAGGTAGCGCTTTTTGAGGGATCCTCCTCAGGCATATAGTATAAAATAGCTGAAAACGGACGAAGTCCATATCTGAACAGTTGACCCATTCCTGAGGAGGATCCCTCGAATAGCGCTACCTGCTTTTAAGCGTTGACCGTGTCAACCACTCGGTTGGCTAGAAAGCTGCTGTATAAGCTTTCAATGGAAGTAGGTATGCGTACTTAATACAATTCGTTGTATCCTACTATCGTATATAAGTTTTGTTTGTGCTGCCATTTCAAGGAAAGTCTCAGGCCTTTTAACACCATGTAGTAATGTAATAAAGCCAATACTAATATTATTTATTGTCTTTTTGGATTTTCACTGTTTATTTTGGTAACGAAACATAAATAAACCTCTTCGATAATACTATTAATGCTCAAACATCTGTAGTAAGTTGTCTACCTATCTATGAAAATAATCTCGTGGAAAAAAATTGCTTGATTGTCGAATTACTGTCGCTGTTCTAAGTACTTCAACGAAATTTTGGAATAATATATTATATTTTACATTTATATTTACGGAGGATGATCCAAAATGTGATTGAGGTATTAGAAGGAAACGTGCGAGCGAATTCATAGAGAACCAGAACTCTGCCGTTGCGGAAATAATAACAATTAAGGAGAAAATATCTGAGCAGGCACTGTTGAATATTAACCACATCGCTACATGCGAACAAAACGTGCGAATTCATAGAGAACCAGAACTCTGCCGTTGCGTGTCAATTGAAGGGCCCATAAGACTCGCAGAGTTCAAGCCAATACCGAAATCATGGTAACATGTTACAACATTCACCTATAGTCTTGATCTAGCGCCCTATGACTTCTGTTCGAATATCGTCGTTTTTTGCAGTGAAAATAAAAAAGTTTCTATCCTCAAGCCAATTTTTTAAGTTAAGAAACAAAAAAAGTCACCTGATGCCAAATTAAGGCAGTAGGGTGAGTGGAGAGCTATTTCGAAGCCCAGCTCATGCACTTGTGTGAGCAGGCACATTGTCTTGGTGAGGGAGCAATTTTTGCGCGCTAATCTTGATCACTTCTGCCTCAACTCACTATGCAAACGATCTACTAATGTTGCCTGCCTTTTCCAGAATAATCACTCATAATTACACCCTGTTTGCGCCAAAAAACAATTGCCATCACTTTTTCCGCCGATAAAACTGTTTTCGGTGCACTTTACACTGTTTTGAATGCTGTTTTTTATCTCCGCCGAAATGGTGAATTCATGTTTCTTTTGCAGTCACAAAACGACTTCAGAAGTCTTTCGGACTACGCTGCAACTTTTCCAAACACGATTTTGAAATATCATTTCTCATGCGTTTTTGGTTTGAAGTTAACCAACGTCGCATCCATTGCGCACTCAGTTTTTTCATTTTTAGAACTTCATCCAGGATATTGTATACCCGTTCATGTGAGATGACTATCGTCCAAGCAATTTTAGCTTAATGTCACGATCTGCCATCATGATACCATACATTTTATCGATCATTTTTTTAGACGAAACCTCAATCTGTCGTCCTGAAAATTCAGCATTTGTAGTACTCATACGGCCACGTTTAAATTCATTTATCCACTAATAAATGATCTTGAGTGCTGGTGCAGAGTCCTCCATGATATTCCCTCAGTTCAATTTCTATCTAGGCCGCAGTCCACTTTTTTAAATAAAAATATTTTATCTCTATACGACACTCGACTTGATCCATTTTTACGAAATCTGATCACTTACGATAGCTGCCAAAAAACTGCGGGTTATTAATCTACTCTCGTAGTGTAGATGGTAGCTATGAAGAATTTTTGTTTTCTTTAGCTTTGCGAGTATTTCTTCATAGTCATGTATATAATTTAAATTAAGGTCCTCATTTGTAGAATTTTGGAATGTTCACTATTACATTGTTAACATCTACTCGCTTTTCTCTATGTTTTTACAATCACTATTGCTTCTAAGGGTCAATGGAACTGCCAATACCGTTCTAGAAGGAATTAACCTGGCTGCAAGGTAGAAGTTTATGGTCACTTTTAAAATTTCAATCAGTGGAAACGCATGTTTTCTTTTTAATGTGATAAGTAATCACATAGGATATTTTGGATCACTGGAATAGTATTCCAGTCGCTAAATTTCAAAAAAATATGCTTTTGTGCAAGCACTTTTTTATGTTTGAAAACCAGCCTCTTCTCTTGCACTGTCTATCTTTATTGCATATTTCTCATTTTTTCTCTCATTTATATCTCATTGAGGAGAAGTAGGTTAGGTAGACAATATTTTGTTGTATAAGTTATTATATTGTATATTTTAACACATGTTGATTTGTTATCGAATGGTAACGAGTATTCATAGTAAATTCTATATATCTTTGGTTGAAAAAAGAGAGGAAATAAACACTGTTAATGTTGCTTCGTTTTTGGCTTGTTTCGAGGTATCTACTGAACGGTTCATAAAGAAAATTATTAATACAGTGACATATTTAACTTCATTCGGTTCTATAAACTTTCTAAAAAGCTGGTCAAGTAAGATATAAACGAGCTGACACTGAATTTATTTCAGAAGAAGTCCCAAGTCTAATTTTTTTACTCTGAAATTATAATTATTTTATGTTTAAGTTGTTCATATGATACTATTACAAAAATGACTTTACTGACAAACAGCTAGTTGACAGAATTTTTAGGTAGTTTTTTTACTAACTTAATACCGGAAGTGTGAATACAGTAATTTGTGGAAAGTTAGTTGAGATGTAGATATACTTAAAACTGTCAACTGATTTGAAAATGTTGTTGAAAGAGTTTAGAACATAATAGGTACCAATGTGTCTCCTTTTAACCGGTGTATACTCCCTGTAATGACCTACGGCTGTCTATAACTATAACGAAGAAATCGATGGAAATGCTTAAAGTAACACAACGAGCTATGAAGAGACAGATACTCGGAGTAACTCAAAGATAAAATAACCGGCCAAGTGCAAATCGGACTTGCACAATTAGTGTTCCGTACGTGGATTGCTTTTGAAATAAAAATTTTTGTTACGGAGGTATAACATGATCAGTGGCTTCACAAAACACACCTCAAAAGTTGTTTTCCTATCTTCACTGAAAACTGACGACCTTGATATTTTTGTTTTTTATATACCAGATAAATTATTAAAGGTAATGCACTCGTGATAATTTTCATTCACTCTACACCCTGTGGAGAGTATTTCAGAATTTTATCAAAATTTTTTTGATCATTATGTTTCGAGATAAGGGACAGTGATTTATCGCAATTTTTTAAAAAATATACAAAGAAAAGTGTGCGCAAGTATTACATTATATATATTTTTGAACTCGTATTTTTATAAGCTTTCATTTGACACCCCACTCATTGACATGGTAAAAAAAATTTTTTTCGCTTCCGATTTCACCCCCCAAAATTAATCGCTTAAGTCAAAATTTAACTTTAAAAACTACACGGCTTTGATGAGGCCATCAATTCTTATATTAGTGCCAAATTTCAACTTTCTATGTCAAATAATTTCAGAGAAAATCGGGTATGACAGACGGACAAACAGACAGACAAATCGACACACCGATAGACAGACAGACACCGAAGTGATCTTAACTAATAAGGGATATAACAAAGATAAAGGACGTCGGAGAGGCTATTGCGGAACTGAAATGGGAACTCGTTAGACATGTTGCAAGATGTGAGGATGAAAGATCAAACAAGATTAAGTGGAGATCATATCTTAGAGGGAGTCTAGAGCTTGATTACGAATACGTAGGGCGAACGATGTGAAGGGCACAGGGGAATTATCTTGGATGCGAGAGGCCCAAAACCGATATAACTGGACACGAAGGAAGGGGGCCTATGTCGACAAATGTGTCGATGCGGGCTGATAATGATGATACTATACCTGGGAGTTAGTTCGTCAAAAAAATTTTACACTTTAAATTTAAAGCTGAATAATTAATAATTTTTTTATTTGCTTCGCGAATTAAGACTACAGTTTCAATTCTGCAGAACAATAAATTTATAAAAAGACAATGCAATCTAAATTTTATGCAATACTTCAACCGCTAAATGAAACATCTGTAAACTCTTTGGCGTTTTTGTAATCGTGAGAAAATATCTAGATTTTCTAATTGTTAACGTTAACTTACATAAGATGATGTGATGTGTCAAAGTTTTTTTATGTTAAGGTTCCCAAGACAAAAGTATTTGAAAATGCATTTTTTGTTTTTTTTAAGGTTACGGTTATTGCTTAATATATAATTAAGTAAAATAGACAGAATGGTATGATGCATCGTCATTCTCGCAGTCGGTTTAAGAGTAAACTACTTCCATGGGTTTGTGAAGTGCTTTAAAAATCCCCAGTACAGGAAAATTTTAAAAATTGTGAAAAATATGTTTTATTTATCCATTTTTAGTGTTCCGTACAGAACACTTATAAGATCACTTCGGTGTCTGTCCGTCGGTCCGTCTGTCTGTCCGTCTGTCACACCCGATTTTCTCCGAAACTATTTGACGTAGAAAGTTGAAACTTGGTATTAATATAGGAATTTATAACCTCATCAGAGCCGTGTAGTTTTGAAAGTTACATTTTGCCTTAAGGGGTTAGTTTTGGGGGTGAAATCGGAAGTGAAAAAAAAATTACAAGGTCATCGAGGGAAGTGTCAAACGAAAGCTTGTAAAAACAAGTTCAAATATATATATAGTGTCTTACATGCGCACACTTTTCTTTGTATTATTTTTGAAAAAATCGCGAAAAATCGCTGTCCCCCCTTTATCTTGAAAAATACTGATCCAAATATTTTGAAAAAATTTTAGAATATTCTCCACGAGGTGCAGATTGAGCGAAAAATATCACGAATGCATTACCTTTAATAATTTATCTGGTATATAAAAAAGAACAAAAATATCAAGGTCATCAGTTTTCAGTAAAGATCGGAAACAAACTTTGTTGAAAACTCATTTGGGGTGTGTTTTGTGAAGTCAGCGATCATTTTATACCTTCATAACAAAAATTTTTATTTCAGAAGCAATCAACGTACGGAACACTAGTTGCTCAAGTTCAACCTGCACTTGACCAGTTATTTATTTCTACTTGATATGAAAAAACTTAATTTTTCTTAAGTAGTAGTATCAACACTATCTCTCCTCTTAAGTGCCCTCCCGATATTAAATTAGTTTTGCTAAAATGAGATTATTCTATTTTGCTAGTATCCACAGCATAATTTCATAGAGTATTTACAGAATTGTGGTTGGTTGATTGGTTGGTGATCAGTCCCATTACTAGGTTTGGTCTATACTACACTACACCAAACACTTTATTTTTGCCCTCGACGCGCGTTTCGCTAACCATGTTAGCTTCATCAGGAGCGATGATTGACTAAAGCTAAACTACAAATCTACCCTGTTTACACTTAGCCTAACCCTTGAATTACTCAGTAAAGGGGACTATAAGGATTAGGCCCTCTGTCTTTATTTAAACTACTTTTACATTTCATAATTTCCATATTTTCGTATGCGTTCAACAATATACTATCAGATACATTTTTAATTAATCTTAGATTATCTAATGGTACAATATGATCAGCTTCAAGGGCATGTTCGGCAACGCTAGACTTTTCTGCTCTACTGTTCTTTAAATCGTGTTTTAATTGACCTTTTAGTTTGCCCAACATACTTTTTGTCACAATCTTTACAACTAATTTCATAAATTACACTTTTCTCACAATTAGGAATCTTATCTTTGGGGTTTCCTAAGATATTCCTCAGATTGTCTGATGACTTATAGACTAAGGTGAGGCCTACCTTATTAAATACCTTATTGAGTCCCCTGCTATATTTCGAATTATATGGTATGGAGACATACTTGGTGTTATTTGCTTCGCGTGTAATAAAGGTGGAATTCTGAATATTTAACCTGAACTTACGTTTATTTATTAGCTTGTTTACTAAGTCATCATCATAACCATTAACTCTAGTTATATTTCTAATACGATTCCTTTCATTATTAAAGTTTACTCTATTTAGAGGAAAACTGTTGTTGGCAATGAAATGAATCATTAGGAATATATCTGTCTGTTACTGTGTCTTTCATATAGATATCAAATTCTAATCTATTATTATTTTTAATAATTAAAATATCTAAAATAAGATATTTTAATATATCTAAAATAAGATATTTTAATTATTAAAAATAATAATAGATTAGAATTTGATATCTATAGGAAAGACACAGTAACAGACAGATATATTCCTAATGATTCATTTTATTGCAAACACAAATTAGCCTCATTACATTTATTAGTTCATCGTTTGGTCACTTTTCCTCTGAATAGAGTAAACTTTAATAATGAAAGAAATCGTATTAGGAATATAACTAGAGTTAATGGTTATGACGATGACTTAGTAAACAAGCTAATAAATAAAAATAAGTTCAGGTTAAATATTTTTACACGCGAAGCAAATAACACCAAGTCCCCTCTACTGGTTACTTGGCCGGAACTGATGGCCTTGCCTATGCCATTAGTTCCACCTGAGTAATTCAAGGGTAAGGCTAAGTATAAATAGAGTAGATTTGTAGTTTAGCTTTAGTCAATCATCGCTCCTGATGAAGCTAACACGGTTAGCAAAACGCGCTTCGAGTGCAAAAATAACGTGTTTGGTGTAGTGGTGATATATATTGAGTAGTGTCATTGTGCCAAAGATTCCACATTCCCAACTTAGTTATTCTTACTGCTTTTGTAATCTGAAAGCGCGTATTCCTTCTATCCAGAACTCCTTCATTAGTAGTTCTGGTAATCCAACTTATGAGCAGCATTCGTCTGCATAACCAGATTTAGAATGTATTTAATCGTCCTGCTTCACGGTCTACGGCTCACAACCGTAAAGAAGCAGAGACCACTCGTAGCACTTAGGTGTTCGCAGTTGTACCGATAGGGACAATCCTGTGTGACAGAGTATCCTACCCATCTTTAGAAAGCCCGATCTAGCTATTTCCATTCTCCTTCGAATCACTTTGGAACGGCCCAGATTTTTTTATTTACGTAGGTATGTATGTAGCTTTGAACTTGAATGGCGACATTATTAATAATAAACACTTTATTTTTGCTATCCACTTGCGTTTCGCTGATAATGTTATCATCCTGATGGATACCTGAGTAAGTATAAAATGAAAAACTAGATTATATATTTTATATTATATATTTACTTACGGGGTTAGTTTTGAGGCATGAAATCAGAAGTAAAAGAAATACCAGGTCATCGAGTGGGGTGTCAAATGAAAGCTTATAAAACACGACTTTAAAAATATATATGATATAATATTTGTTCACATTTTTCTTTGTATTATTTTTTATAAATTGCGAAAATTGTTGTCCAACCCTCTTATCTCGAAAAGTACTGATCAAAAAATTTTGAAAAAAATATTCTCCATAGGATGTGTAGTAGATTGAACGAAAATTATCACTAGTGCATTACCTTTAATAATTTATCTGGTATAAAAAAAACAAAAATTCAAGGTCCTCAGTTTTTAGTGAAGATCGGAAAAAACTTTGTTGAAAACTCATTTGGGGTGTGTTTTGAGAAGTCATTGATCATTTTATACCACCATAACAAATATTTTTAGTTTAAAACAATCAATCTACGGAACACTAATTGTGCAAGTCCGACTTGGACTTGACCGGTTATTTTTTTCTGCATTATTTCCATTTTTTATTTATTTGTTTTCGTTAATTTGTTGCATAAAATTACTGAAACATTTTTGTTTGGATAATGCGACTATAATGATGAATAATTTGCAGCCCAACTGCTTTCATTTTGTGGTTTACTTTTATTTATGTGTCCCAATGTAAACGATATAGATTGCATGCAAACAGTAGAAAATAACATATTACAATTATCGTAATAATTTTGTGCTTAAATAATTAGTTGTTGGTCTATGGTATCTAGTTTCCATAAAATATATTCATTAAACAAGAACCACGTAATAGGCGTATTATATTTCTTGCCCAACGCCTGTTATGATTTGCGACAATTCCCTTCGAATTAGATTGTACAGAAATTATTGTAAGAAAGTGGTTAATGTGATTAAATAACCAGTACGACAATATTATATCTAATAAAGATCTAATTGTTTTTCTTGGTTGTTATTATCGTATGATAATGAATAGGTATTAAACTCCATTAAAGTACATTATGATTATTTATTCCAATCCGATACTTGCGGTTTTTTAAATTAGCGAAGCCTCAAGCTGTATTAATAATCAGAAAAGAATGATGTAGTTTATGGAAGCAACATACCAGTAGTCTGGCAGAAACTTCAATGCAAGCTATTTATTAGTTGTCGTACACCTGTTTCCATGCATAAAACGTATTTGTGTATTGCATTTATGAATGAGATTTTCTAACTTTGCCGTAGTGGTGATTTTTATGTCAAAATTTTGACTGTAGTAAGATAACACTAAGTGTTAGTCTAAACATGTTTTTTTTTACATTAAACAATGGGGTAAATACGAAGTATTTATTGAGAATGGAATGCAAAGAAGAACACCTCCCCTCTCTCTCTCTCTCAATCCTTTCACCCCAATAAAAGTATCAGTCATTCTCCAGGAATCTCGGTCCTGCGCGACCTGACTTGAGTCGTGCATACCCATACCAAGAGGACAAGTACATTATGATTATTTATTCCAGTCCGATAGTTGCGGTTTTTTAAATCAGCGAAGCCTCAAGCTGTATTAATCACACAGCCCCACAAAAAAAAAGTGGGGTATACTTTTGATGCGATATATCAGATCCGTAGTATTTTTGCCCGCTGATCACGAATCTGACGTCAGAATATCGCCATCACATCTTAATTTTTTTTCTAACCTCAAAAAATAGGTAAAAATTAGTAAAAATTAAGAAAAATATACTCCTAAAAAATTGATTCAAGCTTTTTCATGAATCCAAAGACGTATTAATATGTATTCGGACACGCTAAGCTAATATTCATCGGTTGGATTAAGCCATACAGTTCTGTTTTCTTTCTAACCTCAATAAATCAGACAGATATAGTGCTTCTCGAATGCAAAAACGAATTCAAATTAAAATTCAACCGATTCTTACCAAATTTGGTACACGGGGGTTTTTTGGGTTGCTGATCATGAATCTGAGGTCGGATTTGCAAAATTCAAAATGGCGGATTCAAGATGGCGGACAAAATTTTTGAAAACCAACCGATTCCTACCAAATTTGGTATACAGTTGGGGAATCCTCAAACCTGATACTCTTAAACCCTAAACCCTGAAACCTTAGACTCCCACACCCTGTAACCTCAAAAAATAGACCTCAATAACCCTGTAACTTTAAAAATGAGACCCAATAAACTCAAAACCAGGACTTTTAAACCATATACTCTCAAATAGTAGACCCTTAAGCCCTAGAATTGCGAAGGTTAGACCCGCGCCTAACTTTCCTTTTTTTGGCTGTATCTTGTTATTTTTTCCGCGAATGACCTATTCAAAGGCTTTCTGCTCAAACGCTTTTGAGGACTTGTTTCTCTTTTTAGCGACCAGCAATAGTCCGCTAGCATATGGTCATCCCATCGTCCTTGATACCGATTTTCTATGATTCAGATCTTGGTGAAAACGTTCCCCTTGCTCCTCACTCTAGTCACCAAGATTATCTGGGAAATCATCGATGTGGGAGTCCAGGAAATGTAATTTTAGATTCATTAAGCAACCTAATGTTTGAAAATTTTTTACCATTTTCTCGACTATTTCTTTGTACTTAGGACTTTTATTATTTTCCAAAAAGTTTGTTGCGACTTCTTTAAAACTAAGCCAAGCAGCTTTTTCAACTTTATTCATTTTAGTAACAAAAAATGAATCTTGAAACAATTTTCTTATTTGTGGCCCGTCAAATACGCCTGCCTTAATTTTAGCTTCAGAAAATTTCGGAAATTTTTTATGCAAATATTTGAAACATGGGCCGTTTGTATCTAATGCTCTCGTGAATTGCTTCATAAGTCCAAGCTTAATGTGAAGCGGGGGAATAAGAACTTTTCCTGGATCTACCAATGATGGAAACAATACATTATTTTCACCAGGAGTGAACGATTCTCTTGTTGGCCAATTTTTTTTCTTATAATGACGTTCCCTGTCTCTGCTATTCCACAGACATTTATAACAGGGATAAAGTGTAAACCCTGACTGTTGGCCAAGCAATATTGTTACAATTTTCAGATCTCCACAAATTTTCCAGTTATGATCAGCATATTTTATTTTTATCAAAAGCTGCTTCATTTTTTCATATTGCTCTTCCATAACTGTGGAATGAGCAATCGGAATGGGAGCGTAAACGTTGGTATTATGCAGAAAAACTGCCTTAATGCTCCGTTTAGAAGAATCAATGGACAGTCTCCATTCTTCAGGATCGTATGAGTTATTTTAAAATTCATCCATTAGACCTTTCACATCGGTACAATATGAAAGTGACAATTCCTCGTCCATTGTGAAATATTTTCGAAATTCTTCATCTCTGTTTCTATAATAAGAAATCGTAGTCTCTGGCTTAAGTAAATGTATTTCCTTTAAAAAGGAAGCAAGATGGATAAGCCTAAATCTCTGACTAGATCACTAAGTTCTGACTGTGATACTAGTATTGGTTCTGGTTTACGGTTGTATGGTAGAAATTTTTTATCTGTGTCACTAGTATATGATAGGTTGTCACTAGAACATTCATTAGTAACAGTGTTTGAATCTTTTTCGACAGTCTCAATGTTTTCGGCATGAACTGATAAGGTGAAATCATTTGTTTCCATAACATCAGCATCAAGTGGTTCAGGAGGCGGAATTAGTTTAGTTGGTCTTGTTACTGTCGAAACATCGTTATAAGTAATAGTGCTTTTATTTTTTCGATTATGCCTAGATACAACATTCATACAAAAGTAGCAATCATTTTCACTGTATGGTCTATTCCATATTGCTGGTCTGGAATATTTAATCGCCTTCTTATTGATATACAACATTATTTTGCAAGAACTGCAAATGATGTGGGGAACCCAATCTGTATCCTGGTGCTGTATTTCAATGTTAAAACAATCCTTATATAAGGTTTTAATCTTATCCGTTATCGGTGACCCCATTTTACTCAATACGTGTTGACAGCAAATATAACAAAAAATGAATCACTATTTTTATCGCACTTATGAAAAGTCCTTGTACCGGGAGACCGTTTTCTTGTAGCATTATACTCTACATGAGCCAAGTCACCCACACATGAAGAGCTACGGTCGCTGGATGACGACGGCTGGGGACCCGCTTTCCCACCCTGACCAACCGCCGATACTGGGTTTCCGAGTCCCTGCATCGTAATTCTCTTTCTTCTACCTGCCATGACGGCATCTAAGCCGTTATCCAGGGACTCTGCCGGCTAGTGGAGTAACACCGTTGCCCACCGTCACCACGTGGAGGTGCCCTGGATGCAGGTAGAAGAATAAAAATCGACCGATGAATTTTCTCGGCGTTCACAATGGCGCGAAAACATCTGCCACCTTGAATTTTGCAAATCCAACCTCAGATTCGTGATCAGCGACCCAAAAAATCCCCGTGTACCAAATTTGGTAAGGATCGGTTGAATTTTAATTTGAATTCGTTTTTGCATTCGAGAAGCACTATATCTGTCTGATTTATTGAGGTTAGAAAGAAAACAGAACTGTATGGCTCAATCCAACCGATGAATATTAGCTTAGCGTGTCCGAATACATATTAATACATCTTTGGATTCATGAAAAAGCTTGAATCAATTTTTTAGGAGTATATTTTTCTTAATTTTTACTAATTTTTACCTATTTTTTGAGGTTAGAAAAAAATTGAGATGTGATGGCGATATTCTGACGTCAGATTCGTGATCAGCGGGCAAAAATACTACGGATCTGATATATCGCATCAAAAGTATACCCCACTTTTTTTTTGTGGGGCTGTGTAATCAGAAAAGAATGATGTAGTTTATGGAAGCAACATACCAGTAGTCTGGCAGAAACTTCAATGCAAACTATTTACTAGTTGTCGTACACCTGTTTCCGTGCATAAAACGTATTTGTGTATTGCATTTATGAATGATATTTTCAGGGGAAGTATAATGTAACTAGAGTGAGAAAATTTTAAAATGAACTAAATTTCTTCTTCTTCTTCCGACTTGTAGCTAGGCACTGTTGCCTGTTTTATTTGTTCCCTGACCTATATATCGTTGCTCCATATCTTTCTTGGACGTTCCATTGATCTTCTTCCATTTGACGACTTGTCTCCTGCTATCCGTACTATCCTCTCGTTTACCAGTCTTTCTCTGTGTTATTCCCATTCCACTTTTCTTCCTCTTATCTACTGGTGGATATTTTCTATATTACATGTCTTCACTCGTTTTTCTATCCCTCAGTGTCTTGTTTGTACATCTCATTTCAATTGATTCAAGTATCTTCTGTGTTATACTTGTATCGGATCTTGCTTTAGATGGGTAAGTCATTACTGGTCGTATTACGCTCTTGCATATGCCTGTTTTGATCTCAAGGTCTCAACGGAGAGGAATTTATTTCTAAATATGGTATCATTGAGGCATAGCGCAATCTTATTAACTAAATTTCAAAATGACTTAACTAAGCATTTATTTATGTTTCGCTGCACGAACACTAAGTTAAATCACTATTAGAACTATTTTACAACGCTTATTTTGGCACGTCGTTATCGTTATCTTTATTTTGAGCATCTGCGAAGAGAACAAATTAAATATAAAGACACAGTTGTTGTCGTTATTTAAAGCATGCGCCGTCGTAAAATAATGGAATGGTTCCTCTATTTACTCCAATGATAGCTGTAATTTCAAAGATAACAATGACATTTAATTGGAACCCACCGTTTAAAGCTTACGCAGTATTAGTACAAAATAAGAATTCTTTTACATCCTTTTTTCGAAGAAATCTCCTTCTAACGGCAAGTCTTGGTATGATCGAAAATGAAAAAAACTAATACTTTTAAACCTCTTGCCTACCGGTAATGGCGTGAAAATCCCATTCTCATAAATCGTAATATCTTCCTTCGCACCCGCAGCAGATGCAAAAAAAAATTATCAACGAAACCAGTCAGAGAATTAAAAACACACTTCTTGCCTCGTCCAACAATTCCAGGCCCTTTTGGTTATTCGCTAAGGCCAGGATTCAAAATTTGACTGAAACTACTATTCCAGTTTTCTGTAAACGTTTAAATCTATCCTATAGGAAGAATATATTTCCTTCCTGCTAGAAATGTGCTACAGTTCACCCGATGTCCGAATAAGGCAAGAAGAACTTGCTAAACAACTGCCGACCACACCTTTTCCAATAATATCCAAAATTATGCAGCATCTTCAAGAATATCTAGAAGGATTCACTAAGCAAAGATCAACAGGAGCTCTTCTAACTTATGTCACACATAAGTTTCGTTGACCCTTGATAGAGATGTATTGCACTCACAAAGCAAAGGTTAAATATGAACTACTCAGTATATATCACCACCACACCAAACACTTTATTTTTGCACTCGACGCGCGTTTCGCTAACCATGTTAGCTTCATCAGGAGCGATGATTGACTCAATCATCGCTCCTGATAAAGCTAACATGGTTAGCGAAACGCGAACGCGCGTCGAGTGTAAAAATAAAGTGTTTGGTGTAGTGGTGATATATACTGAGTAGTATCATTGTGCCAAAGATTCCACATTCCCAACTTAGTTAAATATGAAATAAAAAATTAGAAAATATGCTGGGAAGACCTGGTTTATGCAAACATAAAGCTAGCAACGGAGTCTCAACGAGTTTCCATTTTATAGAGGCTACACATAATAAGTTCATCTGGTTGGTATTTAATCACAATTGACACCTAATCACTATTTGATTAAAATTTTACAGGTAGGAGTGTAAGGCACAACATAGCGTCTTTAACCTTACATAAGGGATATCAGTCTCCCTTATTCTGAAATCATTAAAAAATACACATAGACAATTTGTTCCACATTAAGTCAGATGTAGGCTATACTTCTACATTTCAAATATAGGTTACATAGCTTCGCGTCTTGAATCCTTTATAAGATTGTAAACTACCCTTATTTAAAAATAGTTGACAAATGCAATTAACTAGAAAAAAGAAACAAACCATTAAAGCAATGGTAGCAGCTTAGAAAACAGAAACAGTATTTTAACTAAGAAACACAAGAATTTTTTATTTGTTTTTAGTGTTCCGTACGGATCAGTTATAAGATCACTTTGGTGTCTGTCCGTCTGTTTGTCACGTGATTTTCTCTGACACTATTTGACATAGAAAGATGAAATTTGGCACTAATATAGGAATTAGTGGCCTCATCAGAGCCGTGTAGTTTTGAAAGTTAAATTTTGACTTAAGGGGTTAGTCTTGGGGGTAAAAAAAATTTACCAGGTCACCGAGTGAGGTGCCAAATGAAAGCTTGTAAAAACATGACTTCAAAAAATATATATAATGTAATACTTGTGCACACTTTTCTTCGTATTATTTTTAAAAAATTGCGAAAAATCGCTGCCCCCTTTATCTCTAAAAGTACTGAACAAAAAATGTTCAAATAATTCTGGATGTAGATTGAACGAACGGATAATTTATCTGGTATTAAAAAAAAAAAAGTCCGGACTGATGAAATATGCACGCAACTAATGTTATCAATATGAGATACTTTTCATTAATTACTCTGGGTGAAGATGAATGGTGATGAACACAGATAATATTTTTTCATAATGGCTAGCTTTGTCTTTTATTTTTGAAAGAAAAAAACCATGAAGAATTTTTTTTTAAACGTTCGCGTTTTTCTTATAATAATTCCTTGCAGTGCATATGCTGTGCATATAAAAAATAAACTAAATTAGTTCATACAGGCACACAAAAGAGCTTATATACTAAGATTTCCAAATTAATGAAATCCTAAAAATCAATTAGGTTGTTCAGGCAAGAAAAAAAATATCTCAAAAATTTTAAAATGTATTTTCTTTTTACACGTAAAGAGGAAAATAAGTCTTACTCCATTATTTAGCCATTCTTCAAATTAAAATGGGTATTTACAAAAAAAAAAAACGAATATTATAGACATTACCAATAATAAGTAGAATAGGTATATCAAGTAGAACTAACCATAACTATTTTTATTTTTGGTAATAATCAGCTATTTATTCTTGGCGGATCATCGATTTAATTACAATAATGCGCAAAAGCGTAAAAAATTAGAATTTTCGTAGAAAAATTGGTGCTAATTTATGCAAACTTAAATAAAAAGTTACTATTTACTTAACCTGCAATTTTATAGTAATCAACTGTATCTAATTATCTTGGTTTTCCTGTCACGTACACCACAACTTTTAGAGTTAAATTAATTTCGTAGAATTATTATACACAGGTAAAAAACCTCATATTTAAACGTTACTAATTCAGTGTTAAATTATAAGTGTCTTTGACACTGAATGTTTCGGGTCATCCGTAATATTATACACGGTGATTGATTAAGAATAGACCATTCCTCTAGCTTGCTTATTTGAAAAGTGCAAAAAAAAATACAGAAGTTTTCGCGTTTTTCAAAAAAACCATCGCTCGTCGCGCTTTTTCTTTTGCCGTAGTGGTAATTTTTTATGTTAAAATTTTGACTGTAGTAGGATAACACTAAATGTTAGTATAAACATGTTGTTTTTGACATTAAACAATGGGATAAATACGAAGAATTTATTGAGAATGGAATGCAAAGAAGAATCGCTGCCATCTCTCTCTCTCAATCCTTTCACCCTAATAGGAATATCAGTCATTCTCCAGGAATCTCGGTTCTGAGCGACCTGACTTGACTCGTGCATACCCATACCAAGAAGACATCTTTCTTGGTCGGACCATCTTGTTGTAGATCGTCCCCTTGACCTTCTACCTTCCCCGTTACTACAAACTTTTATATGGCATCCACTTTCCTCATAATGTGAGTTGGTCATTTATACTAAACTCTTCAAAAATAGATACATTAGTACGGTGTTCAATATATGATACTCTGAGGATTCTTCGATATGCTCACATCTCAAAGGCATCGTTTTGTCTTTTGTCAGCTTGTTTACTGGTCCATGTTTCCGATGTGTAAGTTGCCATGGGGAATATAAGGCTGGGTAGCAATCTTAACTTTGTGTTTTTTGTGACAGTTGAATCTTTCCAGATCTTAGTGAGTTTGATCGTCGAGTTTCTAGCCATAGTCAAACGTCTTTTTTTACTTTCGCTTCGCAACCACCATTGTTAATTATAAGGGATCTCAAATAGTGGAAATGGTCTACAACAGTGAAACCAGCAATTTCATTATATGTGACAGATCCTCATTAAGACTAATAATCATTGCTTTCGTTTTCACTCTATTACTTGCCAATTCATAGTTTTTGCTAGTAATTTCAAGACGCTTCATAATTGATGAGACCTAGGTCTTGTATTGTCGTTACAAGTATAACAGCATCATCAGCATATCTAAGGTCACCATCCAAAACATACCTCATTATATGTTTACTTATATGTTAAAAATTAAGGATGACAGAATACAGCCTTGTCTGACGTTGGCTTCTAACTTTAAAGTGAACGGAAAAAGAATTATTCAGTTTAATGCTGCCATTTCTGTTCTGATACAGGGATCAGATACGGTTTACAAGATGTATAGATGTTCCCATGCTGATTAGAATCGAGCAGAGTTTGTTCTATTTTATGCAGTCGAAAGCTTTAGAGTAGTCTATAAAACAGATGTAGGTTATTATTTAGAATTCCCCGACTTTTTCTATTATCTAGCGTTTGTTGAGAATTTCTTCTCTAGTCCCTCCTCCTGGAATGAAGCCTGTTTGTTAGGTAGATATTTGCGGCAGCAGAAAAGTTTTGAGTCTTTCATTTAGAATCCAAAATAATACCTTAGCAGCGTGTGACACCAGAGCGATTGTTCTATAGTTGCTGCAATCCAAAGAGAATCTCTACCTTAAATATATATCTAAGAATATACACATATATCTTAACTGAGACATCATTTAAATCCAACAAATGAATTAGCTTAAGCCAGGTAGGGATTTTATATAAATAAGATAAAAATTTAACATATCTGAGACTTGAGATATTTCATGAATTATTACTTCTTTAATACCAATTTTTGGGTAGCGAGTCTTGTCGTTGGGTGGAAGCCCGTAAGCATTTCTGACTGTGGGGTTGAGGTGATAGATAGCTTTACCCAGGAATCTGAGCGGAGTGTTGCCAATGAATTCTCGGATTACTCACATCTGGAGGTCATGAACCATGGGATGTTGATGATGATGCGGAGGACCTTGTTTTGAACGCTCGGAGGATGGATGTGTAAGAACGTGACATTTGGTACCATGCCGAACTGGAGTTTGTGAGGCCGGCCCTGATGATCATTTTGTAATTTGTTAACTTGTTGCATGTTGATAATTTACTGGAGGGGGTAGAACTCATCTAGGAGCTGGTTGGCCTTCATGATGGTGGCTGCGATCTGGTCTTTCCATACTTGTTGCTTGTCTTACAGAAGATTCAGGTACTTAACGTTGGGAAAAATTAGTGATCGTCGACGCTCTCAACTGGAATCGTTGACTAGAAACTACAAAAATGAAGGATTGGAGATCCTTTTGCAGTTTTAAGATATTTAGCTCAACGAAAATTACTATTTACTATTTTTTAATTTTAGAAAATTTAGAAGGTTCTATAACAAGAGAGAGAGAGAGAGAGAGAGAGAGAGAAGATCTGCTCAAAATATATTACAAGATTCAAAATATTTTAAAGAAATATAGTTGTCCGTCATATTTTACCAATATAGAATTTAACTAGGACGTTTTAACGTTAAGACTTTTGCCAGGATATAATTCAGCGAAGTAAACAAGGAGTAAAATTGTTTACTAATGCTATAGGGACGTATGAGCCAGCTTTGTCAACAGTTTTAAGTAGAAGAAAGGTTCACTTTTAGGGCAACGAAAATCCTCTAGCTTTAAAAGAAATGAAACACTCAGGCCTTCAACCCACTCGAATTTTTGTGCATTATGTTGAAGAATATAGTATTAGAACCAATATTTTTAATTAAAATTCAAATGGAAGAACATACTTAGAAACAATAACGAAAACTGTTGGAACATTTCATACCATACAACAACATAGAAATAATTTGGTGACAAGACAGTGCTTCGCCACGCTATATTCTTGCAGCAAATGTTTTTTAGTGTTCCGTAAGGAACACTTATAAGATCACTTTGGTGTCTGTCCGTCCGTCTATCCGTGTGTCTGTCTGTCTTCCCGTGTGTCTGCCCGTATGTCTGTCCGTCCCTCTGCCACACCGGATTTTCTCCGAAACTATTTGTCATAAAAAGTTGAAATTTTACACAAATAAGGGTGGACCCATCAGAGCCGCGTAGTTTTAAAAGTTAAATTTTGAATTGAAGGGTTAGTTTTAGGAGGTGAAATCAGTAGCGAATTTTTTTTTTACCAGGTCATTAAGGGGGTGTCAAATGAAAGCTTGTAAAAGAAAACACAAGTTCAAAAATACATATAATGTAATACTTGCGCACACTTTTCTTTGCACCGTTTTTAAAAAATTGCTAAAAATCACCCCTTATCTCGAAAAGTACTGTACAAAAAATTTTGAAAAAATTTTGGAATAGTCTCCACAGGGTGTAGTTTAAACGAAAATTAATACGAGTGCATTGCCTTTAATAATTTATCTAGTAAAAAAAAAAATGTCAAGGTCATCAGTTTTCAACAAAGATCGGAAACAAAGTTTGTTGAAAACTCATTTGGGATGTATTTGGTGAAGTTATTGACAATTTTATATCTCCGTAACAACAATTTTTATTTTAAAAACATTCAACGTACGGAACACTAATTGGGTAAGTCCGACTTGCACTTGGCGGTTATTTAAATGAAAGTTACTTTTATAGATTGACTTATTTGTGTCAGACACGTATAGTAAAAGATGAACAGAACAGGACAGCGAATCGTCCAAGAAAGAAAATTAGACGATTAAGGCCATGAAATCATTTTGGCAGCTATAGGGAGACAAAAACGAATTTACAGAAAATAAATTGAACCGAATGAGAAACATATTGAGCATCATTTTAGTTTATTTGTAATAGCAATAAAACCACATTTAGAATCAAATTCACCAGCTTTTTTTTATATTTTTTGTTCTCATTTTTTGGTCGTTTTCACCTCCGTATATTAATATTTATTATATTCCTTGACCTGTATTTAAGCTGGGACTCTTCTTTTGAGTTAAAACCATTTTTATTAACTATTTTGTATATATATATATATATATATATATATATATATATATATATATATATATATATATATATATATATATATATATATATATCCTGTTTCTTGCTTTCAAAAAAAATCATTTTTATAATAGTTAGTTTTAACGTACTACTATCAAAATGATTAATGTTCATAAATATTAATTTGCACCTGCAAAGTTAGAAAATGCATTTTTTTCTTTTTAAATTTGCATAATAACACAATAAAAATATATGTAAGCCTTCTGGAATTAAGAGTTCCATAAAACTAAAAAATAATCTACAGGGTGTTCCACTAACAAAATATGAGTTTGTATCATATGTCAAGAACGAGATGCGTAATTGTTTCTATTTTAACTCCGTAACAATATTCTTTAAAAATGCAACCAGAATTTTGAATTGAGCAAGGTAGAGGGATGGCTCATAAACACTAAAAACCCTGCACATTACGTTATTAGATCTCTAAACTTATTTTTTTTTGCAGATTCGGGATAAGAGGTACAAGGATTGATGTCTCGAATTGGGAAAAGCGCTAATGAATGGAATTAAATTAAACTTTCTATGGAACAAACTGGCAAAACTTGGCGATGAATTTAATCAGCTGTTTGAAAAAAAATAGTAAACATAACCTAATTCCTCATTTCAAAATGTCAGCTCCACTCAAAACATGTACGCTGAAAGAGCAACGTTTAGTGATAAGATTTTTGTTATCCGAAGGTATAAAACCGGCCGAAATCTACTTAAGAATATTGAAGCAGTATGGTGAAAAGTGTTTAATCCGTAAAAACGTGTATAAGTAGATTGAACAGTTTAATTCAGGTAGAACAAGTGTCGCCTATCTTCGTCTCTCGGAAAGAGCAGTTAAAGTTTCGTACGACACGGTCAGAAATGACGCATAAAAATTGCGATAATTGCTGAAATGTGTAATGTGTAATGTGTGTTTCAAAACCCTAAAGACAACCGAATGCGCATTTCTTCTGAACTCAAATAACGGTTTTCAAAGGAAGATAATATAGAAGAAGATCATAAGTGATAAATGTAATACAACGAATATGTATATTAAGATGGAATTGGGCGGGGCATATTGCAGAGCTGAATGATAACTCATTGGCACGCCGTATAGTTGAATGGAAGCCTAGAGAACATAAAGGATGCATAGATAGGTATAAAAAGAGTAGGGGGAACACGATTGGATGCAAAAAGCAAATAACAGAGCTCAGTGGAGACAACTTGGAGGGCTTACATCCGACTATGGATGGAATACGCTAATGATGAATACAGTACCGCCCTCGAACCGTCCAATTTTTATCTATTCAGCCGGCGTAAAGAGTTTTTACATGGCAATAATTTAGAAGACAACGAAGCAGTCAAAAAAGCTGTACATGACTAACTCAGAACAAGGTGAACAATTCTATGCTACAGAAATTCGAAAGCTTACAGAACGATGAGAAAAGTGCCTAAATGTTGACAATGACGACGTTGAAAGATACTGTAGATTTCATTGTCATTGAGTAAACAGTTTTTTGTTTCATACCCATTCGTCTCATTAATTATTAAACGACCCACGTATGTATGAGCAATAAAGAAATTACGTTCTTATTTTCAATTACCAAGATAGGAAGATATAAATGTACGAATTTACAAAACAAAACTGGATAAATACAGAGAGATTTTGCAACGCTTATTTTAGTAGGCCGCTGACTTTTTCTTTATTTGAAGCATTGGCCCACCATTCGGAACTTCCGCAGTATTGAAACAAACTAAGAGAATCATTTATTAAGGAAAACGATTTCCTTTATTTAGGAACTAATAATTTGAAGTTACCTATTCTTATCGCTATTATGGTAAGGCCTGTTTTTTTTCCTACTTAGATATACAAACTACTAAGAAAATACAGTAAAATTGAAACGATATTCTTTTATTGCAAATAACACTGACAACAGTTAATTAGCGTTCAGATTATGTTGAGATTTTGGTACAATGGCATTATAGTGTATCTGTAGTACTAATTTCAAATGAAATTTTATTTATCGCACAATTGTCATTCCTTGGAAATATTGAAGGAAGTGATAGAAACCTGCTAGATACAATTTTAATTTAGGAACTTGTGTTGACCCATCAAATACTAATAACCGGTGTGCTTTACCATGAAATGAATGAAAAAAAATTCCCGAAATTTAGAGAAAATGTATACTCACCTAATCTTGCAATTCTTTCGCGTTAATACTGCGCATGCTTGAGATAACGATAAGGACAAAGGCATGTGAAGAATAAGCGTTGCAAAATCTCTCTATTTTCCATATTCTTTACTTTAAGCAAGTGAAATACATAAGTTTTACATTTCTGTAATTTTAATATAGCACAATAAATGAACAAAAACTCCACTCATTCAACGCATACATTAAGAATTTAATTTATTGGTATACCTTTCAGATATTGACAATAAAAAATAACTTTCATATTGAATAAATTAAAGGTTTTATGGCTAATATATCTGTTGGCACGTGTAATTTAAGGAAAGTAAATATTCATTAACTAGTACTTTGGTATTTATCCTGCGGCTAATGTTATTAAAACATAAGGCAAATAAAATAATAAACTTGATGAGCCAGGTTGGTAATGCGTTTTCTTGAAAAGCCCTTTACAATAGCGATTATATATTTTTATTGTACCCTAAATTATAAAAAAAAAAACATTTTTTTTAAATGGGTTTTAAATGTTAACATTATTTTTTATCGCGTTAAATGGACCACTGATGAAAATTATGGCGCCTCCTTAACTGGAGGATAACTTCAAAATAATCGAATCTGCAAAAATAAAAATCATTCTTGCAAAATAATGTAGTAGTTAAAAATTGTCGAACGGTTTTTTTCAAAAATAAAAAATTTACGGTGTTTCAAACTTGAGTATGCAATTTTCTACCAAAAAATTTATGTTTTACTATTTATAAAAAAAACTGTCTATTAGAAAAATTAAACAAACCTCTCAACATTTTCTAGAAAAAGTACTTATAAAGATTAAAAAAAAGTTAAGAAGTATTAAAAATTGACTGAGTAATATTGCTCACAGTGTCTGAACACAGGTAGCAGTCCCAATCCGACGCCAAGCCACATTTAATCTTATAACTTTGTAATGGAATTTTCTTAATTTTTTTTTTTTGAATAATTCTTAGACGTATAGAGAATAAAAATTCTTAAAAAAAACGGTATTTTTGAAAATTCGAGGTGTATGTAACCCCTTAAGCGACTTGACTATAAGAAAGCTCTTACTTCCATGACATTATTGGTACAGAAATGCCTTGACCATAGTCGATTTCTTTTCATCTGCTTCATCGACGATGATGAGCATTTGCCAATGTAGAACCCGAACCTTTGCTGGAAAGAGAAATGGGAATTGCTGATAAAGATTTTAGAAAAATAAGGAAGCTACACTGGTAATGGTCAGCTGAAATACGCATTAATACTGATGTTTCAACAGAAGTTTTTGATGCATTGAACGGAGTGTGACTCATCACTAATGTGGTGACTTTTGGGCCATCTCTCGTCTCATCTATTTCTGAGATAGACATTTTTAAAGACGATGTGGAACAGTCAAAGTACTTTCTCGACGATCCACCTTACATGGATCTTTATCTAGACAATGAATCAAACCATCACCAAAAGCAGAAGAAAGGAGTGATTGAAATACTTGCCAAACGTGCAGAAAGGAACTATGAGTTAAGATTCTTTCAACAAGAACTTAATTAGCTGGAAACCGCCCCAGCCATGGTAGCGATGTAGAAAGTTAAAAATAAAACCCTACCTCTTGGAAGACATAGAGAAGTGTAGAACAAGGAGCAGCTGATATCGAAAGTAAGGGCATATTTACTGTACTTGAAAAATATCACGGACCCTAAGCTTTTGGAAAAGTACGAGGTGAACACAGCCTTCAAACCAAACACAGTCTGGGATCGGCTAAGGAATCAAGGGGCCTTCTAATTGACTCAGTATATATATATATATATATATATATATATATATATATATATATATATATATATATATATATATATATAGGAACAATAAATGTAGTGTTATGGGTAGTTTTTTAAATTAAATATAGGCCTCTTGAGACGTATTTTTAAAATACATATCTCAGTCTAATTTTCCTTGAGCCATCTACCGTCTACACACGATCAAGTAAGTCGGTCCAGCCAGTTTGTCATGCAAGTTGGTCAAATAAGTTTGATGCTACAAGTTACGCCCACGCGTTTAAGTAAAATGGACAGACAGACAACCTTCTCATCAGTGTGCTCCGGTTGCCAGTGAAGTGTGGACTACGTCGGACATTGTGATTTATTGTTGTATTATTATTTGTTGTTTTTATTGCATTTCCATAGTGGATATAAATCACTTATCATATTTGTGTGGACTGTTACTGAAAGAGAAGAAGGTTAAAAGGAAATCAAACAGATTCAAGTGGAGCAAAAAGTGGTTATTTAAAAGAGCACATTATTGCTACATTAATTTGTTGAACGCATTGAGGTGTGAGCTCCAAAATTATTATTATAATTAATAACTATATGAGGATGAACGAAGATACTTACTTATTATTGCTCTCACTTCTTTCGCCAAAAATAAAAAAACATGACATAGCTAGAATTACAAGTTGGTGAGTTGGGTGGCTTGAAGGCTGGATAATGTCCTATATAATCAAACTTACTTGTCAAGCCCCCATTCATCCAACAACTTTTCTGAGAAATCCAGAAAACGGTAAAACTCGTCATCAAATCATCAAGTCACCAATTTCGCGCCCACACCATCAAACTTACCAAAATATCCAATTCGGTAACTTACTTGCTTGGAACAGCACTTGACGTCACTTTAGATTTGAACTTCTTTTGTGGTGGAAGAAATTGGTAGAAGAAAATTTGACTGATATTTTTCTTTTTATATTTTAGTGATATAGTGTTCTTATAAATTCCTCGTAGTAACAGGTGGAATTTAGTACAAATATATGGTAATGAACTAGACCTTCCTTTACGTGAGAAGGTTGCATAATTATTCATTTCTGCATCAATTTACTATATAATAAGATAGTTTGGGCAACATACTTCGGCATAACTTTTAATTTAAAGGCTGACAATTTAATATATTTTTGACAGTAATTCTATTATTATATAATAGCAGGTGTAATTTAGTCTACATATTAAAAGCTGGGGGGTTATTTGGTAACGCTTGATCATACTGATATAGTTTTTTGTCATATTGAGGTTTCAGTTTGATCTAAAAAATGTTTTGGAAAGGAAATATTTTAAATTTGATTTTAGAACACTAAATATTAGTCTTGATTTAGATTAGATACCTCTTACGATGGTACCTAAGGCAAATATATATACAGTTGGTCAAGTAAGAACACGTTGCGTACTGTTAAATAAAAAACGTATTTGTTTAAAAGTTTTTTAGGTCGTTCGACAGGAAAGGATTGTCATTCAAATGTTAATGATTCAGTAGTTCGTTCAATCTTCATCAGCGTCGATGATCGCCTAGCATCTTTGGGACATTTCGACGAGATTTTCTCCGTATTCGTGTGGCAGATTTCCAAATTACCCGAAATTGCCGTGATAGCCTGTGTACATTTTTTTTACTACTAAGCTTCGGCTTCTCGATTAGGTTTACATCGGGATACTGGGATGGACAATCTGGTATGATGATACCGGGTTCTTCTTTCGCCTAGCCACACGATTTACTTCGACGTTTGGGGTCGTTATCCTCTTGAACAATTGACTTCCCATTTTTATCGAGAAACTACCGTTTGGCAGTCGATACTAATACCCTATAGTATATCTAAACCTTTCTACACTAGTTTTTGCGCCCCTTGTTAATTGAGAATTTCGGGAAAATATGTTAATAATCATTTTTTGTCCTTGTCCGACACTTTTTTTCTCGAACCACCTTCTGGTAGATCATCATTATTTTTTAACTGAGAGTATCGTTGTGTTGCCTCCACCCACTCCAACACACTGGCTTAAGACGTAAAGATTGGGATTGATTAAAGTTATACTGGATATATAGACGTTGTATCGTTTTAGTTTATTTTAAAGCCAGTTATGAGAGACGCAGTCAAATGCTTTACTTAAGTCACAAAAAAGTAACTGGACTCATAAAAGGGTCAAGAATATTTGATACCTGGTCCAGAACGCCCATTATTGTATTAAGAACCTTTGTAAAACGAAGGCTGGCTGTCAGTAAAGAACATGGCTTAAGTATCATAGAGATTATAGGTAAAAGGTAAATCTATAGTTTAGGTTATGGTTTGGGTCATCGTTTTTGAGTGGATTGAAATAACCACAATTTTTCAGAGCTTCTGGAAAAGCTGACTACCAGAAGCAAAAATTTATTTATTTATTATTGATGTTGGAAAAAATAGTATCTAAACAAGTTAGTCGGTACTGTGTCCACAATAATATTATTTCAAATCTTCAATCGGGATTTCGAAAGGGGCACAGTACCTCTATAGCATTATTAATAGTCTTGGACACTGAATCTTAAAAAAGCATTGAGCGAATCTCTGGTGTTATAGTTCTTTTGATTATTGTTATTATGTGTATGGACCGTTTCTTGGTCTAACTGATAGAAACAGCATATAGAGAATCCCAAATTCCTGTTGCTGCCTTATATGTTATTTATGAAAGTTTGATCACATCTTGGAGGGTTTTGGGCTCTCGGTTGGCTGAACATACACCACCGAAGAGAACTGCACTTCTCTGTATTAGTTCAGAAAATTATGGTTTCCTCGGTCTCTCAGTATCTTAGGTATAAGCTGGTTTCAGACGATTAGATTTATGGTTTTAAGACATGACATAGAGATTTGTACACGACGGCCTTATTCAGAAAGTACTTTACATATCAGGCTTCTCATGTATATAATAAAATTCCTAATAGCTTAAAAACTCTCCGCATAGAACAGTTTAAAGTAAAATAAAAATAATATCCTGCTGAGGCAACAGAACGCTTAGTTTATTAACTATTCTCGTGAGCACTGCTCTTCCAATGTATTATGTAACTGATGGCATATTATATACATGTTTATTCTTTTTTTATTATTATTTAAATATTATTATTATATAGCGACGTAGGATGTTTTTGTATATGTGTGTATGTATGTACGAGTATGTATTGTAATCATATAATAGTTGATTATTTTTGTATTTCTTATATATTAAATGTTAGTTCTTATTATTCTTTTTTTCTATTTGGCATTCAGGTAAAAGTAGCCCTAGTGGCTAAATATCGCCTTGCTTTGGAGCTTAATTATTCTTTTGGTTTGTAATTTTTTTTTATAATTGTATATTTTAAATCACTTTATTATCCTTCAATTTCAATAAAGCGTTTATTATCATCATGACTATTCTTATTCTTTCTCATATTTGGTTAGTGTGGTTCCATTTTTAGCTGACGGGCTTGAGCCAAGTCAGCACAAAAGCTATTACCATTGTGTATTAAGGAATAACCTGACAATGTTACATGTTTTTACAATCACTGATTTCTGAATGTTTTTGTGTGTATTTGTGTCCTAATTGTACTAAGTGTGGTATGCATGTTGTTGGTGTACGGTCCGTGGCTGATATGACAAGGAGGACGATGATGACTTTTCCTTGTTTCTATACCCTTTTTATTTTTGTTGTATTTGGAAATTTTTTCTGTGTATTTCGTTTAGATGTTTGTGTCTTTGTGGACAGCTATGTCAATTAGATAGGTGATTTTTCCTTTTTTATATTGAAAAGTAATATCGGGTCTATTGGCGGGGACTGTTTTATCTATGTAGATAGTGATGTCCCAGTAGAGCTTGTAATCTTTATTTTCAAGTATGGATGTTAGTGTTTATTTGTAGCAGGGATCTGTGTTTTCTAGGAGTTTGTATGTTGTAGCTAGTACTTGGTAAACTACTTTTGCCGTTGAGTAATGTCAGGCTGTGTATTCCGTTCCGGCTAATATTTTACATCCGCTTGTTATGTGTTCGATCGTTTCTTTATGCTGCGTGGCATTTCCTGCATCTGTCTTCTGTAATGGTTGGGTCTTTGATAATATGTTTTTGGTAATTTCTGGTTAATACGACTTTATCCTGGATGGCACGTAATAAGCCTCCTGTTTCAGGAAATAACTGCCCATCCTGTAACCAGGTGTATGATTGTTTTTTATTTACATGATCTTATTCTTTCTGGTATCTGTGTTTTCCGTGGAGTGTTTTTTCTGACCACGTTTTTATCTTTTCCTATTGTAATTGGGGGTGACTGTGTGTGCCTGCTGGGTAGTTTGCTTGGGATTATTATCATTGTTATTATTACTTTCACTCGTTAATTTACTTACAATAAGATGCTAAATAGTCCACTACATAGCTCGCATAAGAAGTGAAGAAATTATTATGCATTTTGTTTCAATCAAGGAGTGAGATTAAATAATATTTGATGACTTTTTTTTTATAGAACCCGATGTAATAAATAACACGCAATACCTTAATAATTTACGTAAAAGAAATTAAAAGTGATAATCTAATTTCTTTAAGGAAACAGGTAATTAAGCCCATAAATATTTTAATTTATTTCTTCCTATATAACTAGAAACCATAACTCATATTGTGTATTTAGAGCATTCTCGTGCTATAAGATACTAAATCCATTACATTTAATAATCAAAAAGTGATCAGGATTAATTAGTACTTACTAGAAATGGATACGTAAATTCGACCAGAAACACTTGTACAAAATTTTTATAAAAATGTGGATTCGATCTTTCTCCGAGTTTTTCTTGTAGACCTGATTCAAAAAAGTAATATTTTTTAACAGGCCATTATTCTCTTGTAACTGAAAAATTTCTTAGCCGAATTTAACAAACAAGATCTCAAGTGACTTCTTTTGAACATAAACCTGTTAATATGATACAAATACGTTTAAATTAAGAAAATGCAGACTGGCTATTTTCTATGTAACGAGAAGATTTTTGTTTGTAATTAAGAGGAAGCACCATTTTACAATACTATAAACAAAAGAGCGCAGAGTATATGTTTATAGGAACCAATTTTTCAAGACTAACAAAATAGTATTTCAACAAAACCTTTCAGTGTCTTAAAGGGTGTTAGGCAGGAGTGCATACTGTCGCCAGTATTATTTAATATCTACGTAGAGAAAATGTTTCAATTTGCTCTAGAAGATGAATGCAGATAAAAGTTAAAGGAAAGCCTATAAATAATATTCGGTATGCAGACGATACCGCAAAAGTTGTGAATAACATGGAAGATCTGCAAATTCTAATCAATAAGCTTAATGATATTGGCGAGGAATATGGCCTATATATATATTGAAAAAACCAAAATGATGATTATAAAGAAACAAGAGATTGAGAGGGTTACTAAATTCAAATTTCTTGGCTCTGTCGTCAACGAACGATGGGATTTGTGATGGAGAGGTTAAGCTACGGATGGGCATGGCAAAGGATATCTTTCTAAAGTTGAAAAATATGCTGCTTCAAAAATAATTGCCACTCGCCCAGCGCCTACGAGTAATAAAATGTTATTTCTGGCAGGTCCTCTTATATGGTGTAAAGACATGGTCTTTAAAAGTGAGATCATTGAATCGTATCGAAGTTTTCGAGCTATGGATGCTGCGACGTTTGCTACGAATTTCTTGGACAGAATACCTAACCAATGAAGAAGTGCTTCAAAGGGCCGGGGTGCAGAGGCAACTACTTAATATCGTAAAACAAAGAAAGGTGACTTAGTTAGGACATATACTAAGAGGTGACCACTACTCAATTCCAAAACTTATTCTTCAGGAAGAGTCGGCCAGGACCTGGTAAAAAGCAGCACTCCTGGCTCCGGAATATCAGGAACTGGTGTGCAGTTCTGGATGCTGAGTCCATTTTACGACTGACAGAGATAACAACCTCAATACAAACTGAAGAAATGGTACAGCGACCTCGACGTATGTGAATACATGGGACAGGAAGAAGAAGAAAAATAAAACAGTTTAATATCGTCAAATTCTGGTTGCTATAAATAGAGGTGTGACGGCTAGTACTTTTTAGGATCCGGCAAAACCGGATACTCGGCTACGTAGAATCCGGCAAAACCGGGTACCCAACTGCGTAGGATCTGCCAATATTGTATTAAGCTTTTACGTTTGATTAACATTTTCGGCCAACTTTAGATAATTTTTTATAATTTGGCAATGTAGTTAAGACGCGATAAAATAGCGTTTAGGCAACTACACGTCTTTGTGTGAAATCCCATATTTAGCGGTAACATAATGAATTCCCGAGCGAAATAAAAATCTTATTCCGACATTTTCTCCAGTAAAAGATATTTTTCAGGATTGTCGGGTTTTAAAAATTGCGCAAAGTCGAAAACTACTTTCTACTTGATTAATTTCAATCTCAAAGGCCCATATCAACCGTCTGTTTGTGAACATAGGCCTCCCTCATTCTATCCCATTGGGCTCTATTTTGCGCTTCTCTAATCCAGTTCAGCCCGGCAGTCAACTTTAGATCATTTGTCCAGCGTGTTGGTGGACGTCCCCTTTTTCTCTTCCCGGTATACGGTCTCCAATGAATGATGATGTTGTTCCATCTTGATTCGGTGTATCTCGCAATATGTCCTGCATAATTCCACTTTAAAGTGGTGATTGTTTCAACAGCATCTGTCATTCCTGTTGTTCGTCTAATCCATTCATTGGTCCTCCTGTCTTTCAAAGATATGCCAATCATTTGCCTCTCCATACCTCTTTGTGTAACTGCTATTCTTTTTAGGGTTTGCTTTGTCCAAGTCCTAGTCTGACATCCGTACGTAAGCACTGGAAGAACACACTGATCGAATACTTTCGATCTAAGCTTTAAGGCAATGTTCTTATTTTTAAGTATATTTGATAATTTTCCGAATGCAGACCATGCCAGCCTTCTCCCTCTATGTATTTCACTTGTTTGGTTTTCTTTTTCCAGTTGTATTTGGTGACCCAGATAAATGTATTTTTCGACATTTTCAATTTGGTAGTTATTAATTATTTTATGTATGGGTCTCTGTTACATATGATTTTGGTCTTGTTCAGATTCATTTTTGGACCAACTTGACTTGATTTCTGTTCTAATTCTTATAACATATGCTGCAAATCACCTGGATTTTCGGCTATGATGACTACATCATGAGCGAATCTTAAGTTATTATAAGTCTGCTTCCGTTTATTTCAATACCCTTGTCTCGCCATTGTAGATGTTTGAATACCTCTTCTAATATAGAATTGAATAATTTTGGTGAAATGACGTGTCCTTGTCTAATTCCTCTGAGAATATTAATTTTTTCTGCGTCTACGTACAGTTTAATAGTTGATGTTGCCTTTGCATATATATTTTTTATTATTTCTATGTATCTGTGGTCAATTCGTATCTTTGTGCTAAAATTTTTCCTAAACGCCGCCTGTTCTACAAGCTGGTAGCCATCTAGTTTTCTAGAAACTCGGTTTGTTATAATTTTGGAGAAGAGCTTATACACCTGTGAAAGTAAACAAATAGGTCTATAGTTCTCCAAATTTGTTTTGTCCCCTTTCTTGTATAGGAGAATAACTATCGCATTATTCCACTTATTTGGTATTCCTCCAGTTCTCAAGCACTCGTTGAATAATTGGCACATTCTAGTCAGAAGTTCGTCTCCTCCTTCTTTTGGCATTTCCACCGTTATATCATCCTCCCCTGGTGCTTTGCAGTTTTTCATATTCGATAAGGCCAATATGATTTCATCTTTATCAATATCAGGCATATATTCTGATCTGACATTCATTATCTTCCCTGTCGTTGTTCTATATTCCGGATCCTCATCAAGTTGGGAAGTGTATATATCTTTATAAAAAGTTTCTGCAATTGTTATTTTTTTCCTGTCTCTCTCTTGTTTCTATTCCTTCCTTATCCCTTAAACTGATGATTTATTTTCTTCCGCCACTTCTTAGACATCTTAGATTCTTGATATGTTCTATTGCTTTTTGTACCTCAGTTTCTAATTAACCTTCTTGTTTCTTTAGAAACTCTCCTGAATTCCTCTAAGTTATAAGATGAATCACAAGTAGTACGTGGGTTATGTAGCTTAAAAATCACACGGGGTTTAGGGAAGCAAGCTAGTACTTTATTTTTATAGAAACATTTAAAATAATTTAAACATCCCGCTAGTTTGGTCAGAAGATAAGGAAGAAGCACAACCATCATCGTCATCTCTGGAAATTTAAAACACGGTAGTATTACAGAATATTTGGGACAAACACTGGAATTCAAATGATCCTAAAGCAAAACTTGTCTACACGGTAATAAGAGCCTGCAGAAAATATAGGCAAGAGTATAAATGAAATATTATTTTATTAAGGTTATTGCTGGTATTTACTTCTGTACAGTAAAATAGACCTATTACCTAAAGGATAAAGGTAACAATAAATTATTTTGAAAATAATTTTCTTCCTCTTTCTTCATCAGAAAATAAGCCATCAAAATATTCTTCTAGTTAAAAAATGTAAACGCAAAAATTCTAAATACTTATTTTTTTTCGGGATTTAAGATGCTACTTGCTCTACTTCTAGGCGAAATATAATATTCCAGACAGTTGTGTGGTCACCTGACGTAAATAACAAGAGCTTTATAAGTTTGATTTCACATTTGCTAACGAAAAATTTTGAACCTAATATCAGAGGTCCAGACAGTCCAAAATAAAGCCCTCCGTATCATAGCAGGAGCTCCCTGGTTCGTCCGCAACCATCAGTTGCACAGGGAGTTTGAAATGCCCACAATAAAAGAATTCACGCGTAATGCCCAGCTTCACTTCCTTGAGAAAGCAGTGGTCCATCCTAACTCCGAGACAGCGAACACTTTCAGAGGCAACGTAAATGTCGACAATCGATACTTACGATCAACGGACATTCTACCGCTAGATTAGATTCAAACATGGACTTCCGTTGATTTATTTAAGGCCGAAGTTTAGTTGAGCTACTCCTTCAGTTTTTAAAAAGTGTAAACACGACTAACACAATTATAACATCACACCCCCTGAAAACGGGGAATTAGGTTAAGTTAGCATTAAGTTAGGTTAAGGTAGGTTAACTCTACACATTAGAAAATTAACCTCAGAGTTAGAATACATCAAATACCTAGACATTAACAAGCCAGAAATGTAAAAGGAGTATAGGGTTTTCCCAGCTCACAAGGAGTTTTAGTGGGTATGCCAACCCCTCAGGTTGGAGAGCCCCACATACCTGGAGCACTTGGGGGCACCCTTACGGTGACGCAGACTGCTCCAGAAATCCATAAGGTGGATTTCTTCCAGTAAAGAAAGAGGTCTAGAAGCTACTTACACCACCGAAAACATCAAAAATGTCTTAAATCGGGTACTCGAAGCAAACAGTATAAATAACACATAAGTTCACCTGTTTGTTAGAGATAGCGGAGCTAATATTAAAAATGCTACAAGAGACTTAGGAGTAAATAATGAATTATGTTTTAGATATACAGTCTATCAAGTAAGAACGTGTCCGCGTTAATTCATTTTTGGTAGATGCGATTCTAGCAATTCAATAAAAAATCGGTAGAGGGAACCTTTGTCTCTGACGCATTTTAGTATCAGTCGATTCCGAACTTTCGTCGAAATTACGTAAAACCCAAAATGAGTCACCGAGTTCACAGCAAGTAGTAATCGACTCTCTAAAAGAACAAAAATCTATGTTGAACATTATTAGGGTCGGAAGAATGATAATGTAATTTATTTAAGTAACTTATCTCTTTTCAGAGTGAAATTACAATAAATCCAAAGAGATTTTACCATTAGGGTAAAGAAAATGATACAAGATGCGCCTTCATGGAGGAATTCCACATATTCTCTATTGGACAGGCTTTTTGAACAAAGAATAGCTGTCAGCATGCTGCTGAATATGATTCACTTTTTTCTTTCAGACTAAATCACTTAATTAAAAAGTTATTGAAGATTTTACAATCATTTGAACAAACTTCCTAGTATTTCAGTAGTTCACTGTGTATAATATCAAAAGTGATTTCAACAATTTTGTCGTTATGTAAATCATCACCATCATCATCATTAGCTTATTCCATCCATAGTCGGATATAAGCCTTCCCAAGTTGTCTCTAATGTTGTTTGCTTTTTGCATCCACTCGTGAAATATTTAGTGGAAATCGATATTCCTGATCGAGATGGGGAGTTCGCCAGTCTTCTTGATCTGTTTTTAACCACAAATCCGGAGATTTACACGGTCACCGTAAATCCGCCGTTAGGTTCTTCCGACCCTAAACTGCTTTCGACATCGAGTATCCTGCCAATCAGTGACAGAGAGGCGCCTTGGCTGCGCAAGATTTGACACTACAAATCTGCTAAATGGGAAGATCTCATGGAATATTTTCGAACTTTCCCTTGGATGGACGTTTGTTTTCAATCCGATAACCCATGTGACTGCGCCAGGGAGGTCTCCGATGTTATTTTGGCTGGTATGGAAGCTTACATCTCTTTTTCGAAGAAATGTCCCTTAAACGGCAAGATCGAAAATGCAAAGAAGCTGTTACTTCTAAACATATTGCCTACCGACAATGGCGTGAATATCCTAACACCATAAATCGTAACACCTTTGTTCGTGCCCGAAACAGATGTAAAGGAATTATCGACGAAACCAAGGAGGCACACAATTAACGAATTAGAAACAAACTTCTCGATTGTCCCAACAATTCCAGGTTCTTTTGGGCAGTCGCTAAGGCAGTTAGTCAAAATTTCACCAAATCCACGATACCACCACTCACACGGACAGATAATTCCATTGCAATCACACCTGTTGAGAGAGCGAACTTGTTGGCTAAACTCTTTGCTTCACATTCTACTGTCGATTTCCAAGGAAAAACAACCACCTACTATTCCCATATTGCAGTCAAAGATACCCGATGTTGTCTTCAGACAGCGTATCATAAAGCGTATTTTAATGAAGCTAGACCCCAAAAAGGCTTCTGGCGCTGACGGAATACCTGCCATAGTTCTCAAAAACTGTGCGAGGGAACTAACACCAGTTTTCTGTAGACTTTTCAAACTATCCTACAGAAAGGGAATATTTCCGTCCTACTGGAAATGTGCCACGGTTCAGCCGATACCTAAAAAAGGCAAGAAGACCTTGCCAAATAACTACCGACCAGTCGCACTGCTTTCAATAATATCGAAAGTCATGGAAAAGATTATCAATCAGCATCTTCTAAAATATTTTGAACGGTTCAATATTGTTAGCGATCACCAATATAGCTTTCGTAAACATAGATCAACAGGGGATCTTCTGATTCATGTAACACATGTTTGGAACAACGCAATTGAACACTTTGGAGAATCTCGAGCGGTTGCTCTTGACATATCCAAGGCATTCGATCGTGTTTGGCACAATGGACTGTTGGCTAAGCTACGCTCTTGTGGTATGTCTGACAAGTTCTGTTTGCGGCTCTCATGTTTCCTCAGAGGGCGTTCTTTACGAGTGGCGGTCGACGGATTTCTTTCGAACAGCTTCACAATCAACGCCGGTGTGCCCCAAGGCTCCATACTGTCTCCTACTCTCTTTCTCATTTACATTAACGATCTTCTGGAAAAGACCGGGAATCCAATCTACAGCTTTGCAGACAACGGTATGCTTGTCTCTTCATTCACTTTGAACGCTCGGAAATCGGCTGCTCAGGCGAATATCCGCAGACCGCAGGAGGTCGTTCAACTTAACAAAGACCTGGAAGAAATTCTATCTTGGGGTCGCAGTAACCAAGTGGAATTTAACGCTAGAAAAACCCAGGCGGCAGTTTTTTCTAAAAAAGTTAACGTGGCTGAACCCGACATAGTTATGTCGGGGCACTCCATTTCCCTAGCATCGTCGGTCAATTTGTTGGGCGTTAGTTTGGGAGCAAATATGTCCTAGCATGAACATGTTGCAGGCATAGCAAGGAGAGCTTCTAAAAAGTTGGGAATATCATTTCGAACCAGAAAGCTTTACACTCTACAACAACTGTTAATTCTTTACAAAGCTTAAATTCGACCAACTATGGAATACTGCTCCCATGTTTGGGGCTCCGCTCCCAAACATACACTGTATTTGTTGGATTCTGTTCAGAGAAGAGCTGTTCGTCTGATTGGAGACTCGGAACTGACCTTGATTCGCTGGAACATCGAAGAACGGTTGCCGATTTGAGTCTGTTCTACAAGTATTTTCATGGAAAGTGTTCGAAGGATGTAGCCCGCTTAAAGCGGTGCATGTTAGAAATACACGTCACGCTGCTGCTTCACATCCGTATGAGGTTCAGCTTGTGACTCCTCGTACAACGCTTTTCAAGCAGTCTTTTATATGGAGAGCATCATCCCTTTGCAATAATTTGCTAGCGCTGTGTTCCCCACCGAGTACAATTTACAGCGATTCAAGAACAACGTGAATAGTTTTTTCCTCACACATGCCGCTCCTGGAGCGCTTTAGGGACTTCCCTGCAGCATGTGTGCTAGACCATGAAAAAAAATCCTGGTTTGGGATCTACAACAAGCAAGAAGTTCACAATTATTGAAACCAATAACAAATATATAATTGCCATATTTCTGGATTTATAAATACATATTTCACTAACAAACAGTAGGTTCAACAAAACATTTTAAAATACATCAAACAAGCAATACCGTTAAAAGTAAATATTGAACCCGATGAAGATGTGGTATCAGTCTCGGAATTAGACACCTCGGGCGATGTTCCACTTAATATTTTAAACAGCATAACAATACCAAAAAAGGAAGAAATATAAGTAGACATTTTGGGATGCTTTCTCTAATATTAATCAAACCGGAGATAAAAATAGAAAGGTCTCCTATGGAATAGAAGAGGTAGAAACAGAATTCAGTTCTTATTTAACTTTTCCATTGATCATAAAGTAAGTCCGTTTTTATGGGGGCAGGTTAATTTCAAGAATTAGAATTAGAAGAACTTGCGTTTAAGTTTCTTTCAGTATTAGCTTCAATATCTAGTGAAACGCTATTTTCTGCGGTTGGAATATATATGAAGAAAAATGTAACAGATTGTCATCTGAAAACAGTTAAATTCTAACATACTTACATCACAATTTACCTTTGCTCGATTTTAAATAATAAAATATTCTACGTGGAAGTTTTGTACTGTTATAAATATTTTAGGTTTGTTGTTGTTGTTATGTTCAAAATGTTTCTCTTATGCATACTTTGAAATAACTGTTACTTTTAATTCGATTTTATTTGGCTCAAAAATTTGGCAGCTTACCTGCCCGGGTAATAAAATATTCGATCAAACCGGGTATCTGGCCCAATCAGTCGGCTACCCGGTTTTGGTCAAGTAGTCCGGGTACCCGTTACACCTCCAGCTGTAAATATCTTCTTTGTTCTACTTTTTTTTACAGTAAAATGATGTCTCCTTTAATCATAACCAGAAATATTGTGTGTCGTAAAATATTAATTACCAAAAAATTGTATTTGTGGGTTTAAAGTGTTTTTTAAAATAAAAGCTAGATACTGGCAAATGATATGGCAATCAAATTTACTTCTTATTTGCTGACATTTGAAATTACTAGTATCAGAGAAATCATTATGCAACGTTTAACACTTGAGCTAAACTATGACAATATAACAATAGCTACGACAAGGCCGTAGATTGGCAAGAATATTCAGCCAACTGAAAGACAAATTTATCGCACCATTCAATAGAATTCGAAAAGCAGGTTCTGCCAGAACTGAAGCAAACGCCGCTGTTGTTGAACAAAGTATTGCTGATAATATGAATTTACCGATTTCACGACGTCCTCAGAAATTGAACCTTCTTATGATATCAACTTGAATTTGCTTATAGACTTTGGTTTGTAAATTTAAAATAAGATTGAATCAATTGAGAATCTGAAGCTGTAAGAAGATCGATTAATCGGGTCGCGAATTTGTCAATTGGACTTTAGAGGGACTAAAAACTGATCTTCACCTTTATTAAAAAATTATATTCTTTGAATAATGATACTTTTGGTTAAATGTTGTTAATAAAAAGTAAAATTTTAGTTTAGCGTGACAGGAATCTAATCGTGATTAATCAAAACATATCGTATCTGAAATAAGTTACCATTGTATTCTGGTTGTGATGTCGGGCCTAATTTCTTCAAAATGAGGTGAAAAAGCTAGCTACAGTCAATGAAATGCATAACAGAATCATGATTAGGGCATATTCCCCATGATTCAAGAGAAACAGACAACTCCATAGGGACCTCGGTGTGCCTACCGTAAAGGCACACATGAGGAAAACCCAACAGAAGTTCTTGGAGAAGGCGTCCCAGCACCCCAAACCCGTGCATCAGGGACGCCTTCCGACTCCCACCTCACATCAGCCGCCAGTTCCCGACCATCCGTGATCCATGATCCCCCTCGCCCGCCGTGACAAGAAGACTGTCAACCTAGGTTAGGTTTAAATTAGTCCTAGTTTAAGTCAATGTTACATCCTAGTTTAAGTTAGCGTAAGTCTTAGGCTAAGGTAGTTTTAGTCTTAGTTTTAAGTCCTAGCATTAAGAAACTCATGTATATATAAACACATTTCCTAGGTTAAGTTAATGTAGGAACATTAGTATAAGAGCTTAGGTTAAGATAGACTCATCATCAATACATTCAGTATTAGAAATTATTTTTTATACTTTCAAAATTGTAAGAAAGAGGCTTTGCCTATCTTGGTAATCAATAAAGACAATGAGGGCATATTTTTTAGAAATTTGCGAGAATTTTGATCTCATGATAAGATTGCCAACATACCGTTTTATATGACAAAATATCCCAAAATTAAATTCAGAAAATGTAGTTTTTTTTATCGGTCACCTCCTCTCCTGTATAGGGAATACCTTTTTTAGACAGATATCAGCGAGGATGTCGTAATATCGGTCAAAGTTGTCTAAATGCTGGAAGACCCTTTTGTTATATTTCGCGGCACTTTCTGATACAACTCGGTGGTGCTGCCACCGAGTTTAATTATTTTATTTCTGCAACAATTACAATCTATGTAAGTGGTCAAACGAAATATACCTAAATAAGTTAATAAATAAGTAACCTGACATGCCGGGATTGAACCTTGGGACCCTTTATACAGTATGCCGAGACAATACCTTCTTGTATACAACAATTGGCGAAAAATAAATTTGAAATATGGAATTGAAAAGACCCTGTTATCTGCTTTTAAAAATTTTAATGGCAAGGCGTTCTTTAAAGTTATTTTTCCACTCATCTACCTTAATTTTTTTCCCCAGTTTGGCCGAATCTGCATATATCCAACAAATTGTTGTGCCTGTCTCGTGGTATGTAAATTAGGTAATCATTTGTGTTATAGAAAGTTCGGTATGTATTTTTATCAAAACATACGAGATCGTTTACATGTGATAATTAGAGGGATTGGAGTTGCATAACATTTAGTCTTATATAGTGTCGGATTAGTGTGACTACTTATGCTCCTACGCAAAAAAAATTATTTTGCTTCTAGCTAGTATTTATGCTTTAATGAGAGCTTATACAACAAATATTATAAAAATCAATTACCCATCGATATTAAAATAAATAAATTCTTGCTAAACAAAAAAAAAATAATACATGTAACCAAAGATGGTAGAATACCCAAATGTTTGAGGTTCTGCTCTCCGCCCGCTTGATTTCTTTGAAAGTGGTATATGCGCGAATTCACGTACCATCTTTTTCATTAATTTTTTTTTATGAAGAACTTTATACTTTGGAATGACTTTCCCAGAACTGTTTTTCACCGTGTACAGCGATTCAGGACGAATGTGGATCTCTTTTTCCACTTATGCGTCGCTCCTGTAATGCTTTAGGGATTTTCTTGCAGCACGTGGGCTATGATAAAATGTTGCCGTAAACGATGAAAAAAAAAACTAAAAAACTGACTGAATTTCAAAATCCGTTTTTTGAGAACCTGTTGAGATTGAGCATAAAGTACACAGGAGTTGTCGAGCATTTTCCGTAACACTTAAGGATCAAAAATAGATTTAGTATTTCAATTAAAATAAATCACATTTTTCGTGAAACCGGAAGTGGCAGTAAATTTTTTTAAAATATAAAATGGACGTCTGCTTGAAGTGTATCATTATAATAAACTTTAATTTCTTATACTTCAGAGTTGCCCGGTATATAATCTCGGATTATACATCTGTTCACGTATTACATTCCAGACCGAATTTTGCAGATCTTTCGCCGAGATCTCACTTGCCATTTTGGGCTGAAAGACTCGAAATGTAATAAACGAAGGGATTAACACTTCTTCATGTTCACCCATGAATCGCTGCTACATATATATATATATATATATATATATATATACAGTGGCGAACTGTGGTGAAAACATTTTCTTAATCAAAAATATAAAATACTATCCTTTAGGAATAAAAAAACTAGTCTTGTTTTGTTGACAATTTCTTTATAGAATTTTATTATTGACTATAAAAACTTTGGTTACCTTTTCTGGTAGATATGGTTTTTAATAAACGCGTTTTGTCCTTATCGAAAGCATTGAAATAATTTTATCATTCTGCTTTAAGAGTACGTTATTGTTAATACTAAGTAATTTAGTAGCATTGTTTAAGAGTACGGTTTTTGCCAAAGTGCAAATATTACAGTTCAGATATAAAACATAAAATTATTTCTCAGAATGGATGCTCAAATGTATCTTGAGATATTGGAAAATAATTTGATTCCTTATGAAAAAGATTTGCCACTGTCATACATGTTTCAACAAGACAATGACCCAAAACACAAATCTCGCTTGTACAAGAATTGGTTTTCTGAACAAAGGATTCGGGTGATTCGCTGGCCTTCACAATCACCCGATTTGAACCCGATAGAGAATCTTTGGCACTAACTGGATAAACAAATTAGGAAAAGGAATATAAAAAACCGGGACGGACTTTGGATCGCATTAAAACAAGAATGGGAAAAAATACCACCCTCTTTTTGTGCTAGGCTTATTGACTTCATGGGAAGAAGATGTCAAGCAGTGATTGACGCAAAAGGATATCTCACTAAATATTAAACATTTTCGACATCTTAGTCATCTTAGGGGAATTTTTATTTTATAACAAAAGTGTTTCCATACTTTCGTTTGTGCATAATTTTGTTACGTTAAAAACTAAGCACATTTCTAATAAACAATAACTGTTTTAGTCTTCAAAATGTTTGTTAGCATGTACACGATTAATAAATAAATATTGTAATTGTAAACCGTTTAAATGTTAAGACTAGAGATGGGAATTTAAATGTTTCCATACTTTTGTTCGCTACTGTATATATATGGGTTATTCTTCGTCAACCGGACCCCCCATTAGTTTATAAATTGACGCAATTTATGAGGACACAATCTGGTCCAGATTAAAGCTTGTGATATGTAGTTTTGAATTTTGAGTGGCGTATTACGACATTGTGCTGATTTGGGTTCAATACCGACCCAAATCTAAAAATGGATTTCAAAAATTTTCAGAAAAACTAAAGTAAAAATGTAATTTCTGAATATAATCAAAAGTTTTTTCTGATAATCTTATTCTACCCCAAAAAACCTACAACTTTTATAGGAAAAGTTTTTTTTGAGGCCTTAGTTTCCGGAGATAACACAATGGCTGAAAAGTTTTTGGTCTAGCTAGTAAAACACATTTTTTTGCAAAATTCAACAAGAGCGACTTGAAACTTCTTTATTGGAGCCAAATCTCTTTCCTGCGAGTAATTTTTGTGGTTTGCGAATTGATAATAGTCGCGGGGGGCCAAATCTGGAGAATACGGTGGATGAGGAAGCAATTCGAGCTTCAATCCATGCGATTGTGCCATCGTAACCATTCACTTGTGATACGGTGAATTGTCTTGGTGAAAAAGCATTTGTCTCTTGTTCATTTGGGGCCGTTTCTTTGCGATTTCTGCCTTCAAACGCACCAATAACTTTATTTAATATTCGCTATTGGTGGTTTTTTCCATCTCAGCATAGTCGATGAAAATTATTCCATTCCAATGTTTTGGGTTGGTATTGAGCCCAAATTAGCGCAATTTCTTAATATGCCACTCAAAATTCAAAACTACATATCATAAGCTTTAATCTGGACCACATTGTGTCCTGATAAATGACCCATATATATATATATATATATATATATATATATATATATATATATATATATATATATATATAGGGTGTTATGAAAATTCCAGGTGTCAATTCGTTCATCTAACGATGAATTTGCACGACGTTTCGCCAAAATTTTATTTGGCATTTTCAAGTGCTTTTACTGCTGCTGCTACTCGATACTGTGATCTTGCTGTTGCTGCCGCTCGAAGCTAACTCGTTCGTCGTGGAACATAGTTTAAAATCCATCAAACGTTCAATGAATGAAAGTAAAATAAAAAATTCCTTTGAAAATGCAGTAAACTTCAGGGCGAAATGTCAAGGAGGTGTTTCTTTTAAATAAATTAACCAAAAAGTCCAAGGAACAATAAATAATAGTTCTAGAGAATCAAGTTATATATGTGTATATATATATATATATATATATATATATATATATATATATATATATATATATATATATACACACATATATATATATATATACATATATATATATATATATATATATATATATATATATATATATATATATATATATATATATATATATATATATATATATATAGACAGTGCCACCTCGATAATCCGGATCTCCATTAAACCGGAATCTTTAATAATCCGGACAAACATTTCTATTGCATTGTGTACTTTATAATCCGGATTTGATAGTACTAGGTAATCCGGACCTGCTTTTTTAGACATCTACTTAATTTAAACTACATGGGAAAACTGAAATCGATATTGAGGGGATTCCCCTAACTTCCAGTCTGATACATCAACATACAACGCATCGCGTATCGCCTCTAAAGGTTAAGGACTTTGTAGTTGTTTGTTTATTGTCACAAGTACAACATACCTACGTTCTATTTTACTTTATGTGGTTCATATAATTATGTAAACGTTTTTTTTTACGTATATGTACCTACATATAAAAATACCTCCTAAAAGAAAACATATTACACTAACAATAAAACAAAAGTCCGATATATTAGAAAGACTAGTTCTTGGTGAAAGCAGAAAAGTGTTAGCAAATGAATACGTAGTAGGAACATCCACAATTTCGGATATAAAAAAAAGAGCAAGGGCAAATCAAAAGGTATGTACATATGATTTATTTTAAAGATAATTTTGGACACTCAATATCGACATGTAACTTCTTTTAGATTTATTTCCAAATGTGATTCCGGTCCTGGCGTCAGAAAAACCGTACGAAAAGCCGAATATCTAGAAGTGGAAACTCGTTTGTATACATGGTTTTGTACGCAACGATCAAGGCACGTCCCAATTTCCTACGAAATTTTATCAGGCAAAGCAAAACAGTTTTGCACTGAAACCTACGGGAATGATAATTTTAGAGCTAGCAGAGGCTGAATTTCTAACATCAGAAAAAGACATGGTCTGCATGCTTTAAAAGTTTGTGGCGAGAAACTATCCAATGATGAAAGTGCCGTCGATCCTTTGCTAACTTTATTCGCAGATAAGATAAAAGAATTAAACCTTGGACCTACTCAAATATACAATGCAGATGAATCAGCTCTGTATTGGAAAATGTTGCCTGAAAAAACGCTGGTTCGTTCTCAGGAAAAGACCGCACCAGGTCGAAAAATAAACAAAGAACGTGTTATCTTTCTAGCATGTTGCAATGCTGATGGATCACAAAAATTAAAGTTGTTAGTGACAGGAAAGACAAGAAATCCGAGGGCTTTTAAAAATGTGAACATACTTGTTGAGTACAAATCATCTGCCAATGCATGGATGACTACAGCAATTTTTTTAGACTGGTTTCATCATTCTTTTATTCGTCAAAACAAAAGTCATTTAAGAAGTCTCAATTTGCCTGAAAGAGCCCTGCTAATCGTTGATAACGCTTTGAGCCATGGAACTATAGAATAGCTGACTAGTGAGGATGGACAGGTTTCAACATTATTTCTTCCACCAAATTGTACTGCACTTTTGCAGCCTTTGGACCAGAATGCAATCAGACTGACAAAATTATTTTATCGGAAAAGTCTTTTAGCCCATATTTTATCAAATAATGAAGAGAACCTTGTTAGGTTATTAAAAAGCATTAACCTAAAAGATGCTGTATGTCTACTATGCAATTCATGGGAAAAAGTCTCCCTGAAGTCTTGAAAAAGTGCTGGCACAAAATTATGGCTTATGTGGCAGATACCAACCCAGACACTGAATATGATGCTGAAAATATGATTCCTCTGAGTGAATTGCGGCACAATTTGCTTTCCACGAATGAAGAAATGAAAGGTAAAGCCTGAAATTTTTCTTTTAGTATTTTTTTGGTTAATTCGTAAATATTTAACAGATGTTTCAGATATGCTGAATGGTCTCACTGAGCAGAATCTCACGAAGTGGAAATATGTAATTGGCTTGAAAATGATGAAAATTTGTTACCACTGGAAGAGATAGATGATACAGATGAACAACACGAGAGTGATAATGAAGGTTCAGAGTTAATACAAACCAGACTGTGAAGAATGATGAGACAGTTAAAAGTTTCAATGAGTGCATGAGATGGGCAGAAGAAAATGATATCCCTCTAAGTGATGTTCTTGTACTTCAAAGATTAAAAGAAATTGCTTTTATGATGAACCAGAGAAGCGTCAAGTAAACAAAAATTACAAATTTTTTTTACAAAATAAGAGAAAACTTGATAAGATATGCTTCTATTTTAAATATTATTCTATGTATGTACTATTTTTTAGTTGTTTCGTATTAAATGATTCGTTTTTTTAATATAAATAATGTCCTGCTTCAGTAATTCGAATTATTTAATTAGTCCGGATTATCGAGGTCGCACTGTACATATATATGTATATATATATATATATATATATATATATATATATATATATACATATATATACATACATATATATATATATATATATATATATATATATATATATATATATATATACATGTATATATGTATATTAGAGTGACCGGAACTAATAGAGGGGGAAAAAAAATGTCGGAATCTTATTCGTCTGGACCCCACAAAACGATTCCCCTTTCCAGATATTGAGATAGCCGAAATTTGAGCTCGATTAAACGACGTTAACCCGAGCCGCTCGTCGCTCAAAGTTTGAAAAAATCCAAATTTTTGGCCAAAAAGCTGACATATAGAGCCATAACTCCAGAACGGTAAATAATAGAAACAGGCTTAATATCTCAAAAGAAAGCTAATGTTGTTCTTCAAAATTTATATTCTATACATAATTGTTGTTATTTTAAGTCAAACCGAGATACAACAGCCTTTAGCCCCAAAAACGTGACCTGGTACCACTAGGAGCATACTTCGTATATTTTGTTATTAAGTGATAAACTTTGCTTTTTTTGGTATATTTTTGAGTTTAAAGTAGAAATATAATAAAAAAACAAGTAATACTGATAAGTCTAATGACATTTTTTATTTTAAAATATAAGAATTAGGTATATAATACATACAAAACAGACACAGAAAAGATACAGACGTAGTACCTACATGAGTTGATTACATAGTTATCTAATCTATTCTAGAGCTTTTGTTAAAGTAGTTTTTGAAACGTCAGGATATAATGCTCGGCATTTACTTACAACTTGCAGGACATATTGCTTTTGGTCTTCATCTTTTGTCAGAAGGTCGTTAAAGTCGGTTATTAATTTAACACCACGCTCAGCCATATCATTAACTACTTTTAATGTTTTGACAATTTTCAATCCTTCTTGGAAGTCATTATTTTGAGGCCAGGTGTTTGGATGTTGTCTTAGGAAATCTGTTTTTATATTAAATTGGTCAAAGAATGTAAACGTTTCTTTGGTAAGTAAATTTACCAATCCTCCATCAACTACCTCTTTTAAGTTTTCTTTCCTAACTTTTGGATTTACAACCCTAGCGTGCTGTGATGGTTCATCTGTGCTACCGAGTAATTTATTAGCCATTAACAACTTTTCATCGTCTGTAATGGTGGGATCAAAAAACGATAATCCCACCAACTTTGCATTCAAATACCACAATTGGTTCGAAAATTTGGTCAGGGCTATTTCTGCAATGTCGTTGTCACATTCTTTATAGTCTAACAGACTATGCAAAATACCTAAATCTTGCTTTGGTGCAAGATGAGCTTTTGGAGCATTGAACCAAGCTTTACAATAAATTTCAACTAGGAAAACAGAAATGGCACGCACAGAACTCTCTTCTTCTTTAGATATCTTAAATTGACGACAAAAAATGAACATTTTTAAGCAGTAAATAGCCTTTGCTATCCACCTAGCGTGATGAATGGCTCCGGAGTTCTAAAACCCACAACATTGCCGTCTAGTGATCCAACAAATACGAGAACCAACTGCAATAGCTCCTTGTAGTCATCTCTGGGGTGGCTCTCAGTTAATTTGGTCGGGAATTCAGCAGTAACATTTGCAATTACTTCTGGAGTTAGCTGCTTTTGTATTAGATTGTCACTGATACCTGTGTCGTATTTTCCTTTGTCTATCTTGGGCCACGCAGTGAGGAATCTCTTGAAAATGTCTGGATGAGGTCCAATGGTTGATCCCATTTTTGTGTCGAATACGCCTCTTAACAGAATTTCCAAGATATGGTGACGGCAAGCTAGGTATAACAATTCTCCTAACATTTGCTCCAATATGACGCATGCTCCTTTGAGTCTTCCCGTATTGGATGCTGTAGTGTCGAAGCACATCGCCTTGACGGTGTTGAGAAGACCCCATTCATGTAGGCATTCATATACGGCTACGGCTTGCTCCTCTCCAGAGCTGTTTGCTATTACAGGAACTCCCAGCAGCTGTTCCTTTTCGCCATATGAAATAGCTATAGCTATTCGCTCACATTGCTCATTTTTTAAAACACCCGGTAAAAGTTTACCGTCCCAATGGACAACCACGGGCTCTTTTTCAGGAATGTTTACTTTATCAAAAATTTTTTTATTATATTGTTCTCTGAACATTTGCCTTCTAACATGTAATAAAGTTTTCGAGACTTTGTACTCAAGAGGGTCAAGGATTAGTGCTTCTAGAGTAGCTATTAAAATTCTCGTGGCATTTCTGTCGGATACCTTACATCGATCTAATAAAATGGACAATTTCATGTCTAAAATCTCTTTAACGCACCTTGCAAATGAAACTTTCATCCTCTTGCTCTCAGATGGTCCTGGATCTTCTGCAGCTTCTTCAGGGGATGTCCATTTCCTCCAAGCTCTCAAGTTCCTGGTAGATGCTATCCTCTTCAGTGTCTTAAAATAACTTCACTAGATAATTATTCGATCTAACCAGCTCAAAGGCACTTTAGAAACTAAACTGAATAAATAAAAGGTCGGTTGTACGCTGCAGTAAAATCACCATCCCTAAAATATAAATTAGATTCACCCTCCTTTTTACCTGTCAAACGGGTCTTTCTTTGGTAAACTAGTCAGGTAATCCCCATATAATAAAAGATTAAATTTGAACAAAAGGCTCTTTATGTTTGAAAATTGAGTTCCAAAATACTTTTTAACAAAAAAATGTTAATTCCGAGACGCATTATGTAAAAACCCGTAAAATTCTTAGAATACTCCCAAACTGGCTCCTACTGGTACCAGGTCACGTTTTTGGGCTAGAGGCTGTTGTAACTCGGTTTTGACTTAAAATAACAGCAATTGAGCGACGAGCGGCACGGGTTAACGTCGTTTAATCGAGCTCAAATTTCGGCTTTCTCAATATCTGGAAAGGGGAATCGTTTTGTGGGGGTCCAGACGAACAAAATTCCGACATCGATTTTTGCGGTCACCCTAATGTATATATATATATATATATATATATATATATATATATATATATATATATATATATATATATATGTATGTATTAATACTTACTTTTAAAAATATGTCTAAAACCTATTTCCTTGTAGTTTTTCGATAGCTTCATAATTTATTTCATATACAAGTATAGTCACTTTAGATAAATACTAGCTATTATGATAATTTAAAAAGTACTACTGCAAAAAGTAATTTGTTCAAAATTAAACTATTCTGAACTCATTAAAAATATTGATACTTAGTAAATAATTAAAATTATATTGTGTAAGTATATGTTATATAGTATATCGTTAGAATTTTGACAGACGTCACTTATTGCACTTTCATCATCGCTTATTGAAATTTTGCCTATTACTAATTATTTAAATTATTCTTATAAAGCCGGCCTAAATATATTAGATCATAGTTTCATGAAGGAATAGTATTATAACAGGCTACATGTTTCTTCATTACTGTAAGGTCACTGCACAAGAATGCTTTAAGGAGCTCTTACAGCAAAGTAACTAGTATGTTTAATGTAAACTGTTAAGATACAAAGTAAGAATTTACTATATGGGGTGAAAAGTCCCGAGATTTTTCGAGAGGTGGCAGCAAGAACAAATAAGTATGATTTTCAGTTAGTGTCAACTCTCAAAAAATTCGTGTAAAATTTTTATGACATTTTGTGTATTAGTTTGCGAGTTACAGCTGTTTGAGTCACGCTATTTTTGATTTTTACAAAACGATGGAATAAAAAGAATTTCGTGTATTGATTAAACCTTGCTTACTGATGGAAAAAATATAGCCAAATATGGCTTGAGAAATGTTATGGCACATCTGCTCCGTCGAGATAGCTAACATCGGGAAGATATCGACAGAACAAGTGAGCCATATTTTGCATGAATATTTATATATAAAAAAGTTCCGTGCATGGTAGGTGTCGTGTACTCCCACAATTAATCAAAAACAGCAACGCGTCGAAGATTTGAAACACTGTTTGGCACTGTTTCCGCGTAATCCAAAGGATTTTTTGCATCGATTGGTCATAATGTACGAAACATGGATCCACCACTACACGGCTGAGTCCAACAGGTAGTCAACAGAGTGACTGGAAGCGCATGAAAGCCGACCGAAACGTACAAAAACGCAAACATTAGCTGGATAGGTTTTGGTAAGTACTTTTTGACATGTGAATGAACTAATACTGATCGACCATCTCGAGAAGGGGCGAATAATTACCGAAGACTATTACGTGGGTTTATTGGACCTCTTGAATGGTGAAATCAAGAAAAAAAAGTTACATTTAGCGTAGAAAAAAGTGTGGTTTCACCAAAAAAATGCACCATCTCACAACTCCATGAACTCGGTGGTGAAATTGAACCAATGAATTCCTTCCATATCCGCCGTATTCATGAGATCTGGAACCTAGAGATTTGAAAAGGTGGCTCCAGGAAAAGGAATTTGGCTTAAATGAAGAAGTCTACTGGGAGATCTCGATAAATAGTACTACATAAAACGTATCCAAATGTTGGAAGATCAGCAGAATAAGTGGAGCCCTCTTGAAGGGAAAATTAAATCCATTATTGGTAAACACCTTGTTTTTTCTTCAAGAGTCTCGAGACTTTTCACCCCATATAGTAGTGTGAGATTAATTAACTTGATGTTGTGGACATTAAAGTTCCCTAGGATGGCAGTTTCGGCACTTGTATAAATCTGTAACTAATTGGTCGTACATCCACGAAAGGATGAGTCTTATGGTTTGTTGAATTTTTAACCACATAACTATAGTAAATTTTAACTTCAGTATAACTGAAATTTTCGTCAACAAAAACAAATTTGGATATTCATAAGATAGCAGAGAACTGAGATGAAACAACTAACAGAGTATACACACGTAAATAAAGGAACGTGGCTCACATATCTTACACAATTATATAAAAGGGAACAGAGTATCATACTGCCACAAACACCAGAGATAACGATAAACGAAGAAAGATATATAACGGAAGAAGACGTAAAAGAAGCACTAGAAAAATTTAAAAAATCTCCCTGCGAAGACCAAATAGTTAACGAACTACTAAAATATGGGGGACACTCTCTGGTTAAGCAACTCCAGACACTTGTACAGAGGATTATAAGATCGCATAGAATCCTAGATGAATAGAGAACCGCGACAGTTATATTAATTCATAAGAAGGGAGAAAAAAAATCCAAATAACTATAGGGGCATAAATCTGCTAAACTATACACTGAAATTAACAACAAAGATTATTATAACAAAAATAAACGCGAGAATACAACTGGAAGAAGAGCAGCAAGAATTCAGAAGTGGGCGCTTATGCACCGATGCCGTATTCATTGTGAGACAGGTAAAACAAAAATGTATAGAATACAACATTCCAGCTTACTTGTGCCTGAGTTAAAAAAAGCTTTCAACAATCTGCAAAAAGAAGACTTTTTCATATATTATATAACAGGAACATCCCATTAGACCTAATTAAAACTATCAAAAATATATATAAAGGTAATAAAGTAGTCGCAAGATTAGCAGAAGGAACGACAGAACCAATCAACTATGGATCTGGAATCAAGCAGGAAGAGTTTCTAAGTCCTCTTCTTTTTAATATTGTCATGGATGAAATTCTAAAGAATGTCAAAGGAAAGAAGGGATATAGAATGGGTAACAGAGAACTTAAAATTATATGTTATGTAGATGAGGCGATAATATTGAGACCGAGAACGATCTGCAAAGGCTGCTATACGAATTCTACATAGCAGCAAAACAATATAATATGTCAAACTCAATTGAAAAAATCAAGACAATAGTAATAGCAAGAGAGCCATTTAGGTGCAAGCTGGTAGTCGAAGATAAACCAATAGAACAGGTGGTGGAGGTCGATGAACTGGGCATCAAAATATCTAGTATCAGAAAAATCGAGGAAGAATTAAAATATCAAGTCAACAAGACTAACAGGATAGCGGGATACCTCAATGATACTATATTTAGAAATAAATTCCTCTCCATGGAGACCGAAATGAGAATATACAAGAGCGTAATACGGCCAGTAATGACTTACACATCTGAAACAAGATCCGATACAAGTGTAACACAGAGGATGCTGGAATCAACCGAAATAAGAACACTTAGGAGATGTATAAACAAGACATTGAGGGATAGAGAAAGGGCTGAAGACATAAGACGCACGTGTAATATAGAAAATAACAACTAGTGGATAAGAGGAAGAAAAGTGGAATCGGATCAACACATTGGAAGAATGGCAGACAACAGGATAGTACGGATAGTAAGAGACAAGTTACCGAATGGAAGAAGATCAATGGGACGTCCAAGAAGGAGATGGAGTGACGATCTATAGACCAGGGAACAAAGAAAACAGGCAATATTGCCTAGCTATAAGTCGGAAGAAGAAGAAGAAGGAAAAGAACAACCACCGGTGAACTAAGTCAAGCTCTTTGCATGTTTGATAATAATCATCAACACAAAGGATTACTTGTCCTGGAAAAGATTAAGGGAAAGAGATCAATTTTCACATTAGTTTTACCTGATTAGACTGGCGTTATAGCCCAAGAGATGTTACAAGATCAATTTTCGCTTAATACATAACTACACTCAGACACGGCCAGAGACGATTGAATTGCTAGATCTGTCAGAATCTTCAATCAAGCCCACTTTAACGTCTACTAAACTACACTCTAGGCTAGGCTAGGCTAGAAAGCCATCAAAAGGAAACCTACTAGAAAAGCTTGGTGATACTACAAAATTATGGTAGGACTATTGAAAAACTCTCATTAAGTTGAGCTTACTAATTTAATCAACAATACTCTCAGACTTCAGAATCTTCCTGGAAGTAGAAAAATGCGCTAGTTACGATGATCGATGAACATAGAACATCAACCGTGAGACTACAAACTACCTAACAATCATCCTGCTTTCAAACAGCATGGTAGTTAAAAGAGATGCTACAAGATTATCAGAACCAAATCATATTAACTTTATTAATTATTGACGGAATCAAAATATGTTCTCTCTAGAAAGAATTTGGCGATGACCATTTTCTATAGTAATCTTCTTCTCAATTCGCCATTGGCGATGCAAATGGCCTGGAAATTGCAGCTCTGAAAATATCTCCTGTTGAGCAATTAAGCCATCTTCGGATGTCCTTTAACCAGGAATTTTGACGTCTTCCCACCCATCTTCTTCCTTGCATTTTCCCTTCGATGACCAGTCACAGCAAGTCGTTCTTTGCTTCCCTCATTATATGACCGATATAACTAGTTTTTCTTTCCTTTATAGTCAGCAGCATGGATTTGCTCATTCCTCTATCCACCCATGATATCAGCAGGATCTTTCTATAAATATATATTTCGGAAGTTTCGAGTCGTTTCTCTGTGCTGTGATTCACATTCATATAGCACTCGAAGTTCTAGGCTAAGGTCAGATCTAGTGGAAAGCTTTTTCGTATTCATGAAGGTCTCATGGACCTGTTCGATTCTCGATCTAATCTCTATTTTTGGTATACACTGACTATTAATTAGTGTTCTCAGGTATTTAAAAGACAGAATCTGTTGAATTCTCTGTCCATTAACAATAAGATTCTCATCAATGTGTGATTTTGAAAACACAACCAGCTTGGTCTTTGTTATATTTATATGTAATCCAAATTGTTCACTCCGACGAACTATGAGATTCATCATGCTCTTCAGATCGAATAAATTATCAGCCACAATAACAGTGTCGTCTGAATATCTTAGGTTGTTAATCACTTTAATTCCCATTGTAATCTGGGCTAGAGCTTCCTTGAAACAGCCTCCGAATAGAGATTGAAGAGAAGCGGAGACAAAATACATACCTGTCACACTCCTTTCTTGATAGAAGCGTCCTCCGATACCAATGCCAATAAAAACCGGAGATAATGTTGATCTCTTAGAGGTCGACACTTGAGGTACATAGCATCTCTAACATTTTAGCATGTTTGAAACAATCAAAGGCTTTACGATAGACAACGAAATATGCAAACACTTTTACTTTTACATTAAGAGCGAAAAGCGCCTCTTGCGTGCCACAACCATTTCTGACACCAAATTGTGTATCGTCCACCTGAGGGAATATAAGGTGAACAAGAACGTTTATACAACTATTCTAGTTCATATTTTAATAAATCCACAATAAGCTCACACAAACTATTACTGACAATATAATCTGTAATATTGCTAATAAATAAACAATTTATAAATCCACTGCAATATTGTTTTAATATGTTACGTGTTAAGTAATCGTATATAACCTATTAATTTGTTATAAATATTGCAATTTTTTTCGACCAATAACTCAATAACAATTAAAGAAACTATAATTAAGTGACTATTTAATTATTGTAAATTATTATTTATTTAAATTCCCACATATACAATATAGAGAACGTGTGGTATATTACTACTTAACTAACTAGAAATGAATAAAGTTTTTTAATAAAATTTACCCTTTATTTTAATTCACAACGATCATTTTAACAGCGCTGTCTTCATCAGGTGATTTACAACTACTCGCTGCTAGAGTGGTTTACAGTAAGTCACCTGAACAAAATACACTACTGTCCAAACCCTCGCCATGAATTAAAGTAAAGTAGAAATCTTATAATCCAACTAAATCAAAGATACTCTCTAAAAATTGTTCAGGCCTAGGTACCAACGAGCACCCGCTCAGAGGATAAACTAGAAACATACTACGAAGAAATTTCCACTGCTCTAGAAGACGGAAAAAAAACCCATTTTACAATGTTGATCGGTGACTTCAATGCCAAAATTGGAAGCAGAGAGGACGAAGAGGTAACTGCAATTAGTCATCATGGGCTAGGAGATCGAAACAAAAGAGGGAGGACACTAATAGATTTTTTACGTCAAAATAATTTATATGTAATGAATATCTTCTTCAAAAAAAAACAAAAACAGAAAATGGACATGGTCTAGCCCAGATGGTAAAACAGAAAATGCAGTAGATATCATAATCAGTAATAGGAAAGACATTATCCAAGACGTAAGTGTCTTAAATAGATGTTCAGTTGGGAGTGACCATCGCATTGTGAGAGCAAAAGTGTTTATTAACATTAAACAGGAAAGAAACAACATGATCCTTAAAAGATACCATAAGAAATGGACAACCCTGGAGGATGTGGATTTCTATAGAAGAGAGATCGCAAGCTCCTTGGAACACAATGAAGATACAGCAGCTGATGGTATATTTAAAAACATCAAAAATAGTGTAGAAAATGCCATTGACCAAACTTCTCCAGAACAACAAAAGAAACAGAAATTAAATCAAAGAGTAAAACAGCTAATGAAGCGAAGGAGAGAAATGATATATAAGACTACGGATGAATATAGAACCATAAATAGAGAGATATCGAGAGAAATTAGAAAAGACAAAAGATGAACAGAATAAAAGCTTAAAAGCCTTGAGAAGGAAGAACACAATGGGAAGGAAATGGCCAGATTAAGGACATGCATGGTAATGTAATAACAAACAAAAGAGATATTTTACAGATCATCGAATTATTTTATCAACAATTATATACCTTACAAGATAAAAAAACAGAAATTAACATACCAAAAGTTCTAAATCAGGGGCAGGAGGATATCCCAGATAACACAGAAGAAGAAATCACATCAGCCTTGAAGGACATGGAAAATAATAAAGCTCCGGGTGAAGACAATATTGTACTAGAGGCAATTAAACAAGGAGGACAACAAATTATAAAATCACTTAAAATGTTATTCAATAAATGCCTTCTGGAAGGAATAACTCCATCGCAATGGAATAATGTAACTACTGCCATCATGCATAAAAAAGAAGATACTTTAGACCTTACAAACTATCGAGCCATTAGCCTCCTGAGCCATTCACGAAAATACTTACTACCTACTATTCTCATAGTGCAGTCAAGGATGCCCGATGTTGACTTCAGACAGCGTATCATAAAACGTATTTTAATGAAGCTAGACACCAAAAAATCTTCTGGCCCTGATGAAATACCTGCCATAGTTCTCAAAAACTGTGCTAGGGAACTGACACCAATTTTCTGTACACTTTTCAACCTATCCTACAGAAAAGGAATATTTCCTTCCTGCTGGAAGTGTGCCATAGTTCAGCCGATACCTAAAAAAGCAAGAAGACATTGCCAAATATCTACCAACCAGTCGCACTGTTTTCAATAATATCGAAAGTCATGGAAAAGGCTATCAATCAACATCTTCTAAAATATTTTGAAGAATTCAACATTATTAGCGATCACCAATATGGCTTTCGTAAACATAGATCAACAGGAGATCTTCTGACGTATGTAACACATGTTTGGAACAACGCAATTGAAAACTTCGGAGAATCTCGAGCGGTTGCTCTTGACACATCCAAGGCATTCGACCGTGTTTGGCACGATAGACTGTTGGCTAAGCTACGCTCTTATGGTATGTCTGAAAAGTTCTGTTTGTGGCTCTCATGTTTCCTCAGTGAGCGTTCTTTACTAGTGGCGGTCGACGGATTTCTTTCTAATACCTTCACTATCAACGCCGGTGTGCCCCAAGGCTCCATACTATCTCCTACTCTCTTTCTCATTTACATTAACGATCTGCTGGAAAAGACCGGAAATCCAATCTACAGCTTTGCAGATGACAGTACACTTATCTCTTCATTCTCTTTGAACGCTCGGACATTGGCTGCTCAGGCGAGTGTCCGCAGACAGCGGGAAGTTGTTCAACTTAACAAAGACCTGAAAGAAATTCTATCCTGACGTGACAGTAACCAAGTGGAATTTAACGCTACAAAAACCCAGGCGGTAGTTTTTTCTAAAAAGTTAACGTTGCTGAACCCGACATAGTTATGGCGGGGCACTCCATTCCTCTAACATCGTCGCTTAATTTGTTGGGCGTTAATTTGGGAGCAAATATGTCCTGGCATGAGCATGTTGCAGGCATAGCAAGGAGAGTTTCTCAAAAGCTGGGAATATTATTTCGAACCAGAAAGCTTTACACTCCACAACAACCGTTAATTCTTTACAAAGCTTAAATTCTACCAACTATGAAATACTGCTCCATGTTTGTCGCTCTGCTCCCAAACATACACTGTATTTGTTGAATTCTATTCAGAGACGAGCTATTCGTCTGATTGGAGACCCGGAACTGACCGGTGGCCTTGATTCGCTGGAACATCGAAGAACGGTTGGCGACTTGAGCCTATTCTACAAGTATTTTCATGCAAAGTGTTCGGAGGATGTGGCCTGTTTAATTCCTCCCAGAGCGGTGCTTGTTAGAAATACAAGTCGCGCTGATACTTCACATCCGTATGAGGTTCAGCTTGTTACTCTTCGTACAACGCTTTTCAAGCAGTCTTTTATATGGAGAACATCATATATCATCCCTTTGGAATAATTTGCCCAGGACTATATTTCCCATCGAGTACAATTTACAGCGATTCCAGAGCAACATGAATCGCTTTTTCCGCACATGTCCCCACCTGTAGCGCTTTAGGGACCTCCCTACAGCACGTGTGCTAGACGTCTAGCAAATAAATTCGAGTTTTTGATTTCAAAGGAACAGGCAGGTTTCCACTTCGAGTATGGAACAAACGACAAACTGCTTATAGTTAAAATCCTCATTAAAAAATGTATAGAATATAATAAGCATCTTGTACTCATATTTGTGGACTTCGAAAAGGCTTTTGATTCTGTAAATCAGCAGAGACTGTTGAAAGCGTTTGCTTAGTGTCGTATTGATCATCGATATTCCCATGTAATTAAAATACATGTATGAAAATGCCACCTCTTATGTTAAAACACAAACTAATCAATCCACCAGTAAATTTCGAATCGAACATTTCTAGAAAGTATTCTAAAATCAATAAACTGGGAGGGAATGGAACTTAACATTGGCGGTGAAAAGTTAAATCACCTCTGTTTCGCCGACGACATTGTCTTTATAACAGACAAAATACAAGAAGCACAAACTATGCTACTCATGCTTCAGGAAGCTTCAGGATAGGTTGGTCTAAAAATCAATCTATTCAAGACCCAGTTTATGACAAATCTTGTGTTAAGCGACACTAATAAAAGGAATAACATAGAGACAGAGCAAGTGCAGAAATATAAATACCTGGGACATGAAATCAGCATAGGACGAGATAACCAAACACATGAAAATCAGCGGCGAATAGGTCTCTCCTGGGATGTATATAGCAAACTGGTCTAGGTATTCAAATCTAATCTTCCTATGTGTATTTAAGGTATTTCTTACGAGAAGACGGAGAGAGCATTAAGTTAGAGAAAGACGCGAAATAATTTGGTTTTCAGAGTACAATGAGTGTGACAACGTAGCTTCTCGCTTGCTTCCCGCCGCACGGAATCACGTGTTATTGCATTGCATATATTCTTCCGGGAGTTCAGTACCAAAATGCTTCATCGAAGAGTGGCAGATAATAGTATCACTTTGTTAATTATGTCCCTCTTAGTCTCTCCATTTCTGTGAAATATGACTGAAAAACGAATATCTATCATCCAAAGTTACGAGGCTGGTTTGAAAAGTCCGTGCAAAGTCCGAGAGATGGCACCACCGGCGCGTATCGAGGTCATGTTTAGTTAGTAGCATCTCTTGAATGAACGCACACCAAGTTTCAGCCATATTGGTCTATTTCTTTGTGTTTGGCATTCGTGTGAATCAAGGAAGTCGAGTGATTTTCAAGAAATGGGCGAAAAAGAATTTCGTGTGGTGATTTAATATTACTTTATGAAAGGCAAAACGCCTTAGGAGACTAAAGAGAAGCTTGATAAACATTATGGTGACTCTGCACCTTCGTTTAGAACAGTTTATAAGTGGTTTAAAAACTTTCGGACTGGCCATATGGGCATAAGTGACGCTGAACGTTCTGGACGGCCTGTGGAGGTTACGACTCCAGAAATCATTGATCAAATCCATGATATGGTGATGGATGACAGAAGAGTTAAGGTGTGTGAGATTGCTAGTGCTGTGGGCATCTCGACTGAACGGGTACATAATATTTTGCATAAACATTTGGACATGAGAAAGCTATCCGCAAGATGGGTGCCGCAATTGCTCACGCTTGACCAAAAACGGAATCGTGTGAAGTGTTGCAAGGATGGTTTGCAGCTGTTCCAGAAGAATCCGGAGGACTTTAAGCGTCGTTTCGTCACTGTGGATGAAACATGGATACATTACTATACTCCTGAGACCAAATAAAAATCTAAACAATGGGTTACCAAGGGGGAATCTGCACCAAAAAAGGCGAAGACCGTTCCTTCGGCCGGAAAGGTCATGGCGACTGTCTTTTGGATTCGCAAGGGATAATCCTCATCGACTATCTGGAAAAGGGTTTAAAATTATTACAGGTGAATATTATTCATCGTTATTGGACCGTTTGAAAACCGAGCTGCAAGAAAAAACGCCCGCGATTGGCCCACAAGAAAGTCCTTTTCCATCACGACAACGCACCAGCACACACCTCAGCAGTTGTGGTCGCAAAATTAATGGAAATAGGATTCCAACTCGTTTCACATCCCCCCTATTCTCCAGACTTGGCTCCCTCGGACTACTATTTGTTCCCCAATTTGAAGAAATGGCTGGCGGGAGAAAGATTTTATTCAAACGAGGAGGTGATTGCAGACACTAATGGATATTTTGCAGACTTGGACAAATCCTATTATTCGGAAGGGATCAACAAACTAGAACATCGTTGGACGAAGTGTATAAGCCTAAAAGGAGACTATGTTGAAAAATAAAAAAGGTTTACACCAAACACATAAGTAGTTTTTATTTTTGCACGGACTTTTCAAACCAGCCTCGTATAACGGTCCAAAGTTGCAGAAAAATGGACCCACCTGAACCCATAGAGGAGCGATTGTAATTTGTTTTAATATACTCGTTGAAGTTTGTAGGTACGAAAAATAACATTATCTGCCATAGAGTCTGGTTCTTTATTAAAATGCGCTAGCCTGTGCTACAACGCGCGCGCCCGTCCTGTAATTTGTTTTTCTCTCGAATACTATACATATGCACCAGTGCCTCGAGAGACGCTCAAATCACCATTGAAACAGTTACAAGTAGATTAATACATTTATTTAATTTGCAGTGAAATTTTAGTCTATATTTTTTTATATATAACCTTTAAATTTTGTTTATATTTATTATTTAAAATTTATATTCAAAAGCCCCAAAACCCCTTTTAATATGTAATTACGAAAATTAAAAAAAAAAAGTATATTTAGTAACTATATTGGATAGTACATATGAAGTTTTTGATTTTTAACATGACAGACAATAAGAGTGATCCAAAAAACTTCAAGAATTAAAATTTTAAACATTTAAAACGTACAATAATTTTTGCCGCATTCGATTAATGCCAATACAACATTGACTAAATACTCCATCAGCCACCCGGGGTTTTACTGTATTCTTTTTAAACTTTGTGCGTTGCGGCTCCACTCTAGTGTACGTAATGTGTTTTTTGGGTCGCAGAATCCGATCTGCAATTAGTTTTTTGAAAAAAATGACCTATTAATTGTTATTAACAATTTTTTAAGCAATTAACTAAAAAAAAAGTAATTTGAAATAATTTATTTTTATAATAACAAAATCTAAGTTTAATAAGTGCTCCACACAAATTTTTTTAGACGTATTTCGACCCACTGAATCTATTTTTGCAAAAACTTTTTGTTGTTATAAATAATTTATTATAAACAATTATGCTAATAAACAGAATTTCATAGAATTTATCTCCATAACAGTAAAATCTAAGCTTTCTACGAGCTTAACCCTTTTTTAGATGAATTTTGTCCTGCTGTCTGAATTTCTAATCTATTTTTCCAATTTAATTAATTAAAAATTAAGAGCCAATAAGTTAAATTATATGCAATTAAATAAAAATATTTGTATTAAATTCCCAAAGAAAAATTAATATAATTAATATAATTATATATCCTATTGTAGTTTTTGAAAAAATGAACAGAGAATTTAAGTTTAGCGAGTTAAATAATATTATCTTAAGTTATTATAGAAAAAATTATTTATTTGTAACAAAAATTAGATTAGAAATTCGACTTTGACGTGTCAAAAAACATATAAACTCCTATATCACAGCTAAGTAATAATGCGAATAGAGAAAATCAATTTGTTTATAACCTAAGCTTTGCATTAAAAATACAGAAATTCTGATGATAAAAGCAGACTGGACTTCAGGGCACATATTCGGGATTTTACCTCGTATTATAGTATTCGAACACTGGTTCATTTATCTGCCGCTCTCGAATGAGTTCAGGTGGGTACAAAAACTCTACAGGTTCAAAAATTCGTAGAAATTCAAAGACCCAGGATCTATAGCAAATAATATTTTTTCACTTATTTTTGAGTCCCAAACTAAGTATATCTCGAAAATCTGCCCCTCAGCGATAACTTTATATTTTGAGCCAATTTTTTTCAAGAAAAAAAAAAAAGTTTACTTCCGCAGGAACCAGTCTCCGTGGCAGATATTAAAGCTATAGTATCCTCATAACATATGAAACTGCCACTCTGCAATGGGTTCACTTACCTTCAATTTTTTGCAACTTTCTCCCTTCATAACTACGGCAGGAACCGGAATTTGGATCTATAAGTTGTATTTTTTTGGTTCAGTTTGTCACATTTAATAAGTGATATATTTATCTGCCTTCGATAAGTCCAAAATCTTGGTTATGAGCCCCCGGACTATATATTTGTATGATTTAAAATGTGCTGCGAAAATTCACTCCATAAAATTCTATAAAAAGTAATATTTCTCTAATATTTTTGCAATAACTAGATGGTAAACTGCCTTCATATTTTAAAAGAAGATAGCAAAGTAATTTTTTTTTATGTATATATAATTTTTTTGTGACTTTTTACTTTTTAATGCACATACGACAACAGAAATTGTAAGAAACGCATTCTTTTGATCGAAGAAAAAGTATGGATTCCTATCTTATACGTGTTAAACATCTGAAACTTTTACAATTACTTATGGCAAAACGGCGTGGTAAACCATCTTTATATTGAAGCAGTGAATGCATGATGCTAAAGTCTATTATTTCTCAAAATTTCAAGCAAAACTACTTTTAACAGTTACTCGTAAGAAATACCTTAAAAAGAAAAATATTTGACAGATGCATACTCCCCGTTCTTACGTACGGAGCGACGAAGAAAAACATCAATAAAATATGTGTCGTGTTAACGAAAGATGGAGAGGCAATGTTAGGCGTTACTCTTAGAGATCAAATCCCAAATTACATTATCAGGAAGAGAACGTAGGTAAAAGACGCAGTCAAATTCATTCTACATCTTAAATGGAACTGGGATGGACATGTTGCTAGGTTTAAGGAAGACGATGGACAAAGAGAATTATAGAGTGGCGACTAAGATCTGAAGCCTATCGGAGAGAGGTAGACTATCAAATCGGTGGACTGACGATTTGAAAAGAGTGGCTAGAAATTGGCTACAAGCGGTCCAGAACAGAAAAAAGTGGCAAGATTTGAGTGAGACTTTCGTCCAGAAGCAGATAGTATAAGCTGATGATGATGATAATGGTGATGAGAAATCTTAACAAAGACTCTGTATCTGTTTATTTAAAATGGGTTCCTATTAAGTAACGGCTAATTTCAGAAATTATTTACTATGTGAATATACGGTATTGTCAAAATCACTAAATATATTGAAATCGGCATATCTCTTAAGTAACTTAAAGTTATAAGTTTCTAATCTAAAATCAACGCCCCCAATGCCTGGAAAATTACACGTACGTACATTAATTACTTACCAATATCTATTTTACCAGTGTGTTTAATTGGTTTCTTGTTATCTGTATAGTTCAAAATAAGTAAAACAAGGTATTTTACGTCAGCAATAACAAATTTCCCAGTAAAAATACATTAAAAATAGATATAGTTTATGAGCACACAACAGTAATTCTGTTTAATCGAGCAAATTGTCATAAAAAACCAATTATCACCAAACTTTACCAGTATCACACGTAAGACCGATTTGCAAAATTTCGAGAAAGAAAAGTGGTCCGTTCGTGATTGCTTTTAAAATAAAATAAATTTCTTAACTAGGCTAAGTTAATTAGGTCTGTGATATCTTAGGATACAATATGTATTTTCACGTATTTTCTGAATCAATAATGTATACCAGTTATAGTATTTTAGCAACCTAATAACCAATAAAGTAATCTAACTCAATCTAAAATCTAGTAGTAAAAGTTTAAAACATATACCATATTTAGTACCTAAATATTTATTTCATTAAAAACAAATTAAATAGGTATCTAATGCTTAAAGCAGTAGCTATTGCTCCCGGTTCAATTCACAACTTTCGACGAAATAAACCTTCACCATTTTGGCGGGCAACTATTTTTTTTTATACCAGTTAAATTATTAAACGCAATGCACGCGTGATCATTTTCGCTGAACCTACATGGAAACTACTCCAGAATTTTGTCAAAATGTTTTGATCAATTCTTTTCGAGATAGGGTCGGTGGACAAGGATCTTTGGCCATTCTTTTAAAAATAATATGGGTGCACAAGTATTATATCACATATATTTTTGAACTCGTGTTTTCACAAGCTTTCATTTGACACTCCACGCGACGATGTGGTATTTTTTTTTACTTCCGATTACACCCCTTAAAACTAATCCCTTATGTCAAAATAATATTTTCAAAACTACCCAGCCCTGATTGGGCCATCAATTTCCATATTGTGCCAGATTCTAACTTCTATGTCAAATAACTTCAGACAAAATCGGGGCTGACAGACAGACGGCCAGATGGTCAGATGGACACCGAAATGATCCAAAAGTCTTCCGTATGGAACACTAAAAAAACATTTTTTTCGTAATATTTTGCACTGTATCAACAAAACGTTTTCTCCCCAAAGAGATTTGAAGGTAACATTGTCGCTGACAGCACTATCTCTTAGTTATGATTATCTTAGCTGTGCCAAGGACAGCGCAATGATTTTTTAATACCCGTAGTCTAGTGATTTTGTCAGTTTTCAATTATGTTCAAATTTATTAAAGTATTGGATCCGACTCCATTTGACTCCGGGAGTCACTCATTTCAATATATTAAAGAATTTTCATAACACCCTGTAAATTAATTCTGCTGTAATTCTGCATCTTATTGTCTTATAAACAATACACAATAATAAGACAATTCAGAAAGAATACATTGATTATCTTTTAGTCAATTAAATGATTAGTTAGTAATTGATGAGTTGGTGTTAAAAAAAAACACTTAAAACGATACGGTTGTTTTGATTCAAAATTTGCGATATGAAGTAATTAATTTACCATAATTTTTAGCTGTTTCTTTTACTGAAAAAAAAAATTAGGTATTTCTTTTTTCCCTACCTTTTTGAGAAGTTCTGTTGATATTTAACATAACTTTGTAACTTACTTTTTCGCAGTGGTGAGTTCGTCTAAATCTTGGTCAATTCGGAACCGTCTTCGTAGTGCAGGTTTTAATTACTCTTTGCTGTATTAATATCAGTCATTCTACTAGGGCCTCATACCAGAACTCTCTCTTATTATGGTTCTTTTTCTTCCTTATACGAGGCCGTTTAATAATTAAGTGACTTTAAAAGGAAAAAAAAATTTTTGCATAAAAGTTTGATTTATTTTTCAAAATAATCTCCTTTTATGTCTATAGATTTTACCCAGCTAGTTTCTAACTTTTTTAAACCTTCCAAAAAATATGATTTTTCGAAGTCAAAATACACATTTGTTTCATTAATGACCTCCTTGTTTGATGCGAAACTCATTCCATCTAGCCGATTTTTCAGATTTGGAAAGAGGAAGAAGTCACAGGAGGCCAAATCTGGAGAATAAGATGAATGAGAAAGAAGTTTGTACTTCAATTTCACAATTTTGGCCAAGGCAATTGCACCCGTGTGAGCCGGTGATTTTTTTTCTTTGCTAAATGGGGTTGTTTTTTCATCAATGCAACGTGAAATCGATCCAATAATGAAACATAATATTGTCCTGTGAGAGTTTTTTCTTTTTTCATGTAGTAAATGAAGATGATACCACGCGAATCTCAGAAAACTGTGGCCATGACCTTTTCAGCCGACCAAACCGTTTTTACTCTTTTCGGAGCACTTTCGCCAGGAGCAATCCATTGTTTCGAGTGTTCTTTAGTTTCTAGAGTGTAATAATGGATCCACGTTTCATCTACGGTAACATATCTCTAAATGGTTACGTGATTCCGTTTCTGATCGACTGTGAACAAACGCTTCACCCATCTTGCTGACAGCTTCTTCATGCCCAAATGCTAAGATGTAAGATATTAAAAATACGTTCATTTGAGATGTTTACCATATTTGCTATCTCACGTATCTTTAGTCGACGGCCATTGAATACGATATCATGGATTTTATTAACCATTTCTTCGTTTGTAACCTCATTTGGATGTCCCGGGCGATCAGTATGACTCGTGCTTGTACGACCACAACGAAATTCAGTGTGCACCATTTCACGTGACGGAGCAGAGTCCCCAGAATGCCTTTTTAACCTTTCTTCAGTTTCCCTAATGGTTTCTCTACGCAAAAAATAATGTTTTATTAAAACACGAAACTCACTGTTTTCCGTTTTAACAAGGATACTTCAGTAGTACCAGTATGAGTATGTATCATAAAACAAGTACTATTCTGATTTTATTAAGTTATCTACAAATGTGATGGTTGGCAGCAAATCGAGTGTTGCTGATCTGGTGTCATTCTGCACTGAGCTTCAGCTCGATCGAATCTGTTTAGACCAAGATATTCTTCAATCACAGGATGGGCTCATGTTGCTTTACAGCTGGGACATATTATGACTTAATACTTCTTAGAGAGAGATTTTATCAAAATCATCTTGTTGTTGTCTGCGATGACATGACTCGTCGCATGTTTGAAGGTCGTGTCCTATTGGACGTACACCAAATGGAGACTTTCTTAATTAAAAAAAATAAACGGAATAATAGTTAATTTGTTAACTGCCTTTAAGTAAATATGTTTGCCATGCTTAGTACTTTCAAAATTATTTTGAATGTATTAAATAATGTATGTTAATTTAAATTATCTTAAACTTTCAGAGACAATTACTTTATAATTATTATCGACTATATGATAATACGACAGAGATCTAGATTAAACTTCCTAGATGTAAGAGTCCAAAGAGCGACCACTACCTCGTGAAAGGAAAGATAACCTCACGAACAACACGGGAAAGCAAACTGGAAGATACAAGTACACAGCACACAACAAGTGAAACAACAACAAGATATAATACAGACAGCTTACAAAGTATCAGAAATCTATACAAGAATAGACTGGACCAAAAGATACAACGGGCGGGATTTGTTAATATAGGAGAAGAATATAAGTATATAAAGGAATGCCTACACACAGCCGCACTGGAAGCATTAGGGTACCAAGAGAAAAGGGAAAAACAGCAAAAACCATATTGGTGGGATGAAGAAATTAAATACGAAATTGAAGAAAAACGGAAAAGCTATCACAAATACTTAAGTTCAAAGAGCACAAACGACAAAGTAAAATACAAAGAATCCCAAGCTAGAATACGCAAAATGATTAGGGACAAAAAGAACAACCAATGGAAAAAGACATGCTCAAGACTCAACATAGGAGGAAGAAAAAGCACAGAAAGCTGGAGACTTCTTAAAAATATGAGAACAGAACGGAAAAGAGAAATCTTCTCACCAATAACACCAGAAAAATGGAACCAATATTTTACAAATATGCTAACAGAAGATAGACCAGAGTTCAAAAGTACCCAACATGGAAACCCAAATATAGTTACACGAGGATCCCCAATAAGGATAACAACATCAGAAGTTAAAGAAGTATGTAAAACGCTAAAAAATGGTAGAGCTCCAGGACCAGGAAACATCCCAGGAGAGATAGTAAAATACGGAACTAAAAAGCTATTTAGCGCTTTGAGGAACTTATTCCAAAGATGCATTAACACATCAGAAGTACCTGAGGAATGGAAAATATCATACATATCAACAATTCATAAGAAAGGAGACAAAAATAATTGCTATAACTATAGGGGAATAACGGTTACAGGATCTATTAGCAGAATATATGGAAAGATACTTAAAAATAGAATAGAAACGGAATACGCAGACGTAGAAGCTGAAGAATAGGCAGGCTTTAGAGCAGGAAGATCTACAATAGACCATCTCTTCTCACTGACACAAATCCTAGAAAAGAAAACCGCATTTGATCAGGAAGTCCATGTCTTGTTTGTTGATTTAAAAAAGGCCTACGATAGCGTGCCCCTAATGACATTGTGGGAAACACTACAACAGAGTAATGTAAGCACCGAAATAATTAAAACCGTAAAATCCTTATACCAAGACGCAAGAAGTAGCGTGAAAACCAAATATGGTATAACAACAGGGTTCCCGGTCACAAAGGGTCTCAAACAGGGCTGCTGTATATCCCCAACGCTATTTAAAATCTATTTGGACAGGACTTGAAACTGGCCACAGGACACACCATCAAACACTCTGCCAGTTATAAGTATTTGGGAACGAGAATATCTAGGGACGGAACACTGGAAGAAGCAATATTCGAGAGGAATATCCAAGGAAGAAAAGCTATCGCAATGCTTAATAGTATACTATGGGACAAAAACATAACCATTGAAAATAAGAAGAGAATTTACAACTCAATAGTGAAAAGTATAACAACTTATAGCTCCCAGGTGTGGCCAAAAAGGAAAGAACAGAAAAAATACTAAAAGCTACAGAAATGGATTTCTGGAGACGAGCAGCCAGAAAATCCAGAAAAGACCGCATACCAAATGACACGATAAGACGAGCTTTAGAAATAAAGCACGATATAGTGGACGAAATCAGAACCCAACAGTTGGTATGGTACGGACATGTATAGAGAATGTCACAAGACCGACTACCTAAAAAGATTTTAAATTGGAACCCTTATGGAAAAAGAAAGCGAGGAAGACCACGCCAAAGCTGGAGAGCAGGAATCAACAAGGAAGTACTAGAGAGAGATCTAGAGGAGGAGGGATGGAGAAACCGGGAGTAAGACGGAAGACGTCATAAAACCGATATATATATATATATATATATATATATATATATATATATATATATATATATATGTCTTGTCGTTGTCTGCGATGACATGACTCGTCGCATGTTTGAAGGTCGTGTCCTATTGGACGTACACCAAATGGAGACTTTCTTAATTAAAAAAAATAAACGGAATAATAGTTAATTTGTTAACTGCCTTTAAGTAAATATGTTTGCCATGCTTAGTACTTTCAAAATTATTTTGAATGTATTAAATAATGTATGTTAATTTAAATTATCTTAAACTTTCAGAGACAATTACTTTCTCTACCAATTTCGGTTATAAGAGGGTGTTTTGAAAAGTCATGTAAAAAACAAGGTAAAAGACATTTTTTGGAGAAATAATTTTTTTTTTCTAAACATAATTTCTATTGAGTTCAATACATTTGGTCCAGCGGGATTCCAGTTTTTTATTCTCTCAGAAAAAAAATTGCTTCAAACTGTGCGTAATACACGTTTAACATACAGCACAGATAACCTTTTTATTCGAAGAAAATTTCTTCTCTCCAAGTCAATTTTTGAGATGAACCCAAAAAAGTTAGTACGGGCCAAATTTGGGGAATAGGAAGGGCCGGAAACTATTTCGAAACTCCGCTCTTGTTCTTTTGTCATGCCGATGTGTGCGTAGGCGCATTGCCCTGGTGAAGTAGCACTTTTTTGCGCACTAATCTTGAACGCTTCTGCCTCATCTTATGCAAACGGTCCATTGACGTTGCATAATAAGTGCCAGTCACTGTTTTACCCTTTTCCAAATAATCAATCGTGATTATACCCTGTGAGTCCCAAGAAACAGTTGCCATCACTTTATCCGTCGATAAAACTGTTGTCGCATTTTTTGGTGCACTTTTATCTTCGCCAACCCACTGTTTGGACTGCCCTTTTGTCTCCGGGGTGAAACGGTGGATCTATGTTTCGTTTACAGTCATAAAACGAACGTTTTTTTTTAAACACGATTTTAAAATGTCCTTCCTCGTACGTTTTCGGTTTGAAGTTGCGCACGTAGCACCCATCGTGCACTCAGCTGTTTGGATTTTAGAATTTTATGGAGGATATTATGTACCCGTTTATATATATAAGATGCCTACCATCTCAGCAATCCCGCAAAGCTTAATGCAACGATCTTCTATGACAATGCTGAATGTGAAGCAACTGCAGTACTCCTATGATCACGTTTAAATTAATTTTTCCAGTAATAAATGATCTTAAGTGCTGGTATAGACATCCTATTAACTTACTTCAGTTCAGATTCTATCTGGGCCGCAATCCACAAATGTTTTGTCACTGCACAATACTCAGCATTATCCATTTCTACAAAACACGTAACACCTATCACTTACGGTAGCTGTCAACAAACAACTGTTTGTTGCATCTGTTTGACACTTTAAACACAACCGTTACGAGAAACACGCTTACCAACAGGCATGCCTTTTAACAACATTTTTTGTCATTTTGTAGAAAATTGCCAGACTTATTATCAATCCCCCTTCGTATATAAAGCTATCAAAATAGTTAAGTATATATATATATATATATATATATATATATATATATATATATATATATATATATAAAATATATATATATATATATATATATAAATATAAATATATATTATATATATATATATATATATATATATATATATATATATATATATATATATATATATATATATATACAGTGGCTCACAGCTTAAATGATGCAGTCGTTATAAGAAAAGACTAACTGGTCTCAGTGCCTCTTTATTTATTTGGAAAAAAAAAACAACTTATTGAAATTAAATTAGTAAAGAGTCTTCTAAAAAAGTATGAATTACTTTTTGTCTTAAATATGCCTTACTTAATCTATAATATATATAAAATGCAACGTCTCTCTGTCTGTCTGTCTGTCTGTCTGTCCGTTAGTGCGCTTATCACTGGAGAACCACTTATCCGATTGACGTACTTTTTTTTTAAAACATACATATGTTCTCTGGCCAGGTTATAGGCTATATTTTATTACGATAGGTAGCATAAGGAATGAGCAGTGACGATAATAGTGAATGAAGTCGGAAAAAAGTTTGCCGCTAGCGCGTTCCCTTGCAATACACAGACTAAACCATTAAATGTGGAACAATATTATGTAGCAGAGAATACCTATAATCTATATAAAATGCAACGTCTCTCTGTCTTACTGTCTGTCCATTAGTGCGTTTATCATGCGAGAACCACGTCTTTTTTTAAATTCATATATATATTTTTTGGCCAGATTATATAATAATAATAATAATAATCTATATTTATAATATATATAAAATGCAACGTCTCTCTGTCTGTCTGTCTGTCTGTCCGTTAGTGCGCTTATCCCTCAAGAAACACTTATCCGATTTACGTGACTAGGTTATAGATATATATTTTATTACAACTATAATATATATAAAATGCAACGTATCTCTGTCGGTCGTCTGTCTGTCTGTCTGTCTGCCCGTTAGTGCGCTTATCACTGGAGAACCACTTATCCGATTTAGGTACTTTTTTTTTAAACATACATATGTTCTCTGGCCAGGTTACAGGCTATATTTTATTACGATAGGTAGCATAAGGAATGAGCAGTGACGATAATAGTAAATGAAGTCGGAAAAAAGTTTATCGCTAGCGCTTTAAATATGGAACAATATTATGTAGCAGAGAATATCTATAATCTATAATATATAAAATGCAATGTCTCTCTGTCTGTCTGCCTGTCCATTAGTGCGTTTATCACGCGAGAACCACTTATCCGATTTACGTGCTTTTTTTTTAAAACATACATATGTTCTCTGGCCAGGTTATAGGATATATTTTATTGCGTTAGGTAACATAAAGAATAAGCAGTGACGATAATAGTGAATCAAGTCGGAAAAAAGGTTACCGTTAGCGCGTTCTCTTGCAATACACTGCGTAAGCCATTAAATATGGAACAATATCATTTTGCAAAGAATATAATATTTATAAAATGCAACGTCTCTCTGTCTGTCTGTCCGTTAGTGCGCTTATCACTTGAGAACCACTTATCCGATTTACGTGTTTTTATAAATTTATACATATGATATGTTCTATATAATTCGATATAAAGCCTAGATAATAGGAGATACGGTGAGATAATGGGAGATAAGTATAAATAATGGGAGATAAGCAGAGATAAGTCTAAGTAATGGGAGTTATGGTGAGATAATGGGAGATAAGGAGAAATAATGGGAGATAAGGAGAAATATTGCGAGATAAGTCGAGATAAGCCTAGATAATGGGAGATAAAATGAGATAATGGGAGATAATGAGAAATAATGGGAGATAAGAAGAAATAATGGGAGATGAACAGAGATAAGCCTAGATAATGGAAATTATGTAGAGATAATGGGAGATAAGGAGAAATAATGGGAGATAAGGGGAAATAATGGCAGATATTTTATTACGTTTGGTAACACAAGGAATAAGCAGTGACGATAGTAGTGAATTAAGTCCACGCGAGCGGAGCCGCGGGCACGGCTAGTTAACAATAAATAATTAATCAAATCATATGCAATTTTAACGTCACAGCTTAAATGATGCAAAATAACAACAGGGGTCAAAACTTATCGCATTTTGAAATTTACGAAGGCGGCGTTGCTTTGATTTCTTAGTGCAATTGTTTTTTGTTTAGTTTGACATTTTTCCATTCAATAAAACGAAATTATTTAAGAATGGGTCGTCGAACTATAATTTCTGAGAGAAATTTAATTATTATTCATTACGGGAATGGATACAGCCAAAGAGACATAGCCAAAATGGTAAATAAATGTCCGTCAACTGTTCAGCATATCATTGAACGTTACCGGAATGAAAATAGAGTCGAGAATAAGTCAAGGTTTTCTCCAAATAAGATCTTGAATGAACGTGAAGAAAGATGAATTTTAAGAGAGGTATCCAATAATCCAAAAAAAAGTGCGCCAAAGTTGTACGCCGAGGTGGAAAGACAGTTTGGAAAAAGGTGTAACCCCGAAACAGTTCGACGGATCTTGCGAAATAATAATTTACATGGTCGAACTGCTAGAAATAAGCCTTTCATTAGACAAAGGAATAGACGCGTGAGATTGGAATTTGCCAGAGAGCATATCAATAAAGACTTGAACTTCTGGAATTCAGTAATATTTGCTGATGAGACCAAAATAAACTTATTTGGGTCCGATGGAAAATTATCAGTGTGGAGAAAGCCTAACGAAGAATTAAAATTAAAAAATATGAAAGCTACGGTAAAGCACGGTGGAGGTGGAGTGATGTTAGGGGGCTGTATGTCATCTGCAGGAGTAGGTCACATGCATTTTGTCGAAGGGAATATGAACCAATATGTGTACTTGGATATACTAAGGCAGCATCTCGTCGCTAGTGCTCAAAAATTAGATATTGAAAACAATTATCGGTTCTATCACGACAATGATCTAAAGCACATTTCGAGTCCGCAGTTGGTTGCTTTATAACTGTCCAAATGTTATTAATACACCAGCCCAGTCACCAGACTTAAATGTAATTGAAAATTTGTGGCTGATATTAAAAAATAAAGTAAATAGTGCCCCAATATCAAATAAAACTGAATTAAAAGTAAAAATTACTGAAGCATGGAACACTATTTCCCCGGAGTATACTAGAAAGTTAGTTGAATCAATGTCCAGAATATTACAAGCCGTTATTGATAATCAGGGAGGCCCGACCAAATATTAGCAGGCTTATTTCAAATTCTACAGTTTGTTTTCTCTAATAATTTTGGTATATTGAATTTTGCATCATTTATGCTGAGTCGTTAAAATCGCATATAATTTAATTAAATATTTATTGTTAATTAAGTAAGGCATATTTAAGACAAAAAGTAATTCATACTTTTTTACAAGACTCTTTACTAATTTAATTTCAATAAGTTGTTTTTTTTTTCCAAATAAATAAAGAGGCACTGAGACCAGTTAGTCTTTTCTTATAGCGACTGCATCATTTAAGCTGTGAGTCAGTATATATATATATATATATATATATATATATATATATATATATATATATATATATATATACATATATATATATATATATATATATATATATACATATATATATATATATATATATATATATATATATATATATATATATATATATATATACAGTCCCTGGCCAAATTATTAGACGCACTGCAAGATTTCATGTAAAATATTAATTACCGAGTGATATTGTACCGTTTTTATTATTTTAAATTTTATTTGTTTTTTATTTTTATATTATCCAATCAATTACCTATTTATTTGACATAAATAAAACAGCATTAATTTTAGAAAAGCATAAGTTTATTAAGTTTTTAAAGAAAAGTGAAATTAATGTTAGTAAAAGTCAATATTTAGTTGAGCCACCTTTAGCCGCTATCAAAGCTTTAATTCTGCGCGGCATGCTATCAATGCAAGATTGTACTGTCTCCTGCATTTGAGGATGATGATTCCACACATGAATAATCTTTTCTAGGAGCTGGGTTTTGTTGGTAATCACATCTTTAGCCACTTCTCTTTTCATCAGCTCCCACACATTTTCAATGGGGTTCATATCAGGGCTATTACCCGGCCAATCCAACAGAGGGATATTTTTTTCTGCCAAAAAAGCTTTAACAGACCGAGCAGTGTGGCAGGGAGCTCCATCTTGCATGAAAGTGAATGGTTCCCCATTTGGAAACCATTCTCTGAGCTGTGGAATCAACCGATTTTGTAATACTTCTTTGTACTGATCTTGCCTCATTATTCCTTTGACGACGTACAGACGTCCAGTGCCCTTGCCGCTGATGACTGACCAAATCATCACTATGGTGGGATGTTTAACCGTCGGGACGACACAATCAGGATGAAACCTTTCTCCATGACGACAACGGACATACTGAGCTTTATTCTGCAAAATTTCGAATGTGCTTTCGTCACTGAAGCAGACCTGTCAAAAATAGGAAAAATATATAAACTTCCATGTTTATTTGCTTTATTTCACTGAAAATGATAATAATGTATCAATTATTGATTAAATTGCTGTATCTTACCGATCTCCAGAAGTCCACATCTTTGTCTTGTCATTGTTTGGCCCACTTCAGGCGCTTTGCTTTTATTGCAGCTGTTAACTTGGGCTTCCTGGCGGGGCGACAGGCCTTAAAATCTAATTCTTTCAATTTTCTTCGAACAGTGCGCTCAGAAGCATTTACGCTAGCATCCTGGAGTTGTGATTTTATTACCTTTGTGGTAGCAAATCTGTTTTCTACACAAATTTTCTTCAAACATCTCTCTGACCGTGGAGTGAAAATTGGTTTTCTACCGCATCTTTTCTTTCTTTTCGGGCTTAATTCCTTCCCTGACTCAATTTTCTTTTTTATGCGTCGTACACTAGCTTCAGAAACCTCCAATCTTCGTGATATTTCTCGGTTTGTAAATGTTTTCGCAATCACAAGGGCCTTCACTTCAGCTTTTTTACGTGGTGAAAGATCGCCTTTTCTACCCATAATGAAAATAGTCCAATTACTTTTTTAAAACACTGCATACAAAATAAACTAATAACTGAGTAGTATAAAACTGTTAAACAAACAATCACAGTCCATAAAGCCACAGAAACACGTCCGTACCTGACTTGATTCCGATCGCGACTGATACAGGTTTGTACTTGTTTACGTTCATGTATCACTTTGTCAACACAGTGTTGCCATATGTTAAAAATAAATACAAATATGTAGTCTACAACAATTCTTTTAAATAAAAATCAATAAAATTGTAGTTTAAATATACCATTATTGCATAAAAACTCTTAAGAAACATAAAATTACTAAAAAAAATACAGTGCGTCTAATAATTTGGCCAGGGACTGTATATATATATATATATATATATATATATATATATATATATATATATATATATATATATATATATATATATATATATATATATATATATATATATAAATATATATATATATATATATATATATATATATATATATATATATATATATATATATATATATATATATATATATATATATATATATATATATATAATGAAAGACCAAAATGTTGACAGAAATTTCACTATAGAGAGTTTTTCACTATAAAGAGAAAATCCGTATATATTGCTATATATGTAAGATATTCTAGGTCTTAAAAAATTTGCACTATAAAGAGTTTTTTACTATATATATATATATATATATATATATATATATATATATATATATATTATATATATATGTATATATATATATATATATATATAATATATATATATATATATATATATATATATATATAATATATATATATATATATAATATATATATATATATATATATATATATATATATATATACATATATATACATATATATATATATATATATATATATATATATATATATATATATATATATATATATATATATATATATATATATATATATATATATATATATATATATATATATATATATATATATATATATATATATATAGATGGTATAACAAGAAACGAAATTGATTATGTGTTATCAAATGACAATTGACACGACAGTCCTGAACACGATAAGCATTGGTAGTGACCACCGGATGCTCAGAGCAAAAATAAAAATAAATCTGAAGCAGGAGAGACGTAGATTGATAACACATAAAAAGATAAAGATACCAACAGAAATAATAAAGCAAAACGCAGACGAATATCGACACGCACTAGAAAATCATATAAAACACATAAACTACCAAACAGAACTTGATGAACTAAATGCACAAATAACCATCAGCCTACTCATGACTACAAAACAAATAGCAACATCAAAAAAAGAAAAAAACACAAAAATTAAGTAAAGAGACACAAAATCTCATGAAACAGAGACGACTATTAAGAAATGATCCTACAAATCGCAGATTAGAATTGCCTCGCATAAAGTAAAATACCAACACCTTGGGTAAGACTGTTATCGATATACAAAATCTTCACTAGAATCATAACGTATAGATTAACGAACAAATTAGACAGTTATCAACCACGTGAACAAGCAGGATTTAGACGAGGATACAGAACTATGGAACATCTTCATACAATTAGATTACTAGTGAAAAAAGCAAATGAATATAAGGTCACCTTGTGGATAGCAATAGTTGACTACGAAAAAGCATTTGATTCGGTAGAGATATGGGCAGTCCTTAACACCTTAAGTAACAGCAGAGTTGATGAAAGGTACTCAACTCTTCTTGAATACATATATAAAAATGCCACATCACAAGTCATGCTTGAAGAAAAAAACAAATAAAATCAAAATTAAAATAGGAATTAGATAAGGCGACTCGATATCTCCAAAGCTGTTCACTTTGACTCTAAAAGACAAGTTCAAATCACTAAAGTGGGAAAATAAAGGAATACTAATAGGCGGTGAACGACAATTCACTTAACGTTCGCAGATGATATCACTCTAATCGCCAGCACAAAAGAAGAATTACAAGAAATCTGATGGAATTAAATAACAAGTCTCGAGAAATAAGTCTAAAAATAAACTTCATCAAAACCAAATATTTTAACAACGAAAGTGAAGATACCAGCCAGGAACTATTAATAGAAGGTGAAAGAATAGGAAAGGTACAAACATTCATATATTTAGGGCAAAAAATCGAAATATCAAAAAACAATTAAAAGGCTGACTTTGATAGAAGAGTCTCGTTAGCTTCGTCTGCGTTCGAAAGATTACATTCTACAACAAAAGTCAGAATATTCGATCAATATGTACTGCTTGTATTAACATATAACAGTGAAACTTGGGCTTTAAATAAAAGTATAATAAATAAACTCCAGGTAACGCAAAGAGCAATGGAGAGGAGAATGCTAAATATTAGACTCCAAGATCGTATTCCTAACATCAAGATATGAAGAAGATCAAAAGTGACAGATGTAATACAACGAATATGTATATTAAGGTGGAATTGGGAGAGGCATATCGCAAAGCTGAATAATAACAGATGAACACGCCGTATAGTTGAATGGAGGCCTGGAGAACACAAAAGATGCAGAGGTAGACCACAGACAAGATGGACGAACGACATAAACAGATTAGCGGAACAGGATTGGATGCAAAAAGCAAACAACAAAGCTCATGAAGACAACTTGGGGAGGCTTACATCCGACCAATGGATTAAGCTAATGATGATGATGATGATATATATATATATATATATATATATATATATATATATATATATATATATATATATATATATATATATACGTAAATTAGTTATATTAATTTTCATATAAGACAATATAAGTCATGTGTGTCATGTATGCATAACATTAATTTCATTGGTGAATGACTGTAAATATGACCAGTAGTGAAACTATTACTATTCCTATAAACAATTATTAGTAGGGAAAACAGTCAGTGTTAGCAATAAACAACCCACTGAGAGTCTAATATTAAAGTAGATGCCGGTAAAATCATGAGAATCTTCTACGTGCTTAAAATATTTGATTCTTCTATTAAAACCACAAAAAAGTAACAAATTAATTAGTTTACTAGAACTTTTTACATTTATTTTACATAATAAAATGTTGATAATTAGTTATTTAATTAAAACATGCAAGTTAAGTTATTCAGTTTGTAATAAAGAAAGTATAGCTCTTTATGATCTTCTAATTAGTTGTGATAATTAAAAAACAACTCTTCCAACTCTTCCGTTCATTATCGTGACTGAGCTTGGCAAAAATTGCAATTAAAGGTGCGGCAAAAAATTTAATGAAAATATCTACAGCGATTAAATATCTTAATTTTTATTAATCATTTCGTAGTTATAATTGTAGCATACTTAGTGGCCATGAAGTTGCCTACACAGCGCTATAATTAAAAGAAGTCAGGTAGCAAAATTAAATTGGATGTAATAATTTCATACAATATTATAGAATAATTTCCAAAGCTATTGTCGAATTTCATATAATAAACTTGCTGTTATTTGAAACCTTGAGTAATTGTCCCATTAACACGATTGAATCTAGACAGTCAGCTGTATTACTATTATCTAATAGTATTTTTTGCCATCTAACTTATTTTGGAGAAATCATCCACACGAAACTCAAAGGTTATGTCATACATAAACAACTAGCACAAATATATGTGTTGTATTTACTTTATCGCTTAAAACTTATATTTTTTTAACAATTAAATACACGAATCGTACAAAATCGAAAATAAAAATAAATTATGGAATGTAATGAAAGACTGATATTGTCAAATTTCCACTTTATTTAGTTTCACTGAAACTGTATGACGCTATAGTATAGCGAAACGCGTCATACAGTTTAAGTGAAACTAAATTAAATGGAAATTTGACAATATCAGTCTTTCATTACATTCGTTATGAATTTCCATCAAGTAACAGCCACAACAATTCAAAAAAAATAAAATAAATTATGGCATAATTAACCGTTTACTGTACTTATTGGACTTATCAAAGCCACTGTCAAATAATAACACATCAGTTATCCCATAGAACGCTTGAAGCAGTTATCGTTTTAGTAATTCTCCACTCTATTTTTAAGTAGTGGTAAGCTTACCGCTCCAGTCTAACACGGATTAGCTGTTACTCGCTAAAAGATTCCTATAATATTAAATAGGAAACGCCGACCTATACACCCTGCACTACGCAGATGATCAGGAGGACGGTAGCATAACAGAGGATTGTGAAGCATATGATTACTTAGGAGTAAAGAGCACCGAAACAATCAAGGATCGTGTAAATAAAGGGAGAGCGGCGACAAATATGCTCAACTTAGTCCTCTGGAGTAAAGACATAACAAAAAGAAACAAGAGATACAGTTACAATACAATATCAAAAAGTATCATTACATATGGAAGTGAAGTTTGGCAAATGAATGCAAGCAATTAAAGAAGATTAATCGCTACCAAGATGGATTTCTTAAGAAGAGCGGCAAGGAAATCAAGAATACAAAGAATAACTAATGAAAAAATCCGAGCACAAATGAAGATGCCGAAGACTATCCTGGACGAAATCAAATCTAAACAACTTATATGGTACAGGCACGTCCAACGCATGCCAAACGAACGGCTACCCCAGAGTATCATGGAGTGGACTCCTCCTGAAAAAAGAAAAAGGGGAAGACCTCCAAATACATGGAAGGGTGGAATTGCAAAAGCGATGTCAGAAAGAAACCTAGACGTGTGAAGCTGGGAAGATCGGAAGGCCTGGAAATTGGATGCCGCGAAGCGACGTCAGACGCTATAAAAAACGGCTTATATATATATATATATATATATATATATATATATATATATATATATATATATATATATATATATATATATTAAACAGTTGACTTAATCGTGATGGTGTACCGTCTCTCTTCTTGCCCTCAAAACTCTCTCTCTCTCTTTCCTTGGTACATTACAATTCTTTGACCTTGGCATAAGGAAATCCTTTTTAATATTACGCGTTTCGGTAATTTTGAAAAACGTTCAATTAAATTTAAATGTAAGAAATATTAGCTGTGCCCCTTTTGACTCACGAAGTTAGCCATCTCAATATTTTAACTGGGTCATAAAACGTGTCTTACTTACCCTAAAAGATTCTGTAGTTAATAAATCATGTGCCATACCACTCAAAATATGTGCCAGCCAATTAGCCAGTGTATTTCGTAGGCTTTTTAACATATCGTACAGAAAAGGAATATTTCCTTCTTGTTAGAAATGCACTGGAATTCAGTTAATACTTAAAAAATCAAGAACTGTCATGGCATACAACTAACTTCTTACGGATACGGCAGGTGAAAACTATAGAAAATCCTGAGCGGTTACAGTTGACATATGAAAAGAATTATACACGTTTACTGTCTATAAGTACAGTCTGTCAAGTACGTACATGTCCGTAATAATTTTTTGGTAGATGCGATTTTAGCGATTCAGCAAGAAATCGGTAGAAGGAACCTTTGTATACGACGTATTTTAGTAAAAGTATCAGTCGATTCCGAACCTTCGTCGAAATCACGTAAAATTCAAAATGAGTTTGCGCGTCAGTTCGAGACAGTCTTTCTTTGTTCCCATCCAAAGAGGCCTAAAATGACACATTTTGCGGCCACTAAATATATTAAAAAAGTCGGTATCGTCTGTGAAGAAGTGGGTAAACGAGACGAAAAATACTGACGGCTTGCCAAATCACTCCGAAAGTCACTCCGAAAGTCGAAAAAACGAATCGTGTCTTTGTTTTCACGGGACCCGACATTGACGTTGCGTCAGGGAACGGTAAAATTAAGAAAATCGGGTTTGATTGTGTCCCATGAGACCATTCGACATCTTCGTGCTCATGATGGCAAATTCCGAAGCACGTTGAAGAAACCTTTGCTGGACGAAAATCACGTCGCAAAGCAGCTCGCTTACGCCCACGATAAGATACTAGAGTGGCCTTCGCAATCACCGAACGCCAACCCCATTGAAAACGTTTGGTCCCTTTTAAAGAGAAAGCCTAGAGGAAAGACTGAGGATTTTCCCTCAGTTGTCTCGCGAGATTTGAAAAATTTGCAGAGTATGCAGAAAATCTTGTCGACAGCATGCCTCGAAGATGCTAAACGATTATTGATGCAGAAGGCGATTGGATAACTTACTAAGGCAATTGCGCCATTGTTAGCATACTGAAGAAAACATTGATGGCAAAAAATATTCTCGAAACACATGTTTTCAAGAATACGAGCAGTCATGTTCTTACTTAGCAGACTGTAGGTGGTACTCAAAGTAAATCAAAAAAAGGCGTCTTTACAATTAGAAACCATTCTCTGCGACATAAGAGCTGTCATTTAGCATATGTGCGTGTGCTATGTCAGTATAAAAAAAAATATTTTTATAACACTTCGTATATTGTAAATTGATGGAAGCTTAAACAACTGTATACATATCACGCAAATATTAAGAATGCGATTACCCAACTCAAACTTTAACCTAGAAATGATTTAAAATGTAGTAGGTACATCCGGAACAAACACTTTCATTGCCAACCGATGTTGTTTTTTTTATGTGACTTTAAGAGAAAGCATTTTCAAGTTTTAGATTTTTTTTTTTTCATTTTTAATGTAGGCGATGAAAAACAATTAATTAAAAATGCCGGCGTGACATGCAACCCGTAGGGATATTGTTGTATTAAAATTAAATTATAATTTTGAACGGTTAAATGTAAGATTTACTTTTTTTTTAATTGCTATAAAAAAATTAGAGCAATTCATTTTTGAAACTGGGCGGGTACTGTTATAGGAAGCTAAATATTTTAGTTGGGTAATAAGATCCTGTAGAGATTTCTAGAAACATGATATAAGTATTTCGTTATTTTTTTCTTATCGGTCTAGCACACGTGCTGCAAGGAAATCCCTAAAGCGTTACAGAACCGGCACGTGTGCGAAAATAGTGATTCACATTGGTCTTAATTCGCTGTAAATTGTACTCGATTGGAAACACAGTTCTGGGCAAATTATTCGAAAGGGATGAAGTTCTCCATATAAAAGACTGCTTCAAAGGGGTTGTATGAGGAGTAACAAGCTGAACCTCATATGGATGTGAAATATTAATGCGATGTGTATTTTTTAGCATGCGCCGCTTTCGGAGGATTTAAGCTGGCTACATTCAGCAAACACTTTGAAAATATTAGCAGAATATACTCAAGTCGTCAACCTTTCTTGGATGTTCCAATGAATCAAGGTTGCTGACCAGTTCCGGGTCTCCAATCAGGCGAACAGCTCTTCTCTGAATAGAATCCAACAAATGCCGTGTATGTTTGGGAGCAGAGCCCCAAACGTGGGAGCAGTATTCCATCGTTGGTCGAATTTGACAGTTGTGGAGTGTAAAGCTTTCGAGTTTGAAATAATAATAATTCCTAACTTTTGAGAAGCTCTCTTTGCTACGCTTGCAACATGTTCATGCCAAAACATATCTGCTCCCAAATTAAGGCCCAGCAAATTGAGTGACGATGCCAGAGCAATGGAGTGCCCTTATATAACTATGTTGGATTCGGATGTCGGGTTCAGCAACGTTAACTTTTTTAGAAAAAACTGCCGCCTGGGTTTTTGTAGCGTTAAATTCTACTTGGTTGCTGTCACCCCAAGATTGAATTTCTTCCAGGTCTTTGTTAAATTGAACCACCTCCTGCTGTGTGCGGATATTTGCATGAGTAGCCGATGTTCGAGCGTTGAAAGTGAATGAAGGGGTAAGCGTACTGTTAGCTGCAAAGCTGTAGGTTGGATTCCTGGTCTTTTCCAGCAGATCGTTAATGAAAATGAGAGAGTAGGTAGCTGATAATAAGACACTGTTAGTAATAGTAAAATTGTAACTTATTATTAATAGGTAATTTACTAAAAGCTGATTTTTTATTACTGAAAAAAGTTTCCTCAGTTGTTAACACTTTTTGTGTCGAACAGCGTGTTTTAAAAAACCAGTAATCTTCTGGAAGTCCTAATACATTAATTTGTGTTAAAAAAATAACAGTTTTGTTCATTATATTAAGGAGTCAGGCTACTTTAACACCTTGAAAAAATCTAATTTTTTTATGAGCGTTTTTAAAAGTATATGTCATGGAAAATGTTGTCTCAAAATTTTATAAGGATCCGAGCATTCCTTCTATATATTTGAGCACGTTATTAAATCGATCTTAGAACGCTCGTCTCTGCACGCGCACTCGCTCTACCCCTCTTACGCGCTTTCTACTGTAATTATAAACTATTATGCGCCCTTTCTATTGAATTATTCTGAGCAAAAGAAGACCTTGGAGGCCTAGCTAGACTGTTACTTCAAAGCGTGTTTCGAAGTTAGTTGCGCTTTGAATTTCGCAGCAGTAAGATATGTGCGCTAGTAGTTTTTGTCTGCGTTCCTTATAATGGATACAAAAAAAGAGCAAATTTTCATCGGGACGTCCAGATTTCGAAATCCAAGAAGCGAAAATTCTACGGTAATAGATACAGTGATGAAATAAACATGAAGCCTGGGCACACCGGCGTTGATAGTGAAGGTGGTAGCAAAAAATCCGTCGACTGCCACTCATAAAGAACGCTCTTTGAGGAAACATGAGAGTCATAAACAAAACCTTTCAGACATACCAGAAGAGCGTTGCTTAGCCAACAATTCATCGTGTCAAACACGGTCGAATGCCTTGAATACATCAAGAGAGAGATTCGCCAAAGTGTTCATTTGTGTTGTTCCAAGCATGTGTTACAAACGTTAGAAGATCTCCTGTTGATCTATGTTTCCAAAAGCTATATTGATGGTCGCTAATAATATTGAATCCTTCAAGATATTTTAGAAGATTCTTATTGGTAGCCTTTTCCATGCCTTTCGATATTATTGAAAGCAATACGACTGGTCGGTAGGTGTTTGGCAAGGTCTTCTTGCCTTTTTTTGGGTATCGGTTAAAGTGTGGCGCATTTCCAGCAGGAAGAAAATATTCCCTTTACGATAGGTTGAAAACTTTACAGAAAACTGATTTTAGTTCGCTTGCGCAGTTTTTGAGAACTATGGTAATTATTCCGTCAACTTCAGAAGCTTTTTTGGTGTCTAACTTCATTAAAATAGGTTTTATGATACGTTGTCTGAAGACAATATCGGGCATCCTTGACTGCACTATAGGAATAATAGGTGTATTTCTCCTTGGGAATCGACACTAGATGTGAAGCAAAGAGTTCAGTCAACAAATTCGCTTCAACAGGTATTATTGTAATAGAATTATTTGGTCGTGTGAGTGGTGGTATAGTGAATTCGGTGAAATTTGGACTAACTGCCTTAGCGACTGACCAAAAGACTTGGTATTGTTGGGTCAAGCAAGAAGTTTGTTTCTCATTCGTTGATTATGTGCCTCCTTGGTTTCGTCAATAATTTCTTTGCATCTGTTCTGGGCACGAACAAAGATATTACGATTTATGACGTTAGGATTTTCACGCTATTGTCGGTAGGCTGAAAGCGAGCTGAAATTGCAGCAAAGGTGGTAGAGGCTCAGATATCATGGTGATGCGACTTCTTCAACCGGTCTAATATCCTTAGACTTCCAGGTAGAGGTGTCATCATGCAGAGATCGAGATTTTAAAGTAGATGTTTACAATATACGACAGCAAGTGTTCTTATACACCGTCTGTCCAAAAAGTTCCCGGACTGATTTTTTTCCCCGGCCTTTAAGCAGCGCCATCTCGTAAACAACAGTAAAAGCTTAAACTCACATCTGTAAACAACACATTTGCATTCAACCAGCCAGTTGTGATTGGTCAATGCTGAGTTTTAGAGGTGCGAACTGTATGTGTCGTAGTTGTGTCACAGAAGTGTAAGCAGGGAGTAGAGGTCAAATTTCATGCGAAACTGGTAAAACAGCTATTGAATCTTTGAAAAAACGTATGGTGATGATTGCTTATTGCGTTCACAATTGTTTGAGTGGTTTAAAGGCTTTAAGGAAGGACGGGAGTCTCTCAAGAAAGATTACAGACAACTTCATCGAACTGAATGAGGACGATTCTTTTTAGAAAATAATCATGGACAATAAGACGTGGTGCTACCAGTACGAGCATACCTCAAAACGGCAAATTGCGCAATGACTCGGCAGTGATTCGCCGAGACCGTACAAAGTGCGATTGACAAAGTCAAGAACAAATACAATGCTCGTTGCAATTTTTTGACGTTCAAGGAATTATTTACAAAGAATTTGTTCCCGAGGGTACTACAGTGAACGTCAAGTACTACATAGCTGTCATGGAACGAGTTCGGAATGATAAAACGCAAAAGATTTTTTCTTACCCTATGACAACTCGCCCACTCACACGGCAGGAATTGTAGTGGAGTTTTTGGCGCAAAAACAAGTGTCCGTACTCCGCCACCCTCCGTATTTGCCTGATTCAGTCCCTAGTAACTTTTTTTCTTCCCCAAAATCAAACTCCACATGAAGGATCAATGCTGTGACGATGTGGAGGACATTAAAGCCACTGGTACGCATGAGTTAAACATGATCTCAAAGGAAGATTTTTCTAACAGTTTCATATGGTTGTATGAACGTTCTGGACGTTGTATTGAGGTCAAAGGGGACTATGTAGAACATCTGAATTAACAAGATGTTCACTTTTAATTTTTCTATTTTTTTATTAAGGTAGTCCGGAAACTTTTTTACAATGGGTGACCTTACTAACGCTTTCTGAACGCTACTTCAGCTATTGCTTAATGAGTGGCATTAACTTATATTAGAAACAAGCTTCAATAATCCATAGTAAAAAGATTCCTAAAATTATTACAAAAACCCAGAGTACAGGAAAGATGTTCGAAAAATTATTTTTACAGCTTTTAATAAAGGAAGTGAGAGGATGCGAAAGGCCTCGAAAGTTTTACGCGTATTTTCACCAAAATTATTACTTAATCGTGGTATTCACGAACTAAGTTATTGCCAATTAGTATTTTTACTTTTATTACACATGAATTTATTGAAAACGACCAGTTTACAATAAGGTAATTCGCATCAGGTTTTTTATACGAGGGTGGATTGGAAAATCTTGTGAAAAACAAAGTAAATAACATTTTTTTTGCAAAAACAAAAATTTGCTTAATATAATCTCCATTAAGTTCAATACATTTGATCCAGCAAGGTTATTCCCTGGAAATTCATTGTAAATTAAAAAAATTAAACAAAAATATGTTCCACGATTTCCACTGCGCTAGGGAGGTTGCCGATGTTATTTTGGCCGGTATGGAGGCTTACATCCCTTTTTCGAAGAAATGCTCTTCCAACGGTAAGCCTTGGTTTGACCGAAAATGCAAAGAAGCTGTTGCTTCTAAACATCTTGCCTACCGACAATGGCGTGAAAATCCTAACACCATAAACCGTAACACCTTTGTTCGTGCTAGGAACAGATGCAAAGAAATTATCGACGAAACCAAGAAGGTACACAATCAACGAATTAGAAAGAAACTACTCGCTTGTCCCAACAATTCCAGGTCCTTTTGGTCAGTCGCTAAGGCAGTTAGTCAAAATTTCAACAATCCACCATACCAGCACTCACACGGACAGATAATTCTATTGCAACGACAGCTGTTGAGATAGCGAACTTGTTGGCTGAGTTCTTTGCTTCACATTCTACTGTCGATTTCCAAGGAAAAACACCACCTACTATTCCCATAGTGCAGTCAAGAATGCCCGATATTGTCTTCAGACAGCGTATCATAAAACGTATTTTAATGAAGCTAGTCACCAAAAAAGCTTCTGGCACTGACGGAATACCTGCCATAGTTCTTAAAAACTGTGCGAGGGAACTAACACCAGTTTTCTGTTGACTTTTCAACCTATCCTACAGAAAGGAATTATTTCCTTCCTGCTGGAAATGTGCCACAGTTCAGCCGATACCTAAAAAAGGCAAGAAGACCTTACCAAATAACTACCAACCAATCGCACTGCTTTTAATAATATCGAAAGTCATGAAAAAGGCTATCAATCAGCATCTTCTAAAATATCTTGAAGGATTCAACATTATTAGCGATCACCAATATGGTTTTCGTAAAAATAGATCAACAGAAGATCTTCTGACTTATGTAACTCAAGTTTGAAACAACGCAATTGAACACTTTGCAGAATCTCGAGCGTTTGCTCTTGACATATCCAAGGCCGTGTTTGGCACGATGGACTGTTAGCTAAGCTACGCTCTTACGGTATGTCTGAAAAGTTCTGTTTGTGGCTCTCATGTTTCCTCAGAGAGCGTTCTTTACGAGTGGCAGTCGACGGATTTCTTGCTAACACCTTCACTATCAACGCCGGTGTACCTCAAGGCTCCATACTGTCTCCTACTCTCTTTCTCATTTACATTAACGATCTGCTGGAAAAGACCGAGAATCCATTCTACAGCTTTGCAGATGACAGTACGCTTATCTCTTCATTCACTTTGAATGCTCGGACATCGGCTACTCAGACGAATATCCACAGACAGCAGGAAGTCATTCAACTTAACAAAGATCTAGAAGAAATTCTATCTTGGGGTGACTGTAACCAAATGAAATTTAACGCTACAAAAACCCAGGCGGCAGTTTTTTCTAAAAAAGTTAACGTTGCTGAACCCGACATGGTTATGTCGGGGCACTCCATTCCTCTAACATCGTCACTTAATTTACTGGGCGTTAATTTGGGAGCAAATACGTCCTGACATGAACATGTTGCAGGCATAGCAAGAAGAGCCTCTCACAAGTTGGGAATATTATTTCAAACCAGAAAGCTTTACAGTCCACAACAACTGTTAATTCTTTCCAAAGCTCAAATTCGACCAATTATGGAATACTGCTCCCATGTTTGGGGCTCCGCTCCCAAACATACCTGGCATTTGTTGGATTCTATTCAAAGAAGAGCTGTTCGTCTGATTGGAGACCCGGAACTGACCGGCGGCCTTGATTCGCTGGAACATCAAAGAACGGTTGGCGACTTGATCCTATTTTACCATACAAGTATTTTCATGGAAAATATTCGAAGGATGTGGCAAGCTTAATTCCTCCCAGAGCGGTGCATGTTAGAAGTACACGTCGCGCTAATGCTTCACATCCGTATGAGGTTCAGCTTGTTACTCCTCGTAAAACGCTTTTCAAGCAGTCCTTTATATGGAGAACAGATCACAGATAATCTCAACATTCAACGAAAATTTCCTCCCCCCAAGCCAATTTTTGAAATTAGGAAACGAGAAAAAGTCAGTCTGGGGAATAAGGTGGGTGGTGAACTATTTCAAAGCCCAGTTCATGCACTTTTACCATTATAACAACCGAAGTGTGAGCAGGCTTATTGTCCTGGTGAAGAAACACTTTTTGTTAGTCTCTTCTGCTTCAACTCACTGTGTAAACAGTCCAATAACATTGCGTAATAATAGTCAGTCACTATTTTACAATTTTCCAAATAGTCAATCATGATGATAACTTGTAAGCCCCAAAAAACAGTTGCCATCACTTTTTCAGCACACAAAACTGTTTGCGCTTGTTCCTTAACCCATTGCTTTGCTACCTTTTTTTCTCCGGAGTATAATAGTAGATCCACGTTTCGTCTACAGTTACAAAATAAGAAGTCGTTCTGACTACGCTGCAACTTTTCCAAACACATTTTTGAAATTTCCTTCCTCGTGCATTTTTAGTCTGGAGTCAACAAACGCGGTTCCCATCGTGCACTTAGCTTTTTCATTTTTAAAATTTCGAGATTTCTTCCATCTTAGTAATCTCACGTAGCTTAATGCGATGATCTTCCATTACGATACCGAGAATTTTATCCATTCTTTCTTTAGAAGAAATCTCAATCGGGCGTCTTGAGTGCGCAGCATCTGAAGTGCAGGTATGGTCTACTTTTAAATTCATGAACTTCCTTCAGTTCAATTACTACCTCGGCCGCAGTCCACTTTTTTAGATAAAAATCAAACATCCGTTTGAAACTTTGAACACAACCGTTACAAGAAACATGCTTACCAACATAGCTTAGTACTTTACTTATTAATCCACCCTCGTAGAAATGATTCTGGTTGTAGACATTTTGAAAGAGATTGGAGTTTCGAGTATGTTAATACCCCCTCTCTCTAATTTGTAAAATTTGGGTCTTATCACTTTGTCGTTATTAATTCATATTACGAGTATATTATTTTTATTAAAAGACAAGTAGATTAGTGACTTATAGTCTGTCCCAAAATATAATATCCTGATTGTTGCCGTATTAAGTAGTCAATATAAAAATTCTGACCTTTTGTTTATAATAGGTTGCAGAGGTGGACTTAAGATTTTTATTCATTAATGCAAATAAATGAAATTATAAGTGTTTTTGGAGATGTTTATTTATAGATGCACGTAAAAACAAATGGATAAGAAGTACAAATACACAGTTTGAATGAATGGGATTTACAAGTTTTTTACAATTGTATAAATAAAAATATATTTTAACTTAAGCCTAATTCGGTTTCACTATCACTCTCGTCAGCTGAGGATATTATCACTGGTTTTATATTATTTACATAAATATATGAATCTTCAATTTTCACAAAATAAATCATTTATAACTTTTTTTATTAATTCAATCACTGACACGCTTAAAGTAGGAGAAACATTTCATAACTAAAGTCAAAATAAATGTGATTTTCTAACATATATTCCTGCATTCCGCATTAGGAACCTTATTTAGTAGGCGGCTATGGTAACTTGCATTGTCCATAACTATAACATTCTGTTCGGGAACATTTGGCAAAAGGGAATTTTGAAACCAATTTTCAAAAAGTTCTGCGGTCGTGTCTTCGTGATAGTCCAAACTAGAATCTTTCATGATTTTGCAGATAATAGTAGACAATTTGAAATCCAACCCTTTTCAGATCCAGCATGCAAAATGATTATTCGTTTACATTTATTTGAAGGTGCGTTAGTCTGACATTTTGTACTGCTGTCAACGCACACTTTTTGCACAGTGTCATGGGTATCGAACCATGTTTCGTCAAGGTAAATTATTGGCCAATTCACTGATCGATACTCGGCACCAATTGCTCTTTCATATATAGAATATATTTTTCTCCTGATGACGTCTTTTTCACAATCGTCTACATGATGTTTTTGAAAATCTTTCCGTTTTTTCCTGTTCCTGAGTGATGGTTTTCCTACAATACCCTTAATCGTAAAAATGGAGGTTTTTGTTAGTTCACTGGTTTCTTTCAAAGCACTTTGTTTATTCAAATTTCTTTTTACCAAACTGTTGTAAAAAATTTTCACTGTTTGTTTAGCGTCAAGTGATAAATGTTTTCTCTTGCGATAGCTATTGCAGTTTTCCCACGGACGCCACATAATTAAAATAGAACCGTTACGTGGTAAGTTGTAAGTAAAACTAAAAATAAAAATAATAAAAAGTTTCTTTCGAATCTTAATGGGGACCTGTGTGTAATATAAGCCTAATATTATCAAATACTTAAAGGGCTCCAGACCGGGTTGCCAGGTAGTAAATATATAGGTAAAAATAGATCCAATATGATTGCAGGTACAAGTGAGGGCGGTATACAAAGCAAGTAAAATAAAAATACATTAATCGTAATACCTGGCAACTATGCATAAAACCTCAATAGGGTCGTTTATTGGCCCATTGAAAAAGCAAAAAGGCAGAATCTGATATCTTGGGATTTACCTTACCCATCGTGCACTTAGTTTTTTCATTTTTAGAATTTCGAGATGTCTTCCATCTTAGTAATCTCACGCAGCTTAATGCGACTATCTTCCATTACGATACCATGAATTGTATCCATTCTTTCTTTAGAAGAAATCTCAATCGGGCGTCCTGAGTGCGCGGCATCTGAAGTGCAGGTATGGTCTATTTTTAAATTCATGTAACCAGTAATAAATGGTCTTAAATGCTGGTGCAGGGTCTCCATGAACTTCCTTTAGTTCAACTACTATCTGGGCCACAGTCCACTTTTTTAGATAAAAATCAAACATCTGTTGACTTTGAACACAACCGTTACAAGAAACATGCTTACGAACTTTACTTGTTAATCCACCCTCGTAAAAATGATTCCGGTTGTAGATATTTTGAAAGAGATTGGAGTTTCGAGAATGTTAATACTCTCTCTCTCCCTCTCTCTAATTTGTAAAATTTGGTTCTTATCACTTTTTTATTATTAATTCATATTACGAGTATATTATTTTTATTAAAAGACAAAGATAGATTAGTGATTTACCTACTACTTGCTTTGCAAAGACGTAGTTCTGCAATTTAATTTGATTTTCTGACTCCAAGAAAAACAATATTTTAATAATAGATACCTTATGGTGAGCTATTAACCGTAAAAAAGTTGAACGAAAAATTTACTTTTGGGATATTTGCAACTCATACTAAACATTTCTTTCTATGCATTATTTATATTAAAATTACAAATAATGACTTAGTTTTCAGATATATCTATTCTAACACGTAGGCTGAAAAGTTTTTGGTCTAGCTACTTAAACACAATTTTTTGTGTTCAAATTCGACTTTATTCATAAATATAGTCTCTTTCAACAGCATTACAATGAGTCCAACGCTTTTCTCATATTTCTAGACCTTTCTTGTAGAAGGATTTGTCTTCGCCTTTAAAATAGGCATTGAAGCATTTTTTTAAGGTTTAGGAATAGATAACAGTCGCTGGGGGCCAAACCTGGAGAATACGGTGGATGAGGAAGCAATTCGAACTTTAATTCATGCAATTTTGTCATTGTAAGCACTGACTTGTTACACGGTGCTTTATCTTGATGAAAGAGCACTTTTTTCTTGTTCATTTGGGGCCGTTTCTTTGGGATTTCTGCCTTGAAACGCCCCAATAACTTTATATAATATTCGCTATTGATGGTTTTTCTCTTCTCAGCATAGTTGATGAAAGATATTCCTTTCGCATCCTAAAATACAGAGGCCAAAACCTTTCCAACCGACTGTTGTGTCTTTGGTCCCTTCAGGCGACTTTCACCGGCTGCTGTCCACTCAGCTGACTGTCAATTTGATTCCGGTGTGTATCGCATGAAGAAATCCTTTTGTTGCTCTTAAACAAGTCCAAACAGCGCTCAGAATTATCAACACGTTGTTGTTTTTGGTCCTCTGTGGGAAAACACGGTACCCATTTCGAACAGAGCTTTCTCATGCCCAAATGTTCATGCAAAATATGACCAACACGTTCTTTTGATATCTTTAAGGTGTCAGCTATCTCACGCAATTTCACTTTAACGGTCATCCAAAATAATTTTATGGATTTTTTTGATGTTTTCCGGTGTAACTATCTCATTTGGACGTCCAGAGCGTTCAGCATCATTTATATCGCGTTTAAATTTAGCATACCAGTAAATGATAAGTTATTTTCCACGGGCAGAGTCTCCGTAACAGTTATTAAGCCATTACTTTGCTTGAGCGGTATTTTTTTTCCCATTAAAAAACACTGTTTAATCATCATACGAAATTTGATTTTTTTCCATTGTTTTGAAAATATCAAAAGTAGCGTCACTAAAATCATTGTAATTTGTATACATATCGTCAAAATATCATGAAATTTTGACACGTATCGTTTGAAGGTTGGTACTTCTTAAAAATTATTCGGCATCTATGTGTCGATCGGTCTACTTTAGATACCGTCCCTATCGTGTCTTTAATTGCTTGTATATTTAAGTGTAAATGATGGTACATAAAATTTGTTCATTTTCTCAATAACTAGGAAAAAAAATCATTTCACTATTGATACTAAGCAAAGTTTAATCACACTTTCTTCTTCTCCTGAAGCATTGTATCGGGTTATACTAAAGTTCGAAGACTATAATCATAACAAAAAAATACTCTGAGATGGTTCCACATTGGTAAACTAATAATTTTTTTTTATCGTTCACGTCCCCACCTGATTAGGGATTTTACACTTTTTCATATCCTATAGGATATTGGCGAGGAGGACGTAATACTCGTCAACGTTGTACAAGTGCCGAAACATACATTTTTGTATTAATTATTATTACTTTAAATAAATTAATAAATAGGTAACCGACCTGCCGGGATTGCACCCGAAACCTTCTGCACCGCAAGCAAGTACTACGCGACGGAGCCAGGGTCCGCCATAATAATATGCATAACTACTTACAGTAATCAAGTAGAATTCAACGCTACAAAAACTCAGGCGGCAGGTTTTTCTAAAAAAGTTAATGTTGTTTAATCCAACATAGGTATATCGGGGTACGTCATTCCGCTAGCATCGTCACTCAATTTGCTGGGCGTGAATTTGGGAGCGAATATGTTTTGGCATTCTACCAACGACGGAATACTGCTTCCATGTTTGAGGCTCTGTTCCCAAACATACACTGCATTTATTGGATTCTATTGAGAGGAGAACTGTTCACCTTATTGGAGCTCCAGAACTGACCAGCAACCTTAATTTCCTTCGAATAGCGAAGAACGGTTAGCGACTTGATTCTAGTCTACAAGTATTTTCATGGAAAGTGTTCGTTGGATGTAGCCCGCTTAATTCCTCCTAAAGGGGCGTGCTAGGGATACATGTCGCGCTAATAGTTCACATCCGTATGAAGTTCAGCTTGTCACTCCTCGTACATCGCTTTTTAGCATTTTTTACATAAGAACCTCATCCCTTTGAAATGATTTGCCCAGGACTGTGTTTCCCTCCGAGTACAATTTACAGCGATTCAAGACCAACGTGAATCGCTTTTTCCGCGCTTGCTTTTCTTTTTTTCTCTGTAGCGCTTTAGGGATTTTCCTGCAGCATATGTGTTATGCCCATAAAAAAAAAGTTTTAACGAGCATCAGCCTATTTCTAGAAATTTTTCTAGTTGGCTCAATCGTCATTAAAGTCAAAGAAAAGATACATATCAATAAAAGACTAACTTCATAATTTTCAGAATTATTTATAGACTTCGCCCGAAGCTCAGATAATAATTAATACAAACAAATTGTCCGAAATTTATCAACGTTTGATACAATTATTTATTTCCTAACAACTTAAATAAACATACCAACTGGCCAACCAGTTTTACTTTCATTTAATTAAATAGAAGTATTTAATTTGATGTCGTAAATACTTGTTTAAAAAACTTATATTATTTCATAGCATAGCAGCCAATATAGTGGCATGCAAAAACCCAAATTAATTTTTGCAAAATAGTGTACGCTCAGTTTGGGTACATTATGCTTTGTAATGGTATCAGCCTAATTTCATATGACATAACTTTAAATTTTATAAATATTACGCAAATTTAGATTAACCGCGTTAAATCTTGTTACTTATTGCTAGTAAAAGTTACCAAGACTATGTCTAACTTAATATTTTTTAATATCAGTAACCGGTCAAGTGCAGATCGGACTTGATCAGATCAATTATTAAAGGTAATGCACTTGTGATAATTTTCGTTCAATCTACACCCTGTGGAGCATATTTCAGAGTTTTTTTCAAAATTTTTTGTACAATACTTTTCGAGACAAGTGGGGGACAACGATTTTTCGCAATTTTTTAAAAATAATAGAAAGAAGAATATATTTTTGAACTTTTTCATAAGCTTTTATTTGGCAATCTATTCGATGACCTGGTAATTTTTTTTTTCTTTTAGTGCCAAATTTCAACTTTCTATGTCAAATAGTTTCGGAGAAAATCGGATGTTACGGACGGACAGACAAACGGGCTGACAGACAGACACCGAAGTGGTCTTATAAGTGTTCCGAATGGAACATTAAAAATGTACGCTTTTTCTAGGCGGATCCACAGTTATGTTATAAACATAAGAGGCAGGTCCATTTATGTATATGGAATTTGAAGTGGGATTTACGCTGGTTATATATAATATAGTGAAATACTTGTCTGAAATAATAAAAAAAAATATCCCAACGTTTTTGAAGATCCAGCAAGTTTCTTAGTAGCTGAAAAAGAAAAGTTAAATATTTTTCCTCATCTCTACTATGGCTTACGACCAAAAACAATTCGCAAATCATAATTATTTGGCAAACATTTCATGGCATCAAAATTACAAAATCCAATGTGCCACAGTTCAGCCGATACCTAAAAAAGGCAAGAAGACCTTGCCAAATAACTACCGACCAGTCGCACTGCTTTCAATAATATCGAAAGTCATGGAAAAGGCTATCAATCCAGCATCTTCTAAAATATCTTGAAGGATTTAACATTATTAGTAATCACCGATATGGCTTTCGTAAACATAGATCAACAGGAGATCTTCTGACTTATGTAACACATGTTTGGAACAACGCAATTGAACACTTTGGAGAATCTCGAGCGGTTGCTCTTGACATATCCAAGGCATTCGACCGTGTTTGGCATGATGGACTGTTGGCTAAGCTACGCTCTTATGATATGTCTGAAAAGTTCTGTTTGTGGCTCTCATGTTTTCTCAGAGAGCGTTCTTTACGAGTGGCAGTCGACGGATTTCTTTCTAACATCTTCTCTATCAACGCCAGTGTGCCCCAAGGCTCCATACTATCTCCTATTCTTACATTTACACTAATGATCTACTGGAAAAGACCGGAAACCCAATCTACAGCTTTGCAGATGACAGTACGCTTATTTCTTCATTCACTCTGAACGCTCGGACATCGGCTACTCAGACGAATATCCGCAGACAGTGGGAAGTCGTTCAACTTAACAAAGACTTGAAAGAAATTCTGTCTTGGAGTGACAGCAACCAAGTGGAATTTAACGCTACAAAAACCCAGGCGGCAGCTTCTTCTAAAAAAGTTAACGTTGCTGAACCCGACATAGTTATGGCGGGGCACTCCATTCCTCTAACATTGTCACTCAATTTGTTGGGCGTTAGTTTGGGAGCAAATATGTCCTGGCATGAACATGTCGCAGACATAGCAAGGAGAGCTTCTCAAAAGTTGGGAATATTATTTCGAACCAGAAACTTTACACTCCACAACATCTGGTAATTCTTTACAGAGCTCAAATTCGAACAACTATGGAATACTGCTCCCATATTTGGGGCTCCCGCTCCCAAACATACATTGCATTTGTTGGATTCTATTCAGGAAAGAGCTGTTCGTCTGATTGGAGACTCGGAACTGACCGGCGGCCTTGATTCGCTGGAACATTAAAGAACGGTTGGCGACTTGAGCCTATTCTACAAGTATTTTCATGGAAAGTGTTCGAAGGATGTAGCCCGCTTAATTCCTCCCAGAGCGGTGAATGTGAGAAATACACGTCGCGCTAATACTTCACATCCGTATGAGGTTCAGCTTGTTACTCCTCGTACAACGCTTTTCAAGCAGTCTTTTATATGGAGAACATCATCCCTTCGGAATAATATGAAACAGGACTGTGTTTCCCACCGAATACAATTTACAGCGATTCAAGAACAACGTGAATCGTTTTTTTTTTTTTTTCCGCACACGTGGCGCTCCTGTAGCGCTTTAGGGACTTCCCTGCAGCACGTGTGCTGGACCAATAAAAAAAATCCGATAAACCTGGATAATTCTAGGGAGATTCCTAGAGAGTTCCTGGAATATCCTGCCTCATACCATCCTTTTGGGACCTGTTTTAAAAATATAAAAGCCTTGAAAATAACATTTGCAATAATGAAGCTTTTATAATAACATAGTTGTTGGTATAGAAAATGTTCCATATACAATAGTATAGATAGTACTTACATAATGAATACATTATCAGTAATGAGTGATATATTTATTTAATTGCACTTAAAATTGAACAAAAACCCTCTTCTGTATATTTAATAAGTAACTGTTTTAATTCGAACATCAGGAATCCCTTTAGGCCAATTTGCACTGACATAATAAACCTTCAAGTGCAGAGGCTTTTGAAGAAAAAACAATGTTTTTGTCAATAATCGATTTTATTCTTTAACATGCTTCCCTTAAAGAACACTTATTCCATCGATCTTCCAACATTTGGATACCTTTCATATGGTACGATTTCTTGAGCTCTCTAAAATAAGAGTTTTCCATTCGACTTATTTATTGGAAACAAAACGCTTTCCCTGGAGTCACATTTTCAAGATGGAAGGGAAGGGAGAAAGAGGCAATAATTGTTTTAGGCCAGATCTGGTGAATATGGCAGAGGAGGAAGCAATTCATAGCCCAGTTGATTCCATTTTAACATCAATTTTCCGGATTTGTGAACTGTTACATTATCTCCGTGAAACAATACTTTTTTGTTCGCTAAATGAAGCCTTTTTGCTTGATTTCATCATTCAAAAACCGGTCCAATAAACCAATCTAATAGTCTCCAGTGATTGTTCGCTCCTTCTCCCCCGATAGTCGATCAATATTAATCCATGCGCATCTCAAAAAATACTTGCCAAAACCTTTCCAGCTGATATGGATAGTTTTTGGACCCGTCCAGGTGCTCTGCGAACTACCTGATGGATTCAGGTGTATAGTAGTGAATCTATTTTTCACCTATTGTTACGAATCGAAGCAAAAACTCCTTTGAATAGTGCCAAACAGCATCCTGACTCTTCTACACGTTGCTGTTTTTGATCAGTCATGAGAGTGCACGGCACCCATCGGGACATAGCTTTTTCATATACAAATATTCATGCAAAATATGCCTCACGTGTTCTGTTAATATCTTCATGATGTCAGCAATCTTTTTCACTTTAAAGTCATTCAGAACAATATGGTAGATTTTTTTTGCGTTTTTTGGAGTAACTGCCTCATTTAAACGTCCGGAACGTGGTGCAGCATCGATGCTTGTACGACCACATTTAATTTCACTAAACTATCGATATATAAATGCTTTCAAAGGGGCAGATGTGCCATAACACTTATGAATCCATTTTTGAGTTCTGGTTATATTTTAATCGCATCAACAAGCAATGTTTAATCAAGACACGAAATATGTTTGTTTGATCGTTTTGCAAAAACCAAAAGTAGCGTCACTCAGACAGCTGTAACACGCAAATTAACAGATAAAATGTTATGAAAATTACGCGAATCTTCTGTGAGTTGACAAAAATTAAAAATCATATTTTTTTTTTTGTGCTCACATCTCTCAGAAAGTCTTTGGACCATTTTACTCCCATGTAACTAGTCACCAGACCATAGACTATTAGTAGCAAATATAAAAGTACCGTGGTACAAGACAATAAAACAAACAGGAACAATAGATAAAGAAAACAGAAATACTAATGAGATAACAGAAAAAGCAGACAAAGAAATAAAATACAAAATACACTTACTGCAAGACGAAACGATAAGAGACCTATATAGACGACGATTAGATTAAAAATTAAATGAATTTAACTACGACAACCTCCAACAGATGTATGACCATATAAAAGAATGCATCAAACAGGCGGCCCTAGAAGCATTAGGTAAAGAAGACAACGAGAATAAGAAACATAAAATTAGAATCTGTGAAAAAACCAAAGAATCTATTAAGGAGAAAAAAAGGCTATACGAAAAAATGGCTGAATACAAAATCAGAAGAAGATATACAGAAATATAAAGAGTAAAATGCAGAAACGAGGAGGATGATAAACAAAGAAAAGAACGAGAGATGGGAAAAATCGTGTGAACATGTAGAACAATATATAGAAGGAACTAGAAGCACAGAGTCATGGAGAATAATTAAAGCATTAAGGACCAACAATAGAGAGAAGACGTATATAGAATATATCCCAGAAAACCAGTGGGAGGAATATTATAAGAAGCTGCTAACAGAAGACAGACAAAAATTCCAAGAAAAGAACTCTGAAAGAAGAACCGAATAAGAAAAAAAAGAGATAGAACTAAGCTATGAAGAAGTAAAGAAGACAATAAAAACACTCAAAAATACTAAATCTGCAGGGCCTGGAGGTGTGGTAAATGAAATGATTAAGTACGGGTCTAATAAATTACATCGAATGCTGAGAAACTTGTTCCACAGATCGATAAATGGAGAAAAAATACCAGAGGAATGGTCAAAAGCCTATATAGTATATATAAGGGAGATCGCAAAAAAAATGCACAAACTATAGAGGCCTAAGCATAATATCGAGTATGGGACGTTTGTATGGAAAAATTATTAAAAATATCATAGAGGAAAATATAAATGGAAAAATTGGAGAAGACCAAGCAGGCTTTACGGCCGGAAAATCATATATAGACCACATATACACTATAAAACAAACAATGGAAAAAAAACTGGCAAAGAATAGAGAAGTTCACCTAGCCTTCATAGACATAAGAAAGGCCTGTGACTCAGTACCAAGACAAAGATTATGGAATGCAATGAAAGAAATAGGCATTGACAAAGAACTAATACACGCAGTAAAAGCTCTCTACGAAAACAACACAGTGAACATAAAAAATAGGACATAAAATAGGGAAGAGACTCCAAACATCAAAAGGCCTATTACAAGGATGCTCTACATCCCCAACACTATTCAAAATATACCTCGAACAAACATTAAAAAAATGGAAGCAAAAATGTAGTGGAATGGGAGTCCCAATACGAGAAGATTACTTATATACTCTAAGTTTCGCAGAAAACCAAGTAATCATAGCGCAAGATGAGGAAGACCTCAGTTATATGGTAAGAAAACTGAAAGAAGAATACACTAAAGCAGGATTAGCAATAAACTTTGATAAAATGGAGAGAATCTAGAAGTCGATAACGAAACAATAATCAAAGGAACCGATAGATTTAAGAGACTAAAGCTAGATTAGGACAAACGCGAACATGCGTAAGACAATTAAATTCGATCCTGTGGGACAAACACATTACAAAAAGAAACAAAACACGCATATACAAATCAATAATACAAAGCATAATGACATACGGGTCAGAAACATGGATGATCAACAAAAGAAATAAATCTAAAATTAACGGGGTAGAGATAGAGTATTGAAGAAGATGTTGTAGAGTGACATGTATGGAGAGAATAACAAATGAAGAAATAATAAGCAGAATGAACATCAAAGAGAACGCAGTAAACACCATTGAAGAAAAATGATTAAAATGGTAAGGACACATAAGACGGACCGAAGATAATAGGTGGATAAAGAAAATAACGGAGTGGAGCCCTATAGGGAGAAGAAAAAGAGGAAGACCCAGACGATCGTGGAGAGACGATGTGGACGAGGCTATGAAGGACAGGGGTCTAATAGATGGAGACTGGGAAGATAGAAACGGATGGAATCAAAGGCTGAGAGAAGGAAGACAGCGTCAGCTGTAGAAAATCCTTGATATATATATATATATATATATATATATATATATATATATATATATATATATATATATGTATATGTATGTATATATATATATATATATATATATATATATATATATATATATATATATATATATATATATGTATGTATATATATATATATATATATATATATATATATATATATATATGTATGTATATATATATATATATATATATATATATATATATATATATATATATATATATATATATATGTATATATGTATATATATATATATATATATATATATATATATATATATATATATATATATATATATATATATATATATATATATATACTAGTCACCAGTCAGACACTATATGGATTAAGGAAATTCTGTTATAGCAAAGTAACAACTTTTCGAATAATTTCAAGCCGTGAAATAACTTGAAAAATTTGATTTGATTAACTGCATATATAGTATTTATAAGCACTTGATTTACTCCCTCCATATACCCGTTACTGACGTAAAATTGCGCTTCGGTACCTATCCATTTTATTGTAAATGCATGGAATCGGCCAGCCACATGTAGTATGTGTCTGATTTCCATTCTTCTTGTTCCATTCTCACAAATATCGTTTCTTGAATTTATAAACATGCTGCTTCATTTTCAGAAGATGTGCTGTACCGTATTTGTTTGAAATTTCCAAATCATTCATCAACTTCTAGTTATTTCTCAAGTTAGGTCGAAAATAAATATTAGTTATTTCTCTGTTATCAGATATAAGTAAACCTTACGAATATAAAAACCAGCATCAACTACTATAAATGAACAATGTCATTATTTCAGTTGTGACCCACTCTTCTCTTATTTACCAATCTATCTCGAAAAGTGTTTCGCCATGTCACGGCTCATCAATCGAGCTAGGATCCTCAAACAAGAGAACAGAACTTGCAGAATTTATTGCAGTACTAGCGTGACATCGAGATAAGGTACATCAAATTGTATCTGGCTGGTGAAAACCTAAAGTTTAAAAGTATACCTGCCCTCCACCTGAGGCTTTTAAGGCCACGAACCTACGGAGAATATGGACTTCCTGAAATATTGATAATATTTTGATTTTAAGAGAATTTTTATTGTTCAGTTACCGAATATTATTTCGAAGTGATGAAAATTCACTTTATAGATCTGGGTTTCATAATGTCAACGATATTTACTTGTATTTCTTTGAGAAATTAAACATTTAAAATATTACCGAACATTTTAAGAATTTTTTTTTACCAACTTATTGCGTAAAGAATGACAAAACAATAAAACAAATAAATGCATTGTAAAAAGTCAATAACATCTACTATTTACAAATAACCTGCGGAAAAGCTAAAAATACCGTAACAAGCTGTTTAACAGATTTGTGTGTATTTAAAAGAACTTCACATTAGTGAGTTTTTTGCGATTACTTGCCGTTAATTCTTAAATGCCGATATGTTTTTAGATACTGTCTGATACCATAACATTGTGCTGGAATGGGAGAAAAGGTGAAATGGTTTCCAATAAATGACATTAACACGCTTTAAATGTGTGTAGAAAGTAAATCCAAGCCCCGTACGAGCTCCTGTTTTATTTAATGTTTTTAATGAATCCTTACATAATTTTTTAATGTGGGAAGATATAATAAACATTACTAAAGCCATTAAAACATGCGCAAAAGATACCTATTCTGGTAGAAATATTTCTATATTTATGTTTTTTGGTTATTGGTAAAAATAAAGTCGGCATTAATTTTGTTGTATGATTACAGTAAAGTAATTTCAACTGTGATAAAAAATATATTTTTTTTAATATAAACTTCAATGGTTTACCACATCTAGATGAAATTTCGAATTACCATTACTAACCAGAACACGAGGAACAGTCAAAATAGTGGGTGGATAGCAGATAATCTGCTTCTAAGGAGGCGATGGTTGTCCCCAGACACACACAAACATATCATGGGTTGAACGAGGCATCGGTGTAAGGGATTACTTTGAAATAGAAAAAGCAATCATAGGTGCCTACATTCATCTTTGCTTGATTAGTTGAATGTAGTAATAAAGAAAAAACGGAGCCGTCTTGTAACGGAAAAAAGTCGAGTGCAAAAATAAAATGTTTGGTGTAATGGTGATATATACTGAGTTGTATCATTGTGCCAAAGATTCCACATTCTCAACAAGGAAAAAGCGCTTTTCCATTATGACAATGCGTCAGCAGGCTTATTTGTATTATCAACTGCTAAATGTCACAATTTTTTTAATTAAAAAAAAATGGCAAAATAATTTATCATTTAAACTAAAGATAAACTTAATACAATGCACTTTATGTTGAAATTAACTTGTTTAAATAATTGAGCAAAGTACTGAATGATTAAAAAACAAATATACAACAAAATATATTTTCTCCGCCAACGAAATACGTGCTCACGTTACAAAATAAAATTAAAATGTAGACCGTGGTTCCATAGTGTAGTACCTTGCTTACGGTGCAGAAGGTCGAGGGTTCAATCCCGCAGAAATGCAGTAACGACAGAGGCAGCACTACCGCGATGTTTTTTATGATCTCAAAACCCTAAGATCCGAATAAGGCAAAAATTTCGGACCTGCTGGTCCTTAAGTACATTGGCATCAGCTTAACCGTTCATATTTTTAAAACTTGTTCTATATTCAAGTTAACATTTTTTTAAGTTACTCTATCTCCATCCTTTTTATATACTGTTTCTGTTAAAACTGGAAATAATGGAAAATCAATAACACTAAAATGGAAGTATATTACGACGTATACGCAATCACCCTTTTAGTCCTCTATGCCATCCCTTTCACTCCGTATATATTTTACTACAGAAAACTTACTTTATATTAAATATTCATCATTAATATCAATCAATACTCATACAACTCTACAATAACACCTATACCATAAATCGTAACATTTTTGTTAGTGCCCGGAACAGATGCAAAGAAATTATAGACCAAACCAAGGAGGCACACAATCAACGAATTAGAAACAAACTTGTCGCTTGTCCTAACAATTCCAGGTCCTTTTGGTCAGTCCCTAAGGCAGTTAGTCAAAATTTCACCAAGTCCACCATACCACCACTCACACACCTGTTGGAAAAGCGAACTTGTTGGCTGAACTCTTTGCTTCACATTCTACTGTCGATTTCCAAGGAAAAACACCACCTGTTATTCCCATAGTGCAGTCAAGGATGTCCGATATTGTCTTCAGACAGCGTATCATTAAACGTATTTTAATGAAGCTAGATACCAAAAAAGCTTCTGGCGCCGACGGAATACCTGCCATAGCTCTCAAAAACTGTGCGAGGGAACTAACACCAGTTTTCTGTAGACTTTTCAACCTATCCTACAGAAAGGGAATATTTCCTTCCTGCTGGAAATGTACCATAGTTCAGCCGATACCTAGAAAACGCAAGAAGACCTTGCTAAATAAATACCGACCATTCGCACTGCTTTCAATAATATCGAAAGCCATTCAGCATCTTCTAAAATATCTTGAAGGATTCAACATTATTAGCGATCACCAATATGGCTTTCGTAAACATACATTAACAGGAGATCTTCTGACTTATGTAACACATGTTTGAAACAACGCAATTGAACACTTTGAAGAATTTCCAGCAGTTGCTCTTGACATATCCAAGCATTCGACCGTGTTTGGCACGATTGACTGTTGGCTAAGCTACGCTCTTATGGTATGTCTGAAAAGTTCTGTTTGTAGCTCTCATGTTTTCTCAGAGAGCGTTCTTTACGAGTGGCAGTCGACGGATTTCTTGCTAACACCTTCACTATCAACGCCGGTGTACCTCAAGGCTCCTTACTGTCTCCTACTCTCTTTCTCATTTACATTAACGATCTGCTGGAAAAGACCGAGAATCCAATCTACAGCTTTGTAGATGATAGTACGCTTATCTCTTCGTTCACTTTGAACGCTCGGATATCGGCTACTCAGACGAATATCCGCAGACAGCGAGAAGTCGTTCAACTTAACAAAGACCTGGGAGAAATTCTATCTTGAGGTGACAGTAACCAAGTGGAATTTAACCCTACAAAAACCCTGTGGCAGTTTTTTCTAAAAAAGCTAACATTGCTGAAACCGACATAGTTATGGTCTCTAACATCGTCACTCAATTTGTTGGGCGTTCATTTGGGAGCAAATATGTCCTGGCACGAACATGTTGCAGGCATAGCAAGGAGAGCTTCTCAAAAGTTGGAAATATTATTTCGATATATTCGAAAGCTTTACACTCCACACTGGAACATCGAAGAACGGTTAGCGACTTGAGCCTGTTCTACAAGTATTTTCATGGAAAGTATTAGAAGGATGTAGCACGCTTCAACCTTTCATTAGATATTATCCAAGTACCAAGTTTAAAATGAATATCTCATTTCATTCGAGGGTTATCGTGCCAACTGACCGGTAGCTCGACAGATCGACAGATTAATGAGTGAATATGTTTTTCGTGGTCTCCTTCTTAATTCGTCGTCTCCTGTCGAAGGTTGGCAATCCAAATGGCTAACATAGTCCTGGAAATTGCATGTCTTTTAACCAGGAATTTTAACGTCTTTCAACCGATCTTCTTCTCTATATTTTTTCTTCGATGACCAGTCTCAGCAAGTTATATGTCCGATATAACTAGTGTTACTTTCCTTTGTAGTCAGCAGTAGTGCTGTGAATTTGTTCATTCGCCTAAATCTTCAGCATTTGTTACTCTATCCACCCATAATATCCGTGGAATCCCTCTGTAAACATACGTTTCGAAAGCTTCGAGTCGTTTCTCTGTCCTGAGATCAAGAGTCCAGCCTTCACATTCATATAGGAGTACCGAAAAAACATAGCATCTAATCATAGGCACTCGAAGTTCTACACTAAGGTCGGATCTAGTGAAAAGATTTTTCATGTTCGGGAAGGTTCCACGGGCCTACTCGAATCTCGATCTAATTTCGATTAAATTGGCTTGGTCTTTGTTACATTTATATGTAGTCCAAATTGCTCACTCCGACGAACTATGAGATTCATCATGCTCTGCAGATCGGGTAAATTATCAGCCACAACAACGGTGTCGTCTGCATATCTTAGTTTGTTAATCATGATGCCATTCACTTTAGTTCCCGTTGTAATTTGGGCTAGAGCTTTTTTGAAAACAGCCTCCGAATAGGGGTTGAGGAGACAAAATACATCCCTGTCGCACTCCTTTCTTGATAGAAGCGTTCTCCAATAGGCTTTGTTCGATTTTTACTTTTTACTGTCTGATGTCAATACAAATCGGATATGATGTTGATCTCTTGGCCGTGGACACCTGAGGCACATAGGATCTCTATCATTTTCGCGTGTTTGACACAATCATAGGCCATTACGATAGTCAATGAAACACTCAACATATTTTACAATCCTCTTGTTTACAACGATAGCAAAAATAGCGTGATCTGTTGCAAACACTACATAATTCATAGTCAACGACATAGCATCACTAAATATCCAAGGATGGCTGATAATCCCAATAACAGTAAAACTGGCTGCTGGTCGACTATTGTACTTTCCGGAAAGTCAGACGACATGGACGTCTACTTGTAAACATGATGTTTAGTGTTTTAATTATAGTATTGTGTGACGCATAGGAGGCCTTGACTTGAAAATGATGGTCCGTGGTCCTGTCGGGTACCATTTAATTTGTTTAAACTTTAATTTTAATTACAAGATATGTTTTTATTAAATTGATAGAGAATAATAATGCAATACGATTATTATAACGAGTATTTGATTTGATTAAAATTTGTTACGTGTAGATTGAGGTTGGATTGAAAACAGGGAGGCTTAAAAAACAGTTAACATGCAGTGTGAAAAATACACAATGCACAATTGAATTTTAACTATCAATCATTGTGGATGTAAGCTGAGGTCTTACAGATTATTTAGAGGACCCCATCTGCACGGTCTATAAATATTATAGGAGACAAACCATAAGGGGCCATAAGAATAAATACTGTATGAGGGGTAAAACAGCAGGAAGGTAGCATCATTCCTATATATGATCTCACTTTAATTTATCCAATGTTACAATTTTTTAGGTACAAATATCATTGTTTTTTAAAGAAAAGTGATTTTACATTACTGCCAATAAGGATAGGTAATTAAAAGTTGTGCAAAAAATCTGGGCTTTGTCATAGTTTGTGGAGCTTTATCCTTTTTCGATCACGACCTTTTTTCGCACACTAATGTTGTACGTGAACTATTGTTACATTTGCCCATGATCAACCCGCTTCAAAAAATGGCACCATTTGGTAACGTTGCCTGTAGAGATTCGATAATAGATAATGGAAGTACACTGGAACACCATACGGTATGGCTGGGATGATACTGTTATATTAGTAAATAATATCAAAGATACTCCAACAACTGATCAATCGAGTCGTAATAACCAGCGAAAGAATTTGAATTACGATGAATATAAGAAAAACCAAGTGGATGGTAATAACAAAGAAAAATCGACCAACAGAATCCCTTGAAAATCAGGGACAACACTGTAGAACAGGTCTCTACATTTAAATATTTGGGAACAAAGATAAAGTGGACACGTGTCGAACCCAAAAAAGAAAAATTCCCGAATTAAAAAGGTACCAGTAACATACATGAATAAATGAATAAATTTTTCCATCGCACAAGTCTCAGTTTCGAACTCCGAATGAGAATGGTAAGAGCGTATGTATTCTCTGTACTAGAGAATGGATGTGAATGCTGAACCATTGACTCTGGTTCAAAAAAACGACTGGAATCTTTTGAAATGTATATTCATAGAAGCCTTCTTCGCATTTCCTGGGTACAGAAAATAAAAAAAACACAGAACTACTGGTAAAAATGAACAAAATGAAGGAATTACTAACAACCATAAAAATAAGAAAAACTCAATACTTCGAACATATAACGAGGGGCTCAAAGTATGAATTGAATCTAATTATTGAGGGTAAAATAAAGGGCAAACGATCGATCGGAAGACGACAGAATTCATAGCTGAAAGATATGAGCGGGTGGTTTGGATCTGATATATTTCGAGCAACAGTTTCTAAAGTTCGTTTAGCTAGAGCGTCGTAAGAAAAAGAGATTCTTAGAAGGAAATTCGATTGAGTAAATTTTTTAGCGTCAAATCACTTGGTACCTAAACATCAAGCTAATTTTTTTTGTAGCTAACCTTTCGCCAAATAGTTTAAAACAGTTGGACGATGGATGTTTATTTCTTTGACTGTATCATGGCTATTTAAATCCCGGTCTTGTTCAACTTTTCTTAAAATTTTAATCAACTTTGTCTGTTATTGGTCGACCAATGCGAAAAGCATCTTCGACATCGAAATTTCCAGAACTAAAGCGACTGAACCATCTTTTAATAACATATCTTGACCATAAATAGCACAAATTTCGCAGAAATTCAAGTACAAATTGTATTATGTTCTACTGTACTGTTCAGACTTGGCTCCATTTGATCTCTTTATTTTTTTTTTCAACTGTGAAAAAGTGGCTGCCTGAGAAGATATTTTTAACAGTTTGCTAAAATGATGAAAATACATTTTTTCTTAGTTAGGTCGAAAACTTGTCAATTTACATTAATAGAAAATCATAGAAATTGCATCAGATAAATTTGAGAAATAAAGAACCGGCCCAAGTGCAAGTCGGATTTGCACCATTAGTGTTCTATACCGTGATTGCTGAAGTATTCTACGAAATTTAATCTAGCATTCATCTTTAATATAAGAATTACCAAAAATATATAAAAAGCGAGACATCTTTGTAGTAAACGTTTTTAAACCAAATATTTACTATCTAAATATTTGTTTAATCATAAAGAAATAAAATAAAATTATTTTGTCTTTTTACCAAACAAGAAGCAACCTAACCACTGGTTTTTCTTCAGACTTCGTGTTTCTGATAAGTAAGTTGCATTTTGACCGAAATCTTGCTCCTTATAGTCAAGTCGGGAGCTTTTAAATTCACCCTCGTAGCTAATTTTTATGTTTATAGTTATTTTGTCAAATAAAAAGAAAAATATTCGCCTACATTAGAAAATTTTTAGCCTGGTTTTTACTAAACAACATGAACCTTATTACCCCGTGCCAAACTAATTTGTAATGTCTTTTTACTTTAAAAGTAGAGGAAAAACATTTAATTTTATCTAAATGGTACAACTCCTGTTTAATATTGCAATAAATTTTCAGAATACGATAGCAATTTACATGAAACTTATGGATATCTATGTCAGTATAGGTTAGGTATGGGGTACGAGCAAAATGATCAATTAAATTTTTTAAGGCGTTTAATAATATTAAAGTTTAAACTAATGTGTTATTTTGGATAATTTCAACTTTATGTTTTCGAAAAAACTAATTTGTAACAAATGGTGCAGGTCATTAGATGCAAGATAGATGTTACAATCGGTTAAGTAAGAAAGGGTCGCCTGTAACATGTGGTCGGTTCCTTTTAGTGTTCCGTACGGATCACTTATAAGATCACTTTCGGTGTCTGTCTGTCTGTCTGCCACACCCGATTTTCTCCGAAAACTATTTGTCATAGAAAGTTGAAATTTGGTAATAATATAGCAAAAGTCGTGTAGTTTTGAAAGTAAAATTTTGACTTAAGGGGGTTAGTTTTGGGGGGTGTGAAATCGGAAGTGAAAAAAAAAATTTTAGTAGGTCATCGAGTGTGGTGTCAAAGCTTATGAAAACACGAGTTATATATATATACATTAAATATATATATATATATATAATATATATATATATATATATATATATATATGGTATATATATATATATAAATATGTATATATATATATATATATATATATAATATATATATATATAATATATATAAAATGCAACGTCTCTCTGTCTGTCTGTCTGTCCGTTAGTGCGCTTATCACTGGAGAACCACTTATCCGTATTTGCGTACTTTTTTTTTAAAACATACATATGTTCTCTGGCCAGGTTTTATAAGGCTATATTTTATTACGATAGGGTAGCATAAGAAATGAGCAGTGACGTAAAATAGTGTTGAAGTCGGAAAAAAGTTTGCCGCTAGCGCGTTCGTTTGCAATACACTGCCTAAATTATTAAATATAGAACAATATTATGTAGCAGAGAATATCTATAATCTATAATATATAAATGCAATTGTCTCTCTGTCTGTCTGTCTGTCCATTAATGCGTTTATGATTTATTTGTCTTTTTTTAAATTCATACATATATTCTTTGGCCAGGTTATATATAATAATAATAATAATCTATATCTATAATATATAAAATGCAACATCTCTCTGTCCGTGTCTGTCTGTCCGTTAGTGCACTTATCCCTCGAGAATCACTTATCCGATTTACGTGATTTTTTTTAAATTCATGCATATGTTTCTCTGACCAGGTTGTAGGTTATAGATATTTAATATATATAAAAAAATGCAACGTACCTCTGTATGTCTGTCTGTCTGTCTGTCCGTTTAGTGCGCTTATCACTGGAGAACCACTTATCCGATTTTCGTATTTTTTTTTTTAAAACATACGTATGTTCTCCGGCCAGATTATAGGCTATATTTTATTACGATAGGTAGCATAAAGGAATGAGCAGTGACGATAATAGTGAATGAAATCAGAAAAAGTTTGCCGCTAGCGCGTTCTCTTGCAATACACTGCCTAAACCACTAAATAATATGGAACAATATTATGTAGCAAAGGATATCTATAATATATATAAAATGCACCGTCTCTCTGTCTGTTCGTTTGTGCGCTTATCACTGGAGAACCACTTATCCTCGATTTACGTGCTTTTTTTTTTAAACATGCTAAAAACCATTAAATATGGAACGATATCATGGAACAAAGAATATCTATAATTATATATAAAATGCAACGTCTCTCTGTCTGTCTGTCCTCTCCGTTAGTGCGCTTATCACTGGAAAATCACTTATCCGACTTAAGTGTTTTTTTTTTTAAACATACGTATGTTCTCTGGCCAGGTTATAGGATATATTTTATTACGTTAGGTGACATAAGGAATAAGCAGTGACGATAATAGTGAATCAAGTCGGAGAGAAGTTTGCCGCTAGCGCGTTCTCTTGCAATACACTGCCAAAAGCATTAAATATGGAACAATATCATGTAGCAAAGAATATAATATATATAAAATGTAACGTCTCTCTGTCTGTCCGTTAGTTCGCTTATCACTCGAGAACTATTTATCCGATTTACGTGTTTTTATAAATTTATACATATGTTCTATATAATTCGATATAAGCCTAGATAATGGGAGATAATGTGGGATAATGGGAGATAAGGAGAAATAATGGGAGTCGAGATAAGCCTCGATAATGGGCAAGACAAGGTGAGATAATGGGAAATAAGTATAACGGGAGATAAGGAGAAATAATGGGAGATAAGCAGAGATAAGTCTAGATAATGGGAGTTATGATGAGATAATGGGAGATTAAGGAGAAATAATGGAGATAGGGAAAAAATATTGCGAGATAAGTCGAGATAAGCCTAGATAATGGGAAATAAGGTGAAATAATGGGAGATAAGGAGAAATAATGGGAGATAAGGAGAAATAATGGGAGGATGAGCAGAGATAAGCCCTAGATAATGGAAATTATGTAGAGATAATGGGAGATAAGGAGAAATATTGGGAGAATAAGGGGAAATAATGGGAGATATTTTATTACGTTAGGTAACCATAAAGAATAAGCAGTGACGATAGGTAAAGTGAACCAAGTCCACGCGAGCGGAGCCGCGGGCCCGGCTATATATATATATATATATATATATATATATAAATATATATATATATATATATATATATATATATATATATTATATAATATATGTATATATAATATATATATGTATATATATATAATATATGTATATATATATACATATACGTATATATATTATATATATATATATATATATATATATATAATGTAATACTTGCGCACACTTTTCTTTGCATTATTTTTATAAAAAATCGCGAAAAATCGCTGTCCCCCCCCACCTTATCTCGAAAAGCACTGATCAAAAAATTTTTGAAAAAATTCTGGAATATTCTCCAGGGGGTGTAGATTGAAACGAAAAATATCACGAGTGCATTACCATTAATAATTTATCTGGTATATAAAAAAAACAAATTTCAAGGTCATCAATTTTTTCAGTAAAGATTGGAAACAAACTTTGTTGAAAACTCATTTGGGTGGTCACTGATCATTTTATACCACCGTCACAACATTTTTTATTTTAAAAGCAATCAACTACGGAACACTAATTTTTGCACGTTCAACTTGCACTTGACCGGTTATTTTTTGAAGTTATTTTTTGGCCTCCTACAAACAATGCTTTGTAGAGCGAGTTTCATTTTTAACCTTATTGATGGTTAAATAGTACATTATCGACCATGAGTGCTGCATACACTTGGCGATTTGAGGATATTTAATTCATCCAAAAGGTCTGAAAATGACGCCTACAGCTGCTGCTGAGTATATGGGTATGTCGAGGGTATTCTTTACCAAGTGGGGTGAAATAATACTCTCACTTAAAAAATGTTGATGATCTTGATCTTGATGGTTTTAGAGGAAAAGTGTCGCATAAGGACAAGAAAACGATTATTAACAGGTTTTCCCGAAATCCTCATTTAGCTTTGCGCCAAGGGGCCGACAAAAACTAAAGCAAAAAGGCTTAGATACGAGGTGTGTTCCAAAAATAAGGGCCGTTTGATCATAAAAAAATATATGCGTATTTGTGCGGCCATTTTTGAAGTCTCGACACCATTGTTTCACCTTTCCTTTACTCGTTACTGTAGGTCCGTAGACTAGGCACAACTCCCGATAAAAATCTGAGTAACTGATGATCCTCTTACATACAAAAATCGAATCGCATTTCGTAACTGGAGGGAGAAACGATTTTCGCACATATTGTTGTCTGCATTCACCGACAGGCTAACGACTACTGAATTAAGACAATAACTTCAATGGTTTTGGAAATAATCAATAGATGGCGCTGCATGTGTACAACTTTGTTCAGATCCGCCAATATTTAAAATAGAAGCAAATGGCCTTTAACTTTTCGAATACGTCTCATATATCGTATGACGATTCGCATCTCCGCATTAACGATTTTGAAGTAGAGGAGTATAATCAATCAATCATTGCTGAGCGAAGAACACAGATAGAAACGACTCGTGATGCTTCATTTTGGGTTATGTTAATCACGCCATAAATCTCGTCAATTTCACTAACTTGGTTCAGGTGAAAATATCTCTGTGAAGAATCCATGTTTGAGGACGTCTTTTTAGATGGGTTTTGGGAGACTCTTCAGCTTTACCTACAATTTACACGCTGAAAAAACGCTCCAGAGTTACAAGAAGGAATAAGTACCGATTGTCAAACAGTGGTTTATCGATAAAAATGATGAGTGGATTCTTCAAGAGGCTAACGATCCCAAACATCGCAGACTCGTATAGCCAGTGGAAAGGGGATAACGGTATAGTCACACTAGATTGGCCATCCCAGTCATTCGATGTAAACATAATTGAGAACGTGTGATCATACATCAAACAGAAGCTTCGTAGTAAAAAGGTGTACATAATGAAGCAGTTGTCAATGCAAATTCGAGCAATTTGGAAATCTTTGCCCCAAGAATATGTGGAAAATCTCGTCAAAATTATGCCCCGAAGATACCAGGAAATCATCGATGCTGATGGGGACAGGGCGAACTACTGAATCATTAGCAATCCTTTTTGTCCAATTATGTAAAAAACCTAAATATATTTTTTTAATGAATAACGCGTGACACTTTCTGACTTGTCCGTCTGAATTTAAGAAATGAATCTGTTTATAGTGTTCTTTTCGGAACACCTACAAGATCACTTCGGTGTCTGTCCAACTGTCTTTTTGTCCGTCTGTCGCATACGATTTTCTCCGAAACTATTTGACATAGAAAGTTGAAATTTGCCACTAATATAGAAATTGATGGCCGTGTAGTTTTGAAAATTAAATCTTGACTTAAGGGGTTTGTTTTGGGGGTGAAATCGGAAGTGAATAAAAAAAATTAACAGTTTCATCGAGTGAGGTGTCAAATGAAAGCTTGTAAAAACACGAGACATTTATGATATAATACCTACGCACATTTTTTTTCTTGTATTATATTTAAAAAATTGCGAAAAATCTCGGTCCTCCCCCTTATCTCGAAAAGTACTAATTAAAAAATTGTAAAAAATTCTGAAATATTCTCCACAAGATGTAGATTCAACGAAAATTAATACGAGTGCATTATCATTGAAATTGAAATTTCAAGTTCATCAATTTTCAAGAAAGATTAGGAACAAACCTTATTGAAAAACTCATTTAGGGTATCAAAATTTGTTATTTTAAAATCAATTACTGCAGGCAACACGAATTGTGCAAGTCTGACCTGCACTTGTCCTCCTTTTATAATTATATATTATACACGAATGTCCATAATCATAGTAAAAATGGAGATTCAAGACTAATTGTATAATTTGTTCATCACACTTTTTGTGAACTTTACGAAACATGCCTTGGAAAAAACCGTCATTAGGAAGTGTGAAATTTGTTTATTAATATTATAATTAGAAACACTGGCAATCTGATATTTAAAATCACTATCACATAAAATATAACGGATTAGTAAATACGATCACAAAAATACTTCTCGAATTATTTAAGGAATTATTTAAAAAAAAAAAAATCTTTTGAATTATCAAGCGCTCAGTAAAAACAAGTTTCTTTTTGTATGGTAACATAGTGAAAAAACCTCAATCTCTTTTTGAATCGCTCCAATCAACAAATTAATAATAATTAAAATTTGTAACAGAAACGACATCAAATTTTTCCGTTTCTTTTCTAAATATACTGGGGCATACAGCATTAAAATAGGGTCAGCCGTCTGAAAGAGGGCCAGAACAAATACATAAAACTGACAAACACATAAAGAAATGTTCGGAAAATTGTCATTTTGTCGTCTGTTTCGTATTTGCTAATAACACGAATGTATTAAGAAAAATCTCTGAATTGTTTTGTTTTGTGATATTTGGTGGAAAATCTGGCCTGATGATAAACATATTATATAAAAAGTAATCTCCATGAAGCTGTAGACTAAATACCTATTGTCAAACTATTGGTTATTTCTGGTCGCTGTTTACATGTAAACTCTAATAATCGACGAGAGCCATTAAATTTAATTGTAGCTTAAAAACATTTTTGTAGGATTCATTATTCAAATCTAAAAACAGATCTTGTATTTGATTTACATCAGTGGTTTTTAATTCCTTTTTTGAATTTCTTCGATGTTTCATCAAATTTTTCCCTAACAATTTTTTTCTTTCTCCATTCATGTCAAGTTATTTTCAGTTTTTAGGCTTCTTCTTTTTTTTTACCTATTTCAAGCCAGAGACCATCGATCGTAGCTTATTTCTTTCCAAAAATATGTTCCTACATTTCCTATTGCTACTTCCTTTTCTCCTGTGTTTCTTTTTATACGTTTTCTTACGACGTCGTCTCCTCAGGAAACTTGGCGTTCCATACAGCTACACGGGTCACTCATTATATGTCCGAAGTATTGAGTTTATCTTATTTAAATGGTTGTTATTAATTCCTTCATTTTGTTCATTCTTTTCAGTAATTCTGTGTTTTTTATTTTCTGTACCCAGGAAATATGAGGCTGGTTTGAAAAGTCCGTGCAAAAATAAAAACTACTTATGTGTTTGGGATAAACCTTTTTTATTTTTCGAGATAGTCTCCTTTTAGGCTTATACACTTCGTCCAACGATGTTCTAGTTTGTTGATTCCTTCCGAATAATAGGATTTGTCCAAGTCTGCAAAATATCCATTAGTGTCTGCAATCACCTCCTCGTTTGAATAAAATCTTTGTCCCGCCAGCCATTTCTTCAAATTGGGGAACAAATAGTAGTCCAAGGGAGCCAAGTCTGGAGAATAGGGGGGATGTGAAACGAGTTGGAATCCTATTTCCATTAATTTTGCGACCACAACTGCTGAGGTGTGTGCTGGTGCGTTGTCGTGATGGAAAAGGACTTTCTTGTGGGCCAATCACGGGCGTTTTACTTGCAGCTCGGTTTTCAAACGGTCCAATAACGATGAATAATATTCACCTGTAATAGTTTTACACTTTTCCAGATAGTCGATGAGGATTATCCCTTGCGAATCCCAAAAGACAGTCGCCATAACCGTTCCGGCCGAAGGAACGGTCTTCGCCTTTTTTGGTGCAGATTCCCCCTTGGTAACCCATTGTTTAGATTGTTGTTTGGTCTCAGGAGTATAGTAATGTATCCATGTTTCATCCACAGTGACGAAACGACGCTTAAAGTCCTCCGGATTCTTCTGGAACAGCTACAAACCATCCTTGCAAACACTTCACACGATTCCGTTTTTGGTCAAGCGTGAGCAATCGCGGCACCCATCTTGCGGATAGCTTTCTCATGTCCAAATGTTTATGCAAAATATTATGTACCCGTTCAGTCGAGATGCCCACAGCACTAGCAATCTCACGCACCTTAACTCTTCTGTCATCCATCACCATATCATGGATTTGATCAATGATTTCTGGAGTCGTAACCTCCACAGGCCGTCCAGAACGTTCAGCGTCACTTGTGCCCATATGGCCAGTCCGAAAATTTTGAAATCACTTATAAACTGTTCGAATCGAAGGTGCAGAGTCACCATAATGTTTATCAAGCTTCTCTTTAGTCTCCTGAGGCGTTTTGCCTTTCATAAAGTAATGTTTAATTACCACACGAAATTCTTTTTCGTCCATTCTTGAAAATCGCTCGACTTCCTTCACACGAATGCCAAACACAAAGAAATAGACCAATATGGCTGACACTTGGTGTGCGTTCATTCAAGAGATGCTACTAACTAAACATGACCTCGATACGCGCCGGTGGTACCATCTCTTGGACTTTGCACGGACTTTTCAAACCAGCCTCGTACTAAGAAGATGTCTATAAATGTACATTTCAAAAGATTTCAGTCGTTTCTCTGAGTCAAGGGTCCAGCACTTACATCCATACAATAGCACGGAGAATACATACGTTCTCACAACTCTCATTCGCAGTTCGAAACTGAGACTTGTGCGATGAAAAAATTTTTTCGTATTCATGTATATTACCCGGGCCTGTTCAATTCGCGAATATAATTCTTTTCTTGGGTCCCACTTGTCGTTTATATTGGTTCCCAAATATTTAAATGGGGGTACCTGTTCTACGGTGCTGTCTCTGATTTCGAAGGATCCTGGTGGTAGATTTTGTTATTACCATCTACTTGGTTTTTTCTATATTCGTTGTTAATCCAATCCTTTCGCTGGAGGTTACGACTTGATCAGTTGTTGGAGATCTTCGATATTATTTGTTAATAGTACAGTATCATCAACATACCATGTATTGTTCAGTGTACTCCCAATAACTGCTATTCCTTCAATTTATTCATAGATGGCCTCATTAAACACAGCATCAGAATAAAGATTGAACAAAAGTGGTGAGAGAATGCATCCTTGTCTTACACCTTGGGTTATTTTTTATTTTTTAATTTCCACTGATTGATTCTAGTACAGATTTTTTGATGATATTTAGATCTCTTTTTCTACATTTGGTGTTTCTAGAATGTTTATTAATTTCTCGTGCAGTCGAGAGCTTTATTGTAATCTATAAAATATGCATATACATCTACATTCATATCTTTACAACGCTGGACCGGTACATTTAATGATAATAAAGCTTTCCGTGTGCCTATGCCTTTTCGGAATCCAAATTGTGTGTTATCTATTTCTGCTTTACATTTTCTATATATTCTGGTTAGGATGATTCTCAGGAATATCTTGAGAATGAGAGAAATTAAACTTATTAAGCGAAAATCGTGAACTGCTTTTCCATCCTTCTGTAGTTGTATAGTGTGAATAACTTCTCTTCTTGTTATTTCTGGCCCTCCCTCATTATCCCTGTTTAGCTGTAAGTTTTTTGATCTATGCTATTGAAAAGTTACTCTATGTATTGCTCTCATGTCTTTATTTTGTCCTTAACACCCAGTATAATTTCATTACTTCCATTTCTCAGAATTGTTTCTTGTTTTTTCCTCCCAATTCCTTTACTTTCTTATGTAAGTTGAACTTGTCATATTTCTCTTGCAGTTCCTCTATTTCTCGGCATTTCTCGCTTAATCAGATTTTCCTGAGCTTCTCTTTTTATACACTTTTTTTTGATTTTATTTAGTTTAATACATCTAAAGACGTGTTTTGCAATTGCACAAAAACCCTTTGTAATGAGCGCGTTTCCGAAATTTTTACGAATGGGCAGTACTGTGTGAGTATTTCCGATGTCTAGTATGCCTTCCCTCGCAACGCAAAAATTCTCTAAATCGTGATTTATCATCGCCATCTAATCTAACGATTTTTAAATTATATAGTCCAAACTAGTTTATTTTAAGGTGTAATGCGATATTACAAAAAAAAAAAACAAACCATTTTATTAGTGCACATAGTTTATACTAAAATATGCATTTATTACTTTAATGACATGACTAAGGCACGCACATTCACTATAATAGTTTCGAAACCAATTTTTTTTCTTTCAACTTGTCGGCACAGTTGCCACAACTGGACATTGATCGTTGCCTTTGGCAAGGCGCATAGAACCTGCTGTACATTCTACCTTACGGTTTTTTTTTTTTAATTTTTAGAGTACAGAGTGAGATAGAAAAATAAATAAAAATTTTAATTTAATATTAAAATTGTATAAAAAATTAAACGCTATATGGAGTCGTAGTTTTTTAGTGTTTCGTATCAAAATTGAAAAACGGAACACTTATGGACTCACTTCGGAATCTGTCTGTCTCTTACAACCGATTTTCTTCAAAACTATTTGACATAAAAAAGTTGCAATTCGTTACAAATATAGGAATTGATGACCCAATTACAGCCGTGCAGTTTGGAAAGTTAAATTTTGATTTAGGGGGGGAGGGGTGAAATTGGCAGTGAAAAAAAAATTCAAGGTCGTTCGATTGGGGTGTCAAAAGGACTCTCGTGAAAACACGAGTTCAAAAATATACATACATACATAATCCTTCCTTTTCTACCTTACGGTGTCGAGGTAGTGGAGCAGGTCGCCACTCCTCTGCCATTTTCTCCGCCTGTTTCCAGGTAATGTTTTTCTCTTTCAAGATTTTTTCCACTCCATCATTCCACGTTCTTGTTGGCCTACCTTTTTTTTTTTTTTTTTTTTTTGTTTTTTTTTTTACGCTTCTTATCCATTGCCACTTTCCATATTTTCGTTACCATTCTACAGTGGCTCATTCGCACCATGTGCCCGAATTACGTTAACAGTTTTTGCTCCAAACTCGTTACCACGGAATTCACATTACAACCTTTCGCGGACTATAGTCTTTCTGATGCGGTCTCGTCTCGTTACTCCCGATAGTCGCCCTCAAAAAGTGCATTTCACACACCTGGATTCTACTTCGGTTTCGCTCAACCAAACTCCAAGTCTCACCCCCATATAGCAGCATCGGAATGTACACTGTATTGAACACCCTTATTTTAGTATTCAGACTAACTTCTCTTTTTCTAATAAAATGATTTGTTCAATGCGTAAAATAAGTTGCCCCGGTCACTCTGCTATCCACTTCAGTATCAAGCTTTCCACATGTACTCAAAAAGAATCCCAGGTACCTAAAATCCTCAACCTGCTTAATTTTCACATCATTCATGGTGATTTCTGCTTCCCTCGGTGTTTTAGCGATCACTGTCAGCTCTGCCTTAGCCTTATTCACTTTCATTTCATATTTTACAAAGATATCATTCAATACATTCAGGTTTGTCTGCATTCCCCTTTCCGAACTTGTCACAATGACCAGATCATCTGCATATACAAATTCCGAAACATATACTTGCCCCAGTTTGTAGACACCCACTCTCGTCTTGACCTTACTCCTGGCTTCCTTCGGATTTCATCCATCAACGCGATACTTATATTATTTTTAAAAAAAAAAGTTGCCAAAACATCGTTGTCCCCCCACTTTATCTTTAAGAACACTCACAAAAAATTTCGAAAAAATTCTGGAATATTCTTCAGAAGGTGTAGATTGAACGAAAATTATCAAGAGTGCATTACCTTTGATAATTTATCTATATATATATATATATATATATATATATATTTAAAAAATGCAAAGTATCTCTGCCTGTCCGTTACTGCGCTTATCACTTGAGAACCACCTATCCGATGTGCGTGTTTTTTTTTTAACTCAGGCATTTGTTCTCTGGTCAGGTTTTAGCATATATTTTGTTATGTTAGGTAACATCGGAATAAGCAGTGACGATAATAATAAATCAAGTCGGAAAAAATTTGACGCCAGCGCCCTCTCGTACAAGAAAACCTAAACAATAATTATGTTCTATTGAAATGGCTGTCACTCACAAACTAAATCACGCAGCGTCTTGACAATTTGACAGTATTCTTGTGAAAGGTTATGTTTACGAAAAATATAATTTTTTAAATAGTAGTAGCGCCATCTCTGGCCGGGGGGGACCAGGTACTTATCATTCAACCCCGCATCTACCACAGCTTAAGAATAAAATCGTGTTTCGCTTCCTGACGATCTTTTCCCTGCACACACCTTTGCTCATCACATGAGAATTATGGCCAATATTTACATGGCAACAAACATCTCATTATTTAAAACATTTTGGAAAATTTCCCGACCTGTAACTCGTACTTTATCAACGTCATCATATATGTCGTAAGATACAAATAAATTAAGCTTAAGTGAACTGTACCTAATAAACCAATTGGTAATTAATTAATTTGCCATAAATTTCCTCTGTGAACCGAATTTAAAAAATATTTTCTCTCACTCATAAATCACTAAAATGGCTAATGGTTTTATTGGTCTTTATTAATTAGCTTCCGGTCATTGAATATATTATTAATTTTTTCCAGATGGTTAAAAATAATGATTTATTGTGTTGGTCTACTTGGTTATATACTTACTATTTATGCAATATATTTCAAAAGTTTTAAAAATAGGTACTCAGCCATATATTATTTGTATGAATTAAACATTATCATTCAGAAAAAAGTTCACAATGTACAGGGTGAGTCAACGATAGAGTAAAGTTCTTTATCTCATTTGTTTCGGGAATGACGAAAAAATGTTAAATACAATAGTTTTAGGGAATGTTAAGGTGAACAGTTTTTTAAAATTATATTTGAGTATACAGGGGACTTCAAGAAAGTGTGGCCGATATAACATTTGTTTTTTTAAATGGAACATCCTATTTTCTAATTTATTTTTAAATTCTGCGTAAAATTTTATAACCTTGTTATTAATAATGTTATATACTTAAACCTGGTAGTTTTTCTAATATTTCAATTTTTTTTTTTTTAAAAAACTAGTTTTCAGTTTTGTAAAAAATTGCCAGTAGCGCCATTGTTTCTGTAGGTAGAATACTCATAATTGATACGAGCGTTCTATAGAGATGAAAAAAAGATATATGTAAAGAAATCTTAGTTAGATGCTACAGGGTCTTCAAAATAAATTTATGCATTTCGACTATTTTTAATTGAAAAAATCTCAAACTTTTTATATTATTAACCCTGTATATTATTATTTTTCTGGTAGATTTTACAAAACCCTCCAACTTTTATTAAATATATCATATACCTATTTCTAATAGTTTTCGATTTATTTTGAATTTTTTCAATTTTACCCTTGTTTTTAATACACTTACGCTATTGTGAAAACATAAACAAATAGTTAATAATAATTTTAATATAGCTCAACTTATCTAATGATTAATTATTATGTAATATATTATAGTTAATAATAATTTTAATATAGTTTAACTTGTCTATTGATTAATTATTATGTAATAAATGTTCAAAAATATACTTGAATACACATGTTTAGTCGTTTTACTATATTTTCCATTACTTTCCTTAGCATAAAGGGCGTTATTGTCCTGTACGCATCCCGTATCCTATTTCTCATATCTACTGGTGTTGTAGGGGGATTCACATAAACACGATCTTTAATATAGCCCCACAAAAAGAAGTCTAAAGGTGTTAAGTCACATGATCGAGGGGGCCATTGAATGAATCCATCCCTACCGATCCATTTTTATGGGTAACGATCGTTTAAAAATTCCCGAACTTCCCGGTGGTAATGAGCAGGAGCTCCGACTTGTTGAAACCACATTTATTGCCTTTCGAAGTTCTCAACTTCTTCAAGAAGCTGGGTAATTCGTTTTGCAAAAACTTAAATATCTAGGCCCGTTAAGCGGTTCGCGGAAAAAATATGGACCAATAATTCGAAAATTTAATATTCCACACCATACATTAAGCGACCAATGGTTTTGGTTTTGAACTTCCCGGACCCAAAATAGATTAACTGTTGAAAAATAATGCATGCTATGACTGTTAACTGCTCCATTACTGTGAAAAGTAGCTTCATCAGAAAATATTATTTTGGATAAAAAGATTTGGATCGGCCTCTATTGCTCCATTCTTGGTTGTACAAAAGTTTACTCGTCGTTCAAAATCACGGTTTTGAAGTTCTTGGTATAGTTCCATATGAAAGGGATGATACTTGTATTTTCTCGTGGTGGGATTAGCTGTAGATTGGGATGTGTTAGATAAGTCAGCTAGTTGATGGATGCTGACCTGGGGATTACCTTCAACATGAAGTAACATCTCCATTTCATTTTCCTCATTGGTAGCATTCTGGTTTACTACTTTCCGTTTCGTATACTCAATCCTACCACTACTAGGGTACTTCGCTCCGTAAAGCCTTACTGTCAAAAGACAATTTTTTCCCGCCTTGCCCATCATATAAACCATATCAGTTAATTCATTTTTAGGAAAATCCATATCTATTACCTTTATACGTCACTTACGACAACAAATTTTTTTACTTGCTTAATAGACGTGTCAAAATTTGACAATGCCTACATTTTTTGTTTTGTCTTGGCAACTATGATGTTACAGCGTAAGTGTAATAAAAACAAGGGTCAAAATTGAAAAATTTAAAATAAATCGAAAACTACTAGAAATAGGTATACGACATACTTAATAAAAGTTGGAGGGTTTACCAAAATCTATCAGAAAAGATAATATACAGGGTGTGCCATTTAAAAAATTTGAGATTTTTCAATTGAAAATAATCGAAATGCATAAATTTATTTTAAACATCCTGTAGCATCTAACTCAAATTTCTTTACATATATCTTTTTTTTCTTCTCTATAGAACGCTCGTACCAATTATGAGTATTCCACCTTTAGAAACCATGGCGCAATTGGCAATTTTTTACAAAACTGAAAACTAGTATTTCTTTTAAAAAAAATTGAAATATTTGAAAAACTTCTAGGTTTAGGTATATAACATTATTCACAAAAAAGTTATAACATTTTACACAGAATTTAAAAATAAATGAGAAAAGAGAATGTTCCATTTTAAACGCAGAATTTAAAAATAAATGAGAAAAGAGAATGTTCCATTTTAAAAAAAAAACATATGTTTTATCGGCCGCACTTTTTTGAAATACCCTGTATACTCAAAAATAATTTTAAAGTGTGCACCGTAATATTCCCTAAAACTACTGTATTTAACATTTTTTCGTTATTTCCGAAATAAATGAGATAATGAACTTTACTCTATCGTTGACTTACCCTGTACAGCCGCGCTTTTTGTCGACCTTCCAGAGGGAAAATCAAACCGTAGGGCAAACTGGGTACGGTTTTGAAACAATTTAGCTTATATCGTCCATCTCATTGTATTTAATAAACCTAGCGATGATGGAGGTATGTTAAATACAAGAGCGTGTTTCTATCTACTAATGGGTAGTAATCATTTAAGTACCCGGTGTTTTATTTTTTAGTATAAGATCAAATAAAAAAAATCTGATTTGTTTTCACCCGTCCCCATACCAGGGAGGTTGAAACAGTGATTGGTGTCAGTTGAAATACGTGCAAATAATACAAAAATATGATGTAACATGTTTTACTTATTATTTATTTCAATTTTAAGAATAATTATGGCACCTTTAACAATATAAATCAGTCATCAATGTTTTTAGGGTGCACAACTTAAAATGTATATAATCGGTCGTCTCTGACAGTATAACTACTTAACAATTATACACAATATAAATCAACAGCACTTTTTAAAAAAACGAAACGAACTAAATTTATAGCACTTCGACTAGAAAAATAATTTGAGAACAAACTAAAAGAAAATATTTCTATTAACAATGCTATTTGTTTTGATTAGTAATAAGTAATAATACCTAGTTATAAATTCTAGTTTTGGTATCATTCAGAGTCACAAACGTGGCAAACATAGCTAAGACCACCTTCTGTGCACTCTTCGTGAGCCCACAGCTTACAATTTGTGCATTGTATCCATTTTTCTCCCGGGTTTGCTCTCTGAATACTGTGGCATACAAACAAGGCAGTAGCACTCCTACTTTTCTGATGATGATTCCTGTTGTGTTTTAGTTTTCTTCCTTTTTGTAGTATTTCTTTTAGTCTTTCCTCCATCCAATCTTTTCTTAACTTGCTTAGCTTTGGTTCCTTTTCAGTCTGTTTTCATGGTCCTATCTTATCTTTTCTTTCTCTGATGTATCAGTGTAATTTGTAGACTTCCTGGTTTTCTGCCCTCTGTTTGTTTTCCTCGGAGGAGTTTTCGGTAATAGTCGTATTGCTTCCGGCATATATGCAAGTGGAGCCCGAGAAGATGCTGCATTTTCAGGTCGATTTATCAACGAAAGAATTGGTTGAGCATTTGTAGAGAGTTTGGGCGAAATTTGCTGAATACTAATACTGCTTTGACATCTGGGTGGTGTAGTCAAAGTCTCCGGACCTACATTCATGTTTTCTTGTTGAGTTCCTGGGACTGGTGAACTCTGTCGAATATTCATAGCCTGTTGTTGAGTAACAAGAGCTGCATGTACATTAGAGGCCTCCGCCGACTCTACTGGTAGTTTCTTAATTATAGAAGGCGATAGTGGTGGCGCTTCATCTTCGGGTTGTGCTAATATTCAGAATAGGAACAACCTCTACCTCTGTTGTATTTTCGGGGTTTGGCCTATCTGTCACAAATGCAGGAGCAAAACCTAGCTCAGTAAATAAATCCCGAATATATGGTAAATTCCAGTTTTGCGAAAGCCACGTTGAATGTTTGATTGTGTAAGAACAAGTGGCATAGCAGACGCTACAATCCCTGGAATTTCATAAATTGGCATTGTCTTTCCTGAGTGGCTTTGCATCACAGGTCGAATTTAGAACTTTCCTCAAAGGGCCGTATGCAGATCGATCAAGCGATTGGAGTCTGTGAGAATAGTGGGGAGGGAGAGATAGTAAGACAATTTCATTTTTCTTCCAAAAGTCCAGTGCCTTAATATGAATCTGTGAGGAGTGGTTATCGAGCACAAGTAACACTTTATGTGAAGGAGATACATTTGTATGTTTTTTGAAGTGTTCCAGGAAATGAATAAATGTTTCATTCTGCATCCAGCCAGAGAGTTTTGCAGTTCCAGCATATCCTACTGGTCCATCCCTGATAAAATCGTCTTGGTAACGCACTCGTGGAAAGACGAGGAATGGAGGAATTACATTTCCGATGGCATTAGCCACAAGGGCTACTTGACGAGCATCACGCCTAGCTACCACTCTGTCTGGCTTTTGGACTGAGGTTATGCCTGGTTCATCATATATATCTATAATATATATAAAATGCAACGTCTCTCTGTCTGTCTGTCTGTCCGTTAGTGCGCTTATCACTGGAGAACCACTTATCCGATTTACATACTTTTTTTTTTAAAACATACATATGTTCTCTGGCCAGGTTATAGGCTATATTTTATTACGATAGGTAGCATAAGGAATGAGCAGTGACCTAAAATAGTGAATGAAGTCGGAAAAAAGTTTGCCGCTAGCGCATTCCCCTTGTAATACACAGCCTAAACCATTAATTATGGAACAATATTATGTAGCAGAGAATATTTATAATCTATAATCTACAATATATATATAAAAATGCAATGTCTCTCTGTCTGTCTGTCTGTCCATTAGTGCGTTTATCACGCGAGAAGCACTTATCCGATTTAAGGGTCTTTTTTTAAATTCATACATATATTCTTTGGCCAGGTTATATAATAATAATCTATATCTATAATATATATAAAATGCAACGTCTCTCTGTCTGTCTGTCTGTCCGTTAGTGCGCTTATCCCTCGAGAACCACTTATTTGATTTACGTGACTTTTTAAGTTCGTACATATGTTCTCTGACCAGGTTATAGAGATTTATTATATCTATAATATATATAAAATTCAACGTATCTCTATCTGTCTGTCTGTCTGTCCGTTAGTTCGCTTATCACTGGAGATCCACTTATCCGATTTTCGTACTTTTTTTTAAAACATACATATGTTCTCCGGCCAGGTTATAGGCTATATTTTATTAAGTTAGGTAACATGAGGAATAAGCAGTGACGATAATAGTTAATCAAATCGGAAAAAAGTTTGCCGCTAGGGCGTTCTCTTGCAATACATTACCTAAACCACTAAATATGGAATAATATCATGTAGCAAAAGATATCTATAATATATATAAATGCAACGTCTCTCTGTCTGTTTGTCCGTTTATGCGCTTAGCACTGGAGAACCACTTATCCGATTTACTTGCTTTTTTTTAAAACATACGTATGTTCTCTGGCCAGGTTATAGGATATATTTTATTACGTTAGGTAAACATAAGGAATAAGCAGTGACGATAATAGTGAACCAAGTTGGAGAAAAGTTTGCCGCTAGCGTGTTCTCTTGCAATACAAACTGCCTAAAGCATTAAATATGGAAAAATATCATGTAGTAAAGAATATAATATATATATATATATATATATATATATATATATATATATATATATATATATAATGTAACGTCTCTCTGTCTGTCTGTCTGTCCGTTAGTGCGATTATCACTCGAGAACCACTTATCCGATCTACGTGTTTTAATAAATTTATACATATGTTCTATATAATTCGATATAAGCCTAGATAATGAGAGATAAGGTGAGATAATGGAAGATAAGGAGAAATAATGGGAGATAAGGAGAAATAATGGGAGATAAGCAGAGATAAGTCTAGATAATGGGAGTTATGGTGAGATAATGGGAGATAAGGAGAAATAATGGGAGATAAGGAGAAATATTGCAAGATAAGTCGAGATAAGCCTAGATAATGGGAAATAAGGTTAGATACTGGAAGATAAGGAGAAATAATGGGAGATAAGGGGAAATAATGGGAGATATTTTATTACGTTGGGTAACATAAGGAATAAGCAGTGACGATAGTAGTGAATCAAGTCCACGCGAGCGGAGCCGCGGGCCCGGCTAGTATATATATATATATATATATATATATATATATATATATATATATATATATATATAAATATATATATTTCTTGTGGCTTAAACTTATGACAGTCCATGACAATGGTCAAATTGTCGTAGAAACGATCTACGTTGCTTGTGTTAGAGCTAGTCGCTTTTGAAAGGGTTGTAGCTTGCGCTGCGCGTACAAACAGTTCATGGTTTCTTCTCATAAACATCCGAAACCATCCTTTACCAGCCATCTCGTTGTCATCCCAAGTTCGAGGTCGTGATAAGTTATACTTGATGGTTAGTTCGTATGCCAATTTTCTTACGTCCTTCTTAGATAGGCCAAAATATATATCTGCAGATCGAATCAAATATTTAGAAAGCTCTCACTCTTGCTCTTCATTAATAACTCAGTTGTGTGCTTTAACCCCATGTCTTTCTGACACACGACGACCTATTTCAGATTTAGGAGTAACTTTGGAATCTGTCTCTCTGTCAGAAACAACCTTTCTTGCCAATAAGAAGAGGCTCTGGAGCCCACAAAACTTTGATGTTGTGTGGTTACAAATAAGGACTCAACAAACCACAAGGTTAAACTATATCCTCTATCGACCACCAAGTGATACCAACTTTAGAACACTTTTCGCTTCTCTTGCAGACCATCGATCATTTACAAACTAACTATCCAAGTGCCGAAATTGCCATCCTGGGCGACTTTAATGTCGACAATATCAACTGGCTTAAATCTTCGAATACTACCAACGAACAAGGTCGTGAAGCTGAATCATTCTCAAACAGTTGTGGCTTAACTCAGCTTATTGACGAACCAACACGGTTCCCTGATCGAGAGGGGGAGTTCGCCAGTCTTTTTGATCTGTTTTTTACCACCTGTCCGGAGATTTACACGGTCACCGTAAATCCACCGTTAGGTTCTTCCGACCATAAACTGCTTTCGACATCCAGTATCCTACCAATCAGTGACAGAGAGGCGCCTAAGCCGCTCAAGATTTGGTACTACAAATCTACTAAATGGAAAGATCTCATGCCATATGGTCGAACTTCGCCTTAGATGGACATTTGTTTTCGATCTGACAACCCATCTGACTGCGCCAGGGAGGTCTTCGATGTTATTTTGGCTGATATGGAAGCTTACATCCCTTTTCGAAGAAATACCCCTCCAACGGCAAGCCTTGGTTTGACCGAAAATGCAAAGAAGCTGTTGCCTACCGACAATGGCGTGAAAATCCTAACACCATAAATCGTAACACCTTTGTTCGTGCCCGGAACAGATGCAAAGGAATTATCGACGAAGCTAAGGAGGCACATAATCAACGAATTAACGCTTGTCCCAACAATTCCAGGTCCTTTTGGGCAGTCGCTAAGACAGTTAGTCAAAATTTCACCAAATTCACTATACCACCACTCACACGGCCAGATAATTCTATTGCAACGACATCTGTGAGAAAACGAACTTGTTGGTTGAACTCTTTGCTTCACATTCTACTGTCGATTTCCAAGGAAAAACACCACCTACTATTCCCATATTGCAGTCACGAATGCCCGATGTTGTCTTCAGACAGCGTATCATAAAGCGTATTTTAATGAAGCTAAACACCAAAAAGGCTTCTGGTGCTGACGTAATACCCGCCATAGTTCTCAAAAGCTATGCGAGGGAACTAACACCAGTTTTCTGTAGACTTTTCAACCTATCCTACAGAAAGGGAATATTTCCTTTCTGCTGGAAATGTGCCACAGTTCAGCCGATACTTAAAAAAGGCAAGAAGACCTTGCCAAATAACTACCGACCAGTCGCACTGCTTTCAATAATATCGAAAGTGATGGAAAATGTTATCAATCAGCATCTTCTAAAATATCTTGAATTCAACATTATTAGCGATCACCAATATGGCTTTCGTAAGCATAGATCAACAGGAGATCTTCTAACTTATGTAACACATGTTTAGAATAACGCAATTGCTTTGGAGAATCTCGAGCGGTTGCTCTTGACATTTCCAAGGCATTCGATCGTATTTGGCACGATGGACTGTTGAGTAAGCGACGCTCTTATGGTATGTCTGAAAAGTTTTGTTTGTGGCTCTCATGTTTCCTCAGAGATCGTTCTTTACGAGTGGCGGTCGATGGATTTTGTTCTGACGCCTTCACTATTAACGCCGGTGTGCCCCAAAGCTCCATACTGTCTCCTAATCTCTTTCTCATTTGCATTAACGATCTGCTAGAAAAGACCGTAAATCCAATCTACAGCTTTGCAGATAACAGTATGCTTATCTCTTCATTCATTTTGAACGCTCGGACATCGGCTACTCAGGGGAATATCCGCAGACAGAAGGAGGTCGTTCAACTTAACGAAGACCTAGAAAAAATTCTATCTTGGGGTGACAGTAACCAAGTGGAATTTAACGCTACAAAAACCCAGGCGGCAGTTTTTTCTAAAAAAGTTAACGTTGCTGAACCCGACATAGTTATGTCGGGGCACTCCATTCCCCTAGCATCGTCACTCTATTTGTTGGGCATTAATTTGGGAGCAAATATGTCCTGGCATTAACATGTTCCAGGTATAGCAAGGAGAGCTTCTCAAAGGTTGGGGATATTATTTCGAACCAGAAAGCTTTACACTTCACAACAACTGTTAATTCTTTATAAAGCTCAAATTCGACCAACTATGGAATACTGCTCCCATGTTTGGGCTTCGCTCCCAAACACACACTACATTTGTTTGATTCTGTTCAAAGAAGAGCTGTTCGTCTGATCAGAGACTCGGAACTGACCGTCGGCCTTGATTTGTTGGAACATCGAAGAACTGTTGGCGACTTGAGTCTCTTCTACAAGTATTTTCATGGAAAGTGTTCGAAGGATATAGCCCGCTTAATTTCTCCCAGAGCGGTGCATGTTAGAAATACACGTCGCGCTAATACTTCACATCCGTATGAGGTTCAGCTTGTTACTCCGCGTACAACGCTTTTCAATCAGTCTTTTATATGGAGAATATCATCCCTTTGGAATAATATGCCCAGGGCTGTGTTTATAGCGATTCAAGAACAACGTGAATCGCTTTTCCCCCACGCATGCCGCTCCTGGAGCGCTTTAGGGACTTCCCTGTAGTACGTGTGCTAGTCATATAAAAAAAGTCTTGATTTTCTTTGTCGCCAGATGCATCTCGCTTTTATATATATATATATATATATATATATATATATATATATATATATATATATATATATATATATATATATATATATATCTTAGGAGCGAACAGAGGTTCACTCCATTCTTCTCCGTCGCTTTTCGCAAAGAATTTCCTGCTTTTACCTCCTCATAGGCGTCTTTGTACCTCGATAAGTCAACTTGCCCCCTCGAAGTCTTTCTTGCACGTACCCTCGGCATCTAGAAAACAAGAAAATTAAATAAATATATTGTTTCAACCGTACCCACAAAAAATGTTTCAACCATCCTCAACCCCCCATTAGGTACAAAACAGTTTATAATAACGGTGGCAATAATTTCACATTAAAACTAATCACGCTGCCATATTCTACAAGCTTTATTTCAAACACAAAAAAACACTAAATACTCTCACTTTAATAAAAGACATACTTAGTTTTACTTATCAAAACACAATAAGCCTACTATATATACAACTGCAGTGTGCTGTGAACGATGCAACACTGAAGTTCGTGTTCGGACTTATCTGCTTCGTTTGCCCCTTGCACCCCTCACCTTACCGCACACGGTTCGAGATATATTAACTCTGTTCTAACCGTTTTTTGTTTTAACCGCAACCAGTCTATCCTATCAGCCAAGATAACATTCTTGAGTGGATAATAATTTATTTTTCGAAACCTAGCGTTTATTATCCATGAGTATGCACTCTTTCATTTCTCCATCTGTGACCCTTCTGGGCTACATTCGTCCATTCCTAACATCATCATACCATCTTAGTATGTGACGTCCTGAGCACTTGATGCCTATATAGTCTGTCAAGTATCATGACCACTCGTATACTTGAAAAAATGTATTTCGAGATTTTTTTTTGCACTCAGTGTATTCTTTGGTGTGCTAACAACGGCGCAAAAACCTTAGTAAGTTATGCAATCGCCTTCTGCATCAACAATCGCCAGGCATCTTCTAAGCATTCTATCGACGAGATTTTCTGCATAATTTTTCGAATCTCGCTAGACAATCGATTCAAAGTCCTGAGAATATTTTCTCTGCGCGTTCTCTTAACAAGGGATCAAACGTTTTCAATAGGGTTGGCGTCCGGCGACTGCGAGGGCCACTCTAGTATCTTATCGTGGGCCCAAGCTTGCCGCTTCGTGACGTGATTTTCGCCCAGCAAAAGTTTCTTCAACGTGCTTCGGAATTTGTCATCATGAGCACGAAGATGTTGTCGAATGGTCTCATGTAACACATTCAAATCCGATTTTCTTAATTTTGCCACTCCTTGACGCAGCGTCAATTTAGTGTGAAAACAAAGACACGATTCGTTTTTCGACTGTCGGAGTGACATTACCTACCGAGCCACGTTTTGGCAAGTCGTCGACATTTTTCGTCTCGTCCACAAACGATACCGACTTTTTAATATATTTAGCGGCCAAAGAATGTGTCATTGTAGGCCTTTTTGGACGAGAACAAAGAAAGGCTGCCACGACCCGACGTACAAATAAGTGACTCATTTTGAATTGTACCTGATTTCGACGAAAGTTCGGAACCGACTGATACTTTTACTACAATGCGTTATAGACAAAGGTTGCCACTACCGATTTTTTGTTGAATCGCTAGAATCAGATCTACCAAAAATGAAGTATCGCGGACACGTTCTTACTTGACAGACTTTATGTTAGTGGTTAGTTGTGCAGCTTCAAACTAGCTTGATAAACAAAGGGCCAGTTCTTATTTTATTTAGTTTTGTAGTTTAAGGCGTTGTTAGAGAAAGATAAAATCATTACTAGCCGTCTAATTTTTATTTTCATCTTTTAACCTAGATGATAAGGGACAATAAAAACTGGTTAATTATCATTGCCAACACTAAAATATAATACTTTAATTATTGCGAAATGTTTATTAAGTTCTAATAAAGTCGCCAACATGTTTTGACATAATCATGCCACAAGCATAAGAAAGGTAACCCACTGGAAGGATCAAATGGTTGAAGAATGTAGAACTAAAATAGTTCAAGTCTAAAAAGAGTTTTTATAATAAGGGAGTTTTGCACCGTACAGTAGTAGTTTTTAGAAAGAGAACTAAGTTTAGTTTTAGTGTAAGTTAAATAGAGGTAATTATATTTATAAAACAAATAATAAAGAGATTTTGTAACGCTTATTGTCAACAGTCCTTTATCGGCATCGTTATTAAAAGCATGTGCAATATAGACGCTAAGGAATTGCACATAAATAAGATTTTGCAACTCTTAAAATAAGCACTTCCTTATTGCGTGTCTTTATATTAGCGAAGTGAAGAAGTGAACATAACCTCATTTTTTTCTAGCTCATTTCTTCTGTGATTTTTGTGATTTGTTTCCTTTTTTTTTTTGTTTTATGAATTAATAAATCGAAAACGTGTTAAGAAGGCCCAAATAGATTGAACCTTAATTTAATGCGCTGTACTTACAATCACTGTTGATTGCTTTTAACATAAAAATTTTTGTTACGGAGGTATAAAATGATCAATGACTTCATAAAACACACCCCGAATGAGTTTTGAACAAAGTTTGTTTTCGATTTTTGTTGAAAACTTCAAATTTTTTTTTTTTTATACCAGATAAAATTATTAAAGGTGATAATTTTCGTTCAATTTACACCCTGTGGAGAATATTCCAGAATTTTTTCAAAACTTTTTGGACAGTAGTTTTCGAGATAAGTGGGGGACAGCGATTTTTCGCAATTTTTTAAAAATAGAGAAAGAAAAGTGTGCGCAAGTATTACATTATATGTATATGTTTTTGAACTTGTGTTTTTACAAGCTTCTATTTGACAATCTACTCGATGACCTGGTATTTTTTTTTTCTTTTCCGCCCCATAAAAGTAACCCCTTAAGTCAAAATTTAACTTTCCAAACACGGCTCTGATGAGGCCACCAATTTCTATATTAGTGCCAAATTTCAACGTTTCTATGTCAAATAGTTTCGGAGAAAATCGGATGTGACAGACGAACAGACAGACGGACAGACAGACATTGAAGTGATCTTATTTTTCTTTTTTTTTAAATAATATAAAGAAAAATATGCGTAAGTATTACATTATATATATTTTTGAACTCGTGTTTTCACAAGCTTTCATTTGACACCCACTAATTTTTTTCGCTTCCGATTTTACCCTCAAAAACTAATCCTTTAAGTCGAAATCTAACTTTCAATTCTCATATTAGTACCAAATTTTAACTCTCTATGTCAAATGGTTTCGGGGAAAATCGGGCGTGATAGACGGATAGGCAAACGGAGAGATAGACGGACAAATACCGAAGTGATCTTATAAGTGTTCCGTACGGAACACTAAAAATTACCACACATCTGCCATTTAGTATGAGAAAAAATATGCAGTAGATAAAGTTAAAAAATGTACTTAAAAATACACAAGTCTGCAAAAAAAAAAAAATTTAGAGCTGTTTTGGTTTTTTTTGCGTAATTCTTATGTTTTTGGGTGTACTGAATCCGAAAATGACTTTCATTTTGTCACAGAACGTCACGTTTTCTGACAATGTAGGTATCTATGTTAAACAAGTTATCATCTTAAAATAAAAGATAAAAGACTAAAAAATTTTTTTTTAATTTATAATTGCGTAACAAAACTTATTTTTTTATCTAAAATACATTCATTAGTAAGCACTAAACACATTTCTTTTTCCCAGTGAGACTCCTTTTGGTACATTTTCGCTTGTAGGAAGCATCTAGAAGGTCTCTCTGAAGCGTTCAACAGTAGTCTGCCATCATTGAGACGCTCCATCTTCCCTGGTATCTTTTTTTCCATCTCCTTAATATCTTGGTGAAATCGTTCACCTTGCTCTTCATTCAGATCTCCTAAATTTTCTGGAAAGTAGTCGAGGTGGGAATGAAGAAAATGTACTTTTAAACTCATTAGGCAACCTAAAGCTTGAAATGCTTTTAACATTCTTTTGACGATTTGTTTGTAGTTAGGGTCTTTGTTATTGCCTAAAAATTTCTCTATGACCTCTTTAAAGGCAATCCACCCTTCTCTTTGAGGATCCGTTATGGTTGTGATGAATTGTGGATCAGCCATAAGCCGTCTAATATCTGGTCCAACGAAAACACCTTCCTTCAACTTTGCCTCCGAGAGGCCTGGAAACTTTGATATTAAGTATTTGAAGCAATTTCCATCTCTTGGAAGTGACTTTACAAATTGCTTAATCACTCCCAGCTTTATGTGAAGCGGTGGTAGAAGAACTTTATGAGGAGGCACCAAAGTTTCATGCAGGACGTTTTTTTCGTCAACTTTAAGCTCCCTCGGAGGCCAACACTTTTTGATCCAGTGATTTGCTCGGTCTCTACTATCCCATAGACACAAAAAGCAAGGGAATTTGGTAAACCCAGATTGTTGTCCGAGCAATATGCCCAAGATTTTTAAATCACCGCACACTTGCCAACCGTGGTCTTTATATTTTAATTTGCAAAGAACCAATTCCAAGTTCTTGTAGGTTTCCTTGAGGTGTACAGAATGACCGACAGGAATGGAAGCATAGAAATCGCCATTGTGAAGCAGAACTGCTTTAAGGCTTCTTTTTGAAGAATCTATGAAAATACGCCACTGTGCTGGGTCGTTTGAAATCTTAAATTTATCCATCAAACCTTCAATATTGGTACAATAAACCAACTCGTCCTCTTGGGCAAAGTAGGAAGTGAACTGCTTCTCACGATATCTAAACCAGGAGGAAGACACTTCCGGCAAAAGTAAGTTCCTGCTTTTGAGCCTTAATCCAAGCAACTCAGCAGCGTTTTTGGGAAGATTCAAGTCTCTTACCAAAACATTTAGCTCGCCCTGGGAAAATAATTTCGGACTGCTGTCATCTTCAAATTGAAAACTTGACTTGTCATCGGGTTCAGGTACAGCACCATCTTCGTCAGAACTTGGAATCTCTTCCAAGGTAGCAGGGGTCTTGGGCACTGGTATTTCGGTCCCATGAGGGATGGGACGAATAGCTGATTGCAGATTGGGGTATTAAATGGACTGCTTCCATTTTAAATTATACCCTTTCACATTACACGAACAAAAGTAACAATCATCACTATGGTTCTTTTGCTCGCGCCATACCATAGGAATCGCATATCGGAAAGCTTTTTTCTTGCCCTTAAACCAATTTCGAAGGTCTTTAACACATCGTTTTCAGATTTTATGAGGTGCCCAAACTTTATCCTGATCTCCAAGTTTTAAGCCAAAATACGTGAAGTATACTTTTTTTACAAAGTCCGTAATATTAAGTTGTTGCTTCAATACCATATATTCGCCACAAATATAACAGAAACTGTCAGATGAATTCACACTCTTCCGCACAGATGACATTGCGCTATACTGAACCAAGATCTATAAAACAATGACGAGTTAACATTTAATTGTACCGCGCCACTTTCTACACTATCGGAGCGCGCACGTTCTGGTTACAACGTTTATGTTTGTTAATTTAGCTCACACAGGGCGTTCTTTATTTAGAAAGTAATGATAGTTATGGCCTGTATACATTTAAAAACAGTAATCAAAATAAAATTGTACCTATTTATTTATGACTTCAAGTTAGCCCAAAAAAAAACTTTTTTTTATAATAAAATTTTGCGTTTTGCAAGATAACCTGACGTTCTGGAATTTTTTGAGTATTTTTTTAGTTTTCAGAACACCTAAATGCATAGAAATCAGTTGAAAACATGCAGACAGTATTTTTGTTGCAGACCTGTGTTATCATCAAAAATATGTAAAAAATGTAGCATCGCATTAAAAAACAAAAGAAAGTTAGGTTAGGTTTGTATATATCTTTTATAAAAAGCTTTTTTAGAGAAAATCACTAAACGACTCTTTGATATCTGTGGAAGGGAAATGGTTACCACCACGCCTATTAATATTTGTCAATACAAAAAGTTTCTAAATTAAGTTGTTGTTTTTATCTTTCCCCGTTAATATGAATCGTTCAGATTGGAAAAATGATGCTTTACTTTACCTCACCCACGAAATGATTTTGGTGCATTTCCAAAATATAGATATAGATAGAGATGATATTTTCCTAATAGTACACAACAGTTATTAGCACTACTCCAAGCACTTTATTTTTGAGCTCGCCATCAGTTAAACTAACTTTGTTAGAATCATCAGGAGCGATTAGTTAGCCGACAGCCAATCATCGCTCTTGATGATGCTGACATGGTTATAAAGACTCGTGTCGAGTACAAAAACAAAGTGTTGTTACTACTCAATATATATTACCACTACACCAAATACTTTATTTTTGTCTTCGATGTTCATTTCGCTAACCATGTTAGCTTCATCAGAAACGATAATTGATTAAGTCTTCATCGCTCCTGAGGAAGCTAACATCGCTAGCGAAACGCGTGTCGAGTGCAAAAATAAAGTGTTTGGTGTAGTGGTGATATTACTGAGTATGTCTTTCCAAAGATTCCAGAATCTCAACATAACCCTAATACTAATTGGTCGTCGTTAGAATTTCAATTTTAGTGTGTTTTCTTTTTTTTTATTGTTCACTTTCCCATCTGAGTAGGGTTTTTACCCTTTTTCATATCCTGAGGATATCGGCGGTGATGTCCTAATACCCCTCAACGTTGTCCAAGTGCCGAAATATTTTTGTATTTCTCAGCACCTTTTAGACAGCGCGGTAGTGATGCCACGGACGTTATTACTACCTATGTACGTGGCCAGGCCAAATATACTTAAATAAATTATTAAATAAAGTATACCGACCTGCCGGGATTGGGACCCGAGACCTTATGTACCGCGAGGAAGTTGCTACGCTACGGAGTCACGGGCCGCCACTTACCTTTTATACATTAGAACCAGTTTCTCACGTTCCTCTCCTTTAGTAGCTCTCCAATCGTTGCACTGCCCATATGGCAAGGGATTTTCAAACTTTAGGTCTTGTAGTGCACACTAGAGCTCTCTTTCTGGCAGTGTATCGGTCTTTTTATTTCCCTGGACACCTGTATAGCCAAATACCCAGAGGAGAAGCAGGTTATTTCTGTTCACTAGATGGGCAAGCATGTCTTGACACTTGCTTAGTACCCTAGCATGTTTTAAGTATAACAGCTTGATTCTACTGCTTGAATAAATGTATACGGTCTTACGTGTATGTTTTTTTCATCATATTCCAGTCCTACATAAGTATGACATATAGTTCCTGTTGAAACACTGGTGCATAGCTGCCTGGGGACACTGATAGCTCTGTCCTTCTTTATAGGTAGTAAGCGCCTATTCAATACTTATCCGATAGATTACTGTGAGAGAATCACCAAGACTTAAATCTGACGATTATCCAATGAGTAGTTTGTTTCTGCAGCCATCCAAATTACTGGCTAATCAACAATAGATCGAAGAGACTATCTTGAAAGGAACACTAAAACAAAATTCAAAACTGAATTCAATGCAATTTATGGAGATGTAGCTTCTGCTTTTATAACTGTGAGAACCTTAACTGCAATTTTTAACGTGGAAGAATAAGCATTTTCCACGAGTCAACGACAAGAAACTATGGAGAAATATGTCAACTAAATCGTAACAGTTTGAGAGTCATAACGGAGACTATTGTTATCTCGGACGAAGAGAAACAAAAATTATAGATCGAGAACTGAAATTGAGAAAGCTGAGTGCGCCCACTGTTAATCCAAATTGAGAGGAGTTGAACATTTATTAATCATGTCTTGAGCATTTAAAGTAGAGTAAAAAATGTTTTTTTGCTATTTTTTATAACTGTTAAGGAGACCTGAATCTACTGCCTTTTCATCTACCAATATTTTACAAATCCCATGGTTATCCATCGTGATATTTTGTTTGAGGCAAAAGTAATGTGTGTTGTTAATAACTATTTTCTTGTTTAAATCAGACTTATTATTCACTACACGGTTTTTGGAAACGCTGGGCCAAATGTATTAAGGAGAGCTATGTTGAAAAATAAAGTTAATGTTTAGCTTTTGTTCACTTATATCAATCATTCACACATTCTTGTTTAATTCAAATATATTTTTTAGGTTAACGTAAAAAGACTTTTTGCAACAAGTTGCAATGTATTATTTGCAATCTATTATTATGGTGCTTATCTGTCAATTTGGTCTAACAAGAATTTAATAATTTTTTATTGATTATATCATTATTCGATTTAGAACGTGACTATATTGCAATAATTGGCTTTTTAGTTGGCAATAGCTAGTGACAGTTTGTCTGCCCTTGTTTTATTACTAATAGGTATGTAAAGGTTAATTGTACTAATAAAATTTTCTGCAACCAAGTGAGTTCTGTGTTGCCCTTTGCAATAAATGAGGTGCTTACGTGTTGAAATATATTGTCTTATTTTCTGCTTCTTCAATTCATTACCAAGGTTGACCTTCATCAGGACTATAGGTATCCTTGAGAACAATTTTTTTTCCCCTTCATAACGCCTCCACAACTACATTGTTCCTAATCTACACTTGGGATTTTAAAAGGGGCACAGTACCTCTATGACATTGTTAAATGTTTTGAACACCGTTGAAGGGATGTTGGCAATTTAAGACTTTTCAGAAATTGCTTTACTTATCACGATTCTCGTCTATATAACAAAACCCCTAAACATTAAAAAACCGTTAGCATGGAACAATTTAAAGTAAAATACAAGGATATTCTGCTGAACCAACAGAGTGTTTAGATTATTAAACATTCTCATGAGCACTGCTTTCTCAACATATTATTTAACTGATGACATAATATATATGTATATATATATATATATATATATATATATATATATATAAGCATGTTGATGATAGTTTTTTATTATTACCATCATTAAATCAGAAATCCATAATAGATTATATTATAACTAAAGTTCAATCCACATACAATATATACGACACCAGAGTTAAGAGAGGAGCCAACTGTGACACAGATCACCATCTATTGGCAACTAAAATAGTGTACCCTTTTTCATCAAAAAAACAATAAAAATTTATAAATTTATCCACAGACGAAGACAAGATAGAAATAAAAATGAAAAGATACAAAACTTATCTATTTCAACACGAAAGTATTAAAGAGCTTTATCAAAGAAGATTACACAATGAATTACTTACACTGGAACCAACCAAAGATATAGAGCAAGAATATGAACGCATTAAAAAAGTGATCCACAAGGTGGCACAAGACACTTTAGAAGAGTATAAGTGGGAAGAAAAAAAAACATGCAAATATTACATAACAGAAGAATTAAAAGAACTAATAGAGGAAAAAAATAGATTACATAAAAAATATTTAACATACAAATCAGAAACTACCCGGGCAGAATACAAAGAAAAAAATAGAGAGGTACGTAAGAAAATAAAAAAAGAAAAAAATGAATACTGGGAACGAAAATGTGCACAGATTAACACGTATATTGGAGGAGCACAATCGACAGAAGTGTGGCAAACCATCAAAAATATGAAAACGAACAACAAAGAGAGGGCCGTAAATTTAATACCCCTGGAAGAATGGAAAAATTATTACGTTATATTACTAACTGAAAACAGACAAGAATTCCTCAGTATAGAGGACAATGAATCAGAAGACACAGAGGGAAAGGACTGGGATGAAATAACCATGGAGGAAGTACAAGCAAATCTAAAAACGATGAAGAATGGAAGCGCGGCCGGACCAGGTGGTATCTCTGCAGAAATGATTAAAAATGGAGGTATAACCTGTGGAGAACAATAACTAGCTTAATTAATAATTGTATATCACAAGAAAGAACACCTACCGAATGGAAAAAAAGTTACATTTCATCAATCTATAAGGAAGGAAATAGAAAAGACCCTAATAATTATAGAGGTATATGTGTTACAAGCACTACGAGCAGACTGTACGGTAAAATATTGCAGAAATAATTAAAGGAAAGATATCTGAAAACCAAAGCGGATTTACTCCGGGTCGGTCGTGTATAGACAACTTGTTTACTTTACAACAATTGATAGAGAAGATCCAAAAAGATGACGAAATACATATGACCTTTATAGATCTTAAGAAGGCATACGATAGTGTACCGAGAAATAGACTTTGGCATGTCTTGAGAACAGTAGGGATAAAAGAAGAGATGATAACAACAATAAAAGAGTTATATAAAGAAAATATAGGATATATGAAACAAGGACGCTATCTCTCGGAAGCTATCCACATTACAAAATGTCTAAGACAGGGTTGTTGCCTTTCGCCAATCTTATTTAATATATTTGTAGACGACGCTCTAAAGAAATGAAACCGCAATTGCCAAAGCATGGGCATCCCCATTAGTGACAAACACCTATTATCGTTAAACTTTGCAGACGATCAAGTAATAATAACACAAGATGCATTCGATATGGAATATGTATTGAAGAGATTATACACAGACTACAAGGAATGGGGACGAGAGGTGAGACGGAGTATATGGTTATGAACTCGAAAATAGAATTTGATGTCTTAATTAACAACGATACACATGTCAAACAAGTCAAGGAATTTAAATATCTAGGCGTACTGATTGACAACAAAAATGGTATAGATAAAAAGAAAATACAGAATAAAATATAAAAAGCCAGGAGGATCATAGGAGTTCTTAACTCAATATGATGGGATCAAAACATAACTACACAAAACAAAAAGAGAATTGGAAGAACAATGGTAGAATCGGTTTTAAATTATAGTAGTGAACTGTGGGTAATGCAAGAAGAGGATAAAAGAAAAATAACGACGATAGAGATGGATTACTTGAGAAGAAGCGCCGGAGTGTCCAAATTCCAACACATAACAAACCAAGAAATACGCAACAGAACAGCAGCAACAGAAACAATTATACAAAGAATAGAAAATAGGGGATTAAAATGGTTTGGACACCTACTCAGAATGAACGATACAAGATGGCCCCAAAGGCTCTTGACATGGAAACCATCGGGAAGAAATAAAGAAGGACGACTACGTAGATCCTGGAATGAAGATATACTCAGACATTATTACTATAGGCAGAAGTAGCGGATTTTTGGATGTGTATGTATGTGTTTATGTATGTATGTATATGTATTTATATAATATTTTTATATTTCGTTCTTCTTTCTCACATTTAATCAATGTGGTTCCATATTTGGCTGACGGGCCTAAGCCAAGTCAGCACAAACGCTATTACCATTCTATATTAAGGAATGACCTGACAATGCTACATGTTTTCAAAATCACTGACTTCTAAATGTTTTTGTTTATGTTTGTGTTAAGTCTTAATGTGGTGTGAATGTTGTTGGTGTAAGGCCTGTGGCTGATATGATGAGGGGACAGTGATGATTTTTTCTTGTTTCCATAGCCCTTTTATTTCTGTTGCAAGGTATTTGGAGATTTTTCTGTATATTTCGTTTGGATGTTTGTGTCGTTGGGACAGCTCTGTCAAATAGATAGGCGACTTCTCTTTTTTGCATTGAAAAGTAATATGGGGTCTATTGGCGGGGACTGTTTTTTATCTGTATGGATACCGATGTCCCAGTAGAGCTTGTAGTCTTTATTTTCAAGTATGGATGTTGGTGTGTAGTTGTAGTAGGGATCTGTGTTTTCTATGAGTTTGTATATTATGGCTAGTGCTTGGTGAACTACTTTTGCCGCTGAGTCATGTCTGGTTGTGTATTCCGTTCCGGCTAATATTTTACGTCCGCTTGTTATGTGTTCGATCGTTTCTTTATGCTGGTGGTATTTCCTGCATCTGTCTTCTGTAATAGTTGGGTCTTTGATGATATGCTTTTGCTAGTTTCTAGTTAATAAGACTTTATCCTGGATGGCAAGAAAGAAGCCTCCTGTTTCAGGGAATAGCTGCCCCTCCTGTAACCAGATGTATGATTGTTTTTTATTTACGTGGTCTGTTGTCACTGTTGTTGTGCGGAGGCTGTTTTTTTTTTCAATTTAATAGTTTTTTGGCAACTTTTAGTGTGTTTTCTGAAAAAACCTCACGGTATATGGCTTTTTTTTTTGATTTTTTGGATTCAGCATAATAAAATACTTAAGAAAACACGTGTCTCATTTAAAAGATAGATAATATTTTTGTTGCATATCTGTGTTATAATTTTGTTTCCTTAATTTGTTGTTGTCATGATTTCTACGTTTTTTATTTCAATTTAATTTTTATAATTTATATGCGTTCATGAGAACATAATATATCACTAATCTTAATTCTAGGTAAATATCAGCACTACAGAATACTCGTATCATCCTTAGAAAAGTTGGTGGATTGACAAGGTAAGTCAGTAAGTAAGATACAATAATTAGCTCTGCACGGGGCTCCTTTAAACCAAAGATCGACAGAAAAATATTAGCAAAGACTCAGCCATGTTCATAAAACATTAGCAGTTATTTATCCTACTCTTATCTATTGAACAATTTCGGGACGCGTTTCGTCGAATCATGACTTGTCAGTCTCTTTGGCGAGTTATCGTGTCCCTACATGGATAGACAGATTAGAGAACAGTAAATAGTTGCCAAAGTATGTTCAGTTTTGATGGTTGGCATTGAAGTATTTATTTTATTACAAAATTCTACAACATTTTGTCGTAAAGGGAAATATATATAAACTGCCACCTAGATGAATCACACCTACGAGAGACTTGGAGAGATTTTACGAGACATTTTTTTTATAATAAATTTAGGTTATCTACCTAGCTATAAAGAAAAATTAGCAGAGCTTCGAAAAAATTAACCTTCTAATAAATAATAAAATCACTGGAAATACCGAATTTTTTCAAGGTTGTCAAATATTCTACTCAGCCAATATTATATTTTCATGCAGCTTTTAAAAAAACATCCTATTCGCAAACTAAACGAGCAATTTAATTTCTTTAGAGCCCTACTTGAAATAACATCAAAATAGATCCTGTTTTTATACTAGAGTTCTATGATAAGTACCTGGCCTTGACAAGAAAAAAACATTTTTATGTGTAAAATTTATTTTGTTTTTCAACATAGTCTCCATTTAGCTCGACACACTTAGTCCAACGTTTTTCTATCTTTTGTTTCCCCCATCTGAAAAATACGATTTCTCCAATCCTTCAAAATACGCGATTTTCAGCAATCACCTCATCGTTTGAGCTAAATTTTTTTCCGCCGAGCCATTTTTTCTTATTCGAAAATAATCACTGTGGGCTAAATCTGGCGAATATGGTGGATGCAGAAGCCATTTGTATCCCAACTCGTGGAATTTTGTCGTGGCGATGATACGAGTGTGCACATGTGCATCGTTTTGGTGAAAAAGAATTTTTTTTCTTCGTCAGATGCGGACGTTTTTCGTTCACAGTATGGTTAACACGATCCAATAAGCTGCACTTTGTATTAATCGTTTTGCCCTGTTCAAGGTAATCGACGTGAATTATGCCGCGTGCATACCAAAACACTATGGCCATGACTTTGTCGCCTTGGCCTTCTTTGGCGCCGGTTTGCCACGGAAAACCCCTGTTTGGACTGTCCTTTGGTCTCTGGTGTGCTGTAATCAATCCATGTTTCGTCAGCAGTTATGAATCGACACGAAATCTTATCCCGATTGCGCTTTAACAACGCCAAACATTTTTTTGAAGTTGACACACGTGCGTGTTTTTTGTCAGTTGTGAGCAATCGCGGCACCCATCTTGCGGAAAGCTTTCTCATATCCAAATGAGTTGTGAAAATGTTCTGCATCTGTTTAGTTGATATGCCCACAGTTTCAGCAATCTCACGCATTTTCACTCTCCGATCATTTATCACTATATCGTGGATTTTTTCAATCATTGTTGTTATGGCCGCATTTGGACAACCTGGACGTTCTTCAATAAAAATGCTTTTACGGCCACGTTTGACTGCAGCTGTCCAATATATTATGGTTGATAACCAAAAGACAGAGTCCTCATAAACTTCGCTATTTTCTCATCATTCGTTTTCTTTTTTTTTAAAAACAAATATTTTATCATTACTCGATATTGAGTTTTTTCCATTGATGTAAAATCACAAAAGTTGTTCTATTTGAATGGCTGCCTCTCACAAACTAAATCACGCAGCGACTTGAAAATTTGAAAGGATACTTGTGAAAGGTTATGTTTACGTAAAGGTCCTTTTACACGGTCTTATCAGTCCTCAGTTCAGTTTCAGTTTCAGTCGAACTGTCAATCTTTCCTATGTGTAAAAAGGAAAAACTGAAAACAGAACTGAAACGGAGACTGACACCTGACGGGATGGGGTAGACCTATTTGTTTCATTTCAGTTCTTAGAATTCCTGTGTGTAAACAAACGCGTCATGCCTCGGTCCATTTGCTCACGTCAGTTCTTATGAAAATCTGGCTCAGTGTACATATGAATTGCAAATGTCTCTATGTCCAAAAAGGAACACGAGTTTGTTGTAGAATTCATTGAAATTTATAAAATGTCTCTGGGTTTGTGGAACAAAACGGACCCAAACTATCACGGTGTAAATGTTAGGAAGGCTGCCTACACTCTCTTATTGGATTAATATCGCGAATGCGACGAAAAGGCAACAAAGGCGATGGTAAAATCCAAAATTAATAGCCTACGCTCAACTTATAACAAAGAACTTAGAAAAGTTAAATATAGTAAAAGAAGTGGAGTAGGAAATTAAGAAGTATACAAACCATCACTGTGGTATTATGACCTTCTTTCGTTCGTCAGCGACCAACAGCCGATTCTAAGAAGTGTCTGTACTATGGGGAGTAATAGCCTACCTCATGTTGGTATTCTACTTTTGTATAATAGGTGTCACAAGGCGTAATAATACCAAGATACATATTCTCATTCATCCGTAAATAGTTCAGTCAATTATATGGTCCAAAGTGAAGTTCTTTCATTAAATTTACATGCCACAGTGAATTCCAGGGTATCAAGCTTTACTCCATCGGGTTCTTTTCTTCTACCGTTTCTTCAACGCCACAGCTAAGGCTACTGCAGTGAGACAGTCTTCACACATGAGTTATTTTACACATGTACCCTTTGGCACAGTATGACAACACGTGTTTTAAACGCGAAACACGCATAACACTTTGAAAGTGCAACTCAGACTGAGAACTGAACTGACGGTGTAAAAACAAACATCCTTCCGAACTGAAATGAAACGAAAACTGAAACTGAGACGGAACTGAGAACTAATATGACCGTGTAAAAGGGCCATAAAGTATAATTTTTTAAATAGTACTTATCATTTTTTTTTTATGGGTCTAGCACACGTGCTGCAGGGAAGTCCCTAAAGCGCTCCAGGAGCGGCATATGTGCGGAAAAAGCGATTCACGTTGTTCTTGAATCGCTGTGGGAAACACAGCGCTGGGCAAATTGTTCCAAAGGGATGATGTTCTCCATATAAAAGGCTGCATACAACCCTCGTAAAATTTTAAAACACTTAAGTGTGTATTACCTGATTATTAATTATTTTTGAAAATTTTCCATTTCGTCTTATCTTTCTACGATTCTACTTCAAAACTTTTCGCTTTATACTAATTTGGAGTACTGGTAAACTTATCAGTTTTTTTTCCATTTACGGCCATTTATCATTTTTTTTTGTAGGTTCTAGAAACACATTTATTTTTGAAACTTTTAGTACTGTCTTTTGCGTTATCTATGTAATAAATGTATGCACAGTAAATACAAAAAAACCTGTTAATGCATACCCGTTAAACTAATGGCATAAAAATAATAACCGTGAAATCGTGAAAACGAAATTAGGTTGAAATTGTCTATATACAAGAAATAAATAACAATATATAAAATTAACAGAAATATATAATTTTATTAAAAGAACATCCGCCGGATATCAAGTGGAAAGACTGTTAAATTGCTGCGTTATGTAATAATAATTTACTGTACTATATTGCTTTGGGTATTACCCTTAAACATAGCGTAATTTCTTGACTAGTTAAAATAGTATATTTTACCAATATTATAATTATATTTAAGGAAAATATTATATAAACTGCTGCCTAGATGATTCGCACCTATGAGAAACTTGGCGAGATTTAACGAGGCATTTTCTTTTCATAATAAATTTAACTTATCTACCTAGCTATAAAGGAAAATTAACAGAGCTTCAAAAACATTAACCTTCTATAACGCGTAGGCTGAAAAGTTTTTGGTCTAGCTACTTAAAAACACATTTTTTTTTGCAAAATTCGACTTTATTTATCAATATAGTCTCCTGCAAGACCGATACAATTAGTCCAACGCTTTTCTAACATTTCTGTACCTTTCTTGTAGAAAGATTTGTCTTTGCCTTCGAAACGGGCCTCTGTTTCGGCGATAACTTCTTCACTGGAACCAAATCTCTTTCCCACGAGCATTTTTTTGAGGTCTGCGAATAGATAATAGTCGCTGGGGGCAAAATCTGGACAATACGGTGGATGAGGAAGCAATTTGAACTTCAATTCATGCAATTTTGCCCTCGTAATCATTGACTTGTGACACGGTACATTGTCTTGATGAAAGAGCACTTTTTGCTTGTTCATTTTGGGCCGTTTCTTTGAGATTTCTGCCTTCAAACGCACCAATAACTTTATATAATATTCGCCATTGATGGTTTTTCCTTTCTGAGCATAGTCGATGAAAATTATTCCATGCGTATCCCAAAATACAGAGACAAAATCCTTCCCAGTGGACTATTCTGTCTTTGGTTGCTTCGGGGGGCTTTCACCGGATGCTGTCCACTCAGCCGACTGTCGATTTGATTCCGGTGTATAGTGATGGATCCACGTTTCATCCATTGTTACATATCACCTGAAAAAATCCTTTTTATTGCACTTAAACAGGTTCAAACAGCGCTCAGAATCATCGACACGTTGTTGTTTTTGGTCTACTGTGAGCAAACGCGGTACCCATTTCGAAAAGAGCTTTCTCATGCCCAAATTTTCATACAAAATATGACCAACACATTCTTTTGATATCTTTAGGGTATCAGCTGTCTCACGCAATTTCACTTTACGGTCATCCAAAACAATTTTGTGGATTTTTTTATATTTTCCTAAGTAACCACCTTATTTGGGCGTCCAGAGCGTTCAGCATCATTTGTATCTGTACGACCGCGTTTAAATTCAGCATACCAATAAATGCTGAGTGATTTTCCAGGAATAGAGTGCTCTAACACTTACCAAGCCATTGCTTTGCTTGAACGGTTTTTTTTTTTTCCATTAAAAATAGTGTTTAATCAACCCACGAAATTCCATTTTTCCCACTGTTTTGAAGATATGAAAAGTAGCGTCACTAAAACCACTGTAATTTGTAAACTAATTGTCGAAATGTCATGAAATTTTGACACGTATCGTTCTAAAAATCATATGGATTTTTTGAGAAGGGCGACATCTATGTGTCCGACTAAAAATTTTTCAGCCTACGTGTTATAACTACTGTCTACATTAATAAACTTAGCCCAGGGTTTCTTGGGTTATTTGATTGCACTCAAAAATAGTATTGATTTGTTTGCGCCCCAAAAACCGCAGGGGCTTTTAGTTAATTTTTGACCCTTGAGTTCTTTCTTCGTATGATTGAACAAAAATAGTTCACTGAGAGCTAAATCTTATAGGGTAGCTATTGTAAACGCCGTGCTAAATATGTTTTCGGTAATGGTTTGAACTGTCCTAACTTTGTAAATCCAGCAGTTATTTTTTACCAGCACGTTTTTGATTCTCCGTGTATTCCGACGTTTTCTCTTATGTTTTGGATTGTCCTTCCGTCTACTTTTTATTAATTATATACCCTCTTTTTATATATTTCAATAAGCAAAATTCCTTATTTGTCTTGAGAACTGTTTGCTAGATGGAAAGCCTATAAGCCTGCTTTATGGTAGATTGCCAACCCAAGTCTCCTTGCAGGAGCCAAATTTTCTTAAGGAATTTTTTTTCAATGGTAGTTTTATTATCCCTAAATATTCCCATGGTATCTTGAGAAGCTTCTTTAGCAACCAGTGGAATCTTCATTCATCCTGGATTGAGTCTCGGTCTCATCGCAATGATGGCCTAGACTTTTTACTCTCTCCCCTATCCATCCCAGCCCAGTTAATATTGAAAATAGTACTCTGAAAAGGACATAGGACAATATATATGAAGTAATTCCACTAACCTTCTCCCCTCTCTTTCGACTAGTTACATATTTTACTATAAATAATTATACATAAAATTTGTTTATTTGTCGACCTCACATTCTACTGTTGAATTCCAAGGAAAACACGACCAACTATTCCCATAGTGCAGTCAAGTCAAGTCAGACAACATATCATAAAACGAATTTTAATGAAGCTAAGCATCAAAAAAACTTCTGATGCTGACGGAATACCTGCCATAGTACTCAAAAAATGCGCGAGAGAACTAACGTCCTCGGCATCTTCTAAATTTCAATGTAATTCGTGACCATCAATATAGCAAAGATCTAAAGGAGATATTCTAACTTATGTAAGACATATTTGGAACAACGCAATTGAACACTTTGAAGAATCTCGAAGGGTTATACTTAATATATCCAAGGCATTCGACCATGTTTGGCACTATGGGTTGTTGGCTAAGCTACACTATTGTGATATGACTCAAAAGTTCTGCTTACGGCTATGATGTTTCCTCAGAGAGCGTTCTTTACGAGTGAAAGTCGACGGATTTTCTTCTAACACCTTCACTATCAACGTCGGTGGGCCCCAGGGCTCCATACTGTCTCCTCCTCTCTTTTCTCATTGACCCTAACGATCTGCTGGACAGGACCAGGAATTCATTCTACAGCTATGTAGATGACATTACGCTTATTTCTTCATTCACTTTGAATGCTCAGACATCGGCTATTCATGTAAATATTTGCAAATAGCAGGAAGTCGTTCAATTGAACAAAGACCTGGACGAAATTCTATCTCTGGGTGAGAAAAATCAACTAGGAATTAACGTTATAAAAACCCAAGTTGCAGTTTTTTCTAAAAAAAGTTAACGTTGCTGAACCCGACATAGTTATATCGGGGCACTCCATTCCTATAGCATCGTCATTCAATTTGCTGGCTGTTAATTTGGGAGCAAATATGCCTTGGTATGAATATGTTGCAAGAATAGCAAAAGCTAGGAATATTATTTGGAACTAGAAAGTTTTACACTCCACAACAACTGTTAATTCTGTACAAACTTCAAACTCGTTCTACGATGGAACACTTATTTGGGACTCCGCACCCAAACATGCACTGCATTTGTTGAATTCTATTCAGGAGAGAGCTGTTCACCTGATTGGAGACCTAGAACTGCCAGCAACCTCGATTCCCTGGAACATCGAAGAACGGTTGGCGAGTTCACTCTATTCTACAAATATTTTCATAGCAAGTGTTTGATGGATGTAGCTCGCTTAATTCATCCCAAAGCGGTGAATGTTAGGAATACATGTCTCGCTAATACTTTAAATCCGTATGAAGTTCAGCTTGTCACTCCTCGTATAACCCTCTTCAAGCAGTTTTTTATATGGAGAACCTCATCCCATTGGAATGATTTGCCCAGCACTGTTTCCCACCAAGTACAATTTACAGTAATTCGAGACTAACGTGAATCGCTTTTTCCGCACACTCGTCGCTTCTGTAATACTTTATGGATTTTCCTGCAGCCCGTGTCTTATACCCATAAAAAACTAATCCGTTCGCACTATTTCATTGGAACGATATTGCTAACAGTGGATTTCATCCCTGCCTCATGTAGTATAGTATATTAAATTTAAAATTGATATATTTTCGTTTGAGCGTTATCCTGCCAACAGACCTACAGTTTTTCGAGATCTAGGAGCTCTTAAATGTGAATTTAAACGAAAATCCCTTAGGGTGGTGTTTTCATGATTAAAATACTAGTCCTCTTTTAACTACAAAATCTTGAATCATTTCAAAAATGTCTGAATTGTCAGTTAACATTTAAAACATTATCACTCGTTAGGAAATATTAATTAGTTTCTAGATGAAGCTTAAAGCTTTTTAACCCATAATATATCAAATTTTGTGCAACTTTTTATTTCATAATGATATTTCTTGGAAGTTGTTACATGTCACTTTGCAGATAATATATGCATTTTGAATTCAAATCTATTTGAAAACATAACATACGATTCTGCTGCCATGATATGTCTTCATCGTAAATTATTAGTTGACTTGCCTCGATATCACCAATAGTCTTTTAAATTTACTACCAGCTAATTATACTTTTATGACAAGCAGTATTAACAAACTATATTAACTAGAAATATGTCCTTAGTAACACATGGTTTTTAGTGCATTACGTAATATCTATTTAGTTTAATTTAAATGAATAATCTAAAATATGATCGATATAATTATTAAAATAATATGGTGTTTAAATATGTCAGTCATGCTAGTTTACGCATTGGCCGATACCTTATAGTGCACTTATGATAGCATGCATAGCGTACTGCTGACCGGACTCAAACACCCTAGTGAATAGTAAGATTTATACTTAAAAAAAGGTACCGACCACAGGTAAAGGCGAAAGGGTCGCCTACACCCGTATCCGATATGGCACTACAAGAAGTGTTTTCAAGTAATATTTTCTTTGACTTCTTCACGTTAATTTCTTCAGTATGTAAATACCTTCTTGGTTTGTCTCGTATTCTTTGGAATCCTTGAATAGGTTTTGTTCTCTCGAACAACTTCATCAGTGACTCTGAGGCTTTTGACTGAGTTCTTTCTCCCGTTTCCAAATATATATAAAATATACCTTCGGGTATATTTGCCAGATTATAGTGGATTAAGAAAATTTAGAAAAAAGATCTGCATACTTGTAATTTAAAATAACAAAAATTATTCCCTCAGTATTAAAAATATTCAAAATACATTAAAAATTATATGAACTAAAATGTTATCTTGAAATAACTTAGGGGATGTTTTTAAATTCAAGTACGACCCGTTTATGTCTATAGAAATGCTAACTAACATATTTAAAAATAAGGGAACACTTGTTTACACACATCTTAAAGATGTAAAAAATTATTGACGAAATATTGAGTATTAAAAGAAAAAAGGAGGGAAATGAGTTTTTTCATTTACATTCCACAGACCGACACCCGATAGATTCTCTTCCCATATATATATATATATATATATATATATATATATATATATATATATATATATATATATATATATATATATATATATATGTATATACGAGGCATGTTTTTTAAGTAAGTACCGTTTTGCGATTCCGCCGCCGCAGCGATACGGTCGGCGTTCCGCGCATGCGCGCTGGTAACCTACATCTCATGTCTACGCACTGACGCCATTACAGTCTGATTCTTCATTGTATACGTTGTTTACTGAGTGTTTAAGATGCCTCCGACAATCGTGAGTCCCGCCGATTGTGAAGTACGGGCTGTTATACGATTTCTTAGTGCTAAAGGCGTAAAACCGATCGATATTCATCGTGAGATCTGTGAAGTTTACGGACAAAACATTATGAATGATGGAATGGTAAGGAAATGGGTGAGAGCATTTAAAGATGGCCGCACAAATGTGCATGATGAAGAACGGAGTGGGCGTCCTTCGGTCGTTAATGAAGATTTGGTGCAGAAAGTGGACGAAAAGGTGAGAGAAAACAGACGCTTTACAATTTCATCATTGTGCGACTGCTTTCCTCAATATTCTCGTAGTGTTTTGTATCGCATTGTGACCGAGAACTTGAATTACCGGAAATTGTGTTCACGTTGGGTTCCAAAAATGTTGACGGATTTGCACAAAACCCAACGTTTAGGCAGTGCATTGACTTTCCTTGAGCGGTACCACAATGAAGGTGAACATTTTTTAGACCAAATTGTTACTGGTGACGAAACATGGGTGGCCTACGTTACACCAGAATCGAAACAACAATCCATGGAATGGCGACATTCATCATCACCCAAAAAAGTGAAGTTTAAGCAAACAATTTCTGCCCGCAAAATCATGTGCACAGTTTTTTGGGACAGAAAAGGAGTATTGCTAGTGGAGTTTCTGCCTCGTAATGAGACAATCAATGCAGCGTCTTATTGTGAGACATTGAACAATCTGCGTCGTGCAATCCAGAACAAAAGACGTGGCAAGTTGAGTAAGGGTATCGTTTTGCTGCATGACAATGCCCGTCCACATGTGGCTAATCGGACCAAAGATCTCATCAAATCTTTTAAATGGGAAACTCTAGATCATCCTCCATACAGCCCTGATCTGGCGCCCAGCGACTACCATTTGTTCCTGCACTTGAAGAAGCACCTGGGTGGTCAGCGTCTTCAAGACGATAACGAAGTCAAAACATTTGTGATACAGTGGTTAACAAGTCAGGCGGCAGAATTTTATGAGGAGGGTATTCAAAAACTGGTGCCACGTTATGACAAGTGCCTCAATATTCACGGAAATTATGTAGAAAAGTAGATTAAGGTACAGGCTTTCATGTAAAAATAAAATTATAGCGATATCTTTGCACGTCTTTTTTTAATTCCAAAACGGTACTTACTTAAAAAACATGCCTCGTATATATATATATATATATATATATATATATATATATATATATATATATATATATATATATATATATCTATGGATTTATATTTTCTTGGTATTTGGTCTATTTATGGATGAGGGTTGATTAAAAGTATTTATTTAAACGTTTCGACTTCCTACAAAATCTTCATCAAGTAAAACATTCTACAATAAAATTGTTCCACATTCAGATATTTAAAATTTCTTTTATAGGATATTTATAATTTGAACTTACCACACACGTAAATTTTTCAAACATTACATAATACATTGACACTGTTACTATTTTGATTGATGTGTCAATGTATTGTGTAATGTTTGAAAAATTTACGTGTGTGGTAAGTTCAAATTATAAATGTCCTATAAAAGAAATTTTAAATATCTGAATGTGGAACAATTTTATTGTAGAATGTTTTACTTGATGAAGACTTTGTAGGAAGTCGAAATGTTTAAATAAATACTTTTAATCAACCCTCATCCATAAATAGACCAAATACCAAGAAAATATAAACCCATAGAAATATAAATTACTCAAAGGTCTAAGAAGAGCACATATTTTAAAGAAATTTGGAATATGTACGAAAAAATAAATAAATATATATATATATATATATATATATATATATATATATATATATATATATATATACATATATATACATATATATATATATATATATATATATATATATATATATATATATATATATATACATATATATCAGGCTAAATCTAGGGAATAGGCTGAGTAAGGCACTATTTATTTCGAAGCCAGCTCGTGCACTTTTACCATTGCAATGGCCGATGGTTGAGCAGGCGCATTGTCCTGGTAAACAGGCACATTTTTTGCCTGCTAGTCTTCTTGGTCGCTTTTGCCTCAACCCACTATGCAAACGGTCTAATAACGTTGAGTAGCAAGAGTCAGTCACTGTTTTATCCTTTTCCAAATAAAAAATGATATTGATACCCTGTGAGTCCCAAAAGAACAGTTTTGATTTTGAAATGCGGAACCCATTGGGCACCTAGCCTTTTCATTTTTAGAACTTCATGCAGGATATTATGTACCTCTACGTATGATATGCCTACCATATCAGCAATCTTACGAAGCTTAATATGACAATCTTCACGATAACAAGAATTTTATCCACCACGTCTTCAGAAGGAACCTCAGTCGGGCATCCTGAACGTTCAGTATCTGCAGTGATCATACTGTCACGTTTAAATTCATTAATTCCGTAAATTATCTTGAGTGCTGGTACAGAGTTCCCATAAACATCTTCCAGTGCAGTTTTTGTTTGGGCCATAGTTTACTTTTTAAAATAAAAATGCGTAATCACTGCACGATACTCGGCTTTATCCACATGTAAAACTAATTACTTACGATAATTGCCAAAAAAAAAACAACTGCACGTTGCATTTGTTTGACATTTCGATCACAATAATTGCAAGATACATGCTTACCTATAGTCTTACCGCTTAACAAAATTTTCTGCCCTTTCATAGAAATTTATCAGATTTATCAATCCACCCTCGTATATATAAATATATATATATATATATATATATATATATATATATATATATATATATATATATATATGTATATATATATATATATATATATATATATATATATATATATATATATATATATATATATATATATATATATATATATATAGTTTTAGTAGTTTACAAGTTCATAATAGTTAATTGAATGTCAGAATTATGTACTGAACCTATGTGAATGAATATCTGTATATGCTAGATATAATCTAAAAAGAAAAAAAAAATCAAGACATAAAAATCATTTGAATTATATAAAAAAAAAACAATAATTAAAGAGTATCCATAATATATACATAGACATCATTACACATTCACAAAATAATCATATTAATCAGTGGAAAATCTGAACATCTCTTTGAATTTAGCTGATATTTTACGAATAAATGCACTGTTAAATGTATACAGTCTTGTTAAGGACCTAGTTTCAAGAAGGAGCAGGTTATACATCCTGGAAGCGAAATAAGAAAAAGTTTCTAAGTTTCTTTAATATTTTATTTATCGGCATTTCTAAGTGTCTACCGATCATACATCTGGTACCATGAGCATGATTCACAAGTTGTTTCAATTTGTTAGTTTTATGAATATAGGAATAAGTTGTGAGACAGTACAAGATACGCATGTATATATTGTAACATTCATTTTTTCCTAGATTTTAAGACCATGTAATGTTACTGATTTTTTCACTTCAAATTGTACTTATTTTCATTTTTGTACCGAACGGTATATTAAACAGAGATTCCAAGACGTTCGGTATAGTGTGTTGTGCGGGTTCCTGACCGAATCTACCGCTACGCCGCGATTGGTGAAAAGTTTGTATCCGCAGTTTTGGTTCCGGCGTCGCCATATTACCGAGAGAGTTTGGATGGCTTATTTAAGGGCCTGAAGACCGACTGTCGTGGCTGTTTTCCATCTAGCCGCAGCCGGGCTAGTTTCCATCTAGCCGCTGAGTAGGCTTAGTACCATCTAGCCGACAGGCTAATTTTCATCAGAGCCGACAAGTAGGTTTCCTTCGACTGAGCTACAAAAGCAAAGCTCAGAACAACCATCATGCGAACTAAGTAAAAGTACCAGTTTCTTAACTAAAAGCCGTAGTGAGTTTTCAAAGTGTGAAATCGGTCGAATGCCATCAAAGCAGGAATAAGAACCGTAAGTTACCAAGACTTCCTTCAATAGACTTATTCCAGAGTAGTGCCTTAACCGCAATCTAAAACAGACTAAAAAGTGAAGTGTAAAGCACTATTTTTTCGTCTTCGGGGGTTATCATATTTCAGGATTTAAATGTAGTAACTACTAGTTAGGCTAGAATTTTTTTTGTAGAACTGCAAAGGTTGGAACTTTTTATTTTAAAAAACATGAATAAATTCTCTTTTTTTGTTGATTAAAGCTAGTGTCTCACTGAATACCTACCCTACTTTTCAGGACAAGAACGGCTGTACCAAACTGATTTTTTTATTTACCAACAATACATTCTTTCAGTATTTTTCCATTTTTTTAGCTGAAGTTAGATCCTTACTATTTTAAAATGGATGGTGCCCAAAATTTGTACAGCTAAAGCTTTTTAAAAATAGAAAATAATTCCAAAAAGACGTAAGACAATTATCTCTTACCCATATCTCTCTACCAAGGAAAACTGAGCTAGTGTTTCTTTAATTTCTTTAGTTCTTTTAAAATCAGGTTTCACTCAATTTATTATCAGAAATTAAAGCGGGGCTGCAAGAAAATTGTGTTCAAGCTTGGGGCATCCAATATTCAAACGGTACAAAATGACACCACAACGTGCGGGCAAGTTCCAATGTTACAAAATTGCGCTCAAGCGTGGGACAAACAACTTCTCACAGGGTACAAAAAAAAGATGCTTCAAACTGAGGACAATTTAACAGGTTACAAAAAGACGCAGCCTACGTGGGGCGCAATTAAACACCTTTTCATAGGCTACAATATACATATATATATATATATATATATATATATATATATATATATATATATATATATATATATGTATGTATGTATATATATATATATATATATATATATATATATATAGATATATATATATATATATATATATATATATATATATATATATATATATATATTCTCTTTCAATTTGGCGTTAAATCACGTTGGTTTATCTCCGGAACTTTTATGAGAAGCTAACTTTACACATAAAGCACGGTGAGTGTCCTACTGGGGTCTGAGATACACTACTCTTTAAATTAGAGGCTTACCGTGTAAGGGGCTTCCCGTCGCTAGTTTTTTGAGAGAGGGAAAGAGAAAGTTTCGTCTTGGTTCAGAATAAATCTTCTAATAAGAGTGAAGTAAGTCTGGGTGTCTCCCAGTGCTCCTTTTCGGGTCCACCTTGTTTGTAGTATATATTAATCATTTGGTATCTGCGCTTAGACCCCAAAATATATATCCATTATGTGCTTATGACACAACTTTTATTTATTGATAATAAACATCTAGCTAGTAAGACGGTGTAATACTGATCTCAGTGCTCTTGTAACCTCATTTAACACTAATTTATTATATATAAATTGTCTTAGAACTGACTATCTTCGATTTCATACTTATCAAAATACACAGCATATAGGCCTAGATAATTAATTATAAAACAAGTGTGTTTTAGACGCTAAATCAGCAGAGTTTTCTAATTAAGCTCTTTCCATATTCCAACAATTACCTTGTATATTTGGGAGCAGAGGCCCAAATATGTGATCAGTATTCTGTCGTTGGTCGAATTTGACCTTTGTACAGAATTAAGAGTTGTGGAGTGTAAAGCTTTCTAGTTCGAAATAATATGTATGCATCCCAAAACATATTTTCTCCCAAATTACCGCCCACCAAATTGACTGGCGATGCTAAAGGAATGAAGTATCCCGACGCTATGTCAGGTACAGCGACGTAAACTTTTTTTAGAAAAACCTACCGCCTGGGTTTTTGTAGCTATAAATTTTATTTAGTTACTGTCACTTCAAGATAGAGTTACTTCCAGGTCTTTGTTAAATTGAACGACTTCTTGCTGTCTGCGGATATTTGCATGGGTAGCCGATGTTCGAGCGTTCAAAGTGAATGAAGAGGAAGAAGGTAAACCAGCACTAATATTATTATATATTTATTTATTGTGCATTGTTGACATTTTCCAGATACATTATATTATGCTTGGTAAATGTAAAGTCTTTTAGAACAAGGAATCGTAAAATAACAACTTATACGTTCCCTCATTAAAAACCTTAAACATCACACGGACTTGGTCGATTTATTAGGTGTTGATTCTGATATTGTAGATACAACAAGGATTTTTTACAAGTTCGGAATAATTTTTTTTTTATGGGTCTAGTACACGTGCTGCAGAGAAATCAATAAAGCGCTACAGGAGCGACATGTGTGCGGAAAAAAAAAAAAAAGCGATTCACGTCGGTCTTGAATCGCTGTAAATTGTACTCGGTGGGAAACACAGTCCTGGGTAAATTATTCCAAAGGGATGAGATTCTCCATATAAAAGACTGCTTGAAAGGGGTTGGACGGGGAGTAACAAGCTGAACCCAGACGAATGTGAAGTATTAGCGCGACGTGTATTTCTGGAATGCACCACTCTGGGAAATATTGCTTCGCTTCGCCAATGGAAAACGAAACAACTAAACAATATTACCAACTGTTAACAAGATTGTGACATTTATATTGTTGGTGAGATTTAACTTAGCGCAGTCGCATTGTACGAATGGCAACAGTGCGCCTGAGTTAGTTCGTACAATGGCGTCCTTTCGGGTGCGAGTTAGTTTGGTAGTAGAATCCATTTTTGCCTTTTTTTTTAATTTTTAAAAAATTTCGAATTAAAAAAAGTATTGAATGTGCTTCTGCTTGATTTCTCGAGTTACCCGTTTTAATATATGAAGTGATTTCCACTTTTTATTGTTAGTTTTATATTATGTTGGAAATATGAGATCTTTGGCACATCAGGAGCGATGATTGACTCAATCATCGCTCCTAATGAAGCTAACATGGTTAGCGAAACGCTCGTCGAGTGCAGAAGTAAAGTGTTTGGTGTAGTGGTGATATATACTGAATAGTTAGTTTTATATGTTAAACCAGTATAATGAAGGAATGCGACATGTAACATTTTAAACCTTAATTCGTCAGCAGTTAATAACAGATGGCTAATAGGTTAATTTATTCATGTTGCTATGATACAAAATAATACGAGACTTTATTTTTCTATATTCAGCTAAAACATAAATTAGCGACTGTATTATTTGCTACTAGGAAGTTATAAAGTATCGCTAAAGGTAAAGAAGTAACGTTAACAAAAAAATTAGCTCTCATTATTCAATAATTTTATTATTTCAATCAACTTTCAAACATCTAATTGATTGTTCTATATTGATCAAAATTAATAATTTAAGGCATTGTATATGTATGAAACATAAAGGTAATAACTGTGGCTGATGGAAAATATTTACACTTATACACCTCTTACAAATCTGAAAGCCATTCATGCAAATACATACCATGTTAAATTGGCGGAACATTTTCAAACATAATATTTTCACACTCACAATCTATTGCGACGACATATGGCTCTGTTAATTATGAAAACGAATTTACTTGAAATAGAATGATATATATATATATATATATATATATATATATATATATATATATATATATATATATATATATATATATATATATAAACAATCGGAAGTTTAACTACTGGGGAACGGCCTTGTAAGGAGAAGAGATGAGCAATCACAGATCCAATGGCTCTAGTATCTGCTTCTTATTTTTTTTTATCGAGCTATCGCTGCCTAATGGTAGCTTCTTCTGGATTATAAAATTGCAAGCAAGGTACGGAAAAATAAACTTAAGACGTTCGTTTTTGAAATGTCATTCTATAAATTATCAGGTTGTATGAGAAATTACTTACAAAAATTTAGCAGTTAATTATCTCTGGTGAAAACAATAAAATTTGCATCTTTGTTGGTCAGGTAGTAGGTATGATCACAAAAAACATGATAAAAGGACACACAATTACACAGGTATCAAAAATAAAACGTTGTCAATAACATTATTCAAAAATACTTTTTAAGACAGAACACAACTAAGAAAGACCATGATGTTGAACTGGTACTCCATTTTAAATTTTTTGACATCGAGTTTAGTAACTTATTTGATAATATTTGAGTCTGAACCGGATATTGCTGGTAGTCTATGTCGTCATCAGGTCGACAAAAAACCCAAAAAGCATTAAAGTTAGGGATGTAGTAAAGTTTTGGTGGATGCTACTATTAGACAAATTATTGATTATTAATTATGTTTATTCTATAATTTTATAGCAAGGGGACTTAAATTTTGATGGATGCTACTATTAGACGAGTTATTTATTATTAATTATATTTATTCTTTAATTTTATAACAAAACAGACTCATAAGTGATTTAAAGTATTTAAAAGAGAATGTTATTGTTGGAGGTTATTTATTATTTCTCATATTTAATTTTTAATTTTTTAATTTTATAACAAAAAGACACAAAAAGTAATTAGGATTATATAAAAAGCAGGAATAACAGAAAAGAAAAAACGACAACTTTACTGGAAACTAATTTTTTCATAAAAATCGTTCTTTTTTATTGGTTTGGTATGATTTTGTGTTAGTAAATAGATCTCAATCCTTCTATGTCTTTTTTGTGATTGAGATTATTTTTACAAGTTTTTATGTAACACATTTCCAAGAAACTTCTTCTGAAGTAATTAGTCTCAACATCCAGAATGAAGCTGTTATTATATCGTACTCTGTGATCTGCTTTATTTACGTGAAAGCTCAAGCTGATTGCGTTAGGCTTATGGTTGCTATCACTTTTGTGTAACGCTAATCTCTTTTGTTAAGTTTGTATTATACAACCTTATAATTTATAGAATCGCATTTCAAAATGTCTTAAATTTATTTCTCTATACCTTTTTTGCATTTTTAGAATCAAGAAGAAGCTACCATATAACAAAAATAAAAAGCAGATACTAGAGCCTTAAGATCGTTGATTGCTCATCTCTTCTCTTTATAAGGATGTTTCCCAGTACTTAAACTTCCGATTGTTTGTTGCCAGTGCCCTGTTACTGTCCTTCCTCTTTCTTATTATATATATATATATATATATATATATATATATATATATATATATATATATATATATATATATATATATATATATTTATACATATATATATATATATATATATATATATATATATATATATATATATATATATATATATATATATATATATATATATATATATATATATATATATATATTCCTTCGGTGCTCCTGTTCTGGGAGAAAATCATCCAAGGGATTTTATTAATCATCTAAAACTCGTATTCAGGAAAGCATTTCAATTGCAGTGGGACCTAGAGGACCCCAATAACAAACTTTGGGAGATCGAACCAGTCTATCCTCCTTTACATTTCCATACTCTAAATGGAAAGGAAAATACCACTCGCCATAGGGCATATATACCAAACTCACTCCTATCTTCTAAAAAAGAGAATCATCCTCCCTGTCCTAGATGTCAATCTCCTTTTACCATTCTGAATGCCGAGTAAAATATGGAATCCCGCATAACAGCATCTGTTATCCATTTATTTAAAACTAAGCATAAACAAATCATAGAATTTCTAAATGAAGTAAATATTTTAATATAAATTTCCAATATAGTCCTGGGGCGCTAAATAGCCATGGTAGTTGATGCGCTCTATGCCCTTCAAATTCATTTATTAGTTTTTTCGGTGTTTTTTTTTTGTTGTTTACCGCTCTTAATTATTCGGTTTTACTTGTATCCATGTTATTTCAAAACTATGGTAATCTTTCTCAGCTTTGTTAGTTCCTTAGCGTTGTCTGTGGGGTGGATTGTTATGAATAAATTTGTTCTGTTTACGGTCAAAATATGTCATTAAAAGCAATAGATAAAAGATGGTTCAGTCACTTCTGTTTTGGGAATTTCGATATCAACGATGCTTCTCGCAAAATTTTGGCCAAAGTTGAGCATGACCGGCATATAAGTAGCCACGACATTGCTAAGGAATTAAATATCCATCAACAGTTTTTTACCATTTCGAAAAAGCTGGCCACAAAAGGAAGCTCGATGTTTGGGAGCCACATGATTTGACGCTAAAAAATGTACTCGATCGCATTTCCATATACGAATCTCTGCATAAATGTACCGAAATCAAGTAATTTCGGAAGCGGTCGAAAAACAATGAAGCTCGATAAGCGCTAACCAAGTTAGCTTCATCAGGAACGATGATTGACTCACTGAAGCAATCATCGCTCTTGATGAAACTAACATGGTTAGCGAACGCGCGTCGAGTGCAAAAATCAAGTGTTTGGTGTAGTGGTGATTTATACTGAGTAGCATCATTGTCCCAAAGATTTCACAGTCCCAACATAATATACTTGATTTAATAAAGTTCTTTTAAAATATAAAAGACAACTGCCTCGATTTTAACTTTAAAAGGCCCAATAATTTTTCCACAACTATATATATATATATATATATATATATATATATATATATATATATATATATATATATATATATGTATATATATATATATATATATATATATATATATATATATATATATATATATATATATATATATATATATATATGGTTTTGGTTTTCGAAAACGGATTAGCGGCTAGAGAAGCACTGTTTGGTATCCACGTGCTGATTCAAATATGTCGCGATGTCAACCAAAATGTGTTCCTTTGTTCAATCGACTTTGAAACAGAGTTTGACAAGGTACGCTCCGAAAAACTTTTAGAGATTTTAAAAACGGCCGGTATAGGCTACAAAGACATTCGTATTATCGTCAATTGGTAGGGCATCAGACAGCTGAAGTACGGTTGGACCACCAACTATCGGATGAAATTAAAATTAAGCAGGGAGTGTGTCAGGATTATATTCTATCGCCCTTGTTGTTCAACCTCCATTGATTGAGTGATATTCAATGAAGCACTGACTGGTACCACTGAAGGAATCAATATCAACAGCGTTGATATAAATAACATCAAATACGATCATACATTAATTATCACTAATAACGGAAAAGATCTACAAAAATTGGATAAAATACCTGGCCCTTGCACATAGTTTGGTTTGAGACTCAATGCATATAAAACAAATATATGATTATAAGTAAATAATCTAATATTGAAGATGGTAGTATTACAGTGACAAAAAAATGGAGAGAGTTAATAAATTGATGTAGCACCACTGGGACTTGACTGTGAAAGTCAAAACTCGAATAGGGAAGGTCCGAGCTGCATTTATGAAGAACAAAAAAAATCATAACTAGTCACGACCTAATATTGAAACTATGGGTGAAAATGGTAGGCTGCTATGTTTTTCCGGTTCTCTTGTACGGCATAGAAGCGTGGACGCTAACAGAGGCAATGCTTCAACGTCTGGAGCCATTCGAGATGTGGGTGTACCGACAACTGCTGAAAATCAGTTGAATGGGCAAAATTAGTAACAATAACGTTCTCACTCGCATGGGTAAGGACTTGGAGGTGGTCACGACCATCGAGCGACGCAAATTGGAATATTTTAGCCACATTATGAGACATCTAGAAAAATACGAAATCTTGCATCTGATTATAGAGGGAAAGATTCCAGGCAGACATGGTCCAGGGAGAAGGAAGACATCGCGGTTGAAAAATTTGAGGCAATGATATGTAAAGTCTACGGTTCAACTCTTCCTAGCGGTTGTCAATAAAACGCTCATCATCTACATGGTAGCCATCATGATAATCAACGATCGCTGAACGGTCATGATACCCGAAGAAGAATATATATATATATATATATATATATATATATATATATATATATATATATATATATATATATATATATATATATGACCGTTCAGCGATCGTTGATTATCATGTTGGCTACCATGTAGATGATGATTATTGACAACCGCTAGGAAGAGTTGAACTAAAATATTCCAATTTGCGTCGCTTGATGGTCGTGACCACCTCCAAGTCCTTACCCATGCGAGTGAGAACGTTATTGTTACTAATTTTGCCCATTCAACTGATTTTCAGCAGTTGTCGGTACACCCACATCTCGAATGGCTCCAGACGTTGAAGCATTGCCTCTGTTAACGTCCACGCTTCCATGCCGTACAAGAGAACCGGAAAAACATAGCAGCCTACCATTTTCACCCATAGTTTCAATATTAGGTCGTGACTAGTTATGATTTTTTTTGTTCTTCATAAATGCAGCTCGGACCTTCCCTATTCGAGTTTTGACTTTCACAGTCAAGTCCCAGTGGTGCTACCTAGATACATCAATTTATTAACTCTCTCCATTTTTTTGTCACTGTAATACTACCATCTTCAATATCAGATTATTTGCTTATAATCATATATTTTGTTTTATATGCATTGAGTCTTAAACCAAACTATGTGCAAGGGCCAGGTATTTTATCCAATTTTTGTAGATCTTTTCCGTTATTAGTGATAATTAATGTATGATCGTATTTGATGTTATTTATATCAACGCTGTTGATATTGATTCCTTCAGTGGTACCAGTCAGTGCTTCATTGAATATCACTCAATCAATGGAGGTTGAACAACAAGGGCGATATAATACAATCCTGACACACTCCCTGCTTAATTTTAATTTCATCCGATAGTTGGTGGTCCAACCGTACTTCAGCTGTCTGATGCCCTACAAATTGACGATAATACGAATGTCTTTGTAGTCTATACCGGCCGTTTTTAAAATCTCTAAAAGTTTTTCGGAGCGTACCTTGTCAAACTCTGTTTCAAAGTCGATTGAACAAAGAAACACATTTTGGTTGACATCGCGACATCTTTGGATCAGCACATGGATACCAAACAGTGCTTCTCTAGCCGCTAAACCGTTTTCGAAAACCAAAACCATATATATATATATATATATATATATATATATATATATATATATATATATATATATATATATATAATATAGTTGTGGAAAAATTATTGGGCCCTTTAAAGTTAAAATTAAGGCAGTTGTCTTTTATATTTTCAAAGAACTTTATTAAATCAAGTATATTATGTTGGGGCTGTGAAATCTTTGGGACAATGACATTATTCAGTATATATCACCACTACACCAAACACTTGATTCTTGCACTCGACGCGCGTTCGCTAACCATGTTAGTTTCATCAAGAGCGATGATTGCTTCAGTGAGTCAATCATCGTTCCTGATGAAACTAACTTGGTTAGCGCTTGTCGAGCTTCATTGTTTTTCGACCACGATCTTGTCACACATTATTGTCATACGTATTTACTTTTCATAGTCTGGGATCAACCGCTTCCGAAATGACTTGATTTCGGTACGTTTATGCAGAGATTCGTATATGAAAATTCGATTGAGTACATTTTTTAGCGTCAAATCATGTGGCTCCCAAACATCGAGCTTCCTTTTGTAGCCAGCTTTCTCGAAATGGTAAAAAACTGTTGATGGATATTTAATTCCTTAGCAATGTCGTGGCTACTTATATGCCGGTCATGCTCAACTTTTGCCAAAATTTTGCGAGAAGCATCGTTGATATCGAATTTCCCAAAACAGAAGTGACTGAACCATCTTTTGTCTTTTGCTTTTGATGACATATTTTGACCGTAAACAGAACAAATTTATTCATAGCATTCGACCCCACAGACAACGCTAAGGAACTAACAGAGCTGAGAAAGATTACCATAGTTTTGAAATAACATGAATACAAGTAAAACTGAATAATTAAGAGCGGTAAACAACAAAAAAAACACCGAAAAAACTAATAAATGAATAAATGAATTTGAAGGGGACAGAGCGCATCAACTACCATGGCTATTTAGCGCCCCAGGATTATATTGGAAATTTATATTAAAATATTTACTTCATTTAGAAATTCTATGATTTGTTTATGCTTAGTTTTAAATGAATGGATGACAGATGCTGTTAGGCGGGATTCAATATTTTACTCGTCATTCAGAATTTCGAAAGGAGATTGACATCTAGGACAGGAAGGAGGATTTTCTTTTTAAAAGGTAGGAGTGAGTTTGGTATATATGCCCTATGGCGAGTGGTATTTTCCTGTCCATTCAGAGTATGGAAATGTTTGATCTCCCAAAATTTGTTATTGGGGTCCTCTAGGTCCCACTGCAATTGAAATGATTTCCTGAATACGAGTTTTAGATCATTAATAAAATCCCTTGAATGATTTTCTTCCAGAACAGGAGCACCGAAGGAAATCGCAATTTTGTAGAGATGGTCAGCTCTGTCATTTCCTTTGCTGCCATTGTGTCCTGGAATCCATAAGAATAAGACGATTTTTGTCGTCGACTGGCAATATATAATAGATCTTCGATTTGCCTAATGTAAGCTTCCCCCAGGTTTGCAGATTGGATAGATTTTAATACACAAAAACTAATAAAGATTCGGATAACGCAACAAAATCGATTCTACCCTCTGTTTGAAGAAAAATCGACAGGACTCGACATCTTCTGTTCAGATAAAACATTTCAGTTATATATAAACTACTACTGACAATACGATCGGATTTAAGAAATACCATAGCTAAAATCCAACTAGAAGAGTGATAACAGGTGCAAGTTGGACTTGCACCTGTTATGAGTGTTTCGTACCGTGATTACTTTTAACATAAAAATTAATTTACCTAGCTTAAGTGAATTAGGTCCCTAACGTCAATATGTATTTTCATGTCTTTGCTTAGTTAATAATATATAATTGTTATAGCATCTTAGCTATTTATCAGCCAATAAATCACTCTAACTCAATCTAGAATCTAGTGGTAAAAGTTTAAAACAAATATTTTAAACCTAAATATTTATTTAATTAAAAATAAATAAAATAAAATTATTTTTTGCTTTAATGCTTAAAGCAGTAGCTATCATTACCGGTTCAACTCAAAATTTTCGAAAAAATAAACCTTCACCATTTTGGCGGGCATCTAGTTTTTTTTATACCAAATAAATTGTCAAACGTAATGCTCTCGTGATAATTTTAGCTTAACCTACACTTGATTCCAGAATTTTTTCAAAAATTTTTTGATTAGTAATTTTCGAAATAGGATTGGTGGACAGAGGTCTTTGCCCATTTTTTAAAAAATAATACAAAGAAAAGTGTGCACAAGTATTATACTATATATATTTCTAAACTCGTATTTTCACAAATAAATATAATATAAATGATAAGAAGGGAAGCCAATGAAATGGTAGTCAAGGATGCGGAACTAATTACGACCAATAAGAGCCATTACAAACCCCAGCTTAGATATAAAACACCCGGCAGCAAGGAAAGCTCTCAGTAAGCCACTTTTTTACAAGTCAACATTGAAAATAGTATAAAATAATATCTTTAATGACATTTTTAATAAATTTACTGAAAAATCAGTTGAGGCCGACATCCATTAATATTAAATTAACAAAAAATGATACATATCAACAGAAACTACTTGGTAGGTATATCGAATTACCATGTATAACAATAAAATATTAAAAAGGTTAGACACATGTTTTTGATTTACATTCATTCGACGGTACGTAAAATAAAAATATTATCAAATCTTATTATCTATTCACCTAATTTGTCTAACTTAAAGGAGTTTACTTACTGAGTGACACTACATAATAAATAAAAAATAAATCCGAAATTAAGTTCAGTCATAAAATCTATATTTAGTGGAGGCAAATGCCGGAAAATTTTTGTAATTTTTGGAAATTTTTGAGTACAGCTTGGAAATCCATTTAACTACTTTGAAACAGTGCCATCATAATGTAAACGAGTTTTCTCAGACTAATTTTGACCGCAGGCCACTTTTCTTCTATTTTAGCACATTTTTCAAATTTTAGCGCTTTCGGCTCACTATTTCTTAAATATCTCAGCTCCTGTTCATTGTTATGCGACAGAGAAACAATCGTTTTACTCGTCATAAAATTGCCTAAAAAACTGGGTAGATTGCATTAGGAAATACTAAGTACATAACCTAAAAAAAGTATTTACTACTTTAAATTGAAAAATGTTTTTTTATGGGTAACTTCTGTTCAATTCGATATTACAGCTTCAAATCACAAGAAAATATATCTTCTATATTAACAAAAAAGTGTGCCAAATTTTATTAAAAAATATTAAGAGGATTGGTCAAAATTCGTATTTTAGTCCAAATCTTATTATAAATTTTTTTGTGGGCAAAAGGTCGTAAGAATTTTAAATATGCGGAATTTTATGCTCTTCAAGATAGTTAGAAGAAAAAATAAAGAATATACAAAAAACTTACTTTTCAATTTCTTCGTTAGGAAATATTCAATTTTTTTCGCTTTTGCTCCAGAAAATGTCTGATTCATTCTCTTTATTTCTATGCAATATTTTACCTTAAATATAACATGAAAAAGTGATTTTAAAACAAATACTACCTATTTTACAATAAAATTATGATTTATAGAACACAAACTTTTAAAAACCATTAATACATTTACTAAAATTATCGTACTTACAATATTTATAATTTAAAAAATTCATTCATTTTTTTCTAAATTCTTTATTTCCAATCTAATTAATCTTGAAGAGCATAAAATTACGCATTTTTTTTTTTCAAAAAAGAAAGCTTCCTACAACCTCTTGCCCATAACAAAAATCCATAATAAGATTTGGACTAAAATGCGAATTTTGACCAATCCTCTTAATTTTTTAAACTTTTTTGTTAATATAAAAGCTATATTCTTCTATAATTTAATGCCGTAATATTGAATTAAACAGAAGTTACCCCGTAAAAAAACATTTTTTCGATTTATTATTTTTCTTCTAGTTTCTTATATGGTATGTCATATAAATAGACATACTGCCTGTTTTATCCCCATTAGGCCTCTTCCGATGTGGACGTCCAGCATTCCTTCCACCTTTTCGGAGGTTTGCCCCTAGTTCTTCTACCGCAGGATTTATTTTTTTTTTTTACCAGTCTGTTGTCGTCCATCCGATTTATGTGTTTATTCCATTGTTCTAATTCTGATCCATTTGGATATTTTTTGAATCTTACTTAATTCTTGTAGATCTTTGTTGCGGATTCTGTCGTGGATAGTTTTTCTATGTTTGTCCCTAATCACTTTCATTTCTGTTGTCCTTATCACTTGTGCTGTTTTACCTGTGTCTTGTTTCTACAGCATTTGTGAGGATCGGTCTCAGCGTTGTCTTGTATACTCTTATTTTACTTTCCACTGTGAGGTAATTATTTTTCCATACTATATTCGTCAAACAATCTGCTATTAGTGGTGCATTTTTCAATTTGCCGTAGTAAATATTTTTTTTAGGTTATGTACTTAATATTTTGTAATGTAATTTACGCAGTTTTTTAGACAATTTTATGGTGCGTAAAATTAATGTTTTTTTGTCTCATAACAACGAACAGAAGCCGAGATATTAAGAAATAGTGAGCCGGAAGCGTTAAAATGTGAAAAATGCACTAAAATAGAAGAAAAAGTGGCCTTGCGGTCAACGTTAGGCTGAGAAAAACTCGTTTACATTATGTTGGCACTGTTTCAAAGTAGTTAAATCGATTACCAAGCTGTACCCAAAATTTCCAAAAATCATGAAAATTTTACGGCTTTTCCTCCACTAATTTAAAAAAAAAACTATCATCATAGTTTATGTCTAACACTCATATTAATATTGCTGATCAAGTTTGGAAGGTCATACTTCATGGGGTGAGAAATTCCAAGACTTTTGGAGAAAAAAACATGTTTTTGCTAAAAATCGATTGTATTCCTCAACATAGTTTTCTTCAAGAGCGGCTTACTTATTCCAGTGATCTTCCAACATGTGGGTACCTTTCATACAGTACGATTTGTCCAGCTCTCTAAAATAAGCCTCCCATTCGACTTCTTCATTTGAGCCAAATTCCTTTCCCCGAAGCTCCCGTTTCAAATTTGAAAAGAGGTAATAACCGCTGGTAGCCAGATCTGGCAAATATGACAAATGAGGAAGCAGTTGGTCCAATTTTATTATCGATTTTATGGACTTGTGAGCTGGTGCACTATCTTGTTGAAACAACGTTTTTTTCTTCATTAAATGCGGCCTTTTTTTCTGGATTTCACTATTCAAACGGTCCAGTAAACCAATGTAATAGTCTCCGGTAATTGTTCGCCCCTTCTCAAGATAGTATGGCTCCATGCGCAAAAAATACTTGCCAAACCTTTCCAGCTGATGTTGGACGGACATATGGTTCCATCCACTTTGCAGGCTATCAGGCGTGTAGTGGTGGATCCATGTTTCGTCCATTGTTACGAATCAACGCAAAAACTCCATTAGGTTACGCTGAAACAGTTGCAAACAGCGTTAGGAATCTTCTGCACGTTTCCTTTTTTGATCAATCGTGAGAGTGCGCGGCACTCATCGTGCACATAGTTTTTTCATATGTAAATATTCATGCAAAATATGCTTTACGCATATCTTCGCGATGTCAGCTATTTCTTTCACTTTCATTTTGCGGTCATTCAGAACAATATGGTGGATTTTCTTGTGTAGTGCATCATCGATCGCATTTAAGTTCACTAGACCATCGACATATAGTTGCTTTCGATGAAGCAGATGTGCTATAACACTTCTCAAGCCATTCTTAGGTTCTGGCTGTATTTTCCCGTCAAAAAGCATTGTCTAATCAACACACGAAATTCTTTTTGTTCCATCGTTTGGCAGAAGTCAAAAGTGGCGTCACTTAAACAGTTGTAATTCGCAAACTAATAGACGAATTATCATGAAAATTTTACAAGAATTTTCTGAAAGTTGACACTAACTGAAAATCATGTGATTTTTTTTGTTTGTGCTGTCATCGGCTTGGAAAGTCGTGGGACTTTTCACCCCACGTAGTTCACACCTCCTCTACGTCGAACTTCGATACCATTTGGTCGCCTATCGAGGGCAAAATATAAAGATGTGATTCAATAATAAGTTTCTCATTATCTTACATTTATTAGTCCCATTTGTTAGGGTAAATTAGACACATCTTGAGAGTAATATTTATGTACCTGGTAGTTTAAAACACATATAACATATTTTCTCTCTAAACTTAACAGTTAACGTGCACTCTTTTATACTTTCAATATAGTATTTGACTATTGTTGTCTTATCAAACGAAGTCACCACTTTCCGTATTGGTACACTATCAAATGGTTTTCGCAAATTTATATTAGGTGAGCTTCAGATCTCTATCAAATTTTTTCTTCTCTAAAATTATTTAGACAGAATATATTTTCTGTGCAGGTTCTCCCAGTTCTAAAATTATCTGTTTGGAAGATAGAAAACAAAGAATATAAGTTCATCAGGAGTTCTTGAAATAGAATCTGAAGAAGCTTATACTTGTAGCTGTAGGTGTAGTTTTATTTCATATTCAGTTTTACCATCTTGTATACAAAATTATTTAATTTAAAAAAAAATTTTCAAAATCAACTACAACACCGTAGAACAGGTCCATAAATATTTGGAAACTAGTATAAATAATACGTTAGATCCAAGAAAGGTGCTATATTCTAGAATCGAATAATCCCGAGTGGCATACATGAATATGAATAAATTTTTCCAACGAACAAGTTTCAGTATCGAACTACGAATGAGAATGGTGAGAGCGTATGTATTCTCCGTGGTATTGTATGGATGTGCGAGATGGACCCTTGATCCTTACTCAGAAAACGACTGGAAGCATTTGAAATGTTCTTTCATAGACGCCTTCTTTGCATCTCCTTGGTACATAAAATAAAAAAAACACAAAAGTACTAGTAAGAATGAATAAAGGGAAAGAATTACTAACAACCATAAAAATGGGAGAAACTCAATACTTCAAACGTATAGTGAGGGGTTCAAAATACGAATTGTTACGGTTAATTATTGAAGGCAAAATAAAGGCCTAGCGATCGATCCTAAGATGACGAAATTTTTAGCTGAAAGACATTCGAACGTGATTTGGACGTGCTTGAGGTGATATTTTTCGAGCAGCATTTCGTGAGAAAACTGCGTAATAAGAAGAATTGTGGCATTTTAAAACTTGTGTTATAAATTAATTTTTAAAAAAAAGGTAATATATAAGACAAAAAGAGGAAGCTTATCACGCTTGGCCTTTTTTTTCGTATTTCACTTATAACAAAAATACATTATCTAGATACACCATGTATAAACCAAATTTATTTATTTGCAGATAAAGAGATAGCTATAGGTGATTTACGCATGTTGGAACCTACTTAAATTAAATGAAAAGTGTACCTATTATACCATACCTTTTATCGTACTTTTAAATGAATTGCCCATTGTTATAAATATTAATAGTTACAAAATACCCAAAAAGATTTAAATAAATTTGTTTGTAAGGACAGAATGATTAGTTGTTTAGTAACTTTATAAAATTTCTTAATATTACATTTAACAATATGATCTATAACAGTAGTAGATTTACTAAATATATAGTATATATTCTATATATACATATATATATATATATATATATATATATATATATATATATATATATATATATATATATATATATATATATATATATGTATATATATATATATATATATATATATATATATATATATATATATATATATATATACAGTGTGACAATTTAAGTCCGCATCATATGGGATTTTTTTAAATAATCCGTTTAGCCCAGATTTCGTTATTGCATCCATTTGTGCTTCAAATAATATCAGAAATAAAGTATAGTAAGTCATTTTTACGCATGACGTCACCTGTCAAAAATGACATTTTCGTAAAAATTTTTGAAAAAAACGTATAATTTGGCCAAATTTTAAGAAAGTTATTAGACAAAATGGTTTATTTTGTGATTCTAGATATGTTTGTCAAATTTCAATGGCCTACTACGATTTTGAATTTTTGGCAGTTTTTTGACATTTCGGCAATTGTTTTTCATTTTGATTTATTGCAGCTTTATTTAAATCATTTAATTTGTCAGAAACTAGGCACCTATAATCTATTTAAGAACAAAATGAAGTCGTGTCCATAATTTTTTTATAGAATATTAAAATTCACACATTATCATGAATCATATTTGATGTAAAGTTCGATTAGCTTTTGTTTTTAAATAGAAAAAAATGTTTCTCGCTTATGTATTTTGATAGTAAACACACTTAAACGTTTATAAATTAACACAAATCTTACATTTTGATCTTTTTAGTAATGCATTTAAATTTTTAACAATGTAATGTTTCTTACTATAAACATCAAATTAACAACTTGCTGCTTTATCCTATTTGTTTTTTTTTATATACTTCAGCTAAAACCACTTTTTAGATCAATAATACATTTTAGATTCTAATTAGCAACCGTAATAAAAATATTACACATATTCTAGTTATTAATTTGGCAGTTACGCGTTAATAATACTACCGAAAAATTACATTAAAATGCTTTCGGTGTCATTGTTAACGTAACTGCTAATTTAAATAAATCCAGCCATATTTTAGTCGTGGCTATCAAAATTAATGTTCGCAAAATTAGAAAGACCCTTTATGGTTGTGCCGATTTCCTCCTGAAAACTTACCTTCTACAGGAAAAAGAGCTAAACAGAGAAATTAGCACGCTAAGCAAAGCTCGATATTTCTATGCGTTTATTAATAGTAGGCCTTGGAAACAATTGAGAACTAGAGATCGCAATATGGTGTCGTAAGCTGTCAAATATTTAGTTAGCAATTCAAACTAGAATGGAAAGAAACAGATGGTGTCACAACAAGCTTTCTCTTCAAGAAAAAATTGAAATTGTTTTATTGTGTGGGGAAAATACACCTCATCGCACTGTTGCAAATATTTTTAACGAGGGTCATCCTGAAAAAAACTTGCAGCATTCTACTATGAGCTGAATTATAAAAAAGTTTAAATTGAGATCCAGTCAATCTGTGGGAAATGTTTTCCGAAAAAATCGTGTTGTACGTAAACATACCGAGTTAGATGTGTTCTTAAGTGTAGTGGAAGAAGGCAAAACTATTTCGAAGTCTAAACCGGAGATCGACAGGGAAAGTGTACGTAAAATTTTACACAAAAATAAATTTACACCATACAAACCGAAATTGATAAATACTCTACAGGATAGAGATTTTAATATTCGGTTGTTATTTTCATTCTGGTTCCAAGGAAAAATAGAAGAGGCCTCCAAATTTCCATACAATGTTTTATGGAGTGATGAAGCCACGTTTACTTCTAACGGAGTAGTAAGTTCACAGAATAGTCGGTGGTGGGCCCAAGAAAATCCAAACTTCATAATTGAGTGTCGTGACCAATACTCGTTTAGAAACTAACTAACGTTTGTGGGTGGGGGGGAGCGCTTTCTTTTGGGTGTTTGGGGGGGATAATTGTCAAATTAGAAGAGCAGGGGGGGGGGGGGGGGGTGGGGCGGGGCGGGGGGCGGGGGGGGGGGGTGGGGGGGGGGTTCAGGGGGGGGGGGGGGCGGGGGGGGGAACGTGTGACATTGTAAATGACCAAATAATAGGGCACTTCAAGCGGGTAAGGGGAGGGGGTGATATTTTTTTAGAACATAATTTAAATTCACAACGATACTTAGATTGTTTAAATAACGAAATTTTAGAAGGTCTGGATAACATGGGTGTGGATCTAAGATATGCTCTCTATGGTATCAATTAGATGGTGTACCAATACATAATACTTTGCAAGTACGAAACACTTTAAATGAACTATTTCAAGGCAGGGTCATTGGGCGAAATCAGGATAATTGTTGGCCACCTCGATCGTCCGATATCACCCATTGGATTTCTATTTATGGGGTTATCTCAAACAAAATGTATACAAGTTTAGACCATTTAGAGATATGGATCATCTAGAAACTATAATTAGGCAGTGTGTTCATGAGATACCTCCCGACTTTGTGAAAAATTCCGTCAAAGAAATTTCTAGAAGAACCATTCGTTGCATTGAGCGAAACGGTGGACACACCGAAATGTAGAATATTGCAATCTGCGTGTATTTGATACAAAGTATTTATTAAATAGGTTAAAATAGCCAATTGTTAATTTAGCGTTTATAGAAGGAAACATTACATTGTTGAAAGTTTAAATACATTACTAAAAAGATCAAAATGAAAGATTTGTGTTAATTTACAAACGTTCAAGTGTGTTCACTATCAAACTACGTAAGCAAAAAATATTTTTCTATTTAAAAGCAAAAGTTAATCGAACTTTGCATCAAATATGATTCATCATAATGTGTGAATTTTAATATTCTTTAAAAAAATTATGGAAACAACTTCATTTTGTTCTTAAATAGATTATAGGTGCCTAGTTTTTGACAAATTAAATCATTTAAATAAGGTTGCAATAAATCAAGATGAAAAACAATTGCCGAAATGTCAAAAAAAACTGCCAAAAATTCAAAATTGTAGTAGGCCGTTGAAATTTGACAAACAGATCTAGAATCACAAAATAAACCATTTTGTTTAATAACTTTTTTTAAAATTTGGCCAAATTATAGGTTTTTTTTTTCAAAAAATGTTACGAAAATGTCATTTTTGACAGGTGACGTCATGCGTAAAAATGACCGACTATACTTTATTTCTGATATTATTTGAAGCACAAATGGATGCCATAACCAGATCTGGGCTAAAGTGATTATTTAAAAAAAAATCCCATATGATTCGGACTTAAATTGTCACAGTGTATATATATATATATATATATATATATATATATATATATATATATATATATATATATATAATATATATACATATATATATATATATATATATATATATATATATTATATATATATATATATATATATATATATATATATATATATATATATATAGTATATATTCTCTACGTTAGGATAGTTCTAAGGGAATATTGCACTTACTTCGCCATATAACCAATATAAACGTTGAATAATAAATGAAATAGACTTTATTGACAAGAAAAAATTTACAACGCTTGAAAACAAGTTATATTGAATTAAAAGTGTTGTAAAAAAGTAAAATATTACTTAAATGCCCACTGAATTTTTATTTTTAACACTATGACTTGTTTCGTTGTACGGCAGCTTCTTCGGATGGTTTTTTACAAAATGATGATGAAATTATTATAATAAAAGGTTAGTTAACAATTTATGGCTTTTTACTAAAATGACGTAATTAAAATAGATTTAGTAATAATGAATTACACAGGTATACAAAAAAATTCTCTATCTTTTAAGTGTTGTTTTCTTAAGTATTTCTTAAGTATTTTTTTATGCTGAATCCAAAAAGAAAACATAAAAAAAGACCTCCACCGTAAGATTTTTTTCAGAAAACACACTTGAAGTTTTTAAAAATCCATTGTAATAAATAAAATGTAAAACTGTGCAATTATTAAAATTATGGAATATAACTATTATTTCGGACATCTTTAAATATTCTGAATCTACATTTATCATAAAAACTTTTAGTGTTTATGTTTAACAAAAAAACATGTGTATACCATCTTTAATTAATCTACATAGCAAAATGCTGTTTAAAATAAATTTGTGCAACCGCTAAATTAATTTTTTTTTTTTTAATTTCTATTAATATTTAACAAAACATTTGCTCGCTCAGTCACTCACTCACTGACTCACTTCTACACTCACTCACTCGCTCGCTCGCCCGCTCACTTTCTCACTACTTCACTCACTCACTTACTCACTCGCTCGCTCACTCACTCACTACCTCACTCACCCACTCACATTCTTCCATATTCACTCAATCAGTGTGTCCCTAAAATTTACTTCTAAAACTGTCAAGGAATATTCATTAGATTACATTTTGCAAACGTTTGTTTCTAAATAGTAAACGGATATTTTTTTTCAACACTTTTCCTCATGTTTTGATATCAAATTCGAATTTAAATCGAAAAAATTCAAAATTAAAAAACTGCTAGAAATGATAGTTTTGTTTGAAAAAAAATTTTTGTTTAGCTGTTGCATTTATTTACTTAAAAAAGCATTTTACCGACCAAGTGTTAAAAGCGAGTTTTTTGTTGAAACTGAACTTTATTTTTTGATGTCAAGTCAGGATTAAAAACTTCAAAAAACAATGAAAATAGTAGTTTTGTTCAATATTAATAAAAATTAACCACAATTTTTTAATTTAGCGGTTGCTTATATTTATTTTAAACAGCATTTTGTTACGTAACTTAGTTAAAGATTGTGTATATGTGTTTTTATTAAACATGAACATTCAAACCTAATATTTTTATGATAAATGTAGATTCAGAACATTTAAAGATGTCCGAAATAATAATTTTATTTCATAATTTTAATGATTGTACAATTTTACATTTTAATTATTATAATGTTTTTTTTGCAAATTTAATTGTGTTTTTTGAAAAAAACCTCACCGTGGATATTTTTTTAATGATTTTTTAGATTCAGCATAAAAAAATAACGTACCTCACTTAAAGGACAGAGAATGTTTTTATTTTGGATACATGTTTTATTTATTTCTAATTGTTCATTTAACATGAAGTCGGAATCTTTCAGTTTGTTTATTTCTCCTTTTCGTCGGTCTGTCGGTCTGTCGCCATGATAATTCTCAAACGAAATGAGATATCAATTTTAAAGTTGGTATGTATATATATCGATATATATATATATATATATATATATATATATATATATATATATATATATATATATATATATATATATATATATATATATACAGAGTGTCCCAGTTTTCCATGTACATAGATTTACTGTGGATTTCTGGGATGAAAATATGACTATTTAACCCAACTTACTTTAGTCCGAAAATTCGTAATTTTTGAGATACAGAGTGTCAAAGTTATACTTTTATTTTAATTTTTCTTAAGTAGCTTTCTTAATAATTTTACTACTTGTACAAGATTCGGTGGTAAGGGGTTTTCTGAGATAAGAAACCGAAGTCAGCTCACAGTTTTGTTGTAAATTGTAGGAGACGCCACTTATTGCACTGTGTATACTTTTAAATTGCCATAACTTTTTTATACCAATCTGTATGATATTTTTAATTAAACTTCTGTATTCTTCGTCTTTTCCTGTCTAAAAAAGCTCTCTTCGTAGATGTTGCTCCGAGCATTAGTTTCTGAGGCAGTGAGATGTTTGTTTCCATTTTTTAATTCTATTGTCAAATTCGCAAATGCGTTTTCTTCACACGTTTCTTCACATTATATAGTTACTTGGCACCTCTCAAAAATCACTCTGGTAATGATGTAAGATGTCATATGTTCTATGACTTGTAGCAATACTAACAGAAAGTAATTTTTGACAGATATCAAAAGAGTATTAACGAGAATTAATCCCTTCTCAAGCTCAACAGTGATTTAAATCTACAGTATTATGGAGTAAACTTTTAGAGAGCAAATTGATATGATTTTTAGGGTTTGGTTTTTGTAACGGCAACGGATGCAAAAGTACTCGTGTATATCACGAAAGATATGGAGAAGCGAGTTCGAGAAATTGGACAATTTAAGCCGATCAGAAATAATACTGGGCTGCCCTTCACAAACTAGAGGACTCGATGTTGAAGAGGAAATCGTTGAAATTCTACACGATAATCCTGGAATCAGCAGTCGTATAATTGAACGTCAAAGGAGAATATCAAAAAGTACAACTAACCGGGTCATTGGACAACACATTATTCACCCCTTTCATATACAGTCTGTCCAGGAACTCTTACCTCCAGATCTTGGATCCCGCTTAATTTTTCACAAATTATTCGAGCACACATAGCGACTGTTCTGGATTTTAACACTAAAATCCTGTTTACAGATGAAGCACGCTTCACTCGAAGTGGTATAACAAATATGCATAATAATCATGTGCAACAAAAACAGTTTCAACGCGAATTCAGTATTAATGTCTGGATGGGATTTGTCGCGAACTATTTAATCGGGCCGTTTAGATTACCAGATCGACTTGATGGCGACATTTACTTGAATTTCATCCGTGAAACTATTCCTGAATTATTGGAAAACTTAAGTCGCGACATGTTTTTCATGCACGATGGTGCACCATCCCATTTTCGCGTAATGTGAGAATTTTTTTGAACCAAAGTTACCCAGATAAATGGATCGGAAGAGGTAAAGATGCTCCTATTTACTGGCCACCTCGTTCCCCGGACTTAAATCTTTGCGATTTTTTCCTTTGAGATGCATTAAAATCGAAAGTTTATCAAGTTCAAATCGACAACATTGAGCAATTATGGAATAGGATTCAAAATACTGCTAAGGCTTTACGAGATGAAGACATTTTAAAAAGAGTACATTTAAATTTCCTGTGAACGTATTAATTTATGCATTAACGAAGGTGGCGGCCATATTGAACATTTATTATGAAACCAGTCGAGCGATTAAACTTTTTTCGAATTTATCAATTTGTGGGTAACCTTTTATGCCCTTAGCCAGTTGGTTTTTACATTCTTACTGTTGTTGGCCCCTTGGTCTTTAAATTTATTATTGTTGTTAGTTTGTTTGCCTCTAAGCATGCTTCAAATTTCAAAGACTATTCTTTTGGACCTGTCCTAAGCCTAAATGAAGTGTGAAGGAACGCATTTGCGAATTTGACAAAGAAATTAAAAAATAGAAACAAAAATCCCATTATCTAAGAAACTATTGCTCGTAGCAACATTTACCAAAAGAGCTTTTTTAAACAGGGAAAGGCGGAAAATATCTTGTGCAAATAGTACAACTATTAAGAAAGCTCCTTAAGAAAAACTAAAATAAAAGTATAACTTTGACACCCTGTATCTCAAAAATTACGAATTTTTGGACTAAAATAAGTTGGGCTAAAGGTCATATTTTCATCCCAAAAATCCACAGTAACCCTATGTGCACGGAATACTGGGACACATACACACACACACACACACACACACACACACACACACATATATATATATATATATATATATATATATATATATATATATATATATATATATATATATATATATATATATATATATAGATATATATATTATATATATATATATATATATATATATATATATATATATATATATATAAAGACAGGAGTAGTCGCGACTGAGTAGTTAAGAAAAATATATTCTCAATTTAGTGGGGCTGCAGTCTATATTTAAATATTTATGGCTTTGGGTAGTGAAACAACCTTTTTTTGTTAGTCGAGTTTTCGAAATTATATTTATTTCTTCTTCAGGACATATGGAAAGACAAAATTTTCCTTTTTCTTTATACTGTTAAATAAAAAATTACTTTTTTAAGTACATTCATATGATTGAAAAAACAAAAAAAAAAAGAAGGCATGAGAAACTATTTTTTAGACTTCTTCGATTCGGTTTTAATCTCCTTAATCGACCTAAAACGATGTCCTCGAAGTGGTTTTTTTTGAGTTTTGGGAATAGCCAAAAGTCCGACGGAGCTAAATCAGGCGAATAGGGCGATTGCGGAATGATATGAGTTGAATTTTTGATGAAAAAAAGTCGCGAAGAACCAATGCTGTGTGAGAAGGCGCATTATCGTGATGAAAAAACTAAAAGTTATCGGCCCATAACACCGGCCTCTTGAGACAAATTCAAACGTTTGGGAAGCCGAAAAAAACCATTTTTTAAAACAAAATTTAATGCAACTTCTTGGCTGAATTTTTTCACTCATGTTAAAAATCGAAAAACGAACTTTTGTTGAACGAATCCAAGTGAATCTTATTAACTACTGATGCTACGGTCTTAAAATTTGACACAGATAGTAGGTAAAGTCCTACCAACCTAACGAAAAAAAATTAATCCGATTTGGAAATGCCCGGGCGTTTTAAATTTAAAAGTCTTACTATTTTTTGATCACAGTAGAGTATATATATATATATATATATATATATATATATATATATATATATATATATATATATATATAAAATAAAGAGAGAGAAAGCAAAAGTTGCCGTATCAAACAAAATCCTAAGTTATAAAAACTAGTTGGGGAACTCGGCAAGAGTTCCCCAACTAGTTATATATATATATATATATATATATATATATATATATATATATATATATATATATATACTACCTACCGAGAAGATAAAGCTTATAATTTTTGGCGATATCGCTTAAGCCGAAGGGGGGTCTCGATCTCGTATGGTTTTAATAGTAAGAATCGAAGAAAAATTTCCATTCATTCTTAGTTTTTTGTTCAGATAATAAACAAATACTTTTCATAAATATTTATAGTAAAACATAAAGGGGGTGGGAGGGGACAATAGATGGGTTGTTTTGTATATATAACTTTATATGCCGTTTTGAAGGTTTTTGGACTCAGAATTCAAAAATTAGGTTATTTACTCATTATTTTTAATTTTAACCCAATGAGGAGGTGTGGGGATCGTTAAATATTGCATGGCTTCAATAGTATCTTCAGTATTTTTGCAGGTTTCTTTGTTGATGTATTTAACAAATTTTAAGCATATTATTTATAGCAACATATATAAGGAGTTTCAGGGGTGAGGTAGGAAGTTAGAAGAGTTGCTTTATATATATCATGCCATTTGCCCTTTTCAGAGTTCTTGGACTTTAGGAATATGAAAATTAAATTATTTTCTCATTACTATCAATTTTAATAGCAGTAGAGGGTGAAAGAGGACGTAGAATCTTGTTTAGTTTCTATAGAATTATGACAATTTTTCCAGGTTTATTTTATGGGGGAATGGGCAGATTTTTAATATTCAGATAAGTCATTGGTAAGTGGTATTTATGTGTTATAACTCATGTAAGTACAGGCTAATAATATTGCACATATGATCCTAGATAGGACGACATATAAATTCGACTATAAATGTACATTTTTATGTCGATTTGGTCACACCATTTAACTCCAACGCTTTTTATTTTATGCAGTGATGAAAAGATAGTTATGCGTGGTTTCATTTGTGGTTTACTTCATGTTAGTACCCACTTAAATTAAATTAAGAAGCTGTCTATTATACCACACCATTACCTATTATCATTATTTTAAATGAATTGTATTTTGTTGTACAAATAGTTTTTGAGATTATGGTTACTAAATAACTCTTGTAATAGAAAAGAGATTTAGATATTATTGTTGTTGTTTTAAGCAATGGAATCTAGCAATAAGTTGTTTATCTATTTTATTAGCTTTCTTTGCATTAAGTTTTATTGAATAGCATGGAAAAACATGATTTAATAGATGATAATTTATGTTTTGTTTTGATGTGCATTTGTTAATAATTCTACATTACGACTAAACATTATAATAATTAATTTCTTTTAAACTGATTTAATAGTTTATGCATTTCTAATTAATTTTTATTACCTAAAAATTATATATTTTAAACGAGAGAAACTTATTAATAAAATTGAAACTGTTAACATTGTCGATGTTGCGGTACTGTGTTAAAAAATTACACCGAAAGTGTTTTCAGAATTTCCTGATCTTGTGTCCTGGCAAAGATAAATGCAACTAAAGAACATGAAAAAATGTGCGTTACTACAAAATTAATGTGTTTATCAAAAAACATTCCTAGTGTAAAGGACCCCTTCACCGATCTGTAGCAAAACAGTACCATTTTATATTGTATGGGCTGGTATGGTTTTAATATCAGATTAAGACCTGCTTTTTTAGAGTAGAAAATCTATAACTCGAATTTCAAGAGAAGGGTTAAAAATTTTGAGTTAACGAGCTTTCGATTTATGGGGGATTTCGAAATACAGAATTTTTAACATTTCCAATTACGATTTATAGAGGCGTATATTCTATATATGATTCTTCAAGTTGTAGAGGTATACGTAAACAAAAATTCGTCTTATAAAGATTTACTTTTATTCTTCAGCCTTTTCGCGTAAAATAGGTCCACTAATTTATAGCGACCCTGCTTGAACCAAGTCATTAATTAAATATTCTTCTAAATCGGGAAATTCTGCCGTTCGTTTTCTTTTACAGGATAAGTTGTTACCCGATTCATATTTCAGCACTGTTTCAGCTTCATTTTTAGTGTTTCGTACGGAAAACTTATGGGATCACTTCCGTGTCTGTCTGTTTGTCATACCTATTTTTTTCTGAAACTATTTGACATAGAAAATTAAAATTTGGCACAAATATAGGAATTATTTGCCCAATCAGGGCCGAGTAGTTTTAAAAGTTAAATTTTGACTTCAGGGTGTGAATGAGGAGTCTAATCGAAAGTGAAAAAAAAATTTCCTGGTCATCGAGTGGGGTGTTAAATGAAAGCTTATAAAAACAAGAGTTCAAAAATATATACGATTTAATACTTGCGTACATTTTCCTCTGTATTACTTTTAAAAGAATGGCCAAAAACCCCGGTCCACTGACCTTATGTCGAAAAGACCTGATCAAAAAATTTTGAAAAAATTCTGGAGTAGTCTCCATAAAGTGTAGGTTGAGCCAAAGTTTATTTAGTATAAAAACGAACTAGTTGCCCGCCAAAATGATAAAGGTTTATTTCATCGAGAGTTATGGATTGAACCGGGAATGATAGCTACCGCTTTAAGCATTAGGTACCGAGTGAAAATAATTTTATTTTATTTGTTGATAATTAAACAAGTATTTAGGTAATAAATATTTGTTTTAAACTTTTATCACTAGAGTCTAGATTCAGTTAGATTGATTTATTGGGTATTAAATAGCTATAATACATTATTGACTACAAAAACACGTGAAAATAGATATTGGATCTTACGATGTCAGGGACCTAATTAACTTAGTCTAGGTAAATATTTTATTTTAAAAATCACTGTATGGAACACTAGTTGCCCAAGTCTAACTTGCATTTGATTTTTTTTTTATTGTCTACAGAGTGCTTACTAGTAATCTGTATTGAGCTGCCACGTCTTTTTACTTAACACCACTTTTTACCCCGTTTGCCACATCAACTTTTTCACGAAGTGTTAAAGTTTTCAATTTTTGTGTGGTACTCATTTTCTTAATTTTAATTAATGCAAAATAGGTACCGTTGGTTTTTAGTAAACTAAGGAATGAGGAATGATGGTATTTTTGTTCCTGAAAACTAAACAATCAACAAACAGTTGTTACGCAGATGTAGACCAGTACATAGTACATGCAAACATTGTAAACAATAGTCATCAAGTGCAACTTGCACACGAAACCTTTCTATTTGTAAGCTTGATCATTTCTTGGAATTAGCTATCGACGACATAGCAACTTTTGACAATTCAAACTTTATTACTTCCAATTATTGTCAAACAACTGAAAATAGACGACGTCGATATTTCAGCAGTTTACCCATTGTTCTCTCTTAATCGTCAAATCCATCCTAAGGCGCGTTTCACCGTATCATGGCTCTTCAGTCAGGCTAGGATTGACAAACAAGAGAACAGAATTTATTGGTACTTATCCCAGAAGTTACGGAATACGATGGTAGGATACAACGAATTGTACTAAGTACGCATACCACTTTGTCGGCTCGAAAGCTGCTGTGTCAGCTTTCGATGGAGTAATAGGTATGCGTATTTAGTACAACTGGGTTTTTGAATGTAAGGCCCAACTTTCGACTACTGAGGAACCCAGAAATTCAATCGCAAGTAACCGAAACACTCAACCAAGAAATAAATCAAACAATTTCAGTAGGCCACTTGCTATCAGTCGAAGCCGCATTGGAGTCATTTAAAAATATTTGTGTCAAAGTTCAAAACGAAAAACTTAATATGCCAACAGACACAGCGAAAAGAGAATGGATGACCCAGCAAGTATTGGGACTTATGAATGAAAGAAGACGGTATAAAAACAATAACAAAACTAAATATAAAGAGATCAGTAAACAGATTCGAAAGCTTATAAGAAAGGCTAAAGAAAAGTGGATGGAAGAACAATGTCAGGAAATGGAAGAATTACAGCTAAAGCATGACTATTTCAGTATGTATAAAAAAGTTAAAGAAGTTACCGGTCAAAACAGTACACGAACACCAACATATTTAATAAACGGTAATAATCAGATATTAACCGAACAAAAAAGAGCTAGAAGAAGAATGGGCTCGATACATTAAAAAATACCTTTGATGACGACAGAGAATTACCAGAACTCATTACGGACGGAATTTCTTTAAATATACTCCCGGCAGAAGTTAGGGATGCAATAAAACATGCAATAACTGGAAAGGCTCCTGGATCTGATAATCTTTATGCGGAGATGTTTCAACTTTTAAATGCAGAAAAAAATTTCTATCTTGTGCAGTTGCATAAATTCCATCTACAGGAATTATACGAAAGGATTGGCTTAAGTCTGTGTTCATACCATTACCTAAAAAGCCAAATGCTAACAGATGTGAACAGTACCGTCTTATAAGCCTAATGAGCCACGCTTTGAAAGTAATGCTTAAGATCATTCACCATAGAATACGCAATAAATGCGAACAAGATGTTAGCGAAGAGCAATTCGGATTTAGACAAGGATTTGGAACTCGAGAAGCACTTTTCGGGCTGAGTGTATTTTTAAGGAAATGTAGAAATCAAAGGAAGGACGTTTACTTGTGTTCTATCGACTACGAAAAAGCATTTGTCCGAGTCAAGCATCCACAATTAATACAAATGCTTCAAAATATGGGCCTTGATTTATTACTCACCTATATTGGGATCAGGTGGCGACAATACGAGTAAATAACAGAGAGACTGAGGAAATAGGAAAAAAAGGTGTTCGTCAGGGATGTGTTCTTTCCCCGCACCTGTTTAATCTATACTCTGAGCACATATTCCAGAAGGCCTTAGAGAATACCACAGATGGTATCAAAGTTAATGGCAAAATCATTAACAACCTAAGGTACGCTGATGATACCGTTATTATAGCAGATAAAGCGGATGGACTTCAGCATCGTATGAACAATATATCTAGGGAAGGCGATATTTTAGGCATGAAAGTAGACGTTAATAAAACGAAGTAATGGTCATTTCAAGAAAACCCGGGTTGCAAACAGATATTCGTGTTTACGATCAATTGATAGAATAAGTAAACAAATTCAAATACCTAGGGTGTTGGGTCCCTAATGATTTGAATCCTGAAGTTGAGGTACGAGTTCGCATTGAAATGGCTAGAGCGACTCTTCTCAAAATGAGACACCTCCTCACAGACTCAACCCTTTCTTTGGATACTCGTTATCGTTTTGTAAAGATCTATATATATATATATATATATATATATATATATATATATATATACGAGTATATATATATATATATATATATATATATATATATATATATATATATATATATACATATATGCGCAGAATATTGCAGATCTCTTGGACAGAGCGTCTTACTAATGAAGATGTACTTCGTCGAATGGGTAGAGAAAGAGAACTATTGTCATTTATCAAAAGACAAAAAACTCGTTACTTGGGACATATTTATAGGGGTCCACGTTACTCACTGCTCCGGTTGTTGATGGAAGGGAAAATTGAAGGGCAAAGAGGTATGGGGCGTTGAAAATGTTCCTGGCTGAAAAATATACGAGATTGGATAGGTCTGGATACCCACACTTTATTAATAATTGCCCAGGATAGGGAAGAATTCGCCGTGATTACAGCCCAACTTCAGTAATGGAGATGGCACTATAAGAAGAAGAAGGGTTTTTGAATAAAAAATAATTATTTATTACTTTATTTTAAAACTGTATTATAAATAATATTGATAATCGATGCGAAAAACTAAATTTTTTTACAAATAATTAAAATAAATTAAAATTTATAAAATTTAAAAAGTGCCGCTCTTGGCTGCCATGTTTGTGACGTCATTATGTTAAATTATTTTCACGTAACTATTGTTAACAGCTTCTACCTGTCAAAATTATTAAGGTATTCAATATTTTGTTATATTTGTAAAAAAATGTGAATGTAAATAAGAAACAAAATATTTTTATTTTAATAAATTGGGCCACTCATTTATGAGTGGCCCAATTCCATACTTGCCTAACCCTCATTTTTTATTGTTACGTAAAAAAAAGATGTAAAGTAAATTAGCGGCAATAAAAAAACCATCCAAATTAGAAACATTTCAATATATTTTGTAAAGAAACAAGTTATTACTTTAACTAAAACTCATATACTGAAAAATTAAACTTTAACATGTGAATAAATGCTTTTGAAATAAACTCTTAAGCAACTTTTGCGCTAATATAAACTTTAAATAATTAATATAATTGTTGGCTAGGCAACGATAAAAAAGAACGAAAACATTTTATTCATCATTTTCAACGTCCGATTCAATTGGTTCATAGATGGTTCCCGCTTGAAGCGACCTATAAAAATTGTGATGCTCTGGAGGTACATATTTGAGAAAATCAATCAAATTCTTCTTTTTTCCTTTGTAATAGGTCGCCCACCGGCATACAACATTGTTAATTCAGAGGGAAAATCAAATACAGATCGACCACGACCGACCCTTTTCGTTAAATCAACTGCACTGAAGAGAACATCATTTTCAACCTAATTGTATTTGTAATACAGTTTTTTGGGCTCCTCTTTACGTAGTTGTATCCATCTAATATTGAGCCACTCTACTTTGTCTTTCTCTACAGAGATTTTTCGGTTAGTTATGGATTCGTCTAAACTTTTTGTACAAAAAAAGTGATCTGCTGCCATCTGATATATAAATTTGAGTTTTTTCTTTTTAGCCTTTTCAATTACATTCAGCCCATCATTTGGATGAAAAATATAGGGGTGATATTTTTTTTTCTCTTTCTATTATACCAAAATCTTGGTCGCAGCTAGAGAAGCTATAACTAGGTATAAAAAACTTTAAATTTATTTCTTCAATTTCTGTGCATTGCAAAATATAGCTCAGTGCCAACACAACTTTAATGTTGCGATTTTGACCGCCGCAACTATCGCTGTAAAGAGCGATTTCCTTTGTTGTTGATTGTAAGCAATTTTGAACGTGGTAAATTAAACAAGACGACACTTCCTGGGCTCCTCTTGAAGCTGTGTGTTCGCCTCAAACATGCATGTGCCCAACATTATTAACCTTGTCATGGATGCCGAGATCATACATCCAGAGCGGTCGCTTGTAATATACCACACCAGTGGATAAAAGAGTAGGTAAAATTTTTTGAAGATCAAAAACTATAATTTTTAAAATTAAGCATTAGTTTTGTCTTCTGTGCATAGTGTATTAATTTTTGCCTTAAATTCATCACATGTTTGGCAAGTGTCTTTTTGAGGTTGATGAAAATGTAAGTTAAATTTGGTGTTGAATATGTTTCGAAACATATATAGTGATACTGCCCGAGGTCCGTCTGTAGTGCACTGACTTGTGTACAAGTCATACATGATTTTCATATTTAGATCGGGATTTAGATATTTTCTGTTACTGTCCCTGCGACAATAATGATGGAAATTTCTCAATAAAACTGCATGCTGCTTGTTCATCGTTTGGGCTGGTTTTATTATGTAGTACATGTCTCTCGTCGTACAGGAGTTCCGATTCCTTGCTTTCTGTTCAATGCATTAGTTAAAGTTCCATCGCAGACTGCTACAGTTTCTTTAAAGAAATTTTTACAAACTATTTGATCCTTACCCATGTCATCTTGAAGCATGTAAATTCGTGTTTTTCCTCTATGAGTATTTTCGTTTTTAGTGTATCTTCTGGCAACATTTGAAACCTGTATTTCACCAACGAGAAATACTTGCTTCATGTCCCAATTCATCTTATAGAATTTTTCAAAAACCTGCTTCCTTCTAGCTTGAGATATTTTCTCTGAACAACGAAGATGGCTTCCACAATCTGTCATAACACAACTCTTTTTTGGAATAACTTTTCCTGTGATGGAAACATATTCTTCACCCCGTGCACGTTTCTGTTTTCTTATGAATTTCCTATGTGTGTGCGGTTTTCTAATCCGCTTTCTTCCTTTTTGTACATTGGCTTGAGTTCTGGCCGCATCATCCTCACTTTGACTGATCTAATTAAAAAAAATAATCAAATTAGAAATTTAAAAAAAGACAAAAATGCGTGTTGAAACTCTTGCAGAATATTCAGAGACAGATATGCCTATTCAACAAAATAGGTTAATAGGACTCAAATAAATAAGATACGTATAGAGTATCAAACAAAAAACTAACCCCGAGTATAAACTAAAAATTATATTATATTTTGTTTGTTCTAAATATATTTTTTCTACATTTCTTGTCAAAAATGTTATGCCTAACCTGACATGTATGTTTTTGTTTTCAGTAAGAGCACAACTTGGAAGTAAAAAGACCATATACAAAAAATATCCTTCTTACCTGTAGTTTCGTAATCTGGCAGAAAACTTTTATCATTATCACTATTATCACCTGATAAGTCAGATAAACAAAAAGCCTCGACGTTTGCAGCCGCCATGTTTTGTTGTTTTAGACAGGACAGGCTCAAACTGTTTCACCGCAGCTTTGTTTTACGATAAATAATGGGACAGGCAACTTTGGCATAAACCGATATGATGGCTTTAAACTGAAAGAGCACAAAAGCGGGAAATTTAAAAATTTGTTGGTTAGCCAAGTATGGCATCGATACATACAATATATAATTATGTTAAATTATTTGTAGGGCGTCACGCGGAAATTACAGTAACAAGGGTATAGGTTATGTTCAACTTAAATGTAAAAATGATTATTATTATTTTATTATTTATTTATTAAAATACTTGCATCGAAGTGATCTTCACAAAAAATTTGATGTTTTAGGATTAATACGTTCTGCTGCTTAGAACCACTAATTTGGACGTTTAACATCTTGTGACACATTTAAAAATATTTTTCGGGAGTTGTTTTTGTAGTATTCCTATAAAATGGTACGAAATTAAATTAGACATTTTCAATAAATTTATCAATACACTAATGATAATAACAAGAATAAATTGATTGAAAACTACTCGTATTAGTTGTGTGTGATGTTGGGAAAAAATAAACATTGTGACGTGACACGCGCTCGGGATTTTTCGCCGCGTCATCGGTAATAAGTTTAAAAATTTTAATTATAATGAAAAAAGAAAAAAAAAAATAGTTTTGTTATAAAACTTATATATGATCTTACCATTTATGACAAATTTTTGTTTGTTCAGAACTCCAATTCGTTATATCCTACCATCGTATTTATTACTTCCAGTTAGAGAGTGTCACGGGCAGAGAAATTTGATTTCCAGAGGCCGTAAAGTTTACATGTTGCTTCTTCAAGATATAGAGTTCGCTTAATTAGTAGTTCGAGTTACAGAGTGTATTGTGCATTAATAGTACATCCTAGAGAAATCACATTTAGTTCGCGTTATAGCGTCTAAATAATTCGAGCTATAGAGTTTTTTGTATATCAGCGGAAGAAAATGGCTAATTTTTTTCTTCTTAGAGCCGATTTCGAGATAATGAGTTATAGAGTTTCTACTGTACACACTTACAAATATGTACGGCTATAAGTACTTTGAGTTTCACTTTCCTTTCTGTCAATCTTAGCTATACTGATGAGTTATGATATGACGATACATATTCTTCCATAGATTGTTTGTTCCATGGATGAGAAAACAAAAAGTAACTGCTGCAATATGGACTTCGTTCAATTTTAAATTTTATATATACGTCGGTTTTGACTCATAATTACAGTGAACTGCGTTAAATTTCAGCAACTCGGACTGTCTTTGCTAAAGATTGACTGTCAGTAGAGAGCAGGTATGCTTTTAAGATCAGGCCTACTTTAGCAAAAGGCATTAGCCTTGTTGTGTTTTATGGATATTTTACTTTTTGACTTGTGGATTTGCTACAACCATCCGAACTCATGCTGAAAACAACATAAATCTTCAGAGTCGATTTCCGCAGTTGCTGTTAATAAAACAACTGTGTAATTTTTTGCACATGCATTATCAGAAATTATGATTTTTTTTGCGAAACTTGCAACTAATAACTTATTTAACGTTCGTCGTTTTCGTGAAAGTGTTACGACATAATCAACCGTCTCCATAAACATTAACAACCCTGTCTCGTAAAAGTGTGAATGCTATATAAATTATAGCATTTTTTATAAACCGTTATATCAATGTCAAAACGTATTACATAACGTTAAAATTTTTTTAACATTGTCATCAAAAGGTGTGTATATTTGCAAATAAACTGATTATTACTAAATATTTTATTTTAAGTTGGTTGTAACTAATGTAACACCTTATTATGATTGGATGACAGAACTGATTGTCATATGGGAAAAAAACGTTATTGCTTCATTAATGTATGTGAAAACAAGGTGCAGCATAACAAAATTATACCGACATTAAAACATAAAGTTATAATATCATTTTTATTGATGTATTAAAAGATGGGAAGGAGGTTGAATCATTTAATATTTTGCTACTTTGAGTATTTGAACATATTTTCTGGGAAAATCACAGTTACATCATATGACATCGTTTTAGTGTGATACATTGTAACGTCTTTTTTGAGGCTATTTTTATAGCCTTACGTTTGCGGCGGTATTTTGTGTTCTTTCTTCATTTTTAACAAATATTTTATTTATTAAATAGAAGCTGTTATTTGCCCCTTATGTATATCTTAATTTCTGAGAATGGACTGAGTGGATATTAATACTGAAACAACTAAAAAATTAGATATAAGCTAGCTCTTTTCTTTTTACTGGTAGAGAATATGGATAAGAAATAATTTTTGTACGTCTTTTGAAAATAGTCTCTATAGTTGTTCAAAGCTTAATTGTACTGTTTGGGCACCATTCACTTTAGAATAAAAAGAATCTAAGTTCAGCTCAAAAAATGAAAAAATACTGAAGAGTTATTTAGTTGTTGGAATAAAATTATTTTATGTACAACCGTTGCGTCCTGAAAGAAAGAGCAGGAGTTTAGTGAGGCACTACACATTTAAATAAAGAAGGCAATATTATTAACAAAATAAAAATTCCTACCTTTATTACACTCTTAAAATTACATCTACTTAATAAATAACCTTTTATACTAAGAGAGTGCACACTATTGCATAGAGTTTTTAAATTAGGATTATTAAGTTTTTAATAAAAGGCTTTAAAAACCATGATATAAAAGTTTGAAAAATCGTCTTCGCGGCTTAAGCGGCCCGCACACGGTCAATAATATTGTCAATAATTCACATGTCAATACTATTGTCAATATGCAAGTCAATAACGACAGATCACACACTGATCAATATTATTGTCAATAATTTCATTTTGCCTCTAGTCGTTGCATCAGGCGGATCACACTGATTTATTTTTTTTTTACAATGAATAAAGAAAAAGCGTGTATTTCTCTTTTAGTGTTTTGTGCAAGCAAACGTACAATCATTCGTAAACGGTGGGTGAAAGACTGGATCAAAAGAAGGGAACATTATTCTCATGTAACATTACTAAGAGAAATTTCTCTTAGTGATTCCACAGACTATTGCAATTATTTTCGAATGGACATCCACACGTTCCATACTCTCAAAGATATGCTTGAACCTGTACTAAGACGCCAAGATATGAATATGAGAGCTGCTATTAGTGTAGAAGATAAATTGGCAGTTATTCTAAGGTACTTAGCGACCGGTAGAAACTTTAAAGATCTAAAATTTTCTACACTAATGGGACCAAGAACAATAAGTTACGCAGTGATGGAGACTTGTGAAGCATTAATTTACATTTTAAAGGATTACATGAAAGTAAGTTTACCCATAATTTTTTACATTTTTTTATTTTTATACATAAGTAAAATTAAAACGTAAGTTAAAGTATAATTAAATGTTGGTAAAGTTGGAAATGTACAAAACTGCCGTATCTTCTAATTGTTGTGAACGAAACATATACGAGTTTTGTTCGGATGATATACTTTCATGGATTGTTGCAGCCTGTGGCGGTGGTGGCGATGTTATCTGGGAGTTACTGCTTGACTCTGGCGAATAAATATTAGTATTTCTCGCAGAGTATGAGGGCGATGTTATTTGGGAATGGATGCTTGACCCTGGTGAATATATATTATTTGGCATTTGCAATGTATTCATGGTTGCCTGAAAGAGTATGTCATTAATTGCCTTTTCCGCAAGCAACATTTGTGTTTTCTCCAATTCCCTCAATTTATTCGCCCATACTTTAGCAAGGCAATCAAATTTGTCATTACTTTCAGTAGGGTTTGGTTTTTGAAGATATTCACATGCAAGGGATAGTAGCTCGTTTTGCTTTGCCATGGGACCTTTCATTTTTTTTCTTGGTATAAATGTTTGTGGTTTATTGAGGAAACAGACGAATTTCCACTGGTCTGAATTGTACGGGGTGCTGGTTCTCCTGGCGAGTTCTGCGTTTCTTGAACATCCTGAAAAACAATTACCAATAAAATGTTGAATAACATTAAAATAAAATGAACTAAAAACGTATTCCTATAGGGTTTATATTAATGTTCTTTTAAATGTATTTGTTTTAGCATTGCTCACCAATTTGGAGAGAGGAATCAATTCTGGAACTGCCTGGGGTCAATAGATGGGAAGCATATAGCTGTTAAAAAACCAGCACAGTCTGGGTCTCAGTACTATAACTATAAAGGGTTTTATAGTATAGTTTTACTGGAACTTGTGGATGCAAATAATGATTGATGTTGGAACTAACGGTAAAGTATCAGATGGCGGGGTGTTGTTCTACTCAACATTTGGAAATCTTCTACTTCATAACAAGCTCAACTTACCAAAACCCACTGTTCTGCCTAACACATCACAAACTCATAATTTTGTACGTGTCAGTGACGAAGCTTTTGCACTGAGACCCGACCTAATGAAGCCCTACTCTCAAACGAAAGTTGATTCAGCAAGTCAGGAATTTAATCTGAGGTTATCCTCTGCTAGAGTATCCGTAGAGAACTGTTTTGGAATACTTGCCGCTAGATTTGGTGTATTCAATGGAACCTAAAAAAGCCAGGGTAATAACTATGGCATCCTGCTACTTACACAATTATTTAGCAGCAAGAGTTACTGCTTACTTGCAACGTGATACTCAAGATGATGTTGCTAATTCCCATATGACACCACTATAGTGTACCATGTCCAAAAACAGCAATAACTGTTCCAAGGTGGTCAGAGATAAACTTCGTGATTATTTTAATAATGAAGGTAAACGAATTTAACCCAAACGTTATTGTGAAAAATATAATATATAATTAATGATATACCTATTTGTAAATTATGTAATAAATTTTTTTGCTATCTTACCACTGATTCATTGAAATCCACCTCGAAATCCACAGGAACTTCACTGTCGCCCAGAAATTGAAGGGCATGGAAAACCCACGAAGTTGGTGTATATACTTCATCTTCGCCACAACCAGAACGCCTAGATGTTATTATCTTCTTTACTTCTTTTCGGTAGTTGGTTCTCAGAGCGTTAATTTTTTTTCGTACTTCCGCCTCATCTGCGTTGGGTTTAAGTTTTTGATAGATTGGAATTAGTTTTTGTATTGCTTTTTTTGCGACTGTTTCTGTTCTTGTAAGCTGGTAAGCGTGGATTCCATAATTCTGGGCGAGTCTCATAAACTTCAATAAAATGTTTTAAATATTCAGTATCCGTTTCACTTAAATTTTCACCAACTTCAGAATTATCACCAATTTCTTCGGTTCCATTACTCATTTTTTAAAAAGATAAATAATAATTAATATAAAAACACTAAAGTTACCACTGTTTATAAACATTGCACAAGGCACTCAAGAGACAGAGAACTCAGAGAAGGTTATTTAAAATCAGGTTCTACTTTGGCTTGTAAAAGAATCGACTTCTTTTTTAAAAATTAAGTTTATAAAACAAATATAACGATTAAAAACTAGTTCCTACCTCGACGAAATTTTTTTTTGAACTAAGTATTGAAGAAAGTATTGATAAGCCACCGCACATTATCAATAGTATTGTCAATATCCCTACCACTTTGCAGTATTGATGTTTGAATATCAAAAAATTTAGATTTTCGTCAATACAAAATTATTTTATCAATACCAACTTCAATACCTACCGCACACGATCAATAGTATTGACAATACTTTTCTATATTGACAATATTATTGACCGTGTGCGGGCCGCTTTACACGTGTTGAGTACACACACATTGTAGCCAGGAAGTGAGATATTTAAACTGGTGTGCTTATGACTTACTGATTGGATCCTCTTCGTGGATTTTCCATAAGCTCCTTGGCCTCTCCTGGTGAGATTCTCATCGAAAATATTGTGTCAGCCGCCACTCTCCTAATCTCATTTAGGTAGCTAATCACTTTTTGATCCGAAATATCTTAGGATGGGCAGAATATTTTAAAATTGGAAAAATGCATCAAACTTGAGATTTATAAACAATACCTACTTGGTGATAAAAAAAAGAGCCATTACTGCACTACGGTATGACAGAAAAAAAAAGACCACTACGGCATACTGGCGCCCTTACTGCATCTCGGAAGAAAAAGCCACTCTGGCATGGCCGCGGAAAAAAGCCTACTACGGCATGGTCGCGGAAAAAAAGCCTTTAAAAATTCCATCTGGCCGTTTATATATCCTTTCCCCTTCTTCAAAGTGAAATCATTAAAATGGCGTACTTCCTGGATGCAAAATCAACGCAAACCAAACAAGTCAGTCAGCAACACATTATATACGGCCGAGCCACACTGTTTTAAGTTACACTGCTCAAAAATTGAAATCATTGCAATAAATATACACATGTAATAAAATATAAATTACGGGAAGAGAAACAGTGTCGTAACATGATCTTAAAATCTAATAAAAAATGAATGTTACAACATAAAAAGCCATAATTTTTATTCTTTATATGTATAGCATACGTGCTCCAAAGAAATCTTTAAAGAGAGAAAAGAACAGAAACAAGCGATTCACGTACGCTGTACAATGTACTAGATATGAGTTTCTCCAGCTTTGGGTCTCCAGTCAGGCGAATAGCTCTCTTTGAATAGAATCCAACAAATGCAGTGTATATTTGGGGAGCAGCCCAACATGGGAACAATATGCCATCGTTAGTCCAATTTGAGCTTTATACCAAATTAACAGTTGTTGCGGAGTGTAAAGCTTTCTCTCTGCATGCGATGTCTTTGTGCCGAGACATATTTGCTCCCAAATTAACGCCCAGGAAATTGTGTGACGTTACCTTCTTTACAAAAAACTACCGCTTGGATTTTCGTAGCGTTAAATTCTACTTGGTTACTCACCCCAGTATATAAGTCTTTGATATGACGTGGCTTATAGCCTGTCCCAAAATATAAGATCCCGATTTTTGCCGTTTTAAGTGGGCGATATAAAAATTCTGACCTTTGGTTTATGATAGGTTGCAGAGATGGACTTAAGAATTTTATTTATTAATGCAAATAAATAAAATTATAAGTGTTTTTGGAGATGTTTAATTATAGATGCATGTAAAAGCAAATGGATAAGAAGTACAAATATACAGTTTGAATGAATGAGGTTTACAAGAGGGGACATATTGTATAAATAAAAATATATTTTAACTTAAGCCTAAATCGGTTTCACTATCACTGTCATTAGCTGAGGTAATCATCAGTGGTTTTATATTATTTACATAAATATATGAATCTTCAACTTTAAGAACGTTCTTCCAGGTTTCACAAGGTATATCATTGATAACTTTTTTTTATTAATTCAACCACTGACACGCTTAAAGTAGGAGAAACATTTTCTGCCCCTATTTTTGGTTTAAACTTGATGCCAACTATGTTCAGTTGGATTAAACACACAATAATACGGAGGAACTCGCAAAACAGTGTATTGTAATGTATTTTCTCAGCCACAAACATATTTCTTTTTCAATTTATAGTCTTTCAAAACTTCCAAAAGATCACTTTTTTAACTAAAGTCAAAATAAATGTCATTTTCTAACATATATTCCTGTATGTCCGATTTGGTGTTGGCTGCATTAGGAACCTTATTTAGTAGGCGACTATGGTAACTTGCATTGTCCATAACTATAATACTCTGTTCGGGAACATTTAGCAAAAGGGAATTTTGAAACCAATTTTCAAATAGTTCTGCGGTCGTGTCTTCGTGATAGTCCAAACTAGAATCTTTTATGTTTTTTGCAGATAATATTAGGCAATTTGAAACCCAGCCCTTTTCAGATCCAGCATGCAAAATGGTTAGTCGTTTACCTTTATCTGAGGATGCGTTAGTCTGACATTTTGTACTGCTGTCAACCCAGCCTTTTTGCACAATGTCATGGGTATCGAACCATCTTTTGTAAAGGTAAATTATTGGCCAATTCTTTAATCCATACTTTTTAATTTCTTGTAAATAAGTATGTCGCAAGATTCGTAATCTTTGTGACTTTTCGAAACGTGAATCCCATTCTTAATAGAATTCTGTGAAGGGTTGATCGGCCACAATGTATATTGGTCCCGTCCTGCACAAGTCTTAATTTTATTTTGTCTAGTGTCGACACCAACTGCTCTTCATACATAGAATATATTTTTCTCCTGATAAATTCTTTTTCACACTCGTCTACATGATGCATTTGAAAATATTTCCGTTTTTTCCTGTTCCTGAGTGATGGTTTTTCTACAATACCCTTAATCGTAGAAATGGGGGTTTTGTTAGTTCACTGGTTTTCTCTTGCGATAGCCACTATTGCAATTTTCCCACGGACGCCACATAATAAAAATAGAACCGTTCCGTTGTAAGTTGTAAGTAAAACTAAAAATAATAAAAGTATCTTTCGAATCTTAATGGGGACCTGTGGTCATTAGGCCTATATTATCAAATACTTAAAGGGCTCCAAACCGGGTTGCCAGGTGGTAAATATATAGGTAAAAATAGATCCAATGTGATTGCAGGTGCAAGTAAGGGCGATATACAAAGCAGGTAAAATAAAAATACGTTTATCGTAATGCCTGGCAACGATGCACAATACCTTAATAGGGTCGTTTATTGCCCCATTGAAAAAGTAAAAAGGCAGGTTCTTATATCTTGGGATTTACTTTAATTGTTGAGGACGGACAGCAAATAAAATAGTGTAGAAATACACATATCTGGGGATGACTTTCAAGTACAGAAACACTCAAGTACAAAGAGCTATTGCACAACTAAATAGTGCACTGTGGGACCACAGCAACAAAGTATATATAACACGATTATTAAAAGTATTGTAACTTACGTAGCTATGTATGGCAGTTCAAGACATCAGACATTAACTAAAAGGACATTAGAGGTGACAGAACTGGACTATTGGAGGAGAGCAGCTGGAAAGTTAAGGCTTGAACCTAACCTGAACGAATAATAGAATCAGGAAGATAATGAAAGTTTCCTACAGTATAACAGTAAACATAAAAATAAAAGAACTTAAATGGTACAGACATATGAAAGAATGCCAGTGGGGCAACTCCCGAAACAGATATTAAATTGGAGACCACAGGGTAGGACAAGAAGGGTACCACCACGATGAAGCTGGAGAGAAGAAATAGACAGGGAAATTTCAAAAAGGGAGTTCGATGAGCCTCTCTAGATAGACAGAGAACCATGAAGAATAGGCATTGCAAAACGTCGGAGGACGTTTTGGCACGATTTATAGCAACATAAATAATAATAATCATAAACAACTGATAATATTGAAAGAATAGGAAAGTTCTTAGATTCCTCCAATCCCAGGTCCATGAAAAAGATGTGTAGTACTAGATTTTTTTTTTTTTTTTTTTTTTTTTTATTGGTCTAGCACACGTGCTGCAGGGAAGTCCCTAAAGCGCTCCAGGAGCGGCACGAGTGCGGAAAAAAGCGATTCACGTTGTTCTTGAATCGCTGTAAATTGTACTCGGTGGGAAACACAGCGCTGGGCAAATTATTCCAAAGGGATGACGTTCTCCATATAAAAGATTGCTTGAAAAGCGTCGTACGCGCGGAGTAACAAGCTGAACCTCAAACGGATGCGAAGCACCAGCGCGACGTGTATTTCTAACATGCACCGCTTTGGGAGGAATTAAGCGGGCTACATCCTTCGAACACTTTCCATGAAAATACTTGTAGAACAGACTCAAGTCGCCAACCGTTCTTCGATGTTCCAGCGAATCAAGGCCGCCGGTCAATTCCGGGTCCCCAATCAGACGGACCGCTCTTCTCTGAACAATGATGCTCAAAATAACTCCTCTAATACCCTTCCCCATCTCTTTAACTACTTATATTTGATTTAAATAATTATGTTCAAAATTTATTTAGATTATATATAAAAATGTGCATAATGTATAGCCTTACACATCTAAGTCCTAAGTAATTTAGCTTAGAATTATATATTCTTACTTTAAGTGATTTAATAGACTGTCAGACAGACAGACTGATTAAAAGTGATAACTATGTTTTTCGTGATCTAGTAACATTGAAACGCAAAGAAATGCAAAATTCTCGGAAGGTTGTTTTCTCAAGTAAAAATAATATTAGTTAAAGTTTATTTATCTAAACAAATTTTCACATACTGTCGATACGTGCGAATGCAACGCTTTTGACGTGGTCAAGATTATAAGAGGGTAATCTCAATGTTTTCCAAGATTTCCAATTTTTACCTTTAGTTTGAGGATGAAGAAGTGAAAACATTCGCTACATATTCTATAATTTTAATTTAAAACTATCTTACCGTTTATTCAGATTCAGCCCACATGAGTCATGTGATAACAAATAAAATATTCTCTTATATAAATTATTTAATTTGTCCTTCAAACAAACGAAAAGTATGACTATTGTGTCGACGGCCGCCGTAGGGGTGTGTGTGTGTGTGTGTATTTTTAGGTAGTATTTAACGCAGAAATGCAATTACGCCCATGGTAGAACTACCGTGTTTTCTTGAGAGTGCCGTGAAATAAAAATGTGTATGTTTCGGTACCTGGGCAACGTTGATGGATATTATGACATCGTCGTCAATATATCTCATTAGAGATATAGTCAGAACACAGGTAAAATCCCTGTAGTAGCGGTGAGGTGGCCTATAAAAAAAACAAATTTTAAAGTCGTTATTTATGTCAGGAGAAATGCAATAACAATATTAAAATTTGTTATAAGTGGCCGAGCATAATAGCCCAGTTTTTTTCGTATCTGAACAAATTTATTAATTTGGACAAGTGCTGTTGTCATACGTTGAAACACATCTGAAAGAAAATTAACACAACTTTCCAACTGAATAAAATTTTAAACTTTTGCACCCTTAAAATAAAAGTAAAAGGTTTGGACATTTTCAAAAACGTTCATTGTTATGAGCGTCTTAAAGCCATAACGACGATTTAATCCACACTTATCTATAATATTGGAACTCTATTTTTTCCATTGGTTTTTATTGACTTTCAAGCAAAGCATAGCTTCTTTGTACTTCTGTTAAATGAACGTTGATATGACATGACAGAAAGTATACTTGTTCTAACTTAATTAACCTAAATATTGACAACAGTGTTCCTAGTCTAAACTCTATCTAGGAAATGTATGTTTTCACATGATTGTGACCTAATCCGACTTAATCTAAGGCTAACTTAACCTGGTGTGGGGGGGTCCATCGTCTTCGTCCAAGAGAGGTTCTGAGGGGGGAATTGGTTGTGGGCCTGGGGGAGGGCTAGAAAGACGTCCCTGATGATTGAATTGTGATGCTGGGACGTCTTGGACAAGGACTTCATTTGAGTTTGCCTCATGTGTGCCTTTATAGTTGGCACACCTAGGTATCTGTATAATTGTGGAACTCTATACAATACTTTATACAAATATTCCTCAACTTTTATTGGTTTCAAAATTATTTTGTTCTTTAGTTTTGTAGTACAAAATATCACTAAAAATTTATTGTTTTATGTGCCTTAGTTTACCGTTAGATAGTTAAGTTTTAATGACTTTTTAAATGTACTTTTAAAAATTATAATGTAATATTTATCGGATGAGTTATTTTAACCACAATTACCATAATTGTATAAGATATTTTTCCGTTTACACGTGCATACACTAAAGATAATCCTTCAGAAAATTGAAGCGCGTAGATATTATTTTGTGATGAAATAAAAAAGGTTGATAGAACTTTTGCAATTTTTTTTTCTTCACCAAGTACCATGTAGGTTGACAATATTGATGTCTTAGATTTAGAGAGCCCTTATAGACTAGTCGTTAGAGGAACATTTCGACAAAAAGCTCTCATTAAATGTTAACAGGCTGCATTTTGGCGTACAGGTAGTTTTTTGGACGAAGAATACAATGAAAAAAAAAGTTTGCTGCTCTAAAGTGTACGACAAGCCTACAAATCGAAAATAAAATGAAAAATACGATTTTACGCAAATATCTCTAAAAACAAAAAGATATCGAAAACCTAATAGCACTACGTGAAAGAAGGGGAAATTTTACAAAAAAAAATAATATATGGATTATTTTTCTTCAGTTTTTAACATAATTTTAAAAAAATATTTAAAATAAAATGGCTGAAAGAAATAAAACACTTATTATGACGATCAACTATATAAAATGGCTGGTTTAACTTCCTCAATTGTAGTGGGAATCATGCTTCCAACCTCATTTGTGATTAAATTAACATTTCTTTATACCGTTAAATATTTTAGAATTGGCTGTTAAGGGATTGCTCGGGGTGCTGATTAAATATCCGATGACAGATTTTAAAAATTCAAAATAGCGAATCCAATATGACGGCCAGAGAGTACGTAATTCATTTAATTTCTTCGATTAATTTAGAACTTTTGTAATTTCAATAACTGTTTTCTTTCTACTTGGATGTTTAAATGAAATATAATACTTTATACTTAAAGCTTCGACTTTTATATTTCATTTGCCACCTTTAAATATATTTTTTTAATTTAAGTTGTATGATTAATAATAAGCAAAAAGTAAGTTTATCATGAACACTTTTTAGAGCATAATTACAAAAAAAGGAAAGTTTTTTTTCAAGTTTTTAGTAATTTTTTAATATCAAGTATACTTTTAACTGTAACTTAAAAAATAATTGTCCGACTTTTTTTGACTATTTTGTACTGCTTTGAATGTAAAATTGCCGGCGACGCACTACAGAATTTTCATATTTTAAAACTCAATTTTTAAATAATATAGACAATGTGGATATTTTTAATTATTCTTATATTGAAACTTAAGGTATAATAATGATATATACACAAAGATTTTTTTTTTTCAATACTATATTTTATTAAATATTTGTAATTTACTCTATCTCCGTTAAAATCATTCAAACAAAAATTTCGTTTTAAATTTTACAAATTATAAAGCAACAAAAATAAAAACTATTCATATCATCAGAAAGCTGAAAGTTTCCTCTTCAAAAAGCTTTCTTTTAATTTTCTCTTTACACTCTGAAAATAAGTAATATCGATTAACCTTCGAGTGGTGCGCGTAGACTTTCAAATTAACTTGTTTGGCACGATATACTTTTTGAATCACCTATCCGAATTTTTATAAATTCACACACTAATAAAAAAAAATCCGGAAAAAAAGTTGATATACTATTTTTCTGTAACATTTTCCGCTCTTTCTGGTGATGCCATTAGTTTTTCGATATCTTTTTTATTTTTCAAGATATTACCGAAAAACCGAATTTCCGATTTTATTTTGGATTTTGTGGGTATAGCGTACATCAAACTTTAACAAAGTTTTTTTATTGTATTCTACGTTTAAAAAAACCCCTGTGTGCTACAATGCAGCCTGTTAACATTTAATGAGAGCTCAAAACCCCTGGAGACTGGGCTATTTAGAGAAATAACGAAAGTTGGTAAAAATCCTGAACCGAAATTATTTGTTTCTTCGCTTAATTAAAGAACGAGAAATTTAATTAAACAAACAGTATTTCCTTATACTTCAAAGATATTTTGAAATGTTTAGATTAATCTATTTTTGATTAGGCAATCGGTCAAAATAGCCGCTAATTAAGTCTGTACTGGTCAATCCTTCATTTATGCCATACTTTAATGTATAGTTTTTACAGTGTGCAGAAATATGTAATAAGGGAGTTCACTTCACGGCAATTTAGATAAACCAAAATAAAGAAAGATATGATCAAATACTATGACTATGTGCTTTTATTAATCGTGACATTAGGTGTGTCATATTTTCAAATATCAAATGGTATTTTGAGTTTTGTGATTTAATAAAATTGATATGAAAGTAATTAGTACCTAATAAATACAGGTTAGCTATTAGTTTTGAAATTCCTAGAGAAAATATTTAGAATCTGTATGATCAGAGCTAACAGGTTTAAATTCTCACATGGGAACACCTTTAACTAAATAGAAATTTGTGTTTCTTCCCTCTTCCTTTTGAAATGATTGCCTTAGTTTATTACCATCTTTACCAAGCTTTCATTGGAAAGGTTGTCGCTCCAATATTTCCGGGGTCTACCCATAATTCTTCCTCATATTAGTGACCTGTCCCTTGTGATTCAAAGCACCTTGTCTTCTGTTATTCTGCATACTGTCTATTGCCCATTTATTTATGTTACTTATTTTGTATGTTTGTTTAATGTTGCTAAACTGTTTTCATTTCCGGTGTTTTGAGAATTTGGTTTGTTTTTAATATTGCAGGTCGGATTTTCGCTACGTAGGTCTAAGTTTGAATTTGATCCTATAAATTCGAGATTATTTTATTTTCTTAATAGCATAATAAAAACCGCTTGTCTCGTCACTATATCCAGGTTCCACTTGTGACTTCTTCCAGTGGTCTTTATAAGAACTCCAGACGATCTCTACATTCTTATTAACATTTGGTAGTTGCAACTTACTGTTCAGAAGGAAATGAAACTATAGTATATAGGCTCCTGTGACGTAATCAATGGAGGTCGGGCGACCAAAAAGGCAAGGGGTCATATTCCCCCACCATCCAACAAAAATTAGGCAACGGGCTTTTGTTTTAATTCTATATATATATATATATATATATATATATATATATATATATATATATATATATATATATATATATATATATGTTTATCAGTTGCACAGGTAGGTTTAAGGAATTGAAGATATGGAAATATAAATGGTGTTTCCCTAAGGGAAAAAAAAAAGATAATATTACAAGCGGAGCTATTTTTCGTGGGCTGAGGGCCGATTTCTCAGAAATAAAACAAAAGTCCCTTTTCTAAATCTATCTGGATGGCGAAGGAATATGCCCCCGGTTTTTCTGATCCCTCCCCTTCCTTGACCTTCCTTGGTTACGTCACAAGAACTTATGTTCTTCGGAACAGTGAGTTGAAAATATTTTTTATGGATGGATGGATACATATATATATATATATATATATATATATATATATATATATATATATATATATATATATATATATATATATATATATGTTATATATATATATATATATAAATATAAATATATGCAAGGTTCACAAGTCAGTGGTTACGATGGCAAAATTGCATGAACTGAAGTTCGAATTGCTTCCTCATCCACCGTATGTTCTAGATTTGGCTCCAATGAAGAAGTTATCGCCGAAACTGAGGCCTATTTTGAAGGCAAAGACAAATCTTCTGCAAGAAAGATATAGAAATGTTAGAAAAGCGTTGGATTGATTGTATCGGTCTTGAAGGAGACCATATTAATGAATAAAGCCGAATTTTTCAAAAAAATGTGTATATATATATATACATATATATATATATATATATATATATATATATATATATATATATATATATATATATATATATATATACATATATATATATATATATATATATATATATATATATATATACATATATATATATATATATATATACATATATATATATATATATATATATATATATATATATATATATATATATATATATATATGTATATATATATACATATATATATATATATATATATATATATATATATATATATATATATATATATATATATATATATATATGTATATATATATATATATATATATATATATATATATATATATATATATATATATATATATATATATATATATATATATATATATATATATATATATATATATATATATATATATACATATATATATATATATATATATATATATATATATATATATATATATATATATATATATATATATATATATATATATATATATATATATATATATATATATATATATATATATATATATATATATATATATATATATATATATATATATATATATATATATATATATATATATATATATATATATATATATATATATATATATATATATATATACATGTATATACATATACTTTTTTCTTTTTCATTTGGGGCCTTTTTTGCGCTTTTTGCCTTTAAACGCACCAATAGCTTTATATAAAATTTGCTATTGATGGTTTTTCCCTTCTCAGCATAGTCGATGAGCATTATTCCATGCGCATCCCAAAATACAGAGGCCAAAACTTTTCCAACCGACTGTTATGTCTTTGGTCGCTTCGGGCGGCTTTTACCGGCTGCTATCCAGTCAGCTGACTGCCGATTTGATTCCGGTGTGTAGTGGTGGATCCATGTTTCATCCATTGTCATATATCGCATGAAAAAATCATTTTTATTTCGCTTAAACAGGTCCAAACAGCGCTCAGAATCATCAACATGCCTTTGTTTTTGGTCTACTTTGAGCAAGCGCCGTACTCATTTCGTACAGAGCTTTCTCATGCCCAAATGTTCATGCAAAATATGACCAACACGTTCTTTTGATATCTTTAGGGTGTCAGCTATCTCACGCATTTCTCTTCACGATCATCCAAAACAATTTGGGGATTTTTTAATGTTTTCCGGTTAACCACCTCACTTGGGCGTCCAGAGCATTCATCACCATTTGTATCTATACGACCGCATTTAAATTCAGCATCTCAGTAAATGTGATGAGTGATTTTCCAGGGGCATAGTCCCCGTTACACTTATCAAGCCATTGCTTCGCTTGAACGGTATTTGTTCCCGTCAAAAAATTGTTTAAACAACACACGATATTCGATTTTTTTCGTTTTGAAAATATCAAAAGTAGCGTCACTAAAACCACTGTAACTTATAAACTGATCGTCGAAATGTCATGAAATTTTGACACGTATCGCTTGAAGGTTGGTACTTTCTAAAAATCATATCGGTTTTTGGAAAAGGGCGACATTTATGTGTCAGACCAAAAACTTTTCAGCCTATGTGTTATATATATATATATATATAGATATATATATATATATATATATATATATATATATATATATATATATATATATATATATATATATATATATATATGGTCCTTTGAATATCATCCGACCATTGTGTCCGTACTCTCCCTCTGCTACGCTTATCTGCCCCTGGTCTCTACCAGGTGTACAAGTATGAAATGCAGATTTCAGACAACAGATGGTGCACCAATGCAGTTTGTGCTATAAAGATTTGATACTGCGCCATTTTGTTGTGTCATCAAACGCGCACGAGTGATAAATTGGAGAATGACGAAATTTATACCGAACAAAGGGCATTCGCGGACAGCATTAATTTTTTGTTTTCGTTTGAAGAAAACTACTGTTGAATCATACCGATCACTTCGAGGAGTTTATGGTGAACATGCTTCATCACAAGATACGTGTGAACGATGGTTTCGGCGTTTGAAAAGTGGTGACTTCGATGTTGTAGACAAGGAACGTGGAAAACCGTCAAAAAAATACGATGATGTGGAATTGCAAGCATTGTTGGACGAAGATGATTCGCAAACACAAAAACAATTCGCCGAGCAATTGGGCGTTAGTCAACAAGCTGTTTCCAATCGGCTACGAGAGTTGGGAAACACTCAGAAGACCGGTAGATGGGTATCACATGAGTTGAACGACAAGCAAATGGAAAAGCGCAAAAACACGTGTGACATTTTGCTCGCTCGGTACAAAAGGAAGTCGTTTTTGCATCGTATAGTTACAGGGGATGAAAAGTGGATTTATTTTGAGAATCCGACGCTCAAAAAATCATCCACATCGACCGCAAGACCGAATCGCTTTGGCAGAAAGACGATGCTCTGTCTTTGGTGGGACCAGAGGGACGTGGTCTATTATGAGCTGTTAAAACCTGGGGAAACGGTTAATACTAAACGTTACCAACAACAATTGACCGATTTGAACCGTTTGCTGCTTGAAAAAGGCCAGACTACCGAAAGAGGCAACACAAAGTCATTTTTCTTCATGAAAATGCTCCATCACATACGGCAAAACCAGTTCGCGACACGTTGGAAGCACTCAGCTGGGAAGTTCTACCCCATGTAGCTTACTCACCAGACTTGGCTCCTTCCGATTACCACTTGTTTGCATCGATGGGTCACGCGCTTGCTGAGCAGCGCTTTGGTTTGTACGAAGATGTGAAAAAATGGCTCGATGAATGGTTCGCATTTCATACTTGTATACCTGGTATTCTACTGTTTTGCGCGTTCATCTCATGTCTCTGAGTCTGGTCATGTGTCCTGCCTATTTCCATTTTAAAATAGCTCTGCGCGTGATGACATCTGTGAGTCCAGTGTGTCTGTTCATTACATATTCTGTCATTCTCAGTTTATGTGCAGATTTTATATTAAATTCCATAGCTGAAGAGTAGAAAGACATAGTGGTTGAATGTTTTCCTCTTCAGACTAATTGGAATGTCGTTCTTAAATATATCATTTAGGGCTCCATACGCTTCCCAAGGTAGACCGATTCTTTTTCTAATTTTGGATGTTAGGTTTTTGGATTTTAGAGTTACTAGAGGATACCAAGTTAGCCATGAATTTCGTTTTTCTGAGGTTAATCTTTAGACCCATGCGTGGACAGGCAACAGACAGTTCTCTCAACATAATTTGCATGTCGGTCAAATCGTTGGCAATGACGACAACGTCATCTGCAAATCGTCGTTGGTTAAGTTTGTCGCCATCAATAGTTATACCTCTGTGATCACGATTTAGCGTCTTAAATGTGTATTCGAGGACGATTATAAAATGATTTAGTGATAATATGTCTCTTTGCCTAACTTGATCCAAGTGATTCATACCGTTCTCATAATTTTAACTAGAATAAAAAAAAATCACTTTATGCCAATAATTCCAGTTTTGCTGTCACTCTTGAGTAATTATATCATACGTTTTATTCCGTCAGGGACCAGTATTTCTTCTTGTATTTTAAATAATAATTTATAGTGACCGGTTGAATTTAAAAATTGTAAAGTTAAGCATTCCGTTAAGAAATTTTGATAAACAGTTAAGTTCCTGAACTTGAATATTTCTGAAAATTTCATTTGATGAACTAATACAGGGGTCGGCAACCTTTTAACTAAGGGGTGCCAGTTTTCATCCATACAACATTTTGCGTGCCGACATAGGTACTTACTACAACTAAAATTAACAAAAATTAACTTAAATTAACTTAAAATATTGCTTTTAGAAGGTTGAATTACAAAAAAAATTTTAATATTTGACAAATAATTTTATTATACTAGTCCTAGGACCTAGTGTGAACCTTGTGCTTGAAGCTCTTTAGAGAGTTTTCTTATATCCGCGGTTCATGTCTGGTTATTTTCAGTGTCATACATGCTTCCGAGTTGTCTGTTGTCAGCCTGCTTCGGTACGGGTTTAGAATCACTCTCATATGGGAAAAAAGTTATTCACAGATATAGAATGATCCGAAAGCTGTAAGCATGGCAAACGCTAGTTTCTTAAGACAAATAAATTTCTCTGGTAAACTCATCCAACAACTGAGTATCTCGTTTGAATGGTTCTGGCAGTCACCTTCTAATACCCTTCTTAATTCTACAAATTTCGTGTTCCATAACTCGCAGCTTTTAAATTCAATGTATTGAAGATCAAAATCATTAATGTCCATCCATGAGAAAAGAGATATGTCAAAGCAACTGCTGGAAAAATCCATTAAATCTGGTTTGATTAAAAAAGCGAAGATAGGACCATGTTTATCAAAATCCCGACCCCTCTCGATAAACTCTTCTTTTAAATTAGTCATATATTTAAGAATTTCGTCTATTAGTGCACCATCGTCGACACTGGATATATAAGTTTTTAAATTTGGAAAATATTTATATGTGTTTGTAGTAATATCACTGATAAATAAATCTATTTTTAATTTGAATGATTTCCAGGATTCGTATAAATCCAGAACTGTTTTGCCTGAACCTTGTAACTTTAAGTTGAGTTCACTGAAATGGTTTGTAATATCAGTAAGAAACATTAACATACAGATCCAGTTCTTATCTTCTAGTTCAGGATAAGCATCCACTTGATTTTTTTCCAACAAGAACGATTTAATTTCGCCCAGACATTGCACAAATCTAGAGAGCACTTTACCACGGCTGAGCCAGCGCACATTATTGTGCAATGGTATAGCTGAATATGTACTTTCTAATTCCTGCAGAAACGCCTTAAATTGTCTATAGACCAGTGAAGAACGACCGACAATGTAGTTAACTATTTTAACCACCCTATCCATCACAGATTTTAAACTTCCAGCGAATTATGCAATGAAAATTCAAAACTGATCGACCCATGCGTTCAATAAGAAGGGAAAAAAAAAAATCCTTTATGTCTCCCCAATTATAGCAGGAGTGCCATCTGTCGTTACGCAAAAAATTTTATTCAAATCAATGTTCCGCTTTTCAAAATGTTTAACAAATTCTGAAAATATATCCTCTCCTCTTGTAGTTCCGTGCAATGGGAGCAGACAAATCAGCTCAGCATCGAAGTATCGCGCAACGATTGCCAGACGGGCAATGTCATTAATATCGACACTTTCATCCAATACTACACTAAATACAAAACTCCGTTTGATAGCGTCTCTCTGCTATTTTTGGACATTTTGTGTCATTTCGGTAATTCGTCTCTCAATGGTACGCGGTGATGCCGGTATATCCCTAATCCTGGCCAATATTGTATCCTTATTGGGCAAGTCGTCGAATAAAATCTCGCCAGTACTCAAAAACGTTTGCTTCATAAATTCTCCGGCAGTAAACGGCCTACCCTTTTGTGCCAACGATTGTGCAATTTTGAAACTGCATTCAGTTACCTGATTTTCTCCTTGGAAAACTTTGCTAAAGAATGTTGACTGTTTCTCGTATTGTTTACTTGCTCTTTGTATTGCCTCCTTTTTATCAGCGTTATCTTTAAATGACGATTCATGTTTTATCTGGAAATATCGTTGAACACTAGATATCCGGAAAACTACGCTTTCCTGACATAAGACACAAATGGCCCGATCGTTTTGCTGTACAAAACCGTAATCTGTTGTCCATGAAGTTTGAAATGATCGAACGTCTACCTTCTGTTTCTTCTCGGCCATAACGCAACGTAATTTTAATTTTTAAAATTTTCGACGACTATTGACTGGAACAGATGTTACTTCTATACAAAATGATCTAAACGTGTAGCCGCTTGCTATATATAGAAAAATAATGTTTCCAGAAGATTCCAATAATTACGTTTATTAAATTTCTTACAACAAAAATTATTAGCTACAGCCCATTTCAATCAAAGGGCAGCCTAGAAGTTAAATCTAACAAAAACTAAAGTTCGGCAATATAAAAAGTGTTGCGGCGCGCGTCGGAACGATTGAAGTCAAGTCAAACAAAAACCGCCTTATAGCGGCTCTTTTGATCTGAATTGAGGACGTTTATTTGTGTTTTTGCCCAGGCTTATATTTTGAAGCTTGCCGTCTTTAATACTTGCCGAAATTAAAGCCAAACCGATGCATTCAGTAAAATTATAAATTACAAAATATATATTTTGTAGCTTTTGGTAATAATACGTACCTAATGACCTATATAATATATCGTTTTTGTTTGTATCGTTAAAGTAATACTGTCTTCGATTATTTACTTAATTTCGAAACATGTCACAGATTACAGGATTAATGTGTAAACTTTGAATAGGTACGCGTGCCATTCAAAATTGCTTGGAGTGCCAGAGATGGCACGCGTGCCATAGGTTGCCGACCCCTGAACTAATACATCTTATTAAGTATCATTTTAAACTTTCATTTGAATTACAACTTGATAAAGTAAAAAACACTCAATCCGCACAAAAAAAGCGACCGTCGTCGTTTCTCTGACGTTCCCATCGCCATAAAATTTCAATAAAAAGGAAAAAATAAATATTAATAGTTCCATAAAACGAAATATTGTTAAATAAAATAAAGTAGTGTAAGAACAATTTATAACTTAATATGTACTTTCATCGAGGAAACTTCCTTACTTTATGGTAATAGATACTTTTTTAATCGTGAGAATAAACCAAGCCCGTTAATAATGCATCATAAAAATATTTAAAGTAACCACGTTTTTGTAGAAAAAAATTAATATTTAATTAGTCAGTAAAACGTTCATTGTTGTTTAAAATTGCAAGAATAAAAAAAAAACCTTTATTAGCCGGCTTGATAATATTACTTACTACCTTTTATTTATTATACGAATAATCAAATATACGAGTATACCCGAAAATGAATGTAATTCTCCAAAAAAGCTACATTAATGGAATTTGAAACCCCTAAACTTAGCTTTTTCACTAACCCTCTAGAAGTTTATATTTTAACTCAATTTTCAAAGACACAGGTAGCCAAAATACAAAGAATGCAAAACAGAATGCTTCGTTGTGTCACCTCCGCAAGGCGCTACACTAGAATTGACAACTTACATGACCTAACAAACGTGCAAAAAATAAAAGATATCCATACAAGCATCAACACCTACAATTTAGTTACAACGCGTGAGGCTCACAACCCGAAGCATAAACCATTGTATTCAACTATTTTAGGAATGTTGAATCTTTGGCACAATGACACTACTCAGTATATATCATCACTACACGTCGGACTTCCTTGTTCATTCTTCCACCCATCTCTTCCAGTTTTTCCGGACACCGGCCAACATCTTCATTTCATTTAGTGTTCTTCCCTTTTGCCTTCCTATCTCCTCCACCTGTTGTATCCATGTCTTTCTCGGTCTCTCTCTCCTCTTCCTCCCTTCTGACTTTGTTTGCTTTTTTCGCCAATCTGTTGTTGTCCATTTTTATTACGTGTCCAAACCAGTTCAATCTTCTCTTGTTTTTCTTTCCTTCTATGTCTTCTTGATTTAGTTGCTGCCTGATGTCCCCCTTTCTTATTTTATCCATCCTTGTCTTTCCTGCTATTTTTCTCAGTTGTTTCATCTCTGCTGCTGTCACCGCACTCTCGTGTTTTGTTTACACTCACCCAGGACTCACATCAGTATAATAGCGTTGATACCACTAGTTTATTGTATATCTGGAGTTTTACTTTTGTTTCGATCTCTTTTTTACCAAATATTGTATTATTCAGAGCATAATATATTTTTGTAGTTTTCCTTACTTTGTTTGCTATCTCTAGATCAACTTTCCCATCATCTGATATCAAAACTCATATGCTGTTACTCGTTCTATTTGTTGTGCCTTGTATGTTATCCCCTCTGCATCCATTGGTGTTTTCTGATTTATTATCATATATTTAGTTTTTCTTATATTAACCTCCATCTTCATATTTTTTTTATCTCTTCCGTCCAAATGTCGATCAGTATCTTCATTTTTCCCTTTGTGTCCGCGATCAGCACTATATCATCTGCATATAGCATTCCATCTAGTTGAATCGGTAACATCTGCCTGTATCCTATGGTTATCTGGAGTCTCGTTGTTCTTTTCCTTGAATTTTTCAATCTTTTGTCCATTAATAATATAAACAATAGTGGGCTAAGGCTGTCTCCTTATTTTATTCCTCTTCTCATCTCAAATCTTCCAGATCTTTTCCCATTCAGTATTACTATGCCGTAAACTGTATTTTAAATGTTTTTAACTATCATCACTACACCAAACACTTTTGTGCACTCGGTGCGCTAACCTTGTTAGCTTCATCAGAAGTGAGTTAATCATCGCTTCTGGTGAAGCTAACATGGTTAGCGAAATGCGCGTCGAGTGCGAAATAAAGTGTTTGGTGTAGTGATGATATACTATATACTGAGCAGTGTATTCAAAATTACCGATTTATTTTGAAGATCCGGATCAATAAAATGTCATTATGAGTGATAACGAAGGTGACTGATGAAACGACTCAAAAAATGGTAACTGATTAAATAATGATTAAATAACTTCTCATAATAAACACAAATGTAAATAGTTCTAAGTCTAGTTTTACAGCTAAAAATATCATAACTAGTGACAATGAAAAAAAAAACTAGTGGATGGGTTCAAAATAAAACAAAATCATATCCAATTTAAATTAGTTATGACGTAGGAAAGTAAATATAGGCAAAATACACAACCTATATGTATGTATATAAGCAGTTGTAAAATTGTAAATATCAAGACATGTAAATATTGTAAAATAAAATGAATGAGAAGAAAGCTTGAATGAACAGGCGAGTGAAAAAGAGAGAGTGAGAGGAAGAAAGTGAGAGAGAGAGAGACTTAAAATAAGTAATAAATAGTAATGCATAATGTAAGTTATTGTACCTGATAAAAATCAAGTTGAGTTTTTTAGCCATTATTTTTTCTCAACAAAAACACAGAGTAACTAAGCAAAAATAAAACAATAAGTAACAAAAAAGCTTTTTCAGAAATAACAAACATAGCTTCATATAAAGTATTAATTGAAAATGATGAAACCAACTCATCAAAACGTACGACGGCTCACCATGTAGCGCAGCACCAGCCAACCGAAAGGTTTTTCTTACAAATGGATATGTTTTTAACAAATCGTATTTATACACTTAAAGGAACTTTGTAAGCTTAAGTACCTACGAGGCTGGTTTGAAAAGTCCGTGCAAAGTCCGAGAGATGGCACCACCGGCGCGTATCGAGGTCATGTTTAGTTAGTAGCATCTCTTGAATGAACGCACACCAAGTTTCAGCCATATTGGTCTATTTCTTTGTGTTTGGCATTCGTGTGAATCAAGGAAGTCGAGTGATTTTCAAGAAATGGACGAAAAAGAATTTCGTGTGGTGATTAAACATTACTTTATGAAAGGCAAAACGCCTCAGGAGACTAAAGAGAAGCTTGATAAACATTATGGTGACTCTGCACCTTCGATTAGAATAGTTTATAAGTGGTTTCAAAATTTTTGGACTGCCATATGGGCACAAGTGACGCTGAACGTTCTGGACGGCCTGTGGAGGTTACGACTCCAGAAATCATTGATCAAATCCATGATTTGTCATTGTCAACGAGAAGAAGCTCTGGAGCCCCCAAACTTTGATGTTATGTGGTTAAAAATAACGACTCAACAAACCACAAGGTTCATCTGTATCCTGTATCGACCACCAAGTGATACCAATTTTCGAACACTTTTCGCTTCTCTTGCAGACACCATCGATCATTTACAAAGTAACTATCCAAGTGCCGAAATTGCCATCCTGGGCGACTTTAATGTCCACAATATCAACTGGCTTAAATATTCAAATACTACCGACGAACAAGGTCGTGAAGCTGAATCATTCTCAATCAGTTATAGCTTAACTCAGCTTATTGACGAACCAACACGGATCCCTGATCGAGACGGGGAGTTCGCCAGTCTTCTTGATCTGTTTTTAACCACCAATCCGGAGATTTACACGGTCACCGTAAATCCGCCGTTAGGTTCTTCCGACCATAAACTGCTTTCGACATCGAGTATCCTGCCAGTCAGTGACAGAGAGGCGCCTAGGCCGCGCAAGATTTGGCACTACAAATCTGCTAAATGGGAAGATCTCATGGAATACTTTCGAACTTTCCCTTGGATGGACGTTTGTTTTCGATCCGATAACCCATCTGACTGCGCCAGGGAGGTCTCCGATGTTATTTTGGCTGGTATGGAAGCTTACATCCCTTTTCGAAGAAATGCTCCCCCAACGGCAAGCCTTGGTTCGACCGAAAATGCAAAGAAGCTGTTGCTTCTAAACATATTGCCTACCGACAATGGCGTGAAAATCCTAACACCTTAAATCGAAACATCTTTGTTCATGCCCGGAACAGATGCAAGGGAATTATCGACGAAACCAAGGAGGCACACAATCAACGAATTAGAAACAAACTTCTCGCTTGTCCCAACAATTCCAGGTCCTTTTGGGCAGTCGCTAAGGCAGTTAGTCAAAATTTTACCAAATCCACCATACCACCACTCACACGGCCAGATAATTCCATTGCAACCACACCTGTTGAGAGAGCGAACTTGTTGGCTGAACTCTTTGCTTCACATTCTACTGTCGATTTCCAAGGAAAAACACCACCTACTATTCCCATATTGCAGTCAAGGATGCCCGATGTTGTCTTCAGACAGCGCATCATAAAGCGTATTTTAATGAAGCTAGACACCAAGAAGGCTTCTGGAGCTGACGGAATACCTGCCATAGTTCTCAAAAACTGTACAAGGGAACTAACACCAGTTTTCTGCAGACTTTTCAACCTATCCTACAGAAAGGGAATATTTCCTTCCTGCTGGAAATGTGCTACAGTTCAGCCGATACCTAAAAAAGGTAAGAAGACCTTGCCAAATAACTACCGACCAGTTGCACTGCTTTCAATAATTTCGAAAGTCATGGAAAAGGTTATCAATGAGCATCTTCTAAAATATCTTGAACGATTCAATATTATTAGCGATCACCAATATGGTTTTCGTAAACATAGATCAACAGGAGATCTTCTGACTTATGTAACACATGTTTGGAACAACGCAATTGAACACTTTGGAGAATCTCGAGAGGTTGCTCTTGACATATCCAAGGCATTCGACCGTGTTTGGCACGATGGACTGTTGGCTAAGTTGCGCTCTTATGGTATGTCTGAAAGGTTCTGTTTGTGGCTCTCATGTTTCCTCAGAGAGCGTTCTTTCCGAGTGGCGGTCGACGGATTTCTTTCTAACACCCTCACTATCAACGCCGGTGTGCCCCAGGGCTCCATACTGTCTCCTACTCTCTTTCTCATTTACATTAACGATCTGCTGGAAAAGACCGGGAATCCAATCTATAGCTTTGCAGATGACAGTACGCTTGTCTCTTCATTCACCTTGAACGCTCGGACATCGGCTGCTCAGGCGAATATCCGCAGACAGTAGGGGGTCGTTCAACTTAACAAAGACCTGGAAGAAATTCTATCTTGGGGTGACAGTAACCAAATGGAATTTAACGCTACAAAAACCCAAGCGGCAGTTTTTTCTAAAAAAGTTAACGTTGCTGAACCCGACATAGTTATGTCGGGGCACTCCATTCCCCTAGCATCGTCGCTCAATTTGTTGGGCGTTAGTTTGGGAGCAAATATGTCTTGGCATAAACATGTTGCAGGCATAGCAAGGAGAGCTTCTCAAAAGTTGGGAATATTATTTAGAACCAGAAAGCTTTACACCCCACAGCAACTGTTAATTCTTTACAAAGCCCAAATTCGACCAACAATGGAATACTGCTCCCACGTTTGGGGCTCCGCTCCCAAACATACACTGCATTTATTGGATTCTGTTCAGAGAAGAGCGGTCCGTCTGATTGGGGACCCGGAATTGACCGGCGGCCTTGATTCGCTGGAACATCGAAGAACGGTTGGCGACTTGAGTCTGTTCTACAAGTATTTTCATGGAAAGTGTTCGAAAGATGTAGCCCGCTTAATTCCTCCCAAAGCGGTGCATGTTAGAAATACACGTCGTGCTGGTGCTTCGCATCCGTATGAGGTTCAGCTTGTTACTCCGCGTACGACGCTTTTCAAGCAATCTTTTATATGGAGAACGTCATCCCTTTGGAATAATTTGCCCAGCGCTGTGTTTCCCACCGAGTACAATTTACAACGATTCAAGAACAACGTGAATCGCTTTTTCCGCACTCGTGCCGCTCCTGGAGCGCTTTAGGGACTTCCCTGCAGCACATGTGCTAGACCAATAAAAAAAAAAAAAAAAAAAAAAAGATATGGTGATGGATGACAGAAGAGTTAAGGTGCGTGAGATTGCTAGTGCTGTGGGCATCTCGACTGAACGGGTACATAATATTTTTCATAAACATTTGGACAAGAGAAAGCTATCCGCAAGATGGGTGCCGCGAGTGCTCACGCTTGACCAAAAACGGAATCGTGTGAAGTTTTGCAAGGATGGTTTGCAGCTGTTCCAGAAGAATCCGGAGGACTTTAAGCGTCGTTTCGTCACTGTGGATGAAACATGGATACATTACTATACTCCTGAGACCAAACAACAATCTAAACAATGGGTTACCAAGGGGGAATCTGCACCAAAAAAGGCGAAGACCGTTCCTTCGGCCGGAAAGGTTATGGCGACTGTCTTTTGGGATTCGCAAGGGATAATCCTCATCGACTATCTGGAAAAGGGTAAAACTATTACAGGTGAATATTATTCATCATTATTGGACCGTTTGAAAACCGAGCTGCAAGAAAAACGCCCGCGATTGGCCCACAAGAAAGTCCTTTCCCATCACGACAACGCACCAGCACCAGCAGTTGTGGTCGCAAAATTAATGGAAATAGGATTCCAACTCGTTTCACATCCCCCCTATTCTCCAGACTTGGCTCCCTCGGACTACTATTTGTTCCCTAATTTGAAGAAATGGCTGGCGGGACAAAGATTTTATTCAAACGAGGAGGTGATTGCAGACACTAATGGATATTTTGCAGACTTGGACAAATCCTATTATTCGGAAGGGATCAACAAACTAGAACATCGTTGGACGAAGTGTATAAGCCTAAAAGGAGACTATGTCGAAAAATAAAAAAGGTTTACCTCAAACACATAAATAGTTTTTATTTTTGCACGGACTTTTCAAACCAGCCTCGTATGTACTAATTTTTCAAATAATAAAGAGATTTTTGACTTTGACAAGAATAAAAAAAACCTTTATTAGCAATTGGCTAATAATGGGCTTGATAATATTAATTACTTACTACCTTTTGTTTGTTGTATGAATAATCAAATATACGGGTATACCCGAAATGAATATAATTCTCCGAAAAAGCCACATTCATATAATTTGAAACCCCTAAACTTAGGCCTTCCATAAACCCTTTACCGGTTTAACTTAATTTTCAAAGATTTTAATACTAGTAACAAGTTTAATCCAATGGTTTCAATAAATAATATTCGTAATATAATTTAATATAATAATGTTCTAATTAACAAGTCACTGACTAACCTACTCTACATGTTCTTATTGACTTTTTTTATATATTAAGAAACTATTGAATAACGTGACTTATAAATCGTAATAATAATATTAAAAAAACATTATTACATCTTATTACCTAAAGAAATGTGCCGCTATACTGTTGAAACTTACAAGGGAGGTCTGACGGACAATGAGTGGAACATTTTAAAAAAATATTTAATTAATCTTCAACTATCTTAATGCCATCTCTACATCTGTCTTCCAAATTTTCAATTTTTCAGTTACGTCAAAAAAAAATAACTGTGATTGGCCTGCGAGATTCTTTTGCGAGGCTGACATCATCCCTTCTTCATCCGTGTATCTGTGACCATCCAAGTCTTTTCTCAAATTCCGATAATACTCTCTGGGACTAGGTCAGGACTATAGGGGGTGGATGACTAATTTGTTCAAATCTAGCTTCGCGAACAGACCATTTTGAAACTTGAGATGTGTGGATAGGGTCGTTGTCATAGGCAAATAACACCGCCGCCTCGACACCAATTAATTCGGCATAATAATTACCTGTTATTGTTCTCCTTTGAAAGGAAGTCAATAAAAATACTTCCTCTTATGTCCTAGGGAATGGCGGCTATAAGCATAAGTCAACCTTGAATTTACGGTGGGTTACCACCCGTTTGTGTCTACTACATTGCTTTTTGTTCTGAACTGCATTCTGATTATTTCCACATAAGCCAAAAAACCAGCAACAACATTCCATATGGCGGTTGCAATCAAGTAGTATCAGCATTTTTGTTATCCACCCTGTACATACATCATTAATGTGCAAATAACATAGGCCGACAAAACTGGACGAAACTCCAGACCCTGACACCAGACTATACTTTTCCAAAGGTTTTTGATGCGCTCAATCCTAATTTGACCTCAGAGCTAAGCTAAAAATACAAAAAACACGGTTTTTCACTATCTTTGGGATTATATTACACTGCGAATTAATTTTTCTCCATAAAACTTGTTGCGGCATATGCACTACTCTTCCCCATCAAAATGCATTTTGAATTTTTCAAATATCTTATTTCCTCTCGAAGAAATCATGTTTCTAGTAGCAACATTGTTTATTTATTATCATACATAGTGTCCCATTTTAATGTACCAGACTTCTTAATTTTTTTGTCAACTTTTAGTAAAAAAAGTTTCAGACAAAAGTTGGAGGGTGTTGAAGGGGCAATAAAATGATATAATTGTGATGACTTTGGAAGATCATTTTAAGGTCAAGGGGCAATAAAATGATATAATTGTAATGACCTTGGAAGATCACTTTTAAGGTCAGTTCAAGGTCAGCTTTGATTTTTTAAATAGGAATCCATATTTTTTTTGACGGCATCATATTTCTCTAGCAAAAATACACAACTTCCGTTTGAAAAATTTGAAAAAAACATTACACTCTTAATCCCCAAACAAGCAGAAAGGCTAATGAACCTAACATAAACTTAGGCGTCAAGTGAAAATTTATAAAAGATATTACATTCTCAAATCCTAAAAGATTCAAAATTTAACACAACAGAAAGGCAAATGTAAGTTTTATGATAATTTAGATTCCTCAGAATCCGACCCGTCATATCGGATCCGCCATTTTGAATTTCCTAAGGTTAGGGACAAACCATGACTCGATGGGGTTAAACCGACAACGAATTCGGATTCAGCGTCCCAAAAATAATATAATTACACTCCTCTCGCCTGCCGGATCAACTTTTTTTGGTATGGTCGTAACGAAATCGCCGAACTAATTAATTTCAACTGACGATTTCTCCGAGAAGAAATAAAATATCTGAAAAATTCAAAATGCATTTTGAAGGGAGCAAGTAGTACTTTCAGATGCCGTAACGAGTTTTGTGGAGAAAAATTAATTCGCGGTGCAATATAATCCAGAATCTAGCCAAACACCGTGTTGTTTGCATTTTTAGGTTGGGATATCTCGAAAACCTGATGTGATGGAGCAATTCTGAGGTTGGATTTGGATTCAGTGCACCAAAAAACCATCGAAAAAGTATAGTCTGATCTCAGAGTCTGAAAAATGTTGGCCTGTGTAATTACGTAAAATTTCGTCATTCCGTTCTGTACTAATTTTTAGTTCGTCTTCTTTTTGCCTTATACTACATAGGGTGAAAAGTCCCTAGACTTTAGAAGAAAAAACAAAGTTTTTGCCAAAAATCTATTTCATTCTTCAACATAATTTCCTCCAAGAGCATATACTTATTTCAACTATATTCCAACATTTGGATACCTTTCTTATAGTACAATTTATCAAGCTCTCTAAAATAAACCTTAGTTTCCCATTCAACTTCTTCATTTGGGCCAAATCTCTGTCCCTGGGGCCTGGATCAAGTTTGGAAAGAGGTTATAATCGCTGGTGTACAGATCTGGCGACTATTGCTGATGAGGGAGCAATTCATAAAACAATCTACCCAATTTCATCATCGATGTTATAGAGCTGTAAGCTAGTATAGTGATACGAAATTTTTTTCTTCGCTGAATGCGGCCTTTTTTTGATATCATCATTTAAACAGTCCAATAATATGATTATCCAGCTGATGTTCGTGTTTCCTGTTATACCAAGATCTTTGAAACGTTAACATTTTTCAAGATCATTATGGTTTAAATTATTTAAAAAATTTACTGGTAATTTCTTTCGAGTGAAGGACATAGAAAAACATTTCTTTGTGTTCAAATATAAGTTATTACGAATACACCAACGACTTAAAGTAGCTAGTTCATCCTGAAGAGTCAGGCAATCATGGAGAGAGTCTATGCGTCGGTATATTGTCAGATCGTCAGCATAAAGCAAAGAGGACGAGGTAAGGCCACTGGTGATGTCATTTATAAATATGTTAAATAATAATGGTCCTAGGATAGACCCTTGACGAAAACCAGAGGTAGCATTAATAATAACGATTCAAAACCACTATAATTTACTATCAGTTTACGACCAATTAAATACGATTTCAGCAGGTTTAATAAATTGCCATTAACTCCACAGTTTGGGAGTTTTTTAAGCAGAATACCATGGTCAAGCCGGCCAAAAGCCTTTGAGAAGTCTGTATAAACTACGTCGACTTGTCCTCCATTGTCCATTTTTTCCGAAATAAATTGAGTAATTGTAACTAAATTGGTATTGGTTGAACGCCCTGGAAAGAATCCATGTTTAAATATTCACAATTCCGAAAACCTTTGAAAAGTTGTTCAATATTACCACAGGTCTGTAATTTTCAATGAGGCTTTTATCACCCTTTTTGAATACGGGACATATTTTAGACTTCTTCCAGATTTGTGGAAGGGACGATGACTTTAAACACAGATTGAAAAGAAACGTGGGAGGCTTAGACAACACAGTGTGCAATCTCGAATAAAAAAAACTGTTAGACCATCGGTTCCAGCGGTCGATTTAGGTTTAAGTTTCTTTAAGGAACTGATCACGTCCCTTTCCTCTATGGTGTTAACAATTAGAGATGAGAGAGAAATGTGAGTAGTTATCAGGAGGGTTGTTCTCAAACATAGAGGAATCAACATATGCCTACTGCAAGAACTTAGCTCCTGAGGAGCCCTATGCAATTCGTTTTCAAAATACATGTTGATGGGAATACTAGTTGTCCTCCTTTTCTCGTTTAGAAAATACCAAAATTTATTTGAGTTGATAAAGAAGTCCCTTTCCGCCTCAGTAACATAATTTCAATAAGCAACCCCAACCTCGATCTTGATCCCTCTACGAAGACGTTTAAATTCGACTAGGTCACAAACATTTATTTTTCCAGGCTTGATTCTTTTTTTTTTGATATTGTATTCTTGAATTCTGGCGGTATTTTTCCCATCAAAAAGCAATGTTTCATCAGCACACGAAATTCTTCTTGTTCCATCGTTTTGTAAAAATCAAAAGTAGCGTCACTCAAACAGCTGTAACTTTACACGAATTTTCTGAGAGTTGTCACTAACTGAAAAGCATATGATATTTTGTTTTTCTCGCCACCTCTCAGACGATTTGGGACTTTTCACCCCATGTTAGTAGGATTTCTACGATATTGAGTCACTATTTTTGTAATTTTTTTTTCCGTCAGTACTTTGTGACACGAGTCAGGATGTTAATCAATTTCAAGTGACTTTCATTCTTGTTGTAAAAGAAGGGTCTATCATTTAACAGTAGCGTAAGACCCCTCATGAGTAGTCTTAAAGTCTCCTTTAATTTTCATTAACACATCAGAAGTACCTGAGGAATGGAAAATATCATACATATCAACAATTCATAAGAAAGGAGACAAAAATAATTGCGATAACTATAGGGGAATAACGGTTACAGGATCTATTAGCAGAATATACGGAAAAAACACTTAAAAATAGAATAGAAACGGATTACGCGGACGTAGAAGCTGAAGAACAGGCAGGCTTTAGAGCAGGAAGATCCACAATAGACCATCTCTTCTCACTGACACAAATCCTAGAAAAGAAAACCGCATTTGATCAGGAAGTCCATGTCTTGTTTGTTGATGTAAAAAAGGCCTACGACAGCGTGCCCCTAATGAGATTGTGGGAAACACTACAACAGAGTAATGTAAGCACCGAAATAATTAAAGCCGTAAAATCCTTATACCAAGACGCAAGAAGTAGTGTGAAAACCAAATATGGTATAACAACAGGGTTCCAGGTCACAAAGGGTCTCAAATAGGGCTGCTGTATATCCCCAACGCTATTTAAACTCTATTTGGAGAGTGCACTGAACAACTGGAAAAGGAAATGCAGGAGTATGGGATTACCACTGGATAACGATATTACATTGTACATGCTATCATTCGCAGACGACCAGGTAGTAGTCGCTCAGGACATCGATGATATGGAATACATGACACGAAAACTTATGGAGGAATATGAAAAATGGGGCCTAGAAGTCAATATTAAAAAGACCGAGTACATGTGCGTCGGAGGACAACAGCAGGACTTGAAACTGGCCACAGGACATACCATCAAATACTGTGCCAGTTATAATTATTTGGGAACGAGAATATCTAAGGACGGAACACTGGAAGAAGCAATATTCGAGAGGAATATCCAAGGAAGAAAAGCGATTGCAATGCTTAATAGTGTTCTATGGGACAAAAACATAACCATTGAAAATAAGAAGAGAATTTACAACTCAATAGTAAAAAGTATAATAACTTACAGCTCCCAGGTGTGGCCATTGAAGGAAAGAACAGAAAAAATACTAAAAGCTACAGAAATGGATTTCTGGAGACGAGCAGCCAGAAAATCCAGAAAAGACCGCATACCAAATGATACGATAAGACGAGCTTTAGAAATAAAGCACGATATAGAGGACGAAATCAGAACCCAACAGTTGGTATGGTACGGACATGTACAGAGAATGTCACAAGACCGACTACCTAAAAAGATTTTAAATTGGAATTCTCATGGAAAAAGAAAGCGAGGAAGACCACACCAAAGCTGGAGAGCAGGAATCAACAACGAAGTACTAGAGAGAGATCTGGAGGAGGAGGGATGGAGAAACCGGGAGGAGTGGAAATTAGGCATAGGAAGACGGAAGACGTTATAAAATCGATTGATATATATATACTTTGTGACACGAGTCAGGATGTTAATCAATTTCAAGTGACTTTCATTCTTGTTAAAAAAGTAGGGTCTATCATTTAACAGTAGCGTAAGACCCCTCATGAGTAGTCTTAAAGTCTCCTTTAATTTTCCTAGCTATATACAGGGTATTTTATTACGGAACTACTTTTTCGGTTTTCATGGATTCATCGTGTCACAGCTACTATCCTGTATTCTTTGCATATGTTTGAAAGTCATGGACGCGGTATTGGATAGCATAAGGGGTTTCTAGAAAAAACGAAAATATCCTAGACTCACTTTCCGTCGCATATTAGTCACGCTTCTAGTAAAACCTCCATTTTCTCTTTTTTTCTATTTCATGAGTCACTATTTATCAAAAGTAGGGGGGAAGCCAAAAAAATATATTTTTTTGAATAGGGCTACCCCCAGTAATAGTAAATTAATTTGAACTTTTTAAACTTTATGAATGTAATTCATAAATCACTTAAACAACGGTTAATTCACATTAAAAAAAAATACCTGTAGTTTTATTGTAATAAGTACCTTTTTTATGTGTAAAAGGTTAATTGATATTTTACACCTTTATGTTCGGCATAGAGTTACATGCCACACCTTTTACTGACTAATAACATATTCGTGAGTTATTTATATCCATTGTATCCTATAGGTATCTGGTCTTTACAATTTTTTTGGCATTAAAAATATAGTATATTGTTATTTGTAATAATTTGTAACAACAATAACAATACCTTGGGGAGTTTTGCAAATTGTATCTATAAAATACAAATTGGGACTAAAATCGCCAAATGAATGCCATGCCAAGACAACTTTTAATAAATTTTTAATGGAAACTGAAATTTAAGCGAGCTTGCGACAAAGTAATCGTTCTTTCTTCCGTGGTAATAATCGTGGACCAACCAAAATTTGCTATTTTATATTTAATGTGACCTCGCCATTCTGACAAGAATTATTTAACATTCTGAACCAACCAGGATATCAAGTGTTATCAATAATTTTTCGTGATGAACTAAATTTATTTTAAATCTAAATATTGCTCAAATGACTTATAAAAAAATTAGAAAAATAGTACGTTAAAGTTTTGTTAGATTTGATACAAAATTGGTATATTGAAAAAACCTGATCACATAAATTAAATTAAAATTCCAAACTAGAAAATATTAGCTAACCAATTTAAGGGGTTACATACACCTTCTTCCTCTTCTTCTTTCTTATATGGTGTGTCATATAAGTAGGCATACTGCCTGTTTTATCCCCATTAGGCCTCTTCTGATATGGACGTCTAGCATTACTTCCACCTTTTCGGAGGTCTGCCCCTAGTTCTTCTACCGCAGGGTTTATTGAGTTTGCCTTTTTTTTACCAGTCCGTTGTCGTCCATCCGAACTACGTGTTTATTCCATTGTTTTGTTCTAGTTCTGGTCCATTTGGATATTTCTTGGATCTTACTTAGTTCAGGTTGTTGCGGATCTTGTCGTGTCATTTGTGCTGGTTTACATGTGTCAGCTCTTGTTTCTACAGCATATGTGATTATCGATATCACTGTTGTCTTGTATATTCTTATTTTACTTTCCACTCTCAGGTATTTATTTTTCCATACTATATCCGTCAATCAACCTGCTATTAGTGATGCCTTCATAGACTGTTGTTACTTCCGTATTTAAGTCTTCGTATCTTGTTATCATTGTTCCTAGATATGTTAAATTATTAACCTGTTCAGTAATACTTCCTTAGATCTCCAGCTTGCATCTTAATAATTCTTTTGAAGCTACCGTACATTTTGTCTTGGTTGTGTTGATAATCATGTTTAGTTTTCTCGCTTTCAAATTGAAGGTTTTCCTCAGAATCGGAGATGAGGATTGCATCATCGGCGTAGCAGATTGTGTGGCAGAGTGTGTTGCCCATTTTGTATACTCTAGTTTTTGGAAGATTCTCCACTATTCTGTCCATAACAAGGTTAAAGATAAAGTGAATCGCCTTGTCTTATTCCGGCGTTTATTTTTTACTTCCTTGCTCAGTAGATGTCCCACTTTCATATTTGTTCTGTGTTAATGTCATGTATGATTTTTATTAGCTTCTTGTTTGTCTACTGTTCCTATAGCATCTTTATGATATCTGTTAATTGCTCTCTAGCGAAGGCTTGAGTCACGTCGACGAAACACATATTCGCAGGTTTGTTAAATTCTTCAGCTTTTTCCATTATCTGCCTCACTATAAATATGGCTTCTATCGATTTTTGCTGAATCCCTGTTGTTCCTCTCTTATTTGAATATCCTTGCTCATTTCTTCCATTATGATTTTTGTTAGTACTTTTAAGGTAGTATAAGGCGTTATTCCGCGGTAGTTTTCGAGTGACATCTATTGTCCTTTTTTGAATATTGGGATTGTTATGCTAGTTTTTCAATCTGTAGGTAGTTGTTTATGTTTTACTATGTTTGTAAAGAGCTGTGCTAGTTGCTGATATAGGTTTTCTCCTCCATATTTTAACATCTCATTTGTAATATCGTCTGGTCCTGAGGCTTTTCTATTTTTAAGACTTCTTATAATTCTTTCTGTCTGCTCTAAAGTTACTTCTAGATTTACTTCTTTCACTTCTTCAAGTATGGTTTCCTTATTTTCTTCTTCTTTATATAATTTCTCAAAGTATGTTTGCCATTCTTGAATTCTAATTTTATTAGTTTGTACCGTGTCTTTTATATTAAGTTTGTCCCGTCTTAACATTTTCCAAACTTTCCTTTGTGTGCCATACAGATCACTTTCCGTCCCTTTAGTAAATGACTCTCAATATTCTTCTTGAATTTGTTTTCTTCTTCTATTCATTAAGTTTCTATCTGCAATATATGCGTTCCAGTTGTCTTGGGTTTTGTTGTGTATGTAATGTATATATGCTTCCTTTTTTTTACAGATTTTTTTTATCTATACTTCTAAGAATTATTCAAAATAAAATTTTTAAGAAAATTCCCTTCCATTACAAAGTTACAGCATTAAATGTGACCTGGCGTCGGATTGGGATCGATACCTATTTTCTGACACTGTCTGCAATATAACTCAGTTAATTTTTAATATTTTTCAATTTTTTTAAAAATTTAGTAATTACTTTTTCTACAAAATGTCGAGAGGTTTTTTAATTTTTCTAATAGACAATTTTTATAAATAATTTTAAATTTTTTTGTTGAAAATTGTATACTAAAATTTGAAACACTGTAATTTTTTTTATTTTTGAAAAAAAAAACCTTCGACAATTTTTAACTACTACATTATTTTACTAGATCAATTTTTATTTTTACAGATTGGATTATTTTTTGTAAAGTTACCCTATAGAAAAGGAGGCGCCATAGTTTGCATTAGTAGTACGTTTAACCTGACAAAAACCATGTTAATATTTAAAACATATTTAAAAAAAAAAATATTTTATTTTAAATTATAATAAAAATATATTCATTCTTTCAAAATATTGTTTTTAAATATACATACTTTTTGCAGCGGCCAGGTGTATGTAACCCCTTAATTCACGTTTTCAGTTATTTTTTTAAAACAATGTTCTCTTTCTATATATATATATATATATATATATATATATATATATATATATATATATATATATATATATATATATATATTTTTGTTTACGTTTACAGCTCCTAGGACTATTCGGCCGAGTGTCGGTTTTTATTTCAAAACCCTTATTTTTCTGTTATATTTAAATGGTTCCCAGCAAGGTCCATAACAAAGTGAGTCTGGATTATATGTCCATAATTTTATAGGGATTTTATATTTTAAATATTTAACATAAGCTTTTCATATACTTCATAGACTCTAATAAAGGTTCTCCTCAGGAAACTGCTACTGGTTTTAGATATAACCGTTTTCTGTCAGCCTGTCAGCCCGATTACACAACTTTCACAAAAAGCACGGTCACACGTGCTCCACCACCTGCTCAATTCACATAACCTCAAACCGACGTTTTAGGAAACACCCCGCACAGCGCTTAGCAACCCTCTGCGATTAGAACCCCTACCAAGCAGTTTATGGACCACCGTACCACACTCCGGAACCCCAAAAAAAGTGCGAACTTCACCCTCAGAAGCCCTAACGGGAAACACACGTCCTCGTGCCTCGAACTTTCAAACGGACGTTATAACGGAAGTTATAACGAATAATGTAAGTCACGTGATTATCTTTGTAGTTCATTTTTCATCTTTTACGAAGAAAAAAAATTGCGATTAAAAGGAATTTACCCTAAAACTCAAAAATGTTGTTTTTTACGGGTTTGTGAATTCTACATTTGTTTCTTGGGGCTAGGACAGTTTTGTCATACAGTAATCTTGTTTATATCTGGGACGTCACAACATCCAGCCCTTAGCGTCAGAACCAGCGATCATTTCGCTCGGTAGTCGGTTTCTATACCCACCGCGCTACCGTGGCCGGCAAATTCTGCTGTTTATATTTTGAACTAGCTGTGCCCGTGTCTCCGTGATAACCGCACTAACGGACAGACAGAGCAGAGAGACGTTGCGTTTTATATATACGAGTATTATAGATGAAATATTTTTCTCATATTTTGTAAAATTAACTCTAGATTTATGCTTCTGTCAAGTAGGTAATAAAAATATTTTTCGCCGTGGCTAATCCGCATTGTCATTTAGAATTTTATTTCACTTATATTTTAATATATTTTGGGGTTTAAAATGAAATATTTTAGAAATTAAGCTTGTCATCAGCTAAATATAATGTATAATCTTGAAAGAAGCTTTATATTATCAACTATAAATAAAAGGCTATTTATTTGTTATGTTAGAAATTTATTACCATTTGTTGTCCTCAAAGTAGTAGTATAAAGGAAATAGGGAGTGTTTAAACTCATAAATTTAAGTATAAAAATAAGTTATTTACATTTCAAATTGTAAAATCCCGATAAATAATATTAATTTATACCATAAATTTCATTTTAAGGATTCTTTCCGCGAGTAACCGTTAACTTCAAAATGTGATGGGAGTATCCAAACGATTATCTGTTCACGTATCCGCGAGAACAAATGCGGTATGATTTGACGGTGGATTTGACTTTTAAGTTTTTTTGACAGTTGATCATAACCTATTTTATAATAATTTCTGTATTTTTCAGTCTCTTCGGCTACTTGGTCTGTAATTTATAGGACCTCTTCAAAGTTTTCGTATAGTTAGACTACAAGAGAAAATATAAATACAGATACCCAAGTCATTTTTAGTGTTCCGTACGGAACACTTATAAGATGACTTTGGTCTGTCCTTCTGTCTGTCCGTCTGTCTGTCACACCCGATTTTCTCTGAAACTATTTGTCATAGAAAGTTGAAATTTGGTAATAATATAGAAATTGATGGCCTCAGCAGAACTAAGTCATCGAGTGTGAAGCTTGTGAAAACACGAGTAAAATATATATATATATATATATATATATATATATATATATATATATATATATATATATATATATATACATATATATACATATATATATATATATATATATATATATATATATATATATATATATATATATATATATATATATATATATATATATATATATATATATATATATATATATATATATATATATATATATAATGTAATACTTCCGCCCACTTTTCTTTGTGTTATTTTTAAAAAATCGCTGTCCCCCCACCTTATCTCGAAAAGTACTGATCAAAAAATTTTGAAAAAATTCTGGAAAATTCACCACGGGGTGTAGATTGAACGAAAATTATCACGAGGGCATTGCCTTTAATAATTTACCTGATATATAAAAAAAACAAAAATTTCAAGGTCATCAGTATTCAGTAAAGATTGGAAACAAACTTTGTCGAAAACTCATTTGGGGTGTGTTTTGTGAAGTCACTGATCATTTTATATCTCCGTAACAAAATTTTTTATTTTAAAAGCAATCAACGTACGGAACACTAATTGCCCAAGTTTAACTTGCACTTGACCGGTTATTTTTAGTGTTCCGTACGGAACAATTATAAGAACACTTCGGTGTCTGTCTGTCTGTCTGTCACTCGATTTTCTCCGAAACTATTTGACATAGAAAGTTGAAATTTGGTAATAATATAGGAATGGATGGCCTCATCAGAGCCACGTAATTTTGAGAGTTAAATTTTGACTTAAGGGGTTAGTTTTTGGGGGGTGAAATCGGAAGTGAAAAAAAAATTTTTTACTAGGTCGTCGAGTGTGGTGTCAAATGAAAGCTTGTGAAAAGACGAGTAAAAAATGTATATATAATGTAATACTTGCGCGCACTTTTCTTTGTATTATTTTTAAAAAATCGCGAAAAATCGCTGTCCCCAGCCTTATCTCGAAAAGTACTTATCAAAAAATTTTGAAAAAATTCTGGAATATTCTCCACGGGGTGTAGATTAAACGAAAATTATCACGAGTGCATTACCTTTAATAATTTTTCTGGTATTTAAAAAAAACAAAAATTTCAAGGTCATCAGATTTCAGTAAAGATTGGAAACAAACTTTGTTGAAAACTTATTTGGGGTGTGTTTTGTGAAGTCACTGATCATTTTATACATCTGTAACAAAATTTTTTAATTTAAAAGCAACACTAATTGCGCAAGTTCAACTTGCACTTGACCGGTTTTTTTTTTTAAAAATAATATTGACAGAAGGCGTGTGCATCGATCGTGCTATAGAAGAATGATGTCATTGGTTAATGTCATAATATGTTTGCATATTAGTGTTCTACTGTTTTCTAGAAAGAATGCAAAGGTAGCAAATTTTCGTAACCGTTTGTAAAACTCTTACTCGCAAAAAATCCTTTTCGTATTTGGTTCCGCAGTGCCAAACATTTAATTACCAACGAAAATTCTGAATAAAATTTTAAATGTAATTTCCTAAATTAGAAACAATTTTTTTTTTTTTCGTGTAGTATTTGATATTTAAAAAATAATTTAAATTCTTCTTTCTAGTCTTCTCCTCCAGTCATTACTTCCATAAATTCTAAAATAAAAAAAAATATATTTAATATTAGAAGTGTACTTATATTTTAAGCGTATTGGTTTAGTATCTTTTTATACTGGGCTTGAATTTGTAAAACATAAATTTTATTATTGGATTATAACTTCAATATTACATCATTATATGATAATTTCTTTATAACAAGACAGCATAGAAAGAAAAAGAATAGTCTGTATCCAATTTAGAAGCATTGAATGGCTAGAAAATCCATCCAATATATTTAAGGCCAGTTTCATCTGTAATTACTGGCAGTATGGATGAATATGTAAATGTGAAATCCAAATTTATAGATTATTTATATTCTAGGAACATTTTTTTTAAATGTCAAATTTAATTTGTAATTGTATAATTGAGATGGCCGTTACTTTGTGACAGTACATCTTAAATTTCTAAATGAAATGAAACGAATTACTTTGTTATTTGTCACTTATTTCTTTATTTATTTGCTACTGCAGTTTCGTAGGTTTTCTACAATTTCAAGCGTGATACTAAAAACTAAGGTGGTTTATTTATGATTTATAACAAATTTCCAGGTACAATTTGGAATTACCCATCATTAAATTACAATGAACTTAAATTAATTTATTACAGAGGGTTAAATGACATTGTTTCAAATTTGAAGAAAGACTTTTCAATATCTTCTTAGAACCTTTTACAAAAATTCCTTCTTTAAAAATATATCTAAAAAACTTTTAAAATACGCCAAAAAGGGTTGAATTCTGAACATCTGTTCGATCCTATTATGGTAAATAAAATTCCTACAAAATTAAATCACACACCCAATTTAGTTAACTAAATTTTCTGAAGTAATTCTATTTATTAGGTGTTAAAATAATATACTCGATTGGGGATTATTGGGGGGATCTTTATAGATAATTTTAAGGGCATTGCGTGAAATCTGTTACTGAAAACTTCTATAAGGTGTTGTTTATTCTAGTCATGATAATTTTGATGAGAATATTAGATTTTCTAAGACAAAGTTAAATACTTGTCCGGGTACTCAAGATTTGTTCTCCATTTTACGATTTTATTATTCGGCTACCAAATCATTTGGTTTTAATAACTGTCATGGATTTTCTAGCTCAAGGTATTCGTAATTGTAATAGTGCTGCCCTCAATAGCACTTAAGATTTCAAGTAGTTGGTAAGTTTTACGAGATTTTTTTTAAATTTTAACAAATTAGTTTTTGAAAATCAATGTATAGACATGTTTAAATTTTTATTTAATTTTACCATAATTACCATCATAATCTACTGTTCCAGAGCCATCTGTGTCGATTTCAGCAATAATCATGTCAAGTTCATCTGACGTCAATTTATCGTCCAGTTCCTTCAAAATTTCTTTTAGGGTGCTCGTTGTAATGTAACCATTTCCTACAAATATATATATATATATATATATATATATATATATATATATATATATATATATATATATATATATATATATATATATGTATATATATATACATCGATTGCGTTCCGCCAGAAGGGCCAATCTGGTTTTCGGAACTGAGTGTTTAAGATTTAGGTCGTTCAATAATAAAGAAATTTTGCAAAAAAATTATTATCTCATCGTTGAACGGGTAACTTGAGTTATTACTACGATTTAAAATATTAAATTTTAACAAATTTTTAAAGAGTGTTTATAATCATGACAGAAAATATAAAAACTGCAAATTGACCCTTTTGGACTTAGCACACGAGTCTCGATCTTGTGATCAAAAGGGCCAATGTGGTAGATTGACCTTTTTTGCACTTTGATTTTAAGGCTAAACTAATGTTTATCTTAAATTGATCTTGAATTTTCATCAGATAATAATTGGCGACTAATAAGATAACATAAATAATTAATATTTTCCCGAAGTTGATATTTTTTTTTCAACACGCAGTGTTTAATATTAAATTACTGATACTTTATTTTCTATTATTCTTCATCTTTCAAAAAATTTTTAATTATTATTTATGCTTATATTAACGTTATATCACAAAGTATAATAAAAAAATTAAAATAACAGACGTTAATTAAAATTAAAACTTTAAATTTTTCACTTTGCTGTTAAGCGTCTTTCTTATCGGTCTCAATCAGGACATCTGCCACTGCTTTCGTATTAGGAAGTACAAAGTACTCTTTATAATAGCGTTCAGGAATAGCACCTTTGGTGCAGAGATTTATTAATTCATTATATTTTTGCTTTCCCAGAGGCAAATCTTGCAGGTAGGCTAACGGGGCCTCAGTTAAGTCCCAGCACAATTGTTTTGCTTCCTTCTCTTTTTTTCTTTTTTATTCTCTCCCACCTGTTTCTTTCCTTCTTTATTCTTTGTACATCTCTGTCTCCGTATTTTCTCTACAAAATATAAATACAATATACTCGTTGCACTGATGAAATTTTTAATTTCTCACCGTCCTCAGCCTCAATTTTAAACTTCTTTGCAAAAAGAACTTCCAGTTCCTAAACTCTTTTAACAACTATTACTTCATAAGGGAAGAAACTATTGCGGGTATTTGTTACTATAGTGGGCCACTCGCTCGGAGCGTATACGGTTTTTTCTTCACCGTTGCCTCTATAACTTCATGTACTGAGTCAAGAGTCATCATCGAATGGCCTACACTCAAAGAATTTAGTGAAATTTTTTTAAAGAGCTTTAGACTGCTTTATAAACTCTATCAGTATTACAAGTAGAGCTGAGTTTTTTCTGCTGGCCTGCACAATTATCACAATAGAGCGTGACTTCCTTTATGTCTCTATTAACTAAGAGCATTACATATTTCCACATGATCGTACAAATTTTACTGCTCCCTTTGTGTCCATCAGTCTCACCCCACATGTAACACTAAGTCAACCTAGTGTCACTCTCATAAAATGAAAGATTATAGATAGCGTATTTCCTTGCACAGAACAAGAACATACTTTTCCCGTGGGGATTATTCAGTACCTTTTGTAAGTCGAACGATGAGGTTATAAATTTTTTACCTTTTTTGCTTCTTTCTTGATCCTCTGCATATCTGCACATTAGCCCTACTGACTTGGCCTATACAGATAGGCCCTTTGTAATTTGTAACCTTAAAGTGGTAAAATAGATTGACCCTAACTAAAAAACTACAGGTTGGTTCTTTTGGCAGAACGCGACGGATATATATATATATATATATATATATATATATATATATATATATATATATATATATATATATATATATATATATATATATATATATATATATATATATATATATATATATATATATATATATATATATATATATATATATATATATATATATATATATATATATATATATATATATATATATATATATATATATACAGGGTGCCCCATATATATGGGATAATGATTCCACAGCATTTATTATTCAGTCTGTCTATTCATCGATTAGTAAAAGTGTCATCCAAATATCTACGCACATTGATTTCATAGTGAGGAGGTGCTCCGCCCTGTTGATAACAGAGATTCCTGTTAGGAGTATCCAAATTATTTTTATAGGGAAAAAGACCTGCACAAGTTGGAATAACTTGCTCTTGGAGTAACTCTAAATACCGCTGTCCTGTAAGATTTCCATCGCTAAAAAAGGGACCAATGATATGACGTCCACAAATCCCTGCCCACACGTTTATCTTTTGTGGTCTTTGAAAATGACTATCCATTATCCAGTGGCGATTCTCAGTAGACTAGTACCGGCAGTTATGTCTCTTAACTCTTCCGTTAAGATAAAATGTGGCCTCGTCAGAAAAAACAATATTATAAATTAGGTTAGGATCATTATTGATTCGTTCCACCATGACCTCGCAAAATTCAGCGCGTCTATTGTAGTCATCTTCAGATAATTCTTGCAATAGAATGGGTTTGTATGGATGCAATTTTTCTTCATTCAATATACGACTTAAGGTACTTTTACTTATGTGAATTCTAGGCAAAGCTGACGAGTGGCTGTATGGGGATTTTCTGTAATTTCCAATAAAACATCTAACTTTTTATCATCGCTTGTTTTAACTCTTGGAGGTCCAGATTTAGAACTACCCTTAAAATGACCTGATTGTCTAAATCGTTTTAATGTTTTGCTAACTACGGATTGGGTAATAGGTTTTCGATTCAGATATTCTGCGTTAAAAAGATCGCACACCTCCTATTGTGTTCTCCTATGGTCTCCGTAACCAACCATCATTAACAAAGTGATTCTTCCAGTTTCTGTCGTCCGTACCATTATGATATTACTCTCACAAAATGAAGCAAAAAACGTTTTCGTCAATGTTATTTTTTGACGCGTTAAGTCGTTACTAGACAGTAAATATTTGACACAAGCCAGCTTATTTTTTTTTTAATTTGATCGCCTTAATTTCAAATATCAATAATTCCAAAAGAGTTTAATTTAGACATATGGTATGTTAGACAAATAATATCTAAAATTTTTAGTAATACTCAAAAATAAAATAATATATATATAGGGCTTTCTATTAAAAAAAAATTAGGAAGGCCTAATTTCTTTGAACTGACAGTTCAAAACATTTTATTGTCAACGTCATCATGTGCGCCGTATAGCCATAACTTTTATTTAAACTGCCTTTTGATGTAGATGTACTGTTTAATAATTACTGTGGAATCATTATTCCATACATATGGGGCACCCTGTATGTATATATATATATATATATATATATATATATATATATATATATATATATATATATATATATACATATATATATATATATATATATATATATATATATATATATATATATATATATATATAATATTTTGAAATATAAAACATTTGTAAACTTTAAAGAGCTGAATGCCGAACTGCATGTATATTTTCACCTTCAATTACGTCAGAGATTCTATAATAAATATGAAATTATGGTAGATATTTTGAAGGTGAAGGGAAAATTTAACATTTAACAAAGAGCGTAGAAATTGTCATAGGGCGGCTTTGATACCACGGTGAGTTGAGGGCCTGCTACATGACCCGAACTGTGCTAGATCGAATCCGGCGCTAACGGCTGGATGTTGTGATGTCGCCTTGAGCCCAATTAAACAGAACAATTATCATTTCGATTGCATAAGGTATGTTCTTTAATCAAGATTCCGCAGTTAAAATAAATCAGCCCTACGTTGTTTATTATATCCTCGTTAAATTATTTTTGCAATGGTACGCAGTTCTTATGCAATGGGCGTTACTTACCAGTGGTTTTATTTATGAATACATTTATTATTATGAAATTTACCTTCCTTATCGTATAATCTAAAAGCTTCCTTAAGTTCTTGCTGCATTGCTTCTGCATCTTCTTCAACCATAAACCTTGAGGCGAGTGTAATAAATTCTTCAAATTCTAATTCGCCAGATCCTAAAATGATATGGGAATAAATTATAAAAAGGTTATTTTATTGAAATTCTTATATTTAAAATTAGTACTACTTATTGTTTTATTAGGGAGTTAAAAACAAAACTTTGAATGAAAACAGTACACAGGTCATTCTCAACTTTTCAGAAGATGACCTAGTTTTCGCCTTCCTTGACAGTAAAAATATGAACCCCTTCGTAAGAAGATCCCAACAGAACACGCACATCCGTAACCTGTGACAACTCCTGAAAAATAACCCTCATGGTTCCTTAAAGGGGCCAAATGTTTTTGTCGCCAGTTTCTACTCTGGTATAAGGAGTTTGGAGAACCATCGAACAGAAACTTTTTTTATCTCTAAAGCTCCAGGCACAGATTTCAAAACTACATTTGCGGATACTCCAATTTCTTTAACAAACACTGAGATAATCCTTCGTCTATCTGACTGCACCAAATCTTCATAACGCCTGGTGTTTTCCAGATTTCTTAGATCAACTGGTCTTCCCAATTTAGGATGATCCTTAAGTCTCAACACCATTTAGTTGGACAAAAATATTACTAGAAAATAAAGTGCACCGCCATTTTTGTACACATTTTTCTTTTTTTATAGGCATAGCACAGGTGCTGCAGGGAAATCCCTAAAGCGTTGCATGCGTGTGCGGAAAAAGCGATCCAGGTTTGTCTCGAATCGCTGTAAATTGTACTCGGTGCGCAACAACTGGTTACAGAAGTGAAGTATTAGCGCGACTTGTATTCCTAGCATGCACCTTTTTGGAAGAAATTAAGCGGGCTACATCCATCAAACACTTTCCATGGAAAAACTTCTAGAATAGACTCAAATCGCCAACCGTTCTTCGATGTTCCAAGGAATCAAGGTTAATGCTCAGATCTAGGTATATAATCAAGTGAACAGCTTTCCTCTGAACTAGGCTAGAATCCAAGTGCAGTATATATTTGGTAGCGGAGACCCAAACATGGGAGCAGTATTCCATTGTTGATCGAATTTAAACTTTGTACAGAATTAACAGTTATTGTGGAGTATAAAACTTTCTAGTTCGAAATAATATTCCAAGCTTTCGAGAAGCTCTCTGTGCTACGCTTGCAACAGGCTCATGCCAAGACATATTTGTTCCCAAATTAACGCCCAGCGAATTGAGTAACGATGCGAGAAGAATTGACTGTCCCGACATAACCATGTCGGATTCAGCAACTTTTTTGGAAAAACACTGCCGTCACTGTATTTGTAACGTTAAAATTGACTTTCTGTCATCTCATGATAGAATTTTCTCCATTTCTTTGTTAAGTTGAACGACTTCCTGCTCTCTGCGGATATGCTTGAATAGCCTGTGTATAAGCTTTTAAAGCGAATGAAGAAATAAATGTACTGTCGTCAGCAAAGTTGTAGATTGGACTTCTAGTCTTTCAGCAGATGATTAATTAAAATGATAAAGAGAGTAGGAGACGGTATAGAGTCTTATTGCACCCCGGTGTGTGAAGGTGTTATAAAGAAATCCGTCGACGAACGCTCTCTGAGGAAACACGAGAACCATAAATAGAACTTTTCAGACATGCCATAAGAGAGTAGCTTTAGCCAACAATCCATCGTGCCAAGCACGGTCGAATGCCTTGAATATATCAAGTCCAATCGATGCACAATATTCTCCAAAGCGTTCAAATGCATTGTTCCAAACATGTGTTACATAAGTTAGAAGAACTTCTGTTGATCTTTGCTCACGAAAGCCACATTGAAGGTCGCTAATAATACTCAATCCTTCCAGATATTTTAGAAGATGTTGATTGATGGCCTTTTCCATAACTTTCGATATTATTGAAAACAGCCTGGGCGGTAGTCATTTGCTGAGGTCTTCTTGCCTTTTTTTTTGGATATCGGCTGAACTGTAGTGTATCTCCAATAGGAAGAAAATATTCCTTCTGTAGGATAAGTTGGAACATTCTTTCATGAAGATTTTGAAAATCACGCATTTTTTTGTATGACTTGGGTATCTAGATAACTTTAAAATGCTCTCTATATGCTTGGTGTTTGTCTCAGAGACCAAAAGTTGAAGATGTTATAAATGGACAGCCGCGCTGAAATGGGCTTAGGAAGGTCATATTGCCAGACAAGATTATACAAAATGGATAAGGCGTATCATACAATGTAGGCCAGGATTACAGAAAAGAAGCATTGGGAGACCAAAATGATAGAAAGATGATCTCAAAGAAGTGGCGGGGAGAAGTGGGTATCGCAGGCCAAGTGATTGAGATAAATGGAAGGAACTGGGAGAGGCTTATGTTGTGGAGTGGACTGTTAAAGGCTGCTAAAGAAGAAAAAGATTATTAGTCCCTTATCTTTGTCTACATGTTTGTGTGTATGTGTATATCTATATATATATATGTACACTTATATATATATATATATATATATATATATATATATATATATATATATATATATGTACACTTATATATATATATATATATATATATATATATATATATATATATATATATATATATAATTTTTCAGACATGCAGTTAAGTCAAACTTTCAAAACCCATAATAATAATTAACTCAAAATAATTATATAATACTAATAAATTAATTAGGATAATATTTATAACTGTTTTTTTTAGAATTAAAACAAAATTTAAATTATGCTTTAGTAATGTTTAATGTTTTAAAAAAAATATGTCTAGGCGGGTATTAACGTAATACTTTAAATATTTAAAAACCTGTCATAAATAATGTTAAAAATAACTCATATTTAAGGAATTTTAAAACATTTAAGAGGCAATTTTTGTCAGGATTTCAATTTACATAATTTTCTATTAATTTATGGTATATATGCCTACTTTATTTTCATTTTAATAATGCGGATATATAATTTTAAAATAATATTCGAACGAAAAAGACAATTAATACCCCATTGACAACTGCCAGAAAAAAAATAATAGGTCTCAAATATCGTAAAAAGCTAGACAACGTGGGTATTTTGAAATGTGAATGGTGTTAAAAGTAAGATTAATTGTTACTCAAAATTTCAAAATAAATTTAAATATTCTTAAACTAGGTTGATATCAACGTCACACAGCAACTTTATTTTTATTTAAAACTATGGAATTTAAATCTGGAAGCTTACGTAAATCAAAATATTTCCATGAACACAACTATTTAATATAAATACTGAATATTCAATGAAAACTATACTGCAGAATAGGAATGTAATTTATAAACAAAAAATATTTATAAAAGCCTTTCATATTATGTGTTAATTAATTAGATTAGTTCGCAGAAATGTGCTGCGTCACCAGGACAATAGGCCTGCTCACACATCGGGCGTTGCAAAGGCAAAACTGCATGAGCTGGGCTTCGAAATAGTTTCCCACCCACCCGATTCCGCAGATTTGATCCCAAGTGACTTTGGTGTGTGTGACAATCGGTGAAAAAAAGCTAAGTAACCTTAAATATGCGAATAATACTGTTATACTTGCAATTTCAATACAAGACCTAGAATCAATTACACTGGTCAACAAATAATTTTTTTTTGATTTTTTCCTCTAATTTTTTTTTCAGTTTTGGGCTTATTGTAGTGTTTTGATTTCGAATCCGATAGTAGCTTTTCTTTGACAGCTCAGGTTCTTTAATACTTTCGGTCTATCCTAACTTAGACGACACCCGCAGTTTTTTAAGATCTACCCGACTCAGAATTTTTTTTTAATTTTAGATATGGCTTCTACACGTAGACGTTGTTTACACAATCCAGATTATTTTTGCTATATTTGAGGCGAATACATTTTTGAAAAATATCGAAAACCTATCTGGGACTTCGTTAAAACTACGCATTTTAACCACTTTCAGATAACACTGTGCAATCAAGACAAGTAATAGGTACCTCATATTGTGTGCCAGAACTGTATTGTGTGTCTGCGGCAACGATTAAATGGAAAAAGAAGTGCTATCAAATTTCCTCTATTTTTGCGTCGTAAATTTTAACGGCATGAATTCTGGAAATCGAAATGTTCATATCCTAAGTTACCCTCCGCTCAACGACCTCTTCTAGATTCTAGTGAGATACAAGGAACATCATCTAAATGCTCTTATGGAAATTGAAGACAACACAATGGGTAATACTGATTCGGATTTCACATGTAGTCAGTCATCACATCCTCAACCTTTTAATCAAAAGGAATTGAATGACTTAGTAAGGGATCTAAATTTGTCAAAAGGAGGTTCTGAAATTTTGACATCTCGTTTAAAAGAAAAGAATTTACTTGCACCAAGAACCAGAATTACTTTATATCGGACCCGAGAAAAGAATTTGTTACCATATTTTTCTAGAGAAAATGATTTAGTTTTTTGTAATGATGTCAGATATTTTCGAGAAGATGAGTTCACAACGATACCAACCAAATGTCTTATTATAGACAGTAGCAAGAGAAGCTTAAAGTCTATGCTACTTCATAACGGCAACAGGTATGGTTCTATACCTACTGCACACTCTATTAATATGAAAGAAGAGTATACAACTATTTCTTCAGTAATGGAAAAAATTAAGTATAGAGACCACAACTGGCTCATTTGTGTCATTGGTCTCAAAAAAAAGTGGCCGTTATGAGAGGAATTGATCGTCGATACCAAAAATGTTACTAATTTGCCCCCAGTAAATCGAGATCGCATTATACTGCCACCACATCATATTAAACTAGACATTATGAAATAGTTTGTAAAAGCCCTTGACAAAAACGGCGAATGTTTGGCTTTTCTTTCACGCAAGTTTCCAGGATTAGGCACAGAAAAATTGAAAGCCAGTATTTTTGATGGGCCACAAATCAGACAACTTGTGAAAGACCTAAACTAAAGTCTAAAGCTTGGAAATTGTTTGTTGTGGTGATTAAAAATTTTCTCGGAAACAATAAGTCCGACAATTTTTCTGAATAATTGAGTGCATGTTATCCAATTTGAAAGATCTGGGCTGCAACTTGAGTATAAAGATTCATTACTTACATTCTCATTTAGATCGATTCCCAGAAAATTTTGTCGATTTTAGTGAGGAGCAGGGTGAAAGATTTCACCAAGATATACGCACAATGGAAAAGTGTTATCAAGGAAGGTGAGCCATGCATATGATTGTCGATTACTGTTGGAGTTTGCAAAATGATGAACCTCCAGCCGTACACTCAAGAAAATCGTATAAAAGAACGTCTCATAGTGTGTAATTATATCTAACATAGAAAAAATTTTTGTTCCATTTTTGAAGAAAATTGTGATTTCATATAAATAAAAAAGTAGGACTGATAGCATTAAACCAGTAGTTTTTCCATAATCAGTGCCTCAGGTATAGCCTATAATACATATAAAATTTCAGGAAATTTCAGTGTTGACCGGTGTTATAGAACGCCTGGAAATCAATAGCAAAAACTATGAATTGACAATTAATAGAGCGAAAACCAAAGTAATGATTATTAGTCTTATTGAAGATCTGTCACAAATAAATGAAATTACTGGTTTCACTGTTGTAGACCATTTCAACTATTTGGGAACCATCATAACTAACAACGGTGGCTCTGAAGCCGAAGTCAGAAGATGTTTGCCTGTGGCTAGAATCTCGACGATCAAACTCACTAAGGTTTGGAAAGATCCAGCTGTCACAAAGAACACAAAGTTAAGATTGCTGTCTAATCTTATATTCCCGACAGCAACTTACGCATCGGAAACATGAATCATTAAAAAAGCTGACAAAAGACGAATCGATGCTTTTGAGATGTGGGCATATCGAAGAATCTTCAGAGTATCATACCCGAACACAGTATTAATGTATCTATTCTTGAAGAGCTTAGTATAAATGACCGACTTTCAATTAAAATTAATAGACAGTACCTGAAATATTTTGGTCACATTATAAGGAAGGTAGTCACGGGGAAGGTAGAAGGTAGAAGATCAAGGGGACTATCTCCAACAAGATGGTCCGACTAAGTAAAATGTCTCCTTGGTATGGGTATGCACGAGTCAAGTCAAGTTGCGCAGGATCGAGATGTCTGGAGAATGACTGCTGAGGCAGCAACTGCATAGTGTCACTGATACTCCTATTGGAGTGAAAGGATTGTGAGAGAGATACTTTGTTGTGCTTTCTACCCTTAAGAATTGGCTGGGGGAATCAAATCTTCATCGAATAAAGATGTTATCTGCCCTGTAAACGAGTATTACGCAGAGTTCGAAACAACGAATAAAAAATTGAAGTCTCACTGTGTCAAATGTATTGAGCTCAATGGAGATTATGCTAAAAAATAAACTTTTGTTTTTGTAAAAAATGTTATTTATCTTATTTTTACAAGACTTTTAAATTCACCCTCGTATAATAGCATCTAGGGCCGTCATAAGTTTTAATGGGCGGTACTACCGGACGTAATTGTAGTTACTTTAAAAAAGCCGTTAAATTCGTAGTGCTCCAATACTTAAATATCTGTGTATGTCACAATACTCTACTAGCCAAACTTGAGTATTATGGAGTGAGAGGAAATGCTTATGATTTTCTAAGATCATACTTAGAACACAGGAGACAGCTAGTGGACTGTGATGGTGCATGGTCATCAAGCCTACCAATATTAGCAGGAGTGCCATAAGGCTCAATATTGGGACCAATCCTGCTTGTGATTTATGTCAATGATTTGCACTTTGATCACTACTTAGAGGACATTAACATTACAATATGCAGATGACACCACCCTATACTCTGCTCATAAAAATAAGCAGATATCTGAAAATACAATAAATGTTAATTTAAATAAAGCAGGAAAATGGTTCCAAGCAAACTCACTAGCTCTCAACCTAGGTAAGACTGCCATACTAAACATGTTACTAGGTAAAAATTCAGAAGATAATCCTGTTAAGTTTTTGGGGCTTTATATTGATTCAGGGCTCTCCTTTAGATGCTATATTGCAAAACTCAGCTCCAGCCTATCAAAGTAATTTATTTCATCCAAAAAATAAAACATTACTCAACAATGGAAACTATGAAACTTGCCTACATGGGCATAGTCGACTAAATTATGCAATTTTATTATGGGGAAATACGGTTGATTGGCCAGTTATTTTTAAGCAGCAAGCAGCAGGTTATAAGAGTCATCGTAAATGTGTCATAAAGGCAATCCTACCGAGAATACTTTGGCCAATTAAAGATTATGACAGTGCCAACATTGTGTATTCACCCATGTCTGTCTTTTGTTAAAAATAACCTGGATTCCTTAACAACACATGATGATATCCACGTTTATGAAACAAGAAATAAAAATAAGATCATTCCTCGGCACAGGCTGACTACAACTCGTAAGAGTTTTATTGTCTCTGCTGTAAAATTTTATAACCATCTTCCAGATAGTTTCAAAAATCTGTCCACACGTAAATTTAAACACGAAATAAAAAAACAATATCAATACGCCCGTACAATTACAGCGAGTACTTTGGGACAATTTGAATATGTATATTGTGTTTCATTATTGCCTGTTTGGTTATCGATTATCAATTTTATTATTTTTAATTCACTTACATATATAATTATTTTATTTTCTACTGTATTTGACGATGCAAAGACGATGTGCAGGTCAGGATTGCTTAACATGATTTGTTCAAGTTATTATGGAAATAAAGTATTATTATTATTATGACTGTTCTCGTTTTTCTTTCTCACATTTGGTCAATGTGGTTCCATGTTTGGCTGACGGGCGGAAACCAAGTCAGCACAAACGCATTATCATTGTGTATTAAGGAATGACCTGACAATGTTACATGTTTTCAAAATCACTGACTTCTGAATGTTTTTGTGTATGTTTGTGTTGAGTCCTAATTGTACTAAGTGTGGTGTGAATGTTGTTGGTGTAAGGCCTGTGGCTGATATAATGAGGGGGACAATGATGACTTTTTCTTGTTTCCATAGCCTTTTTATTTCCGTTGCAAGGTCTGTGTATTTGGAAATTTTTTCTGTGTATTTCGTTTGGATGTTTGTGTCGTTGGGGACAGCTATGTCAATTAGATAGGTGACTTTTTCTTTTTTGCACTGAAAAGTAATATCGGGTCTATTGGCGGAGACTGTTTTATCTGTATGTATACTGATGTCCCAGTAGAGTTTGTAATCTTTATTTTCAAGTACGGATGTTGGTGTATATTTGTAGTAGGGATCTGTGTTTTCTATGAGCTTGTATGTGGTGGCTAGTGCTTGGTGAACTACTTTTGCCGCTGAGTCATGTCTGGCTGTGTATTCCGTTCCGGCTAATATTTTACATCCGCTTGTTATGTGTTCGATCGTTTCTTTCTGTTGGTGGCATTTTCTGCATCTGTCTTCTGTAATAGTGGGGTCTTTGATAATATGCTTTTGGTAGTTTCTGGTTAATATGACTTTATCCTGGATGGCAAGTAAGAAGCCTTCTGTTTCTGGGAATAGCTGCCCATCCCGTAACCAGGTGTATGATTGTTTTTTATTTACGTGGTCTTGCTCTATGTGGTATCTGTGCTTTCCGTGAAGTGTTTTTTCTGACCACGTTTTCATCTTTTCCTGTTGTAATTGGATGTGACTGTGTGTATCTGCTGGGTGGTCTACCCGGGATAAGTCGAGTGGGGTATAGTTTTTGTCTGCTTTGACTGTTGCTGTGTGGAGGCTGGTTTGCTTGGTGTGAAAGAATTTCCTAAGTGCTTGTATTTGTTTTGTGTGTAATGATCTGATGTCTATAATTCCTCTTCCTCCTGCCTTCCTCTCGATGGTAAGTCTTTCTTTGCATGCGTTGGGGTGTAATTTCCTGTATTTGGTGAATTGAGACCGTATAAGGATGTGAATATTTTCTAAGTCTGTTTGTGACCATTTGATGATACCAAATGAATATGTGAGTATAGGTATAGCAAACGTGTTGATGGCTTTAGTGAGATATTTGGAGTTGAGTTTTGTTTGTAAAAGTTTCGTCAGTCTGTTCTTGAATTCGGTTCTGAGCTCTGTTTTGATGTGAGTATGGTTGAGTTTGGTGCTTTGTTGAAAGCCTAGATATTTGTATGTTTCTTTGTCAAACATGTTATCGAGTGTTTCATTGTTGATGGTTTCTGTCTCATGGTGGTACTTCCATTGGCCTTTGTTGATGTGGAGCACTTTGCATTTACTTATACCAAATTCCATATTGACATCTAAGGTGAATATTTCTGTGATTTTGAGGAGTTCTTTCAGCTGTGTTTTTGTGGCAGCGTAGAGTTTTATGTCATCCATATATAGGAGGTGGTTTATTTTATGTTGATTCCCTTTTTGGTGTCTGATATTGAAGCCATGCTCTGTTCTGTTTAGTATATTTGAGAGTGGATTGAGATAGAGGCAAAACCATAGAGCGCTGAGCGAGTCTCCCTGAAATATACCCCGTCTGATGTACAGCTCTTCTGTTTGGATGCGTTCAGTTTGTGTTTCTAGGCGTATTTTGATTTTCCATGTTTTCATAATTTGCGCTAGAAATTGCCTGAGGTGTTGGTTGATTTTATAGATTTCTAGGGCTCTGATTAACCAGCTGTGGGGTATGGAGTCGAAGGCTTTTTTATAGTCTATGTAACAGATGTGAAGGTTTCTGTGTTCTTTTCTGGTTTGTCCCATAATCACGCTATCTATGATCAGCTGCTCTTTGCATCCTCGACTATTTTTCCTGCATCCCTTCTGCTCTTCTGTGATAATATTGTTGTCTGTTAGGTGTTGTTCTATTTTCTTGGAAATTGCGGCTGTGATGATCTTGTATAGGGTTGGAAGACAGGTGATAGGTCGGTAGTTTGACGGGTTTGTGGTGTCTGAGCTTTTGGGTTTAACGTATGTTATTCCTTGTGTAAGGAAAGTGGGAAATGTGTGTGGTTGTAGAATGGCTTTGTTGATTTGGTGTGTGAGTGCTTCGTGTGTGGTGGTAAACTGTTTGTACCAGAAGTTTTGTATATTGTCTATTCCAGGACATTTCCAGCTGTGTGTGTGTTTGATTGTTTCTGTAATTTCTTCTGTAGTTAGTGTGGAATTTTCTTGTTCTGTCACACGTTTGTGTTTATCTTCTTCGGCTTTGATCCAGGAGGTGTTATTATTATGTAGTTTGGATTCTGACCAGACAGTTTTCCAATAATCTGCGAGTTCTTGTTTATTTGGTGGTTCAGTTACTACTGTCTGCTCGTTGTACATAGTTTTTCGGTAGAACTGTTTTTCGCTTCTTCGGAAGAGGTTGTTGGTGTCTTTCCTCTCGTTTGATTCTTTGTATCTACGGAGTCTTGCAGCATATACGGATAGTTTTTGTTTCAAATTATCAACGATTTCTGGCAGTGTTCGGTTGAGAGATTTAGATTTGATCTTGTCTACACCCTGTGTGACACGTTTGGATGCGTTCCCGTTCATAAACTGGGTAAGGTGTCCCAGATCTCTTCTGATGTTGTTGATCTTGTTTTCTATTCTTATTTGCCATTTAAATTTGGGTTTTCTGCTGTTGGGGTCTCTTTGTCGTTGCGGGAGTTTTTGATTATTTTGTGTTATAGTGGTGATTGCTGCTGCATATATTATTGTGTGGATGTCTTCGATCGTGCTTAAGTCTGTTATGTACTGTGGTATTATGTGCTTGTTTATTGTGTTGAGGATCATTTGAGTGCTCTGTTTGAAAATTAAACGAGGGATGGGATTTCTTGTTGTAGGGTCGGTGCCTGACCATCGAGCTAGATGTGACTGCATTTCTGCTTTGAGTGTTTGTATGAGAGGTGATTCGGGGTGATGTTGTATAGATGTTGTTGAGTGTCGTGTGGTGCTTGCTATTTGCTCTGAAATATTATTTTGAGTTATGCTCCTGCTGGGTGGTGGGTCTTGTTGTTTTCGACTGGGTGGTTGTGTGTGTGAGATTGGTTCGGTATCTGCTCTACTGTTTCTATTGTTTAGTTGGTCTGTGTTCAGTTCAGCAGCTACCTGGTCTGCGTTAAGTTCAGCAGCTACTGTATCTTTGATGGTTTGCAATTCGAAATGTGTGAGGCGATTGTTCTTGGTAATAACTCTTTTTTGGTCTATTACTCTCTGTTCTGTAACAAGTAATTGCAGATGTGGATATTCGGTCAAGAAAAGTCTGTGTAGTTCCAGTCTGTAGCCTGATGTCACTGTTTCTAGTTTGGTGGCGGTGTAGTAACAGCGCATCACTGTTTTATTCATTTCATCTGTCCACTTTAACCGCTGTCTTGGTTTGCCAGCCTTGGTAGTTGCATGTTGTCCTTGCAAAACATACGCAGTTTGGCCTGGCTTTGGTGGTTGTATTTGTCCCGCATTTACGTCGGTTGCGCTTGGGATTGGTGGTGGTGGGTCCAAGCGGCGAGTGATTCTCTTGTCAGTGATTTCTTTGTCAGGTGTGATTTCATTACAGCAACGCATGGCGTGTTCATTGATTCCTGTGGTGCAACTCATGCGTTGCTGTGACTTTCCCGCCTTGGTGGGTGTCGGCTTACTCGCCGGCACAACACTTTGGGCAGGTCCATTTTCGGTTGCCTGGTCTTCATCGTTTTGGTCGAGCTGCCATTTCCCGCGACGTCCTCGACCGTTACGTCGCTCGCCCGATGCTTCTTTTATTGGTCTGCTGTTGTCTGGAATGTTCTCAATGTTTTGTGGTGTCAGAAGCTCAAAGTGTCCCGACATTGGGTTGCCTGTTAGTAGAAGGTAAATAGTTTTGTTGTATTTTCCCGTGCTTATTATTGTTGGCCTGTCCGTAAAAGTTATTTTTGTATGTCTTGTTCTTCGTTGTTTTGAGAAGATATGAAAGTTGCTATTTTGTGTTTCCGAGAGGGCAAGTATCTCTAGGCTCGTTCCATAGGTGCCATTTTTCCTCATATAATTATAGTAGTTATTGAAGTCTTTTATATCGTCGACTTCAATTAATGAAAATGTGTGAAGTTCCGACCAGTTTTGTTGTAAATATCTTAGAGCAACCTCTCGGAGTTTCTCATGATGGTTTTGGTGGCCATACAAGTGTAAGCTAACTGCACGAAAAAGGCAATTTCCATCACCTACAATGTCGGATCTGGTAAAACTATCGGGAGTAGTTTTCGGCTGAGGCGGTTGTTTGGGTCGTCTGTGGTTGTTGTTGTTGTGGTGTTGCTATAGCTGTTTGTACGACCGGGGTCCGCCTCCGCAACACCCTTCCATTATCATTACTATAATTATTATTCTTTGACATACAATTCCCACGAGTATCCTAGGAAAGAGGGGTCGACTGCGGCAGAGCCTGGATGCCACAGCAAGGCTACTTACTCCCGGAGGGCGCCCGGTATCCGGGGGAACCGTTCGCGACTCATAAACGCTGAGCCATTCATCTTCTCGGCACGGTAAACACCTTAAGATTGCGTTTTTGTTACACATAATCTGGACAACACAAGACGGCACAACATGACTCAGGTACCTCGGGATCGTCAATGCCCGTACTAGGAGAATCCTGGGATTCCCCTAGCCCCTGAGGGATTATTATTATTATTATTATCATTTTTATAAATACAATACAGTATTATCATCAATTTAGTGATTTCTCGTATTTTTTACCATAATAAATTTGTTCTTTGCTGGAATATTTAAGTTTTCCTTAGGGTAAGTGGGCTATAATATTGTATTTTATCCTATATATTTTGGAAACCAAGCAAATTCATATAGAACGTACAACCTAAGCTAATTTGAGCAAACTCGTTAAATATAGATACATAATTTAATAGAAAATCTTCCCTCGTATATCTGGAGTTAATTAGTAAAGAACTTACATATTTTATGCGCAATTTAATAATTTCCATCAAGTCAAGGTAACAGCAAATTCGCATTTCAGGATTTATTCAGAATTATGAAGTAATGTCAGTTTTACATTATTTTTGACCACAAATAGGACCATAAGTGAAAGCGAATGGAATGAAAATTTACAATAGGAAGTAATTTCAATCCTTGGTATCAAGTTTCAGTTTGTTACTTACCGTCAGCATCTACTTCTGCAATAATTTCTTGTAGCATTTTCTCAGTGGTTTGTATACCCAACATACTTAATATTGTCCCAATCATAACAACACCAATACTCCCTTTCTTTTCGACGTCAAATGTATCGAAGGCATTCTTCAGTACTAAAAAGAAGTTACATTATCTCTAGTTGTCATCAGAGATTAACTGAAGGATTAGAATGACTTGGCTGCCTGCGGGAAAACTAAGGATTATATTGAGGATCGAGGTTTTTCCTATTGATCTGAAAACTAAGATTTTATAAGCTGTGTTCTCCAGGTTTTTAACTTATGGATTGGAAACAACTACACTGTGGATCAAAGCAGTAACTAAACTTTAAAGAACACAGCGCCCAATGGAAAGGCTTATGCTTAGTATTAATCTCAGAGACCAAAAGTTGAGGATGTTATAAAATGGACAGCAACACTGAAATGGGTTTGGGCTGGTCATATTGCAAGACAAGATGATATAAGATGGATAAGGCGTATCATACAATTTATAACAGAAAAGAAGCTTTGGGTGACCACCAAAACGATGCGATGGGTGGATGATATAAAAGAAGCGGCGGGGACAAATTGGTATCGGAGGCCAAATGACTGAGATAAATGGAAGAAACTAGGAGAGGCTTATATTGTGGAGTGGACTGTTAAAGGCTGCTGAAGAAGATGAAGATCATTTATGTCTATATATATATATATATATATATATATATATATATATATATATATATATATATATATATATATATATACGTATATATAGATATATATATATATATATATATATATATATATATATATATATATATATATATATATATATATATATACGTATATATCGTATATATATATATATATATATATATATATATATATATATATATATATATATATATATATATATATATATTTACACATATATATATATATATATATATATATATATATATATTTACATATATATATATATATATATATATATATATATATATATATATATATATATATATATACGTGTATATATATATATATATATATATATATATATATATATATATATATATATATATATATATGTAAATATATATATATATATATATATATATATATATATATATATATATGTAAATATATATATATATATATATATATATATATATATATATATATATATATATATATATATATATATATATATATATGTAAATATATATATATGTATATATATATATATATATATATATATATATATATATATATATATACACAGTACAATCCCGATTATCCGAATCGCGATTATCTAAAATCCGGCTTATCCGAAACAAACTGTTAAAAAGCAAATTGTAATTCCATTAAACGAAAAAAGCCCCATTATTCGAAACAGACGATGAGTGGTTTCCTTAACGCGTCGGGGACTCCCAGACGTCTAGAATTTCACCGCTATCTATGTTTTGGTTAGTCGACGAGTGTTATAAGTTACTCATTACGTCTATTATTATCGCAGAGGTAATAGTTTCGTTTTAATAGATATTTTACAAAATGGAGCGTCATAATAATAAGCGTAAACGTGTTGTTATTACCTTAAAAGAGAAACTTGAAGCAATTCAACGTTTAGATAATGGTGAACTTTTTAAAAATATAGCGAAGGATTTAGGTGTAGCCGTGAGTATTGTTTCAGAGTGGAAAAAAAATCACGAAAACTTGAAAAATGGTGTAGTGTTTTGTCATCGCCCACACAGGCACGAAAAAGTATGAAAAACGGTGAATACCAAAAAGTGGATGATTCTTTATTTTTACGGTTTACACAGAATCGAGAACGTGGAATACCAATTTCAGGAACAATTTTAAAACATAATAAGGCAGTGAGTTTAAGCGACGAGTTGCCGGTTATTGAAGCGCCTGTACATTTTTCTGCAAGTGATGGATGGCTAGAGAGGTGAAAAAAAAAAACATGGTGTACGTCAACTGAAAGTTTATGGAGAAAGATTGTCGGCTGATGAATCTGCTGCAAAAAAATTTGTAGAGAATTTTGAGTAGCTTATGAAAGAACATGATTTACAACAAGACCAAATCTATAATTTTGATGAAACAAGCTTGAACTACAAAATGTTGCCGTCAAATACCTTAACTTCAAAAACGGAAGCTGGAGCACCTGGTTACAAACGTAGCAAAGAACGTATTACTGTTCTTGCATGCAGTAATGCTTCTGAACGACACAAACTCCCATTATTATGTATTGGTAAGTCAACAAATCCACGAACCTTTAAGAATATTCGTCGCAATACTTTTCCTGTTTTGTATAAAAAAATCAAAACAATGCCTGGATAAACGCGACTCTATTTAAAGACTGGTTTTTTGGAGATTTTGTTCCCAAAGTGGAACTTTTTTAAAAAGAACATGGATATCCTAGAAAATGTATTCTGTTATTAGATAACGCCCCCACTTACCCAAGTGCGGAGCAACTTGAAAGTGGGGAAATAAGAGCAATGTTTTTGCCTCCTGCTGTAACTTTTCTCATTCAGCCTATAGATCAGGGTGTACTGGAAAATCTAAAACGCAATTACAGGCGTTTGTTATTGGAGCATATTTTAGAAGAAGTAGATGAAGGTGGCAATCTTACTGATTGTCTAAAAAAGATAAATTTGAAAAATGTTATATATTGGATAGCTTCAGCCTGGAATCAAGTAAAAAGTAGTACTCTCGAAAAATCTTGGTCAAAATTGCTTCCTCAAGAGGAGAGGCATTACTCAGAGGCTGAAACAGAAGAAAATGAAAGTTTACATCAAATTATTACAAGAATATCAGGATATGAAAGTGTTACGGAAACCGATGTTTGTGAATGGTTAAACAGTGATAGTGTGGAAGATGAAATGACTGACCAAGAATTAATTAAAAGTGTATGCAAAAATGCTAATAAAATAGACAGTGATGACGATGATGATAACGAAGTTGAAGCCACTGACAATATTCCAGTAAAAATGTCACATTCAGAAGGACTAGAGGCCCTAGAAAAAAGCGTTAACTTATGTAGAACAACAAGAAAATGCATACCGCCGCTGACGTTTTGCTTATCAAACGGAGAGACATTGCAGACAAAAACAGAACTAACGTAAAACGAGTGCAGTTAAAAATTACCTCATTTTTAAGACATTAAAGTTAAGAATGAAACTGTTTTATTTTCGATTTTCCGTACATATACATAAAATAAGTAAACTAATTGTTCTATACTTTGTTTTAATAAATACCTATGTACGTAATAGCATATCGTATAAATGCTTTTAAGTCAATCTACAATCTTGTATTCATTCTAAACTTCTATTTTATAAAAAAATTAACCGAAATTTCGATTATCTGAAATTACTTTGGTCCATATTATTTCGGATAATCGAGATTCTACTGTATATATAAATGTTTTTGCATTAAAACTATGGGTGTTCCAAGCTACTGATTACATCTACAAATCCCTAAACTTGGAAATGCATGTTTTACTTCATACCAGAGCTCGTCAGCTAGCCCAGGTGAAGCGGCAAATTGCAAAACACAGCCAACATCATCAGCGTCAAACGGTGTAAAAAACCGCGAAAACTAATTAATTCAAGAGCAAAATATATTGGTAAAATAAGATTTAGTACTTTCATTATTCTAAGCGAATATAATACTTTTTTTTTTTATGGGTCTAGCACACGTGCTGCAGGGAAGTCCCTAAAGCGCCCCAGGAGCGGCACGAGTGCGGAACTATTAAATAAATAGCAGTAACTGTAAATTAGAGGGTTAATAACACTATTAGATCTTCAGCAGTAACTCTAAAAAATAAAGATCATATAAACCAGAAAACACTGATAACCCAGATATAGAGAAATCCTTAGTACTTAACGCTCATTACTGATTTTTTAAGGATTTTTCTATTTCATCAGGGGGCAGTGTATACACAATCGTTTTATTTTTGAAATATTCATAAAACCCTGACTTTCCTCAAAAATAATGTATGACATGATACATTATTAAGTGTGTACTATGCCTTTGTATATACTAGCATATAAAGTTGTTGTCTGGGGTCGGGCTGATAATATCGAGTTTTTGTAGCGAATTTTGATAGAAATAAAATTCTTACTGTAGACTCTTTTTATTTGCTCAAATTATTGACTTATTTAAAAAAAAACCGGTCAAGTGCAAGTTGAACTTGCACAATTAGTGTTCCGTACGTAGATTGTTTTTAAAATAAAATTTTTTGTTAGGGTGGTATGACATGATCAGTGACTTCACAAAACACACCCCAAATGAGTTTTCAACAAAGTTTGTTTCCAATCTTTATTGAAAACTGGTGACCTTGAATTTTTTTTTTTTTTTTTTATATACCAAATAAATTATTAAAGGTAATGCACTCGTGATAATTTTCGTTCAATCTATACCCCGTGGAGAATATTCCAGAATTTTTTCAAAATTTTTTGATCAGTTCTTTTCGAGATAAGGTAGGGGACAGCGATTTTTTTAAAAGTAATACGAAGAAAAGTGTGCGCAAGTATTACATTATATATATATTTTTTACTCGTGTTTTCACAAGCTTTCATTTGACACCACACTCGATGACCTAGTAAAAAAAAATTTTTTTTCACTTCCGATTTCACCCCTCAAAACGAACCCCTTAAGTCAAAATTTATGTTACGGTGGTATAAAATGATCAGTGACTTCACAAAAACACACCCCAAATGAGTTTTCAACAAAGTTTGTTTTCAATCTTTACTGAAATCTGATGACCTTGAAATTTTTGTTTTTTTTTATATACCATATAAATTATTAAAGGTAATGCACTTGTGATAATTTTCGTTCAATCTACACCCCGTGGAGAATATTCCAGAATTTTTTCGAAATTTTTTGATAAGTACTTTTCGAGATAAGGCCCGGGACAGCGATTTTTTCGCGAATTTTTAAAAATAATACAAAGAACATGCGCGCAAGTATAATATATATATATTTTTTACTCGTGTTTTAACAAGCTTTCATTTGACAGCACACTCGATGACCCAGTAAAAAAAATTTTTGTTCACTTCCGACTTCACCCCCCAAAACTAACCCCTTAAGTCAAAATTTAATTCTCAAAACTACATGGCTCTGATGAGGCCATCAATTCCTATATTATTACCAAATTTCACCTTTCTATGTCAAATAGTTTCGGAGAAAATCGGGTGTGACAGACAGACAGACAGACAGACAGACACCGAAGTGATCTTATAAGGGTTCCGTACGGAACACTAAAAACATAAACGTAAACTTAATGGTTCTTATCCTAACTGGGGCTCTAGAAATAAGTCTGTGGGCTCAGGTTGTAAAATTTTTCCTTTGTTAATAAAAACTGTTGGATCTAAGTACACGAAATTTAAACTGAGTTCTCTTCAAAAAGAAGACAAATGATTTATCTTCACAGCTGATTAACTAAAGTAAAAAACTTCTTTCTTGAGTTGTTACATTCTATATACTATTATTATAACAAGCTAATTCTAATCGATTCTTTGTTATAATTGCATTTTACATATTTTTATATATGAGTCTTTTTGTACACAAAATAACGAATCATTATTCATACAGTACTTACTTATAATTTTAATAATAATAAAAAATATCTTCTAAGTATATATTTATATATATTTACTTACATGCAATTTGTTCTTTATTCAGCTCTTCCTGAAAAGTAAAAAAGTATATTAGCCCAATCGTCAGAGGCAAATTTTGACGAAAGGCTCCCATTAAATGTTAACAGGCTGTATTTTGGTAAACAGGTAGTTTTTTTGGATGTAGAATATGATAAAAAAAAGTTCGTTGCTCTTAAATGTACGCTAAAGATAAAAAGACATCGAAAAACTAATAGTACCACGTGAAGGAAATTTTACAACTAAATAGTATGTAGATTATGTTTTTTAGTTTTAATGTAATTTAAAAAAATTATTTAAAATGAAATGGTTGGTTTAACCCCTTCAGTTGTGAGAATCATCCTTCCAAACTCAGTTATGATTGAATTAACGTTTCTGTATACCGTTAAATATTTTGAAATTGGCTATTAAAGGGTTTCTCGGGGTGCTCATTAAGAATCCGATAACAGATTTCAAAAATTCAAAATGGCGGATGTAATACGACTGCCAGAGAGTACGTAATTCATTTAATTTCTTCGAGTAATGTAGAATTTTTGTGTTTTCAGTAACTGTTTTCTTTGTACCTAGATGTTTAAATGAAATATAAATACTTTATACTTAAAGCTTAGACTTTTATCTTTCATTTCCCATCTTTAAATATTTTTTTTATTTTAAGATTAAGACGTGTGATTAATAATAAGCAAAAAATACGTTTATCATAAATACTTTTATAAGAGCAAAGTTACAAAAAAAGGAAAATTTTTTAAAAGTTTTTCTAATATTAAGTATACTTTTAACTGTAACTTAAAAAAAATTGTCCGACATTTTTTTGACCATTTCGTATTGCTTTGAACGTAAAATTGCCGGCGGCGCACTGCAGCAGGCAAATTTTTATATTTTAAAACTCAATTTTTAAATAACACAGACAATGTGGGTATTTTTTTTAATTATTCTTATATTGAAACTTAAGGTATAATAATGATATATGTACAATTTTCAATAATATATTTTATTAAATATTTGTAATTTGAAAACAAAAATTTCGTTTTAAGTTTTACAAATTATAAAGCAACAAAAACAAAAACTATCGGTACTATCGGAAAGCTGAAAGTCTCCTCTTCAAAAATCTGTCCGTTAATTATTTTTTTTTTTACATTTTGAAAACAAGTAATATCGATTAACCTTCGAGCGGTGCGCGTAGACTTTCAAATTAACTCGTTTGGCGCGCTATCCGAATTTTTAATAAATTCTTACGCTGATAAAAAAATCTGGAAAAAATCTATATACTATTTTTTGGTAGAATTTTCGGCTATTTCACGTGGTGCTATTAGGTTTTCGATATCTTTTTATTTTTCGAGATTTATTATTTTATTTTGGGACTTTGTGGACGTAGCGTAAATCAAATTTTAGCAAACTTTTTTTATCGTATTCTACGTCCAATAGACTGCATGTATGCCCATATGTAGCTGTGAGAACTCAAAACTCCTGCCTACTGATATTATACATGTTCGATTTTTTTCAGCATGAGCATTTTGTCGTAAATTTATTCTAGCGATTACCGTTAATTGTCTTTCTTCAGCCTTCTGTATAATTGCGATGTAGATTTCTGGAAATCAACTAACTAACATGGATCCAGTAAACGAAGAAAAACAACGGTTACCTAGTTCTTGACGTATAACTTTTTTTGTGAAATTTGGAATGTCAGTAACTCAATGTGTTATTCCTATTCTATAAAATATAAGTTTTATTTTCTGTAAAATTTAGGCGTATGTTTTAATTTTCATCTTTATTTATTTCATATTTTATTAGTGTTAAGAATTATTAAAGTCGGTCAAGAAGTGTCGCGCATTTTTCATTAAAAAATGAATTTATTTAAAAGTTTTTTACATTATTCGACAGTAAAGCATTACCATTAAAATGCTAATGATTCAGTAGTGCGTCTCTCCCCATCAGCGTCGATGATGGCCCGGCATCTTCAGGGCATACTTTAGACGAAATTTTCCGCGTATTGTTGGGACAAAGATTTCCTAATTGTCCAAATTTGCCGTGACAGCGGCTTCACTGCGAAGCTTCTGCTTGATGTATGGTCATACGTTCTCGATTAGGTTTGTAATGGTCGACTGGACAACCATACTAGTGTGACGAACCCGGTTTCCTCTTTCTACTGGCTACACGTTTTACCCCGATGTTTTGAGTCGTCATACTCTCGAAGAATTCATTCCTCATTTTTATCGGCAAACCACCGTTTGACAGTCGGAGCTAATGCCTTCTTGTAAATCTGGAGCATTTTTTCAGCGTTCAAATTGTAGGTAAAGGTGAGGAGTCTTCCAAAACCTTTTTTTGAAAGACATTTCCAAACATAAATCTTCAGACGGTATATCACGGTGCGGTGAACCAATTCGTTAGTGGAAATTGACCAAGCTCATGTGATGATAACATAATCCCAGAATGAAGCTTCATCGGAAAAAATCACGTGGCTCCAGTCTCAATCTATGTTTTCCTCTGCCCACGCAATTCGTTTCCCTCTGTGTTTTTCGCTAAGCAATGATTTCTTGATTGTACTTCGCCACTTCAAATCGTTAAGTGCGAATCGTTTCATACGATATATCCAAGTATTTCTGCCTTAGTTTTTAGAAATTTAAGACGTCGTTTTCTGATTGTGAAATGAAAAAGTTACTTACTATAAACTAAGGACACAGAAAATGTAGTTTTCGCTACAGAAAGACGAACACGTGGAACAAAATGTCGCCTAGACGAAGCTGTCTTGTTACCGACGGATAGTTAAAATGTGCCTAGTCGAGTTTGTCAGATACCGCTTATACATTTTGTTATTATTTTTACATATAATACAACCTCTTCGCGGAATCACTGAGAAACTGATCGAGATCATTTTAACGATCCGGGTTTATTCAGGCGGCTTTATTTTGAGATGACATTTTCTTCCACATGTTTGTCTTTCAGGAGCGATAGATATATTTTCTGTACTAAGGGTCTAGGAACGCTGCTAGGATGTTAAGAAATACAAGCTTAACGTCTTTTAACGAAACACGTCTGGTTAATGTCAAGTTAGCTTTTTTTGAGAGCATATCTTGAATTGAGTCCATTGTAATATTTCTTAAACTTATCTGTTTTTTCTTATCAAAAAGCTAGTTATGGTTTGTAATCCCGGAAGTTTTGAGCTCTCATTAAATGTTAACAGGCTGCAGTTTGGCATACAGGTAGTTTTTTGGAAGTAGAATACGTTTTGATGTAAGCTAAGCCCACAAAATCCAAAATAAAATAAAAAATTCGGTTTTTTTTTCGGTAATATCTTGAAAAATAAAACAAAATATATTGAAAAACTAATAGCACCACGTGAAAAAGCAGGAAATTTTACAAAAAAATAGTGTATAGATTTTTTTTCGGATTTTTTTTATTAGTGTGAGAATTTATTAAAAATTCGGATAGATGTTTCAAGTGTAGTGTACCGAACAGATTAATTTGAAAGTCTACGCGCACCGCTCGAAGGCTAATCGATATTACTTGTTTTTAAAGTTTAAATAGAAAATTAGAAGATAACTTTTTGAAGAGGAGACTTTGAGCTTTCCAGTGACACTAATATAATTTGTAAAACTTAAAACGAAATTTTTGTTTACACGATTTTAACGGGCATAGAGTAAATTACAAATATTTAATAAAATGTAGTATTGAAAAAACAAATCCTTGTGCGTATATCATTATTATACCTTAAGTTTCAATATAAGAATAATTTAAAATGCCCATATTGCCTGGGTTATTTAAAAACTGAGTTTTAAATATGAAAATTTGCCTGCTGTAGTGCGCCGCCGGCAAATTTACGTTCAAAGCAGTATGAAATGGTTAAAAAATTCGGATATTTTTTTTTTAGTTACAGTTAAAAGTATACTTAAGATCTTTTCTTTCTCTTTTTTTTTTTCTAATTTTTCTCCTAAAAAAATTGATAAACGCCTTTTTTGCTTATTATTACTCATACAATTTAAACTTAAAAAAAAAAAAAATATTTAAAGTTTGGAAATGAAAGATAAAAGTCTAAGCTTTAATTATGAAGTATTTATATTTCATTTAGACATCCCGGTACAAGAAAACAGTTATTGGAAACACAAGAATTTTAAATTACTCGAAGAAATTAAATGAATTACGTACTTTCTGGCCGTCATATTAGATCTGCCATTTTGAATTTTTCAATTCGGTTATCGGATTCTTAATCCGCACCCCGAGAAACCCCTTATTAGCCAATTTCAAAATATTTAGCGGTATACAGAAACGTTAATTTAATCATAGATGAGATTGGAAACATGATTCCCACTACAACTGAAGGGGTTTTTAAACCAGCCATTTTATTTTAAATATATTTTTTTTTTAATTACGGTAAAACTAAAAAAAAAATAATCTATATACTATTTCTTTGTAGAATTTCCGGTTCTTTCACGTGGTGCTATTAGTTTTTCGATATCGTTTTTATTTTTAGAGATATTTGCGAAAAACCGAATTTTTCATTTTATTTTCGATTTTGTAGGCTTAGCGTTCATTTTAGAGCAGCAAACTTTTTTTTATTGTGTTCTGCATCCAAAAAACGACCTGTATGCCAAAATGCAGCCTGTTAACACTTAATAAGAACTTTGCGTCAAAGTTTGCCTCTGACGACTGGGCTATTATACATTACTTTTTTTTATAATAAGAAAAATATTGGCACATCTTCATTATTTATTACTCATATAAATATAAGAATGTGAAGTTTTTCTCTGTACAATGTTTTAAAATTTATGTTTAAATTTTATGTCCACAAGTTCAATGTTCCCAATTAATTTTCATGTTACAATAACAAAAACCGATTTAAAAATAATTTCTGATGTCAAAAGTAATGACAGAAATCATATTTTGGCTGGAATATGAATTTACTGTTTTATCGTTGGGGAAGCGGAAATATTTTTAGGTTTATTAAAATTCTTTGAGGAAAAACAATGTTCAAAAATTGAAAGTGTCAAAAAATAGTGATTTATAAACATTTTTTATGTGACATAAATATCGTATACAACAATATGCGGATAAAAGTGTAAAAACATAATATTCTCATTAAATATACTCAGTGAAGAAAAAAACACCTTAAAGTTGGTTTTTAGTAAACCGCAATATTTTATAAATAGTATATTTTCGATCCTAATTTAAATATAACTCGAGATTAAAGGCTCATAATTTAGATTTTATGGTTGGGATTTCTTAATAATGTGCTCGAATTTTTAAAGTTTCAATTTTCTACTATATTACGCCATTACATGATAATTTAATAGGAAACTTACAGAGGTTACAGAGCTTATAGGTATAATTTTTTGGATTTCTCCTGTGTCGATTTAAAAAAATAATCGGTCATGTACAAGCCGGGCTTGCGCAAGTTCCGTACGTTGATTGCTTTTAAAATAAAAAAAATTATTACGGAGGTGTAAAATGATCAATGGCTTCACAAAACACACCACAAATGAGTTTTCAACAAGGTTTGTTTCCGAACTTTGTTGAAAACTCATGACATTGAATTTTTTTTTATATACCAGATAAATTATTACAGGTATTGCACTCGTTTAATCTACACCCTGTGGAAAATATTCCAAAATTTTTTTTCAAAATTTTTTGATTAGTACTTTTCGAGATCGATTATCGGCAATTTTTAAAAAATAATACAAAGAAAAGTGTGCGTAAGTATTACATTGTATATATTTTTGAACTCGTGTTTTTATAAGCTTTCATTTGATACCCCACTCGATAACCTGGTAAAAAAAAAAAAATTCCCTTCCGATTTCACCCTCCAAGACTAACCCCTTAAGTCAAACTTTAATTTTCAAAACTACACGACTCTGATGAGGCCATCAATTCTTATATTGCCTATGTGCCAAATTTCAACTTTCTATGTCAAATAGTTTTGGAGAAAATCGGGTGTGACAGTCAAACAGACAGACGGACAGACCTAGAAGTAATCTTATAAGTGTTCTGTATGGAACGCTAAAAAAGCCAGAATGTTTTAATTCTGGCCTTAATAGTGTTCCGTACCGTGATTACTTTTAAAGTAAAAATTTTTATTACAGAGATATAAAATAATCAGTAACTTCACAAGACATACCTCAAATGAGTTTTCAAAAACAATATCTGGTATTCGGATACAAATTTGTTTGTGATCGCTAAAAAACTTTCTACCGCTTGAACTTCTATATCATCAGGGAAATTCCAAAATACATTGTCTATCAAGATTCGAAGAGGATGGACTGAAAAGTTAGCGGCCTCACCAAAAAATAATTAATTTATTATACTACCCTCAATAAGTTCGTACTTTCTTTGGTTGTTACAGTGTAGAATTTTATTTCTGTAGAATTTATGGTTTTTAGGTTAGAACGAGTTTAGTGAGACCAGGTGCGTTTTTGGAAAAAATGGCAAAAATTGAACGTGTGGTCATCAAGTACCTGTTTAAAAAAAGATTAACACCAAAGGAGGTCCACGATGATATGAAAACAACACTAGGGGAATCAGCTCCGTCATATACCATTGTGAAAAAATGGGTTGCAGAATTTAAACGTGGACGAGAGAGCATCGAAGATGGCCCTCGCTCCGGCCGGCCCATGACGTCTACGACTAAAGAAAACATCGGCAAAGTGTGTGATCTTATACTGAAAGACCGTAGATTAACTATCAGGGAGATTGCAGATACTGTAGGCATCTCGTATGAACGAACACAAAACATCATTCTCAACGAACTCGGATTTCCGCTAGGTGGATTCTCAGATTGCTTTCAGTTGAACAAAAACGAATTCGACTCACGATTTCTCGCGACTGTTTGGCTGATCAGCAAGATTTTCTTAACAGGTTTGTGATAATGGACCAAAGGCAATTCTGTCGGCTGGAAAAGTGATGGCGTCAGTTTTTTGGGATGCTAAAGGTATTATTCTGGTGGACTACCTTTCGAAAGGCGAAACAATAAACTCGACTTACTATTGCACTCTTTTGCGTCGTTTACGTGTCAAGAAATTAAAGAGAAACGCCCAGGATTACTGAGAAAGAAAGTTTTGTTCCATCAGGAGAATGCTCGCGTGATTGTAGTTTCAAATTGCTGCCCCACCCGGCTTAGTCTCCTGATTTGGCATCTTCGGACCTAAAACCAACCAAACCTAAAAAAACACCTCGGTGGCCAGAAATTTTCATCAAAAGAAGAAGTCGAAGATGCAGTTAACCAGTATTTTGAAGACTTTCAGGACTCTTTTTTTCAAACAGGTGTGGAAGCTTTGGAAAACAGCTGGAAGAAGTGCATAGAGCTAGGTGGAGATTACGTCGAAAAATAAAAATATTTTTGTACGTATTTTATTTTGTTTTCTTGACTAGGCCGCGAACTTTTCAATCCATCCTCGTATCTCTAGTAGAACTAGTAGCTTTCATCTTTTGTATAAGCCTAATGCTATGCAATTAGGTGGATAGATTATTATTAACACATTCCAAAAATGTATGTTAAAATGTTCTTAGGTTCTTGCTATGCATGTGGGTTTATACTTTTATCTATAGAGCGAACAGCAATTTTTATTAAACAGGATAGGGACTTGTATACAAGTACAGAACATATATCAAAGTTTGTTTCCTATATTTGCCTTTATATGCTAGATAAATTATCAAAGGTAATGCATTCGTGATAATTTTCGTTTAATCGACACTTTGGGGAGAATATTTCTGAATTTTTTTGAAATTTTTTGAGATAGGTGGGGACTTTTGGAGATTTTTTAAAATTAATATAAAAAGAAATATTATTTGACACCCCATTCGGTGACTTTGACAAAAAAAATATTTTCCATTTCACTTCCCAAAATTAACCCCTTCAGTCAAAATTTAACTTTCAAAACTACACGGCTGTGATTAGGCAATCTTTTCCTACATTTGTGACAAATTTCAACGTTTTATGTCAAATAGTTTCGGAGAAAATCGTCTGTGATAGATAGAGAGACCCTTTTTCAGTTTTGATAGGGAACACTGAAAAGTATATGGAAAGGAAGCCTCTATGCTTTGAATGAGACAAAATATCTGTTTTTGGGATTAAACCCAGTTTAATTGGAGTGTATTTTCGACATTAAGCCTATGATGCACGAAGCATTTTCATTATTTTAATAAAAGAAAGTTTAGGGAATCAATCAAAATTTACGAACGACTGAGAAACACTAATAAAAATTCGGTTTACGGTCTGCATGAAACGTATATATACCATATATATATATATATATATATATATATATATATATATATATATATATATACATATATATATATATATATATATATATATATATATATATATATATACATATATATATATATATATATATATATATAATATATATATATATATATATATATATATATATATATATATATATATGTATATATATATATATATATATATATATATATATATATATATTTATATATATATATATATATATATATATATATATATATATATATATATATATATATATATATGTATATACATATATATACATATATATATATATATATATATATATATATATATATATATATATATATATATATATATATATTTATATATATATATATATATATATCTATAATATATATCAGGGATGTCAAAGATACGGCCCGCGGGCCGCATCCGGCCCCCGGGACGTATCAATAAGGCCCGCGATCGCAAGAAGTCAGGTATCTGGATCCTCCAGCTCAAAATAATTACCCTCTTTTATAATAATTCAGTACATTTTTTTTATTTGAATCTGGCCCGCCTACACATTCTAAATTTAATATATGCAAAAATTGAGTTTGACACCTCTGATATATATAAAATGCAACGTCTCTTTGACTGTCTGTCTGTCTGTCCGTTAGTGCGCCTACCACTGAAGAACCACTTATCCGATTTACGTACTTTTTTTTTAAAAATATACATATGTTCTCTGGCCAGGTTATAGGCTATATTTTATTACGATAGGTAGCATAAGGAATGAGCAGTGACGTAAAATAGTGAATGATGTCGGAAATAAGTTTGTCGCTAGCGCGTGCCTTTTGCAATACACAGCCTAAACCATTAAATATGGAACAATATTATGTAGCAAAGAATATCTGTAATCTATAATATATATAAAATGCAATGTCTCTCTGACTGTCTGTCTGTCCATTAGTGCGTTTATCACGCGGGAATCACTTATCCGATTTACCTGTCTTTTTTTTAAATTCATACATATATTCTTTGGCCAGGTTATATAATAATAATAATAATCTATATCTATAATATATATAAAATGCAATGTTTGTCTGTCTGTCTGTCTGTCCGTTAATGCGCTTATCCCTCGAGAACCACTTATCCGATTTACGTGATTTTTTAAATTCATACTTATGTTCTCTGACCAGGTTGAAGGTATATATTTTATTACATCTATAATATATATAAAATGCAACGTATCTCTGTCTGTCTGTCTGTCCGTTAGTGCGCTTATCACTGGAGAACCACTTATCCGATTTTCCTACTTTTTTTTTTTAAAACATACATATGTTCTCCGGTCAGGTTATAGGCTATATTTTATTACGATAGGTAGCATAAGGAATGAGCAGTGACAATAATAGTAAATGAAGTCGGACAAAGTTTGCCGCTTGCAATACACAGTCCAAACCATTAAATATGGAACAATATTATGTAGCAGAGAATATCTATAATATATATAAAATGCAATGTCTCTCTGTCCGTCTGTCTGTCTGTCTGTCCGTCCGTTAGTGTGCTTATCACTGGAGAACCACTTATCCGATTTACGTGTTTTTTTTTTTAAACATACATATGTTCTCTGGCCAGGTTATAGGATATATTTTATTAGGTGACATAAGGAATAAGCAGTGACGATAATAGTGAATCAAGTCGGAGAAAAGTTTGCCGCTAGCGCGTTCTCTTGCAATACACTCCCTAAAGCATTAAATATGGAACAATATCGTGTAGCAAAGAAAACAATATATATAAAATGCAACGTCTCTCTGTCTGTCTGTCCGTTAGTGCGCTTATCACTCGAGAACCACTTATCCGATTTACGTGTATAAATTTATACATATGTTCTATATAATTCGATATAAGCCTAGATAATGGGAGATAAGGTGAGATAATGAGAGATAAGGAGAAATAATGGGACATAAGTCGAGATAATATTTTTTAAATTCATACATATGTTGTCTGACCAGGTTATAGATATATATTTTATTACATCTATAATATATATAAAATGCAACGTATCTCTGTGTGTCTGTCTGTCCGTTAGTGCGCTTATCACTGGAGAACCACTTATCCGATTTACTTGCTTTTTTTTTTAAACATGCTAAACCATTAAATATGGAACAATATCATGTAGCAAAGAATATCTATAATATATATAAAATGCAACGTCTCTCTGTCTGTCTGTCTGTCCGTTAGTGCGTTTATCACTGGAGAACCATTTATCCGATTTACGTGTTTTTTTTTTAATTCGTACATTTGTCCTCTGGCCAGGTTATCTATAATCTCCTATCTAGAATATATAAAATGGAACATCTCTCTCTCTGTCTATCTGCCTGCCTCTCTGCCTGTCTCTCTATCTGTCCGTTAGTGAGCTTATCACTTGAGAACCACTTACCCGATTTACGTGTTTTTATAAATTTATACATATGTTCTATATAATTCAATATAAGCCTAGATAATGGGAGATAAGATGAGATAATGGGAGATAAGGAGAAATAATGAGAGATAAGTCGAGATAAGCCTCGATAGTGGGAGATAAGGTGAGATAATTGAAGATAAGTATAAATAATGGGAGATAAGGAGAAATAGTGGGAGATGAGCAGGGATAAGTCTAGATAATGGGAGTTATGGCGAGATAATGGAGATAAGAAGAAATAATGGGAGAGAAGGAGAAATATTTGCGAGATAAGTCGAGATAAGCCTAGATAATGGGAGATAAGGTAAACTAATGGGATAAGGAGAAATAATGGAAGATGAGTGGAGATAAGCCTAGATAATGGAAATTATGTAGACATAATGGGAGATAAGGAGAAATATTGGGAGATAACAGGAAATGATAGGAGATATTTGTGTTATTGATTAAACACTGTTTTTGATGGAAAGAAATACCGTACAAACAAAGCAATGACTTCATCAGTGCTACGGGGAATCTGCCCCTGAAAAATCATTCATCATTTACTGGTATGCTGAATTTAAACGTAGTCGTACAGGTACAAATGATGCTGAACGCTCTGGATGCCCAAATTAGGCGGTTACACCGGAAAATATCAAAAAAATCTACGAAATTGTTTTGGATAACCGTAAAGTGAAATTGACTGAGATAGTTGACACCCCAATGATATCAAAAGAATGTGTTGGTCATATTTTGCATAAACATTTGAGCATGAGAAAGCTCTATTCAATATGGATACCGCGTTTGCTCACAGTGGTCCAAAAACAACAAGGTGTTGATGGTTCTGAGCGCTGTTTGGACCTATTTAAGCACAATAAATGATTTTTTCATGCAATATGTGACAATGGAGGAAACATGGATCTACCACTATACACCGGAATCAAATCGGCAATTAGTTGAATGGACAGCCGCCGGTGAAAGGCGCCCGAAGCGACCAAAGGCACCACAGTCGGCTGTGAAGGTTTTGGCCTCTGTATTTTGGCATACGCATAGAATAATTTTTATCGACTATGCTGAGAAGAGAAAAACCATCAATAGCGAATATTATATAGAGTGATTGGTGCGTTTGAAGGCAAAGAAATGCCCCAAATGAACAAGAAAAAAGTACTCTTTTATCAAGACAATGCACCGTGTCACAAGTCAATGGTTACGATAGCGAAATTGCATGAATTGAAGTTCGAATTGCTTCCTCATCCATCGTGTTCTCCAGATTTAGCCCCCAGCGACTATTATCTATTTACAGACCTCAAAAAAATGCTCGCGGGAAAGAGATTTGGCTTCAATGAAGAATTTATCGCCGAAACTGAGGCCTATTTTGAAGGTAAAGAAAAATCTTTCTACAAGAAAGGTATTAGAAAGGAGTTGGACTATTTGAATCGCTTTTGAAGGAGACTATATTGATGAATAAAGTCGAATTTTGCACAAAAAAAATGTGTTTTAAGTAGCTAGACCCCAAAACTTTTCAACCTACGTGTTATATTTGATATTTTATGTTCTCCTGTTATAAGCTAACGTTTAATCTGATTAGTTTTTAACTGTTTCCATTATCAAAAGCTTAGGAAACTAGTATTAGTTCGGACTACTAATGATATTAAATACAGTGCTGCTTAAAATGCTACCCCCAATTAAATCACGACTTATTTTGAAATTAGCTTTTTCTGGAAGTATTTTAAGCCACCCAACTTGCTGTATATAGAATTGTATGTTTAAGATTTTTTTATTGTATAAATTTGTGTAAATTATAATAACTGAACAACACCTCCTCTAATTTTATTTCCATAACACCAATTATTTAGTCTATTAAATTAATTTATATAATTAAAGAAGTTGTACATAATTTAAACTATAGCATTTGCACTTCCTATAATTTTATTTCCATAACACTGTTTCACTATAAATTAGTGTATATCATGAAAGAAGTTGTACATTTTTTAAACAATAGCATATACATAAATTACTCAGTATAGATCACCACTACACCAAACACTTTATTTTTGCACTCGATGTGCGTTTCGCTAACCATGTTAGCTAGTTAATCATCGCTCCTGATGAAGCTAACATGGTTAGCGAAATGCACGTCGAGTGCAAAAATAAAGTGTTTAGTGTAGTGGTGATATATAATGAGTAGTATCATTGTGCCAAAGATTCCACATTCCAAACATAGTATACATAAATTGTTTGATAAAAATGAAAATAATAAACCGAAAATACCCTTTAGAATTTCCGAAATATTTGTCGAGCTTTCTCCTCGCTATTAAGTGAAATCCAGGGCGTTATTAGTGTTTCATACCAAAGTGAAAAACGGAACACTTATGGCATCACTTCAGTGCCTTTAGGTCTGTCACAGCTAACTGTTTGTCACAAGTATAGGAATTGATGGCCACTCACAATCGTGTAGTTTTGAAAGTTGAAGTTTGACTTAAGGGGTTAGTTTTGGGGGGTGAAATCGGAAGTGAAAAATTTTTTTTCAGGGCCATAGGGTTAAATGAAAGCTTGTGAAAACACAAATTCAAAAATATATATGATGTAATACTTACGCAAACTTTTCATTATATTATATTTTAAAAAAATGCCAAGAATTGCTTTCCTCCTACCTCATCTTTAAGAATACTAATAAAAAATTTCGAAAAAATTCTGGAATAGTCTTCATAAAGTGTAGATTGAATGAAAATTATGACTAGTGCATTATCTTTACCAATTTGTCTGGTATAAACAAAGATCGAAAAACAAACTTTGTTTGATGTATGTTTCGTACTTGTATACAAGTCCCCATCCTGTTTAATGAAAAATGTTATTCACTGTATAGATAAAAGTATAAACACACATCCACAGCAAGGATTTAAGATAATTATTGTGAGAGATTTTAATATAAACTTTTTGCCATGTGTTAGTAATCGTCTATCCACCTATTTGAATAGCATTGGGCTTATACAAATGATACAAGAGGCTAGTTCTACTGGAGACACAATCTTGATATACAATTTGTTTTGCCATTTTCCTAATGATATAGAAGTTTAGGTTTTAGAAAGTTTTCTAACCATCACAAACAAGTTTGTGACCGAATCCTAGATATTGATTTTTGAGAACTTATTTGAGATGTGTTTCGTGAAGTAACTGATCATTTTACACCTCCGTAACAAACATTTTTATTTAAAAAGCAATCATGGTACGAAACACTAATTGCTCAAATTCGACTTGCCCTTGGCAGGGTTTTTTTTAACTATGAGGCGAAAAGCATCACTGTGTGCAGTAAAAAAAGGTCAAAATAATGATGAGATAGGCATAGTTTAGATACAGTATTATTTTGATTTTATCCTCTCTGGGGTATCACTAGGAGTATTGTCCTGAGTTTTGGACCTCGAAAAACTTGTGCTCTTTTGTTTATAAACCATTTAAGTTTTCAAAACGCGTTTCTTGAGTTTAAAGTGATTATATAAGTCGGATCGACACAAAAGAAAAACGAACTCTTTGTAATAAAAGTTTCAATAAATTCTCATTGGTTTTAAGTCGCTGAAGTGCGTACATAACCTACAAAATTGAAAAAACAGGCAAAAAAAAACTGTTTTATTTTTCATTTTATTATACAAATCCACTAATTGAACCGATCCACTTGAAACTTTCAGAAAATATGCCTTTTGTTGTAGTAAAAATACCGTGAAATTTTGATATAAAAGTATTGAACACAGTGGGCAGAATTGAATTTGTTATTTAAAATTTGAATTGCCCGCCATTTTATGCCATTTGGTCCAAAATGGATCTTTCTTTTCAAAATTTAGATCTCGACGCCAGCTTTCCGATGCCATTAAAAATTTTTTTTTTTTGGAGTTTTTTTTTAGATTTTGTTCATTAATCAAATAACAACAAATGCGTTTTTTTCGGTCATTTTGGAGAAGAAGGTGAAAATTATTTATCACGTTTGGTAGAGAATTGCGAGACCTTTATTTAAAAAAAAATCATTTTCATTAACGTGAAAATGACCGAAAAAACGTAATTTTTGTTATTTGATTAATAAACAAATGTAAAAAGAAATAGTTAAAATGACTTCAAAAAAATTTTTTTAATGGCATCGGAAAGCTGGCGTCGAGATCTAAATTTTGAAAAAAAAAGATCCATTTGGACCAAATGACATAAAGTGGCGGGCAATTCAAATTTTAAATAACAAATTCAATTCTGCCCAGTGTGTTCAATATTTTTGTACCAAAATTTCAAGGTCTTGCTATAACAAAATGCATATTTTCTGAGAGTTTTAAGCCGATCGGTTGCGGGAACTCTCACTTAAAAACTACTCAACCGATCTTAATGAAATTTTGACTATTACTTTATAATATAATTAACTTCTATGTAAACCTAAAAAACGACCTAAAGAATAGTAAAAAAAAAAAAACAGTTAAAAATCGATTTTTTTGGGCTCGTACAACAATCCGAATTATCATTTTTTTAGGTTCATATAAAAGCTACTAATATAAAACATTATACATTTCAGACTGGTCTGGTGTAAATTTATTCTTGCCGCCTTCTAATTGTATCGACCTCTTAAATTGTTTATAAACAAAAGAGCATAAGTTTTTGGAGGTTCAGAACTCAGCACAATACTCCTGTTGTTACTCCAGAGAGAATAAAATCATAATATTGCTATATCTAGACTGTGCAATTTCAAATGCTTTTTTTTACTGCACTATTAACCAGAAAGAACAGAAGGTACTCAATAAAGTAACTTTGTCATCACCTAAAGGGGTGGTTTTTTAAAATCTATACACGCGCAAAAATATAAACATTATTTTTTACCAACTTCACATGCTATTTATTTGCAATAATGTTTATTAATAGTAACAATACTATAAATTTCTTACCGACATTGCTGCAATGTATCCAAATGCACTACGAGTGTTAATGTATAATGTTTAGGCGATTAAGGCGGACTAAATTAATGGGGAAATTTCAAAGAGTTTTATAGAAATGGAGTCGTATAAAGGAGCCTTTCAGAAACAGCTACTCTCTTAAAATAACTAGTAATTAGCTATTAGATTTAATTGATAATCTGGCAACCGATAGTAAGACTCTAAATTGATCAGGAACGGATTTTGGTCGGGACTAAAAGTAAAAGTTATAGATAAAGTTTTATTTAATGCACATAATTCCTTAATGAGGAAAATAGGTTAAGGGAGTAAACATTATTTCAAAACACATAACATGTATATTTTTAATAGTGTTTCTACTACATGTGGTGAAAAGTCCCGAGACTTTTAAAGCCACCTTTTCAAATTTATAAAGTGATAATAATCACTAAGAGCCAGATCTGATGAATACGGCTAATGAGGAATACCAATTTCACCATCGATTTCATGAAGTTGTGCGCTGGTGCATTATCTTGGTGAAACAACATTTTTTTTCTTCGCGAAATGTGGCATTTTTTTCTAATTTCACCATTCAAACAGTCTAATAAACCAACGTTATAGTCTCTGGTGATTGTTTGCCCCTTTTTAACATAGTCGATCAGATGCTTCGGTCGACTTTCAAGTGGTTCCAGCGACTCTGCGACTCTGTTAGACTCAGGCATGTAGAGGTGGATCCATGTTTCGTCTATTGTTATGAATCGATGCAAAAACTCCTTTGGATTACGCCGAAATGTCCCAAACAGCGTTCTGAATCTTAAACAAGTGGCTGTTGTTGATCAATCGTGAGCGGTACTCAGCTTTTTCATATGAAAATTCTTTTTCTTAAAGTGCCTATTCGGTTCGAATGTTGGCAACTATTCTGGCTATAATTACTTTATCCACTGCAACTCTGAAGAGACCGGTAGTATTTGTTCAGAACCGATTTCGCAGGAGATATGCCTGTGTCCTGGTCTCCTTTTTCCAAAAACCATGTCTTGGAGTATTTGCTGTCGTAATCCATATCTGTGGGAATTTCTCATTATGTGTCCTAAATACTCCAATTTTCCCACTTTAACAGTTTCCATAGTTTCCAATTTCTTGTTCATGCGACGTGAGATATCCTCGTTGGTAATATGGTCAATATAAGAAATTTCCAAAATTCTGCGATAAAGCCATAATTCAAATGCTTCCAAGATTCCACATGGTAAAGAAGGACACTGAAGACATAATATCATATGAAGCTTAATTTTGTGCTTAATTTTATTGCTGAGCTTTTGAGGTGATGTCATTTTGAGAAACACTGCACTAGCTTTGTCAATATGGCAACGAATTTTCTGCACGTGATTCCACTGTTGGTTTATTATGGTACCTAGACATGAATATTGTGGAGTTCTTTGTATTTGTTGATTGACAACTAATAACAAGATTGCAGGAACCAGAGACTTACTGATTACCATGTACTTTGTTTTGCTGATATTAATTTCAAGGGCGTACCGATTACTGACTTCGTTTACTTTTTTTAATAAGATATTGTAGACACTTTAAGTTCTCAGCTATAACCGCCGTATCGTCAGCATAACAATATTATTTATTCGCTACCCATTAAGCAGTATTCCTTCATTAGCCTCTTCCAGCGCATCTCTGAAAATTTGCTCAGTATATATTAAACAATAGTGGAGACAAGCACAACCCTGTCTCACTCCACGCTCAATCGTTTTGCTTCCGAACGCTCCCCTTCTGCTTTAATAAATGCCATCTGGTTCCAGTAGAGGTTCCTAATAATCTGCAGATCCTTTCCATCTATCCCAAGATCTTTTCGAATTTCAACCATTTTGTGATGTCGGACTCTAACAAAGGCCTTTTGGTAGTCGATCTGGTACAGATATACATCACAATTGACGTCTTTACATAGCCGAATCAAAATCTGCATAGAAAATAAGGCCTCTCTGGTTCCAATGGCATATACAAATATTCAAACAAAATATGCCGTACGCATTCTGTTGATATCTTCATGATATCAGCTATCTCTTTTACTTTCACTTTGCGGTCATTCAGAACAATATGGTAGATTTTCTTTTGTATTTTTTGGAAAAACTGCCTCATTTGGTTGTTCGGAACGTGATGCATCATTGGTGCTTGTACGGCCGTATTTAAGTTTACTAAACCATCGACATATAGTTGCATTTGACGGAGCAGATGAGCTATAATACTTCTCAAGCCATTCTTGAGTCCTGACTGTATTTTTTCCCATCAAAAAGTCATGTTTAATCAACACACGAAGTTCTTTTTGTTCCATCGTGTTGCAAAAATCAAAAGAAGCGTTACTCAAACAGCTATAATTCGCAAACTAATAGACAAAATATCATGAAAATTTTATACGAATCTTCTTAGAGCTGACACTATCTGAAAATCATATGATTTTTGGTGTTCCGTATAGAAGACTTATAATATCATTTCGGTGTATATCCGTTTCTCTGTCTGTCACACAGGGGTTAGTTTTGGGGAGTGAAATCGGAAGTGAAAAAAAAATTTCTATCAGGTCGTCGAGTGGGATGTCAAATGAAAGCTTGTAAAAACACGAGTTCAAAAATATATATAATGTATTACTTGTGCACAGTATTCTATGTTAAGAAATTGCGAAAAATCGCTTTCCCCCCCTTTTTCTCCAAAAGTACTGGTCAAAAAATTTTGAAAAAATTCTGAGATATTCATCAAAGGGTGTAGATTGAACGAAAATTATCACACTTTTAAAATTTATCTGGTATACAAAAAACCAAAAATTAGTTTTTAGTAAAGATCATAAAAAAAACTTCGTTGAAAACTCATTTGAGGTATATTTTGTAAAGTCATTGATTATTTTATATCTAAGTAACAAAAATTTTTATTTAAAAAGCAATCAACTTACGGAACACTAATTGCGCAAGTCCGACTTGCACTTGGTCAGGCTGTGCTGCCATCTCTCGGAAAGTCTCGGGACTTTGTACCTTATATAGTAATTGAAGTTTTAACTGTAGCTTAAATTCCTTACCGCTATTGCTAAAGGGGACCAAATTCACTACGAATATCAATATATAGGATAATGTTTGAATAACTAAAGTTGACTAAATTAAAAAAGAAGTTGCAAATAGGTTTATAGAATTATAGAGTTAAATAAAGGGGCCTTTCAGAAGTTGTTACATTTTTAAAAATAAGTAATTAGTTTTAATTGAGATTTTGGAAGCTGATAATAAGGTGCAATTTGAAACAGGGACGTATTTTATATATCACATAAAACTACGTTGAATAGCTTGTAAGAATTCATATGCGTTTAAAAATTACAGGAAGAAATGACTTAGAAGCATTTGTGCCAGAAAATTTAACGCTTAATTGAATCTTCAACGACTATGTCAAATAGAAGTATTTTAAACTAAGAAAAGATCCTTATATTTAGAGCATACAAGTTAATAAGTATATTATAAAGAAACAAAATAATAATAAAGTAATTTAAAACTTTGGATAGGCCGGCAAAGGGAAAAATGCATTTTAGAGAGTGGAATTTTCGGCCAATGGTGCGTTTTAATTGTGAATTTGTGTTGGTATGAACTACGTAACTTTCTTTTACTACAGTATATTTGTATATAACAATGAAAACGATCAAATCCTGAAGAAAAATCCAAAACGTTCGACAGGGAAGTACCTAAAAACTTAATTATAAACATCGAGGTATTGGTCCAGGGGAGAGAGCTTTTTCTTTTGGTTCATTATAAATTTTGGGTTACATTTTAATCTCACCAAATTATATTCATTTTACCTTTGAATACCGCCAGAAGAATATTTTCATGTATCTAGTTTTTTTAACATAATAACTCAAGGATGTTTTACAGTCAATTTTAAGAATTTGAACAAATTATTGTTGTGTTACTGCAACTTTTTCTGTATTTGTTTAATTGACAGGGCAAGAATTTTAAAGCTTTAACACTATTTGCAAGATATAGTTTTCTATTTTTAGATCTAAATCAATAAAAAAATTAAACATGGGGTACCCCAAAAAGTTTTGAAATAAATCCTCAACAGTGTTTTAAATAGCTGGGGCATTAAGAGTATTAAGAGCATAAAATGATATGCTTCTATCCCGGTGAATGTAAATAAGTTCGGTTTGGTCTGATTAACCCAATGTGATACCTCGATCTTAGTTTTTAGTGTTCCGTACGGAATATTTATAAGATGACTTCGGTGTCCGTCTGTCTGTCTGTCACACCCGATTTTCTCCGAAAGTATTTGTTATAGAAACTTGAAATTTGGTAATAATATAGGAATTGATGGCCTCATTAGAGCCATGTAGTCTTGAAAGCTAAATTTTGACTTAAGGGGTTAGTTTTTGGGGTTTAAATCGTAAGTGAAAAAAAAACTACTAGGTCATCGAGTGTGGTGTCAAATGAAAGCTTATGAAAACATGAGTAAATATATATATATATATATATATATATATATATATATATATATATAACGTAATACTTGCGCACACTTTTCTTTGTATTATTTTTAAAAAATAGCGAAAAATCGCTGTCTTTGAGCCCTTATCTCGAAAAGTACTTATCAAAAAATTTTGAAAAAATTCTGAAACATTCTCCACGGAGTGTAGACTAAACGAAAATTATCACGAGTGCATTACCTTTAATAATTTATCTGGTATATAAAAAGAACCAAAGATTTCAAGGTCATCAATTTTCAGTAAAGATTGGAAACAAACTTTGTTGAAAACTCATTTGGGGTGTGTTTTATGAAGTCACTGATCATTTTATACCTCTGTAACAAATTTTTTTATTTCAAAAGCAATCAACGTACGGAACACTAATTGCGCAAGTTCAACTTGCACTTGACCGGTTTTTAGTGTTCCGTACGGAACACTTATAAGATCACTTCGGTGTCTGTCTGTCTGTCTGTCTGTCTGTCTGTCTGTCTGTCTGTCTGTCTGTCACACCCGATTTTCTCCGAAACTATTTGACATAGAAAGGTGAAATTTGGTTATAATATAGGAATTGATGGCCTCATCAGAGCCATGTAGTTTTGAGAATTAAATTTTGATTTAAGGGGTTAGTTTTGGGGGGTGAAGTCGGAAGTGAAAAAAAAAATTTTTTTACTAGGTCATCGAGTGTGGTGTCAAATGAAAGCTTGTGAAAACACGAGTAAAATATATATATATAATATTATACTTGCGCGCACTTTTCTTTGTATTATTTTTAAAAATTCGCGAAAAAATCGCTGTCCCGGGCCTTATCTCAAAAAGTACTTATCAAAAAATTTCGAAAAAATTCTGGAATATTCTCCACGGGGTGTAGATTGAACGAAAATTATCACGCGTGCATTACCTTTAATAATTTATATGGAATATAAAAAAAAAAAAAATTTCAAGGACATTAGATTTCAGTGAAGATTGGAAACAAACTTTGTTGAAAGCTCATTTGGGGTGTGTTTTGTGAAGTCACTGATCATTTTATACCACCGTAACATAAATTTTGACTTAAGGGGTTCGTTTTGAGGGGTGAAATCGGAAGTGAAAAAATTTTTGTCATTGAGTGTGGTGTCAAATGAAAGCTCGTGAAAACACGAGTAAAAAATATATATGTAATGTAATACTTGCGCACACTTTTCTTCGTATTACTTTTAAAAAATCGCTGTCCCCTACCTTATCTCGAAAAGAACTGATCAAAAAATTTTGAAAAAATTCTGGAATATTCTCCACGGGGTATAGATTGAACGAAAATTATCACGAGTGCATTACCTTTAATAATTTATTTGCTATATAAAAAAAACAAAATTTCAAGGTCACCAGTTTTCAGTAAAAATTGGAAACAAACTTTATTGAAAACTCATTTGGGGTGTGTTTTGTGAAATCACTGATCATTTTATACCACCCTAACAAAAATTTTTATTTTAAAAACAATCAATGTACGGAACACTAATTGTGCAAGTTCAACTTGCACTTGACCGGTTTTTTTTTTATGGGTCCAGCACACGTACGGCAGGGAATCTCTAAAGTTCTGCTGGAGCGACGCGTGTGCGGAAAACCGATTCACGTTGATCTTGACTCGTTGTAAATTGTACTCGGTGCGAAACGCAGTCCTGGGCAAATCATTCCAAAGGGATGAGGTTTTCCATATAAAAGAATGCTTGAAAATTGTTATACGAGGAGGGACAAGCTGAATTTCAAACGGATGTGAACTATTAGCACTGCGTGTACTCCTAGTATGCTCCACTTTGAGAGCATACAGTGCATATTTGGCAGCAGGGTCTCAAACATGGGAGCCGTGCTCCATCGTCGAATCTAAGCTTTGTTGCGAAGTGTACAACTTTCTAGTTCCAAATATTATTCTCAGCTTTTTGATCCAAAATTAGCATCCAGCAAATTGAGTGACGATGCTAGAGGAATGGAATGCCCCGACATAACTATGTCGGGTTCAGCAACTTTCACTTTTTTAGAAAAAACTACCGCCTGCGTTTTTGTAGCGATAAATTCTACTTGGTTACCGTCAAACCAAGATGGAATTTCTTTCAGGTCTTTGAGAAGTTGAACGACTTCCTGCTGTCAGCGGATGTTTCTATGAGTAGACGATGTTCAAGCATTTAAAGTGAACGAAAAAAGAAGCGTTCTGTCATCTGCAAAGCTGGAGATTGGATTCCTGGCCCATTTCAGCAAATCATTAATGTAAATGAAAAAGATAATAGGAGACAGTATGGAGCCTTGGGTCACACCGGCGTTGGTATCACAAAGAAATCCATCGACGAGAGCCATAAACGGAACTTTTCAGACATATCATAACAGCGTAGCTTAGTCAACAATCCATCGTACCAAAAATGGACGAACGCCTTGGATATATCCAGTGCAGAGATTCTCCACAGTTTTTTTTTACAAAAAATTCAAGTGCATTGTTTGTCTTCTTTTCTTCTTCTTAGTGTTTGCAAGAAAACTTTCCGACCCATTTTTTTAAAACATAAATGGTAATTATAACAGTATATTTTCAATAAAAACAAAAATATTACTTTAAGATTCTCTTATATTTGATACAAAGCCTGAACAATTCATAATATAAATTATGTTATATCATTAGTTCATTTTGGACTTTCAAAAAATTAATAATTGTACAATATAATAATAGTAAAGTAATAATCTCTATTAAAAAGTCGGTGACCAGGCGGTCAACTATTTTCACAAAAACGACCCTTTCTTCAAGACGAAGGATATACCGCTATATGGTGCAATAAAACAGATTTTTTGGTAATTTGGTATTTATTTAGATAAAAACAAGTTTATGTACAGAATGTATGAAATAAATAAAATGAATAACAAAACATACCGCATACAAAAAGAAATTACTTATAATAATACTCTGGCAGGTTGTTCCCCAAAAGTGTTGGTATTTTTTTCAATTAGTCATCACCACCGGTCATGACTTCCATAAATTCTGTAACAAGCAATAGAAGTTATGATAAATATTTGTAAAATATTTCTAAATTTAATTAAAGACTGCCAAGTATTAAAAAATCACACAAGAATATGTTTTCCGTCTAGTCGATGTGATAACTTATTATTAACTCGTTTCATATAGAATGGATGAACTATGTTGGTACTTTGGTACAAAGTCACCACACAATACTATCACTACACCAAACGCTTTATTTTTACACTCGACGCACATTTCTCTATCCATGTTTGCACCATCAGGAGCGATGATCCTAACACGCCGTCTCAATCATAGCTCCTGATGGTGCTAATATGGTTAACGAAATGCGCATCTAGTGCACAAAGAAAATATTTAGTGTAGTATGAATAAAGATAAGAATATAGATGCCTTTTTTTTCTGATGAAAATATTCACGACATTTTATGAACTTCCCGTTGAACAGCCAGCAGAACTCCTTATTTCTAATGGAATTTCCTGTATATGTAGTACTGTTATTAATAAGTTTATTGCAGAGATTGGCTTTGTTTCTGATGATTTTAAAAATAAATTCAATAATAATCGTAATATTTTTGATCAATAAATAATTGGTAAAAAAATTAATGTAGTATTTGATTGGAAGATTAATTTTTATTAAAAATCCCAAGAATTTTTGTACTCTAGAATGTTATTGCCATTGTATATATATATATATATATATATATATATATATACATAATATATATACATATATATATATATATATATATATATATATATATATATATATATATATATATATATATATACTTTTAGGAAACATCCATTGCGAGCTCCAAATTTTTAACGTGTCTACAATTTTCGAAAGTATGGGCCGTTCAAAAAAGGCTGGCTGTATATCGGTCACAAATTAATATTTTTCGATACAATCTGCTCCAAACCTATCCATAAAATTTTATCAAAGTCGGACGCGTTATCTGCAAGAGTATGTCGAAACCAGTAGAATGACCCGTACCTTGTTGATAAATTCTGTGACAATATTGTGAAGAAAAAATCTCTTTACCAAAAAGTCATCTTCTTTTAGTTATGTCATGTGTCCAAAATCGCCGGATTATATTCATAAGGTACATTTGGAACACGTCTTGCAGGTTTTTCAAAATGTTTTAAAAAATTTAGGCACCTACCTACTGAGATGCAAGTAATAAGCAGCCGTAATTTTGGCAGAGTTTGTTAATTTTGTTACTCATTCAAATAAGTTAAATTTAGGAATAGTTACTTAACTACCAATTTTGTAAAATAGTATGATTTACTAATTTGCAATACCGTTAAAACATTTTAACATCAAATGACATCATATACTTTCGTAAAAATTACTGAAAAATAATAACAATAAACTGTATACAATGCGGAGGTAAAAGTCTGCTAACTTTTAAACTACACGAGAGCGTTGTTTGAAAATAGTACTCTTTATTGGTCGACGAAAATTAGCATGTAATTGGTGGGGGGCGCAATTTGAATCAATTGAAAGCAAAATATCTGCAACTAGTTTGCCTACTCATAATTGGTACGAGCGTTCTATAGAGATGAAAAAAAAGATACATATAATGAAATTTGAGTTAGATGCTATAGGGTGTTCAAAAAAAATGACATAAAATATTGAGTTTAAATTTAGTACATAAATAGTTCTTGAAGTGGGGCAGAAACATATAATTTTGGAGCTATATCACTATAGGAGAAGGGGATGACGTTGATGAATTGTGTAATTTTAATGATATTAGAAGAATTTTTTCTTGGCTTGTAGTTGTAACATGAATAAATTTAAGTAAAATGAATTATAATTAAACATTTAATGCTGGGGAAGGCTTTGAATATATGTTATGGTATGTCCTTCTTAAGGCTCTGCGAGTAGAGGGATTTAGAAATCATGTTAGTTTGTAATGATTTGTAATCTTAACAAAAATCACATGTACAGAAAACTGACATATCACTGGCTTCAAAAAAAATTAATTTATATTTGCGATGAAAGTGAGTAAATAACTTTGCCAGTTTTTATTGTGTGACTACAAAATAAGATAGAATAATTTATTTGTACATCTGTTTTTATTTTATGTCAGTTAATCTGGATTTTATTAGTTAACTGATTGTAAAAAGAGAAGGATAGATCAAGTGTTTGAATCAAACGTAAGTAAAAAAAAAAAAGTATTTAGTCTAAACAGTATGAGTTATTTTAAAAATAAATATAATTTATTTTTAATTCAATTCCCAATGGAAAAGTGATTTATTAGAACCTACTCAATTACTAATCGTTTATCGCTTCCTGTTTGGCAGTGTTTTGCTGCAACACTCAATTTAAATCTTTTATGTGTTTACTAACGTTTTGCTTGCCAACAATGTTTATTCTGAAAAATCGGTATTTACGATTTTGATAGTAAAAAATGTATATCTTACCCAGTTTTATTTAACTGGAAAAAATATTCATTTGTAATATTGGTGCATATAATAAGATATATTGATAAAATGGATTAAAAACAATTATAAAAATCAATATTGGCTACAGGAAGCATTTCCTAGCATCAGGATCCATCAGCCGAGCTAGCATCGACTGAGAGACGAGAATTTGTCGTTCATTAAACTAAAATTAAATAAAGTAAAAAGTTGTTTTTTCTACACCATTTACAGCGTAATATCCCTTAACCAATCTAACTAACCAAAAGTTGCGAGAAGTTTCTCAAAAGCAGCGTCCTTAAATAAAACTACAACCGATTTTCTGTGAAACACTACATTTGTTCTTGTTATTTAATATAGTTCTACTAATAAAATGGCTAAAAACTGGCAGACTAATGAATATTAAAAAAAGGGTTTTTACAGTAGTGTGGCTTACAAAATTATAAAATATATCTATAAGAAGCAAATGTATACATATTCCTTCTACTTAAAATGCTCACTTTTAAAATTAAATAAAACGTTTTTTTTGCTGATATCGTTGTTCCATTGCGATAAGAGAACATACGACTCGACTTCAAAATTCTTTAGAAATCAATTAAGATATTCTTTTGTTTTCGCATCTTTCTAAGCTTTACTTACCATCAAAATCTACTGTTCCTGAACCATCAGTATCAATTTCAGCTATAATACCATCTAATTCTTCATTCGTTAATTTGTCATCTAGTTCTTTAAGAATTTCTTTTAATGTCTTTGTCGAGATGTAACCATTTCCTGTAGACAAAAAATATTTTTTTATATTTTTTTTAAGGGTTTCCATACACCCCGAATTCTTAAATATTCGATTTTTTTTACGGATTTTTGTTCGCTATACTTCTAAGAATTATTAAAAAAAAAATTAAGAAAATTCCCATTCCATATAACATATAAGATATAGCACTAAATGCAACCTGGCGTCGGATTGGGACCGCCACCTATTTTCAGACACTGTGTGCAAATCAATTTTTAATATATTTTTTTTTTAATAATAACTTTTTCTACAAAATGTGAAGAAGTTTTTTTAATTTTTTCTAATAGACAATTTCTTTTAGATAAAAATAATGTTAACATTTAGAAAAAAAATTATACTTATAATTTAAAGTACAATAAAAACATATAATCGTCATTCTTTTGTATTATTTACTTAATAACCTTTAAAAATTTTTTTAATATACATACTATTTCAGCACCCGGGTGTTTGTAACCCTTAATATCAAAGAAGTTAGCGTAATCACTAAGATAAATAACCTAGTGTAGTTATGAGCTAACCGAAAAATCTTGAATATTTTTTTCTAACTACTCTAAGAAAAAGTAGGTTCTCAATTCAGTACATACTTTTTTTTTTTTTATGGGTCTAGCACACGTGCTACAGGAAAGTCCCTAAAGCGCTACAGGAGCGACACGTGTGCGGAAAAAGCGATTCACGTTGTTCTTGAATTGCTGTAAATTGTACTCGGTGGGAAACACAGTCCTGGGTAAGCCATTCCAAAGGGATGATGTTCTCCATATAAAAGACTGCTCGAAAAGCGTTGTACGAGGAGTAACAAGCTGAACTTCAAACGGATGTGAGGTATCAGCGCGATGTGTACTTCTAACATGCACCACTCTGGGAGGAATTAAGCGGGCTACATCCTTCGAACACTCTCCATGAAAATACTTGTAGAATAGACTCAAGTCGCCAACCGTTCTTTGATGTTCCAGCGAATCAAGGCCGCCGGTCAATTCTGGATCTCCAATCAGACGAACAGCCTTTTTCTGAACAGAATCCAACAAATGCCGTATATGTTTGGGAGCGGAGCCCCAAACATGGGAGCAGTATTCCATACTTGGTCGAATTTGAGCTTTGTAAAGAATTAACAGTTGTTGCAGTAAAGCTTTCTGGTTCGAAATAATATTCCCAACTTTTGAGAAGTTCTCCTTGCTATGCCTGCAACATGTTCATGCCAAGACATATTTGCTCCCAAATTAACGCCCAACAAATTGAATGACGATGCTGGGGGAATGGAGTGCCTACTTTTGTCTTCAAATACGTGTATCTGAAATTCTGAAACGTTTTGCGTTCAGTCAGGTATTTTTGAACTTGAAACATAGCAAGAGAATCATTTAAATCGATTATGTTGTTTAAAACTTCCTATCTCTGTTTCTTTGCATAACACGTAGGCTGAAAAGTTTTTGGGCTAGCTACCTAAAACACATTTTTTTTTTGCAAAATTCGACTTTATTTCATTAATATAGTCTCCTTCAAGACTGCTGCAATCAGTCCAACGTTGTTCAAATATTTCTATACATTTCTTGTAGAAAGATTTGACTTTGCCTTCAAAATAAGCCTCAGTTTCGGCGATAACTTCTTCATCGTAGCCAAATCCCTTTTTCGCGAGCATTTTTTTGAGCTCTGCGAATAGATAAAAGCGGCTAGGGGGGCCGATGGATGAGGAAGCAATTCGAACATCAATTCATGCAATTTTCCCATCGTAACCATTGACTTGTGACACGGTGCATTGTCTTGATGAAAGAGTTCATTTGTAGCCGTTTCTTTGCGATTTCTGCCCTCAAACGCACCAATAACTTTATATAATATTCTCTATTGATGGTTTTTCCCTTCTCAGCAGAGTCGGTGAAAATTGTTCCATGCGCATCCCAAAATACCTTTCCAATCGACTGTTATGTCTTTGGTCGCTTCGGGCGGCTTTCACCGGCTGCTGTCCAGTCAGCTCACTGCCGATTTGATTCGGTGTGTAGTGGTGGATCCATGTTTCATGCATTGTCACATATCTCATGAAAAAAATCCTTTTTATTGCGCTTAACTGTCCCAATAGCGCTCCGAATCATCAGCTCGTTGTTGTTTTTGGTCCACTCTGAGCAAACGCTGTATCTATTTCGAAAAGAGTTTTCTCATGCACAAATGTTCATGCAAAATATGACCAACATGTTCTTTTGATATCTTTAGGGTGTCACCTATCTTACGCAATTTTACTTTACGGTCATCCAAAACAATTTTGTGGATTTTTTTGATGTTTGTGTAACCACCTCATTTGGGCGTCCAGAGCGTTTAGCATCATTTAGGTCTGTACGATCGCATTTAAATTCGGCACACCAGTAAATGAGGCGTGATTTTCCAGGGGCATAGCCCCCGTAACACTTATTAAGCCATTGCTTGGCTTGATTGATATTTTTTCCCATCGAAAAACAGTGTTTAATCAACAAACGAAATTCGATAATTTCCATTGTTTTGAAAATATCAAAAGTAGCGTCACTAAAACCACTCTAATTTGTAAACTAATTGCCGAAATGTTATGAAATTTTGACACGTATCGTTTAAAGGTTGGTACTTCCTAAACATCATATGGATTTTTTGAAAAGTGCGACATCTATGTCGTTTCAGCCTATGTATTATATACATATTGTTTACATTTCTCGCTTATTTTGAGAGTGATAACGGTGAAGATTGTTTTTGCTAATTCCGTAAGCGGGTAGATACTAACTTTCGGTGAATAGGATATAATTTTTACTGAACTTTTTACTTGAATTCAGGAGAAGCTTCATGAGAAGCATGACAGTACTGGTGGGAATACCGGAAGCTGACCGAATAGTGGAGTGGAGAAAATAACTAAATCGTCAGGGTTTCCAAGCCAGGGAAGAGCTACCAGCAGGCAGCGAACAGCCCTAAGCAGTGTGGAGAACACTTAGAGTCGGTCACATTATCGAACATGAGAACTGCATACGTTTTGCTTTTCGAGGCTGTATTCCTGTGTAATCATCCAAAAGATTCGAAAATGACGCCTACAGCGGCGACAAATCGAAGGCATTCGTATGAAAAACGATATTCTCAGTTAAAAAATGTTGATGATTTACCAGAATGTTAAACTATAACAAATAGATGTTTTTACTGCACTCTACCGGCGACTTACTAAGTCCATTCATACTTTGGTAACTTCTAAGAATACGATTTTTTCGTTTATTTTTAATTGTTATACCAATGTACCAGAATGTTGTTCGAGAGGAAAATTGTCGGACAAGGACGAGAAAATGATTATTAACATTTATTCCCGATACCCAATTAACTATGCGCCAAGGGACGCAAAAACTAAACCAGAATGGTCTGAAAATATCGTACGAAACGATTCGCACTCACCTCCGGGATAACGATGTGAAGTGGTGAAATACAATTAAGCAACTATTGCTGAGCGAAAAATACAGAGAGAAATGACTCGGGTGGGTAGATGAAAACATAGATCGAGACTTGGGCAATGTAATTTTTTTCCGATAAAGAATCATTTTGGGATTATGTTATCACTCCATCAGCCTGGTCAATTTCCAGTAATCGATTAGTTTAGCGCACTGTGAAACACTCTGGGGAATCCGGTATCGTCACAATAGATTGGCCGTCCCAATCGACTGATACAGACAAAATCTAGACCGTGTGGTCATATATCAAGCAGAAGCTTCGTAGGGAAAAGGTGTACACAGTGAAATGGATGTCACGGCAAATTTAGGCAATTTGGAAATTTTTGCCCCAAGAATACGCGGAAAATCTCGTTGGAAGTATGTCTGGTAGATGTCAGGCGATCATCGACGCTGATGGGGACGGGACGCACTACTGACTCATTAGCATTTTAATGGTAATGCTTTACTGTCGAATGATGTAAAAAACTTTTAAATAACTACATTTTTTTTAATAAACAATGGGCGACACTTCTTGACCGACTGTTATAATTTTTAGCACTGACAAAATATGAAATAAATAAAGGAAAATTAAAATATTCGCCTAAATCTTACAGAAACGTATATTTTATAGATTCGGAATAATATTTTGAGTTAATGACACTCCGAATTTCACAAGAAAAAACACGAAGATTCTCATAGAACGATATGGAACTATGGATTCAAAAACTAGGTAATCGCAAACACTGAGTGAGATGTTTTTCTTAGTTTGTTGGATCCACATTAGTTAGGTGATTTCAAGAACTCTACATCGTAATTCTATCGAAGGCTGAAGAAGGACAATTAACGCTAATCGCTACCATAAATTTCCCACAAACAGCTCGTGTAACTTTCTTAGATAAACCTGCTGCTGAAAAAGTCGAACACGGGTAAAATATACTTTTTTACTTCTTAGGAAGAGCTGAATAAAGAACAAATTACATGTAAGTAAATATATATAAATATAAAAGTACTTATATCTAAAAATATGTAATAAACAATTATAACAAAGAGTCGATTAGAATTAGCTTGTCGTAATAATCGTATATAGAATGTTACAACTCAAGAAATAAATTTAATTCACCCTTTACTTCATCAGCTGTTAAGATAAATCATTTATCTTCTTTCTGAAAAGAACTCAGTAAGATAGACATATACATACATCCATTGCTACATATCGCTTGAAAAAATCCTTTTTATTGTGCTTAAACAGGTCCAAACAGTACGTTGTTGTTTTTGGTCCACTGTGAGCAAACGCTGTACCATTTCGAACAGAGCTTTCACATGCCCAAATGTTCATCCAAAGTATGAATAACACATTCTCTTGATATCAGCTATCTCACGTAATTTCACTTTACGGTCATCTAAAACAATTTTGTGGATTTTTTGATATTTTCCGGTGTAACCACCTCATTTGGACGTCGAGAGCGTTCAGTATCATTTGTATCTGTACGACCGCGTTTAAATTCAACATACCAGTAAATGATGAGTGATTTTCCAGGGGCAGAGTCCCCATAACACTTATGAAGCCATTGGTTTGCTTGAACATCAAAGAACAGTGTTTAATCAACACACGAAAAGCGATTTTTTCATTGTTTTAAAATTAATAAAAGTAGCGTCACTAAAACCACTGTAACTTATAAACTAATCGTCAAAATGTCATGAAATTTTGACACGTATCGTTTGAAGAGTGATACTTCCTAAAAATCATATGGATTTTTGAAAAGGGCGATATCTATGTATCAGACCAAAAGCTTTTCAGCCTACGTGTTATATTCGTACGAGCCGGAAAGTAACACAATCAACTGTTTAGGTGTTCCAAGAAGAACCAAATCCAACAAAAGGAGTTCGTTCGCGAGCTACTTCCAAGAAAATGATTGCTTGTTTCTTTAGTTATACCGAAAATGTTGCAACCATTGCCTTAGAGGATCGAAGAACAGTTAATGCTGAAAGGTATACAGTAATTTGCTTGCCAGGAGTCGTCAATGAAATCAAGAAAAACAACTGATAACGTCGCATCATTCTTCATCATGACAATGCCGGCTCTCACACAGCACGTCAAACCATTGATTATTTGACAGAGAAAAACATCGAATTAATGTCTCATTGTCCGTATTCACCTGATTTAACGCCTAACGACTTCTTTTTGTTCTCGAATATACAAGAAAATGCGTGGACAGCAATTGTCAGCATCTCAAGGAGCTGTTGAATCCTTCCAAAACCATGTTTTTGTGGTACCAACTTCAGAGTGGAAAAAATGTTTCGAGAATTGGCTTGAACGCATGCAAAAGTGTATAAATTTTAAAGGCGAATATTTTGAGAAACAATAAACGATTTGCAAAAAAGTTTTTTTTTGCTTTCATTTTTTTTTTTAAACTGAAAAGGTTGCTCTCGTAAAATAAATATAGTTAAAGGAGAAAAAACAGATGCTCCTTTAATCACCTATACTAGGATTTAGAAAAAATAAATAGACTATATACAAAAAAAACATTTCCAGTTATTTTTAATAATGTAGGCGAACCGACTTAACGCTTTTATTGTTATGTTATTCAGCTATTTTTACTCTTTACGAGTGGAAGCTTTTAAAAACGTATATTTTTTGGAGAACAGTGCATAACTTATGTTTTAAGTTTTGAATTGACGCCTACGAATACAGACTTGGATTTAGTTCCATTTATTTTTATTATTATATTTAATGGGACGTTTTATGAGGAAACAATTGATGTTTTTGGCACGAATTTTTTTCTAATTTTAATTTTATTTTGACGGAAGGAAAGGGGGACACCGGATTACACGAAAACAATTTAAATGGGAGTTATGAAATATAAATGTCAAAAGTTATTTTATCTTAGGTTATTTAGCATCTATCGCTTATGAAAGTTTATTATTATAATATTACCAGCGTCGAAATAAAGTGATTGGCTTTAACAAAAGGAAATGTTTGTAAATAGGAGCAGTTTCGATAGTGTGGTTATGCAACTTTAATCAAAAATTGTAAATTTATTTTACTGAAATTATTACTGACAATCAGTTAATCACATTTCCATATATGATAATATTACAATGTTAAAAAGTGCTCATCAGCTCAAAACTCTTTAGGTAAATGATTTTTCATTTCTCCCACCATAATGTTCATGCCCGTGCTCATTCTCTTATAATATTATTCGATTTATCACTTGACACATCTGTTTTTTCCAGACAAGTGGAAAGCATCACGTATTACGCCAGTGTTCAAAAAAGGAGACAAGAGTTATGTAACATTAATAACATTTCAAAAGTCTTCGAAATCATATTGCATGATTATTTATATAATTCAATTAGCACGCAGAGATCACTGCAGCAACACGGTTTTGTGAAGGGCCGTTCGACGGTTTCAAATTTATTTTGTCTTACTCAAGACCTTGCGGAATCACTTGATGGGGGTCAGCAGACCGATGTGATTTACACTGATTGCTCTAAAGCCTTTGATCGGCTGGATGATGGGATTCTATTGGACAAGTTGTTCGCAATTGGCTTTTCGGATAAGTTATTGACTTTTTTTGAAGTATACTTGATAAACCGCTCGCAGTTTGTACAGTGTCTTGGTCAGAATTCTTCTAGCTTTGTTGCCACATCGGGAGTGCCCCAGGGATTACATTTGGGGCCACTCTTTTTCAATATATTTATAAATGATCTTACTCAGAGAGCGGGTGTTGAATACCTAGTGTACGCTGATGACGTAAAGCTATATTCCAGAATTAGAGACCTGAACGACTGCATAAGACTACAGGATGGCTTTAATCTTATAAACGATTGGTGTAGTAACAACAAACTTCTTTTGAATGTATCCAAGTGCAATGTAATCACTTTTATAAAAAAATTGAGTCCCATACAATTCAATTACAGTATGAACGGTCAGGTCCTAGGGCGATGTCAGTCGATGTCTCATTTGGGTGTTTTGTTGGACGCTGCATTGTCTTTTCGTGGCCATATTGCAAAGATTACGGAGGAGAGTTTTAAATTATTGGGTTTCATCATACGTAATAGTGTCAACTTTGTTGAATATGATACTCTAAAATTGTTTTTTAATATTTCGTGAGATCACGGCTTGAATACTCAGTTGTTGTTTGGTGCCCCTTTTATCAAGCCTTATATTCCCCATAGCAACTTACGCATCGAAAACATGGACCATTAAACAAGCTGACAAAAGACCAATCGATGCGTTTGAGATGTGGGCATATCGAAGAATCCTCAGAGTAATATATACCGAACACCGTACTAATGTATTTATTCTTGAAGAGCTTGGTATAAATGACCGACTTTCAAATAGAATTAATGGAGAGTACCTGAAATATTTTGATCACATAATGAGGAAAGTGGATGCCATGGAAAAGCTTATAGTAACGGGTCCGACCAAGTAAGATCTCTCCTTGGGATCGGTATGCACGAGGCAAGTCAAGGCGTGCAGGATCGAGATGCCTGAAGATTAACTATTGAGGCAGCCACTGCATAGTGTCACAGATACTCCTATTGGGGTGAAAGGATTGAGAGAAAAAGAGATCAGTAGATTACGAACTTTCGTCGAAATCGTGTAAAATTCAAAAAAATCACTTGTTTGCGTATCGGTTCGAGGCCGTCTTTCTTTGTTCCCACCCAAAGGGGCCTAAAATGACACATTCCGCTGCCGCTAAATATATTAAAAAGTCCGTGTCGTTTGTGAAAAAGTGGGTAAATCATTTTAACGAGACGAAAAATGTCGACAACTTGCCAAAATGCGGTTCGGTAGGCAAAGTCACTCCGAAAGTGGAAGAACGAATCGTGTCTTTGTTTTCACGGGGTCTGAAATTGACGCTGCGTCAAGGAGCGGTAAAATTAAGAAAATCGAGTTTAAATATGTCCCATGAGACCATTCGACAAACATCTTCGTGCTCATGATGTCAAATTCCGAAGCAAGTTGAAGAAACCTTTGCTGGGCGAACATCACGTAGCGAAGCGGCTTACTTGGGCCCCTGATAAGATACTAGAGTGGCCCTCACAATCGCCGGACAACAACCGTATTGAAAACGTTTGATCCCTTGTAACGAGAAAGCTCAGAGGAAAGACTCTGAGGACTTTGACTTAGTTGTCTCGTGAAATTCGAAAAATTTGCAGAGTACACAGAAAATCTCGTCAATAGTATGCCTCGAAGATGTCAGACGATTATTGATGCAGGAGGCGATTGGACAACTTACTAAAGTAATTGCGCCGTTGTTAGCACACCAAAGAATATATTGATGGCAAAAAATGTTCTCGAAACACATTAATAAATAGTTTGGGTTTAATATCCCTAATCTTTTAAGTATTAATAGAAATGGAAACTTATTTGTTTAGTTCATGACATTATTCTAACATTATTATATGAGGACAAATGAAAATGATAAGTACTTTTGTATTATTAATTATATTATTTTTGTATTATTATTTAGATTATTTTTGTATTATTAATTAGATTATTCGTATTATAGTAGCGAATATGCAGAACTGTTTTGATCGCGCCTACGTGCATACATTAACATGTTTAAGTGTCTGCAACGACATAATTTTGAGAGAAAACAGTGGAAGTTGGCACAGGCTTAATTCTAATTTTAAATTTATTTTAAAGAAAAGAATAGAGGGCTCGATATTACACAAATCGTCTTAAATCAATGTTACGAAATAGTTGTGTAATATACGAGGTTTCATTAAAAATACGCGGAATTTTCGAATTTCCCGGTCCGTAGAAGTCCAATTGTCAAAAGTATTTTTCACATTGGCGATCATATTGGTTGCTTACATTGGTAGCTGTCGAGAAAGTCACACGTGTTTTCATCTGCTCGCCGATCGACCAAGTATTTGCATTCGATTTTGCTTTAAAAATGGGCTAAAGTACAGCACCGTATCTAAAGTGGTGAACATTACTGTTAGCGAGTCTTTAATGAATAAAACAAGCATTTACAAGTGGTATAAACATTTTCAAAGGACCGTGAAGATATTCAAAATGACGAGCGCTCTGGATGGTGACAACGTCGAAACCACTAACAGAGAGACTGCCTATGACGTTGGCACATCCAACCAATTTTTTAAGATGTTTGAGCATGAGAGGTGTGGCAGCAAGATTTGTTCCGAAACTGTTAAATTTTGTCCAAAAGCAGTGCCGAATGGACATCGGTCAGGAATTGTTGAATTAAGTCAACGACGATTCAGACTTGCTCAAACGGGTCGCAACTGGAATTGAAACATGAGTGTATCGATATGACGTCGAACCTAAGGTCCAGTGGTCCCAATGGAAGCTTCCTGAAGAGCCAAGATCGACAAAAGCTCCTCAAGGTCGATCGAATCTGAAAGTTCTGCTTTTTTCTCTGATGTTAAGGGCATAGTGTATCATGAGTTCTTTTCCCTAGGTTACACGGTGAATAAGGAATACTACTTAAAAGTTCTACGCCGTATGCTTGAATCAATTTATAAGAACTCTGATTTGTGGCATATGCAAAACAATTCACAGTTCACTGCTTTTTCGTAGTTTTTTGGATAAAAAAACACCATTATGATGCCTCAGCCTCCATATTCTCCTAACATAGCCCCCTGTAACTGCTTTCTATTCTCGAAGACAAAAAAAAAATAGGAAAGATCGACGTTTTGCAAACATAGGGAAGATAAAGACAAACGCCATAACGAAAATTAACTTTCAAAAGAATGGAACAAGGGTAGACACAATTATATTGTATCTGGGAGAAACTATTCTGAAGGCGACGAAATTAATATACATGAATAAATAAAGCGCTTTTGAGAAAAAACGGAAAGTCTTCGTGTTTTTTGATTAAGCCTCATATGTCAACTCTACAAATCCATCATCATTTTGTAAATGTAACAAAAAAGATTGTTTTAAATCAATATTTTTTTTTAGTATAACAAAAAATTAAAAATTTATTTTATATAAAACCAGATACAATAACAATCTGCTCATAGAATTGACCTATTTTATTTATAGCCAAGAGAATCTTGCAAGCTTTGGATAGATAAGAAATTCTTTTTCCTATAATTGGTATAAAATTGGATTTCACTAGACCTACATACTTTTTTTTCCAATTATCACTGACAGAGACAATGTACAAAATAGGTAAATAAATAGCATGCAAATCTTATAATTCCATTCTCAAAAATAGTGATTCTTTTATTACATTTTATGGAAAAGTTAAAAATTATAAAATTGGATTCCGTAGCTCTTATCGTTAGGCTCTTCAATTTCCGACCTTTTCAAAATTCGGCAATGTCTGATATCTCATATAATTCTTTTACGAGCTGACGTTATAAAATACGACTTTTTGTGATTGAGGTATTGCGAGAAACCAGAAGATTAAAATTCACTTAATTTACTGGACATGAAAGATATATTAGGAGGAAACAAATTGTATAATTAGTTGTAACTTAATATCAACTCCCTAAAGGGTAAATATTTAAGGTAATAGAAACCAAAATTTTTGTTTTAGTTTCCCATTTTTCTAAAATTTAAAAACGACTCAATTATTTTATGATCCGTAACATGTAGAAACCAATTATTATAATAAATTGCATCGTTGAACACTAATAAAGTAAAAATATTTTTGCTTGTGCCCCTTCAGTATTTACTCAAAACTGGTATAATTTGACAATTTGGGGTTTAAATGGGCTAGCAGTCAGTCATCTAAAGTCATGATTGTGTAGTGCAGTACAACATCAGAAAATTTGTTGTTATTTATGACTGAACAAATAAAAAAGAAATACCGGGATAGTTCTAAAAGTTTACCTTGCAAATCAGTACATTTAGTCCAAAAATATTCCAACTTTTTACCCTCCTTATAATAAGATTTATCCATCTCTACAGAATAAGCGTTCGGCTCAGTATTAACTTCATCTTTCGAAGTGAATCTTTGTTGAGCTAGCGATTTTTTCAAGTTTGGAAACAAGAAGTGATGACTGAGAGCCAAATCTGGTGAATATGACGAATGTAGAAGCACTTTAAAGCGAAGGTCATGCAGCCTTGTAATAACAATCCGAGATATGTGTGAAGGCGCAACGTCGTGATTAAAAACCACTTTCTTTTTTACGAGATGTGGAGGTTTTGCCTGAATAGCAGCTTTTAATTGATCCAGTATTAAAGCCTAATACTGTTCGATGATGGTTTTACTTTTCTCCAGGTAGTCTGTGAACACAACACCATGAGAATCCCAAAAAACCGTAGCCATGACTTTTCTAGCAGATGGAACGATTTTTGCTTTCTTGGACGCAATTTAACCTGTCCTCACCCACTATTTCGACTGCTCCTTTGTCTCTGACGTGTAGTAATGAATCCATCGTCATCATTTGCTGTTATGAAAGGTCAAGAAATTTACTGGAAATATGTTTATACAAGTCTAAACCCTCTTGGGAAATGTTCATTCGATTGCATTTTTGGTCGATTGTTAACCAAAGTTGTACCCATCGAGCGGAAAGCTTTCTCATACCCAAAACATCGTGTAAAAGGTTGTGAATACTGCCTATTAAGATGTTTACAATGTTAGGGAGCTCGTGTACATTCAGTCGGCGATCATTCAGTAAGCTATTGTGAATTTTTGTCACAATCTCGTCGGTAGTAGGGGACGTCCTAAGCGTTTATCATCTTGGATGTACTACCACGTTTAAATTCAGTAGCCTACTTTTTATTCGTTGAAAACAAACCGAACATTTAACTCTTATACTTTAACTCCTATACATAGGAGTTAAACCTTTTAAAATGAAGTAATTTATAACAGCTACGACTTCAATTTTATTCATTTTTTAGAAAATTTTAACACTTGTTTGTTTACACGATCGCCACAGTAAGACAACTAAACACACTTGTCTGAAACTTCACAGCAGAAACTTTACAGCATGCTGTCTAGTAGATAACTCTTAAATATTATAATAATTTGGTTATATTTACGCCATATTTATGTCAGACCAAGAACCTTTCCAACGACCCTCGTATTGTGTAAAAAAATTTAAAAACTAATATATTTCCTACTTATTCCAAATGACTTTGTAAAACCGCTTTTGGTATATTGGACAGTTGGAGCTATTAGATTCCGTGAGAACCAAATGCTCAAGAACCCTTGAGTAATCGGGCTATTAATGTTTTAAGCTTGACGAGTTCAAATTTCTAATGAGGTGAAATGTCGGAAAGTCACTCCAATCTATCACAGTCTAATCTCAAAAAGTCATTTTGAAAATTTTATTCAACAAGCTTCTAAAACTTTTATCTCTGTTTCATTTTGTAAACAAGAACTCAGTTTAAAAGTTTTTAAAGGGTACTAAAATATCACAATATTTATTGAATTTTCTTGCCAGTGGGTTTTAAGGATGCGTATAAAGCACATTTGATGTTTACTGTTAAAAAATAGGACAAATGTAATAATATTTATATTTTTGTTTTAATCAATAATTATAACCAACGCTATTGAATTTAGAATTATCTTGATTAAAACTGAAAGGTTAAAGAGGGATAAAAAATTTATACTAACCTTCTTTGTCATATAAACGGAAGGCTTCCTTAAGTTCATGTTGCATGGCTTCAGCATCTTCTTCAACCATGAATTTGGCAGCAAGAGTTACGAATTCTTCAAATTCCAGCTCACCAGAACCTAACGAAAAAATGCATTGTTTAGACAATGATACAGACAGGCTAAAAATTTCTATAATAATAGAAAATTGATTCTACAGAAATAGATCAAGATATGAAAATAAAAAAGAAAAGAATAGAAAAGAAGAGAGGATGAAGTAAAGAAGGAAAAAGAACAATAAAAACAGGAGAATTGATTCATACGATAAACGCGATAGTAACTTTAAATTTACGTAATTAATGGAACCTTAGGTGAATATAAAGAGAGAGAAGAATAAAGAGAAGGTTCATTTAAAGAAAACCAGATTACTTTAGAAAATATTAAAGTTTTAACAACAATTTATTGATTTAAATTTAGACTCACCGTCAGCATCTACTTCCGAAATAATTTCAGTTAAAATTTGTTCAGTGGTGGTAATACCCAGCATGGCGAAGATGGTCCTGATCATCTGGGTGCCGATACTGCCTTTTTTCTCGACATCAAAGGTATCAAAAGCCTTCTTGAGAACTACAAATAAAGTTTATAGAATATTGTTGAAATATGAAAGAGGGATAAAAAGCAATTTAGTAGAACCTCGTAAATGGATTGAATAATTATTAAGTGAATCGGCTGGGTTCATAAATTTGAAATATTTCCAGAAAATATTGAAAATTAACACATTTTTTTCAGATCTGTTTTTTTTTTTTCACCGGACATAAAAGCGTCTGCCAAAAATTTAAAAAAAAAATAAATCGAGCATTATAAACATTAATTTTTAGTAAATGACCTGTCAACCTTATACTTAAGGCATTACGATTATAAAGTGCTAAAAAATTAATTTATATTTTAAAGAAAATAATAAATTTTCCCAAATATGATTATATAACCTCTTTTAAAGAAGGATGAGTATTTTGACGAATAGTTTAAAAATTAGTTGCGATTAAGTTTTATGGTAAATTTGATTGCCGAAAGGCATCAATTGCATTAATTCAAAATACGATTCGTTCAAGTATCAAATTTATGGAAAAAACTAATTTAAGAAAGTTCTACAGATAATAAAAGTTGTATTTTGGAATATTTGGAAGTTTACATCGTTTATACATTTCAAGTCATTTCAGTTGTAAATGCCGACATAAAACTAGGTGAATATTGGCTAAAGGGGTTCCGGTTTGTGACAACAATTTTGTTAATGAAGAAATTATTATATAAATAATATAATACGAGAATTCTACAGCTTTTGCCACATCTCGCATTTCGACGGCCATGTTTTCCTGTCTTTTCAATCATTCTCGTGTATAGCTTTGTCTTTCGTTATATCCTTTATTTCGTTAATCCATGTTTGTGCTTGTCTTCCTTCCTTTCTCATGCTTGACGGAATATATTCAAAAGCTCTCTTTGGCCATCTAGTATCGGGCATTCTTTTCACGTGTCTGTACCAAATTAACGGTCTGGTTTCTATTCTTTCTGTTGTTGTATGTATTCATCCTGTCCGTCTACTGATTTCTTCATTTTGGATGTGCTCCTGTCTAGATATTCTACATGATCTTCTTAAACAATCCATACGTCAATATCGGCTTTACAGTTGCCCTGTAGATTGTCAGTTTTGTTTTCATTGTTATCCAGTTCGACCAAAATAAAGAGTTAAGAATCCCTATGCATTTTTGCCTTGTTAATCCTATACTTTATATCTCTCTCTGATGATTCTTTATTAGAAATTACACTTCTCAAGTATGTAAACTCCTCGCATCTTGTTATTTCAAATCTGGTTCTTCTTCCCCATCTTCACCCACTCCAAGATACGCTGTCTTCTTCATGTTTAAATATAGAAGTAAAAATTATTAAACTCAACATCATTTATTTGTAAAGGGAGAAGCGAATTCTTCTTTAGTGTCTTCCCTTCGATTTGTTATCTAATTATAGTAATAGCGCCTAAAATGTGACCTGTTCAGGACAGAAATTAATTATTCTATAAATAAGTATCTAAACATCTATAAAGAGTTTTATTTACAAGAGTACTAATTATGGATTAAAAAGCATTTAAATCTGTGTCTTGACATGTTAATATCATTACTCTGTTCATGTTTTAATCGCTAATTTTTGTACAAAAGAATCGGTAAATTGATTTACCCATTACTTTCCTTGCAAACATGTAGTTTTAAAATAAGTACTGAATTTTATTTTCTCAAGTATAGAGGAAGTAAATTTTCATAATATGAATAAAATCATACAACATATCGACACCCACCCCTTTTACCCCTCTTTCCTTGAAACGATATGGCTCAAAAATTATAGTTTTCTCCTCTATTTTAATTATTATATAGGCCGTTATACCGACAGTCGAATGAGCAAATTGAAAATGGGAATATATATTTTTCGCTATCTAAGAACCCTAAAACGTAAACGGAAGTAGGAGTTGCAGAGGATAATTATTTCCCTTTAGCAAGGGACGTAAAAATAATAATTTACCTACGGTGCCAGAGGCATGTAAGTGTCGGCCAATTTAACTGCTTATATTTCTAAAAAATTTTCTATAATCAACTTAACATTTTTTAGATTACTCTGTAACCAGATCTCAATCTTTTCTACGTACTATTTCTGTTAAAACTGAGAAGAATGAAAAAGCAAGAAAATGGTATTATATATATATACCAAATTATTGTGCTAACAGACCGGCAGACCGACGGAAATGAATGACTTGCGTTTTTCGTGATCTAGGAATCCTAAAACGTTAAGAAAATTTTTTAAAAGCATACAATACTTCACTTTTTCAACGAAAGTAAAAATAAACGCGTCCTGTAGTATAATATGCATACATATTTCTTCGTTTGGATTTAAAAGTTCAAAATTTAAGTTAAGGTTATGTTTCGCCCAGTGTTTTTATAATTACCCTCTGGAGAATTATTGGGCTAAAAAAGTAATCAACTATTAAATTTTGGTAAAATAGGACGCCTAATCTGAGAAATAAATTAATTATGGATTGGTATAGATTTATATATATATATATATATATATATATATATATATATATATATATATATATATATATATATATATATATATATATATGTTAGGGTGGTCTTTATTTTGGCAAGTTATTGGAAATTATGCAAAAACCAAGGTTTGTTGCGTTTTAAACTCCAGATTGTGTCAGTAACCCGTGCCCCAAGACAAATGAAGTTCAAAATAATGCTTTTTTCTGATCTTCTCGCATTTCAGCATTTCTGGGACACCGCGAACTCAATTGAAATGGTTTTAAACGTCAGACTTATTGAAGTACTCGTACAGTAAATTTCCTTTAAAATCCGCTAAAAATCATGCACTTTGGGTGAAGAATAATGAAGTTATAGCGTTTTGAAGTTACTTAAATGTACCTATACAATTTGTGTCAAATTTTTCTAAATTTTAAATCGATCTTACTTCATCAGAAACCGTCATAATGGCATGATTGTTTGACATTTAATTTCAATTCCAAGATATTTCAATTCATTTTTTACTCTAAAAAAAATTACCAAATTTAATGCATATTTTCAGCTTAATTGTTCGTTTTAAAAATTCTATCTTGTCTTTATTTCTTTCTTTTCTTTATTTCACTTTAAATATAACTTCAATCAAAAGTTAATAATAATAATGTTGCATTGAAACATTTTGAAAATGAAATTAAACGCCGAACAATCATGCTATTATGACGTTTTCCAATGAAGGTACATCGATTTGAAATTCGGCAAAATTTGACAAAAATTAAGCATTACCTAATTATCTTCGAAATGCTATAACTTCGTTATTTTTCATCCAAAATATATTATTTTTAGCTCGTTTAAAAAAAAAATTTCAATTAAGTTCGAGGTGTGAAATGTCAAAGTGCTTAAATGCTAGAAAATCAGAAAAAAAGCATTTTTCAAACTTCAGTTCTTTTGGGGACAAGTTATTCACAAAATTTTAAGCTAAAACACAACAAACTTTGGTTTTTGCACAATTTTCCAACAACTTATGGGAGTGCGCCCCTTAAAATTCAAAACTTGCTAAAATAAGGACCACTCATATATATATATATATATATATATATATATATATATATATATATATATATATATATATATATATATATATATGATGTAAATATTATTAGAAAAATGGATAAGAATGTTTTATATTTAAACACGATGTTTTAAACAATTTTTATTCCACTTAACTTGTTTTTATTTGAATCTTTATCTTAAATTTATTAATGTACTATGGAAACATTATTATCTTAATAAAATTTGTTAAAGAATTGGAAAAAAAGTAAAAAAGTACTTACGAGCAATTTGTTCTTTATCTAGTTCTTCCTAAAAAAACACAAATAAAAAATCACTTAGTAAATATATAACAAGAAATAAAATACGTTGAAGACATACCGACATTCTGGCTTTAAGCTGGCGGTTACCTTATCCAAATCGTAACTGACAGAAATTTGAAATTCACATTTGAAAATTGCGTAGGAATCCTTATAAAACTGTTGATTCTCAAATAGAAGGCGGACAGTTACTTTACACTGATTTTTTAATGTTTACAAAACAGCTGTTGATTGTAAGAGTTTTCACAGGCGCGGATTATACATTTGAATTGGAATATAATTTTTTTTGGTTGTTTCCGTTAAGAAGGTATAATTAGTGTAATTTTTTGATCATAAAAGATAAATAAAATTAGAAGAGATGAATTGATTGAATTGGAGTGATTTCTCGACTCTTTTACGATATCACGAGATATCTTTCGGGATCTTTACTACTTACTTTAGTGGATGGAATTCAGTGTTAGAATCTAGAAGAGTAACGATTCCTGAAGATATCTCACGCCTCATACATAGAAAATTACTCCAAGTTAATATGGTCTAATCATAAAAACTATATTTTTTTTTTCTAACCATGGCCGTGAAAACTTCCGTTTTCTAATCCATCCCATCCTCAATCGAACATATTGACAGACGTATAATGATCAAATAACCATGAATATCATGACTAGATTTACAAATTTTTTATAACCTCTCTTATGGTGTTCTGCCACTTTAATCAATTGTCTGTGGCCCTTACCGAGTGTTCCACGTGGGAATGTAAAAGGCTCACCACGGTATCTATCTAGCGCATGGGAGATCTCCCTCTCCTTCTCCTACCCTCAGGCTTTCCCTGGTTAATCAATTTTTTCAGGTGCTCCCTTCTAGTCAAATGGCCAAAAAAACTGCAATATTCCAACAAGCACTGTAGTTAGTCGTTGTTGGGTGGGCTTAATTTCGTTCAGAATGGACACGTTAGTTCGATGTTCAGTCAAGGAGAGATTCAACATTTTCCGCCAGCAGAACATTTCAAACGCGTCTATTCAATTTCGGTCTGCTGTTCGAACTGTCCAACTTTCAGACGCATATTTAAATACAGAGAACACCAAGGTTTGGACGAGACTGATTTTCATGTTTCTCGTGATATCTTTACTCTTCCAAATTTTCGATAACTTTGTCATTGCTGTTCTCCCTAATTGTATTCTTCTGCGAATGTCATTTTCATTGTGCAAACGCTCCCAAGTCGGTATTCCTATGCACTACATCAAAATCAGAGACATGTTCGACATTTGGTTGGTTGTCATTTGCCCTGTCGATTATCGTCACTTTAGTTTTACTTGCATTGATCTCGAGTCCATATTCTTTAATCTGTCAATCACCGACACCAGCTTATTCTCATTTTCAGCAATTGGGGAGAGTAGCATCAGCAAAACGGAGGTTATTTATACTAACGCCACCCAGCTTCACGCTACCAGACGATTTCTCCAAAACACGCCTCATTATGTGTTCACTGTAGATATTGAAAAGTTGAGGCGACAGCACAAATCCCTGCCTAACTCCTCGCCTGATTTTACAAGTAGACGACAGCAGCCCCTCGATTTTAACTGCGGCATCATCTTATAACTGTATGATTCTAATGATGTGACTAGGAATCCTATCTCAAGCATTATCGGCCAAAGCAATTGCCAACGCACATTATCGAAAGCGTTACGATAATCCACTAAGCACAGAAACAGGATTGTATAATATTCTCTCGCCGTTTCAATCAGTTGTCTCACGTTTAGAAGTTGATTCCTAGTACCTTTATTCTTAACAAAACCGGCTTATTCATCAGCTGGTTTCTAATAAAAGGAAAAAGTTTGCATTATATAGAGCACATTACGAGTATTTGCTGGAGTCGGTAATCTTGGCCAACAGACACAAGTTGTCGCAGTTATTGGTTGGACCTTTTTTCTATAGAAGCACTATTAAGGATGTCATCCGCTCGGTTGGCCATATTACTGTTTCCCAGATTAGTTTCACACCACCATTTAGCACCTCTGGTATTATGGAATTACAACCTGGCGCCTTACTGCATGTCAATCTACGAATCGCCAACAGTACTTCGTCGACCAGGCTTTTGTAGCGTTGAATTCCACTTGGTTACTGTCACCCAAGATAAAATTTCTTCCAGGTCTTTGTTAAGTTGAATGACTTCCTGCTGTCTGCGGATATTCGTCTGAGTAGCAGATGTCCGAGCGTTCAAAGTGAATGAAGAGATAAGCGTACTGTCATCTGCAAAGCTGTAGATTGGATTCTCGGTCTTTTCCAGCAGATCGTTAATGTAAATGAGAAAAAGAGTAGGAGACAGTATGGAGCCTTGAGGTACACCGACGTTGATAGTGAAGGTGTTAGAAAGAAATCCGTCGACTGGCACTCGTAAAGAACGCTCTCTGAGGAAACATGAGAGCCACAAACAGAACTTTTCAGACATACCATAAGAGCGTAGCTTAGCCAACAGCCCATCGTGCCAAACACGGTCGAATGCCTTGGATATGTCAAGAGCAACCGCTCGAGATTCTCCAAAGTGTTCAATTGCGTTGTTCCAAACGTGTGTTACATAAGTCAGAAGATCTCCTGTTGATCTATTTTTACGAAAGCCATATTGATGATCGCTAATAATGTTGAATCCTTCAAGATATTTTAGAAGATGCTGATTGATAGCCTTTTCCATGACTTTCGATATTATTGAAAGCAGTGCGATTGGTCGATAGTTATTTGGCAAGGTCTTCTTGCTTTTAATTAATAAGCTTTCCAATTTTTTTTCTACTTTTTAAGCCGAGTACTCATTTATTATAAACTAATTGCATGGGCTTAGGGCTTAGCCCAAATGGACTACTCGATTGGTCATTGATTCCCTAGTCCGTATGTTATTTTACCATAATTAAAAGTATAGAAAGGGTGAGAATATTTTGACAATTGTATCAAAATATCATTTTAATTGTATGGCAAGTTATTCAATTTTTGTGATTGTTTTCCTTATGATACAATGCGATTGGCAGACCAGTGACTTAGTGTTAGGTAATTAGCGACCTACCCTTATAAACCACTTTCTTCTTGAAGCAAATTATTAGTGACATTACACATTCACGCTTTTATTCCACAGCATATGAATCATTTTTCCTGATGTTGGTTAGCGAAACGCGAGTTATAAATGGTCAACTGGTAATTGGCGAGGAAGGGGGGGGGGGGGGGGGGGGGGGGGGGGGGGGGGATGATCCTGAGTGCCTCATAATTTGACAAGCTTTCTATCGCTCTTTATATATACGAGTATTTTTCACTTTATTTTCGAATTAAGAAAACAAGTAAATATATTACTTTAATATCCTGTAAGACTAAAATATATCTGTAGCTTTACACACAACGATACATATCTTGTCAGAGACCCTATAGCAGATATTTCTTTTCTGATCTTGTATACCCCTGAAAAGTAATGAACATAGCAAGTCTGTAGACAATGTTATTCCTTCCCGTTTTACATGGTAGCTAGATTTACCCCTCTGTGTGACTTACTGGAGGCGACCATAATAGTGGATAAGATGAAAATAATAAATAAAAAAAACTTATAACGTGACGGTCGCCTCTCTCGGAAAGGCAATGGCGAACCACCCGCAATCTCATGCTTAATAAAGCCCTCTTACTTTGGCCGTTCGGAATCTGCATTAAACTGTAGGTCTCCTTTGTCCATGGAACACTTATACCGTCTGAAATGAAGTTGAGTCATAATGTTCGATCCGTAAATGGACCGAAAAAATACTGAGTAAAGTTGTACTTCAATTTGAGGTTATGCATATCGAAGCCGCTACTGCAACTTACAAAAAATTCTAAAGAACATGTTTTATCCATAACAATAGTGTTCAGATGAGTCTTATAGAGAGTTAAGAAGTGGTGGAAGACGAGAGTCGTTCGGAAATGCCTTCAGTCGCAAAAACAGACAGCAACGTGGACAGAGTGCAGTCAAATCGTCAAGTATTATTTGAAAAAATGAGTAGTTAAATTTGAATCGGTTTTATAATCCATCAGATTTTAACCTATGACTTTGACATTGCAAAAGTATGCATCGAAATGGTTTTAAAGAAATTCAAGGCAGACCGAAAAGCTAATCAGAGGAATATATACTTTGTCAACACTACATTGAGATGAGGCCAAAATTTTTCGGGCTGATTATCATAGATGATGAGTTTTCAAATACGACCACGAGATAAAACTCCAAAATTGGTACGAGTAGTAACGAATCGAAACTCAAACCGATTATTGTTTGATTTTTTGTCAGTCCGAGGATTCCTTACCAGGAATTTGCGTCTCTAGCATAAATTACCACACAATTTTTTTTTCGAAAAGTCATGAAAGGCTCAAAAAGAAAGTACTACGTTTGCGACCAATCCTTGCACGCGCCTAGAAGCTGTATCATTGCATCGTGATAGGTACATGGTCCGATATTTTGACACACTCTTTATAAAAGTAGTAGAGTAAAGAGGAATTTTTCTCTTCAAAATAATTATTATTTCTTACAACACATCCTACATTTGATAACAGTTTTAGTCTCCTTATTCTTTCTTCTTCTTTATAAGCCACTGCCTCTTCAAGTTTCTTCCAATTGTCTCTATCCTGTGCAAGATGGAGTCATCTACTGCCTGCTACCAACCTGATATCATCAGTCCATTTTTCATTGGTCTTCTGGCACTTCGTCTACTCCCCCCAGGTCTCCATTTAAGTAATTTTTTTGTCCATATACCATTTTTCGTTCTAGCTACATGCCCCACCCATTACCACTTTAATTTTGCCACTCTTTCACTGATATCTGTATTTCTTGTTGTTCCTCTGATATCTTCGCTTTTACTGTATTCTCGTAAACTAACACCTAATATCTATCTTTCCATGACCAGTTGAGTACGTTGGAGTCGGCAAAGACTATTTCTTGTAAGAGTCATGGTTTCCAGCCCATAGGTACTTACTGAAAGTATACAGCTCTCGTACACCTTTCTTTTTAAGGTCATGGGGATATGTCTGTTTCTTAGAATGAATCCCAGTTTTTAAAATGCAGTCCATATGAGACCAATTCGACTTGGTATTTCTGCCGTTTGATTGTCTTATTTTGTGGTCTTACGAGTTTTGTTTTCTTGATGTTCATCTTCAGTCCAACTCTCTGTAAAGCTTGATTAAGTTGTTTTATTACTATTTTAAGTTCTTCTAGATCTTTGCTGATCAGCACTACATCATCTGCGAATAGCAAGTGATGTAAATATATGCCATCGATTTTAATTTCCTTCTCTTCCCACTCAAGACTTTTAAATACGTCCTCCAAGGCCAGGGTAAACATTTTGAGTGAAATTGTATCGCCCTGCCTAACACCTGCCTATTATTCTACGTAACTCATTTATAGTAAAATAAGAATATTTAAAGATAAAAATGTGTCTTTTTTTATATCCTAACCTGTGGAAATTTTTTGAAAAAAATGTTTTGTTCTTGTTTTGTTTGTTTGTTTCTGTTGGGCAGGGCACATCGACAGCTAAGATCATTTAGCGCCCACTAGAGTTAGTTTGGTATAAATAGATTAGACTATGAAGTTGAATTCTTGGTAATTGGTTATGTTTTCTTTAAGTGGGACAAAAGATTTTATGAGGATGGTGATGTTGGATGGGATGTCGTGGGTGTCTCTCAAGTTTTGATGTTGAATGGATTCGATTAGATGTAACACTGATAAGGGGGAGTCACATTTAGGACAGAGTGGAGGGGGTTCTCTCTTTAATAGATGTACATGCGTGGAGTAGGTGTGTCCCAATGCCAGTCTTCTCATTATTACATTATGTCTTCGGTTCAATTCTGTGGAGTTAAGGGGAGGAAATACATTGGTTTTGATGGACCATAATTTGTTGTTGGGATCTTCCAAGTCCCATTTGAAAAAAAAATGTAAAATTTCTGGAAACTATTTTATCGTTACTTTAAAGTCGCTCAAATGTATATATAACCTACAAAATTGGAAAAAACCGACAAAAAACTGTTTTTTTTTCATTATATTGTACAAGCCAACTAAGTAAACCGATGGGCTTAAAACTTTCAGAAAATATGCAATTTGTTATAGCAAAAAATTTTGGTTCAAAAATATTAAACCCAGTGAGCCCAATTGTATTTGTTATTTAAAATTTGAATTGCCCGCCATATTAAGCCGTTTGGTCCAAAATAGATCTCTTTTTCAAAATTTAGGTCTTGACGTAAGCTTTCCGATGGCATTACAAAAAATGTTTTTTGGAGTCACTTTAACCGTCGTTTTACGTTTGTTTATTAACCAAATAACAACAAATGCATTTTTTCGGTCATTTTGAAAAAAAAAATGAAAATCTTTTTATTACATCTGGCAGAGAATCGCGAGACCTTTATTTTTTAAAAAAAATATTTTAATTAACAATTTAAATTTTTCAAAATGTCAATTGTTGTTATTTGATTAATAAATAATGGAAAATTTCTTCGACATCGACTTTGTAGGTGTGATGTCAAAACAAACAGATAAATAATCTACAAATTTGTATATGTTGAACAATGGCTGTTGTCAATTTTTGAACAAAAAATAGTCAATGTGCAATGTGCTGACTCTATTTGTGTATGTAAAAATGTTTTTGATAGGCGACTACACCTCAAACATGACCTAAAAGTCAATATGATCAATTACCGTCTTTTTACTTTCCATGCTAAAGGAGAGTATTGTATTCGTGAAAAAATCACACTTCGAAATTTTTGCTTTTCTCTTGACGTTTTAGGGATCCTAGATCACAAAAAACGTGGTCACTTATTTCTGTCGATCTATTGGCACGATAACTCTCGAATGAAAGGAGATATCAATTTCAAACTTGGTACATAGGTCACATCTAATAAGGAGATGAAGATTATAGTTTTTGAACGATATCGCTTCAGGCCAAGGAGATAAAAGGGGTAAGGGTTGATAATTTTAAAAGATTTTAATAGTAATAAGGAAGTTTTCTCTGTGTTTTTTTTTTGTTAAATGATAAACAAATTTTATGCATAAATATTTATAGTAAAACATGTGAGGAGTGAAAGTGGTGGGGGAGAAGATTAGAGAGAGTAGCTTCCTCTATATGCTTTCAAGCCTAACCCATGAAAGGACTGAGCGGGCGGGGGTAGGTTAATATTGTATAATTTCAATACCATTTTGAGACAGTTACAAATTTTTGGTGGACAAGTTCTAAGCATATTATTTTTAGAAAAATATGTAAGGGGTTTAAAAGTTTTTGGTTGCAACAACGAACAAATTTTAGGCATAATTATTTATTTACTATATATGATTATGTAACTAATCAGAGGTAAAGAAGGGCGTTCGAAGGGTGATTTTCTGTTTATTGTGCTGTAGGTATTATTCAAAGCCCTTTGATTCAGAGCAAGGAAATATTACATTATTTTTTTGCTATTTGCAATACTAAGAGGGGTAGACCGTGAAAGGGGTGGGAATCACTAAATATTGTATGGTTTCAATATTATTATAAGAGTTTGCATGATTTTAAAAATTTTAGAAATACACAGAGTTAAATTGGCCAAAATTTACTTATCTTTGGCACAATAGGTAAATTATTGCCCCTTGCAATTTTTGCTTTTTTACGTTTTAGTGTTCTTAAATCGCGTAAAATATATATACCCATTTCCATCGGTCTATCTATCCGACTGTCAGGTTGTCGGTCTATTACTTGAACGAAATGATATATATTTGAAATAGTGATGAAACCTATTGTGCTAGGGTGAAAGTGGTGAGTGTCGAATGATTTTATTCATATCATGGAAATTTACTTTTTATTTACTGAAGAAAGTAAAATTCAGTACTTATTTTAGAACTACATGTTTGCGATATATAATAAAAGGCTGTGTCAATTTCCACTGGTTTATTCAAATTGCGATGACGCGTTTCGCTGTCAATGCAGCTTCTTCAGATCTACATTTTACACTGTCAAGTTAGGTTTAAAGTTCACAATTTTATATAATTTCTTAATTATAATATTACACCTAATTAAATTACATTGATAGAATTGGAAAACCCACACAGATTTAGAATTAGGAGAATAAATTCAATAATGGTGAATTGCTTAAATCTACCTGGTCGTTGAGTAAAGTACCTGTAGTCCTTAATTGATTTATTTATATTGTCTCTAAAAGTTTTAGTTTTAAACCTTTTTGTTGAGTGTGTAAAATTTTGAAATTCTTGTTAAATGTGTGTTTTTCGTGTTCTGTAATTCTTTGTATAAATGTACGTCCAGTTTGCCCTATGACTATAATCATAGTTTTATACATAGACTAACTAATATCCCCTTATCAGAGGAAAATTTTACTAAAAAATTAAACTACATAAAACAAGTAGCCGTTAACAACGGTTATTCGGTTACTTTAATCAATAATATCATTAGGAAAAAACTTAGTAACAAGGCAATCTCAGCAATATACCCACACTTTAAGGACAGAAATACCACATTTAAATGCTTAACCTATTTCGACAAACCAACGGAAAAACTGGGGAAATTTTTAAATCAACCAAAAATTAACATAGCTTACAAGACTAACAATACTATAGGGAAATATCTTAAAAACTACAAACCACAAATCAATAAAGACAATAAATCAGGTGTTTATCAATTAACATGTGGGTCATGTCCTAAAACATACATAGGACAAACTGGACGTACATTTATACAAAGAATTACAGAACATGAAAAAAGTTCCATCCATAGAAAATCTAATTCAACATATGCTAATTATCTTTTAACAGAAAATCACACATTTAACAAGAATTTCAAAATTTTACACACCCAACAAAAAGGTTTAAAACTAAACCTTTTAGAGACAATGCAAATAACTCGATTAAGGACTACAGGTAAGCAATTTACCATTATTGAATTTATTCTCCTAATTCCAAACCTGTGTGGGTTTTTCAATACTATCAATGTAATTTAATTAGATGTAATATTATAATTAAGAAATTATATCAAATTGTGAACTTTAAACCTAACTTGACAGTGTAAAATGTAGATCTGAAGAAGCTGCATCGACAGCGAAACGCGTCATCGCAATTTGAATAAACCAGTGGAAATTGACTAAAAACAATCTTTTATTATATATTTATAATGAATTTCCATCAAGTAGAAGCTACAACCATCCAAAATACATGTTTGCGTGGAAAATACTGGGTAAATCACTTTACTGTTTTTTTTTTTAAATTATCTTTCTAAAAAGATCAAAATCATCATGTTAAACTTTTAAAAATCAATTTCTATTAGCTACTTAGTAAGATCCTGTCCCTTTTAAAATTCCATTAATACAATATTTGATGTTCAGCTTTAAATTTTTTGGCTGTAAAATTAAAAATGCTCTTATTATTCTCATCATCTAATTTTTAAAACAATAGTGTATGCCAATACTGATTTATTTATCAATTAAACGGACTGTTTACATCTGTCAATTAAACAGTCAATTTTTAAAATTAACTGTCCTGCCGACAGTTCATTAAATTCGTGAGAAAGTAAAATAAAAATGTTTAGTTTCACGGCGCTCGGTGCAATTAGTGCGTTTGCCAATTCGGAAAAGTGAGAAAAATTAAAATATATCTTTGATGTTTATGTGTTCAAACATATGTGCATTTGTAATTATTGCCAATTTTTGACTTCGCAGTTGAAATATTACTCAAGTATCAAGAGCGTACATTAAAGTTTTGTTTGGTGAACTATAAAAATTAAAATTGAATCGATCATTCGAGGACATGACTTGACGGAGTCTATAACAGACAAATACTATACGTCATAAAATAAAACTACCCCCTAAGCTTCTTTACATCTTAAATTAATATTGTACTCTTTTAAATCTTGTTAGAGAAATATACTGTCCTTCTCCTCTATCCGTCGTCTAACGTAAGGACGAGGTGATATCATGGGATTTTTGTCACTGTTTTAGACCATATTTTTTTCTGTCTTGAGCCTGATATGATGCTTCTGTGAATGTGAGGCCAGTTGCTGTTTTTAGCCCGACCATCATGTCGGAGATTGTCCTCTCAGTGTTTTGCGTTTGGCATTATCCTCCACGAACAACCGCTCTATTGTATCTTTCCCTCTTCCTATGTATATGGCCAAAATATCTGAGTATATTTCTGTTGATAATAATGGTAAGTCTCGTTTTGATTCTGAGCTCATCTGATATGGAGGTGTTTATATGGTGCGGTGTCCAGGGTATCCGCAGCATCTTTCTGTATACCCAGATCTTAAATGCGCTGATTCGTATCTGATAATTTTTTGTGATAGCCTAGGGCCCTCTGAGTATGTAGCAATTGAAAATATTAATGTTTTGATGAGTCGTAATTTGGTATTCTTCGTTATGTCACTGTCTCTCTATATTTTTGCGATCGTTGTTCTGGTCATAGCCAGACGTCTGCATTTTTCATTCTCATATCCACCGCTGTTTGTTATTACTAAACCAAGGAAGTTGAGGTGACTTACCGTTTTATACCCTACAATATTTGTCACATAAGGCGGATTGTCTCGGGCTCTGTCAATTATCACCACTGCCGTCTTGGTTTTATTTAGGTGTTGCTGGCTATATTAAGTATATCTATGATGTACTGGAGTTCTTCCCTTGTGGCCGCAAACACCACAGTATTATGCCGCCCTGTCCGTCGTCAAACTGAAAGATCTCATGATATGTTTACTGTATATAGATAATTCGGTGCATCCCTGATGAACTCCTGCCTTGAGCTTGAAGTGTTTCGACAAAGTATTATTCACCCCGGCTGTATTATAGTCATACAGATTTCGAAGACGCCGGATTAGGTAATAGAGTATACCTATCTATGCTAGAATTTCCCATATAGCGCTCAACTTTACAGTGTCAAATGCCTTCGAGTAATCTACAAAACAAAGGTACTTCTCTAGATTTGATTCTCTGGATGTATATTAAAACTTGTTTTGGAAATTATTCTTTAACACTAATTTGATATTTTCTTGTAAAAATTAACCTATTTTAAAACGAAACAGATTTGTGTTATTTCATCCTATTTGTTCCTTAGATATTAGTTAATATTTCGTCGTTATTTATTTATCTTTTTCCCTTTATAAAAGGGAATAATCTCCTTTAACAAAAACATTAACTTCGTTTTTGGATTTTTAGTAATTTTCTATATTATAATTACCTTTTAACTAATGAAAATCAACGTTATACAGTATATCCCTACTACGTCGATTCCTTTTCAAATTGCTCCATGCGATATACACTAGATTCTAGGTGTGGTCTAAAATATAATATTTACATCCGTGATTTTTAAAACTTCTTGACCGCGTCTTTAGTATTTTTTTTATTATTTATATTGCTCCTTTCTATCTCTGCTTTTTGCACCTTTTGTCTTCTTTGGTAACTTATTACTAGTTAATTGCTGTATTCCTTACTTTCGTTACATGTCATTATCTTGTTCCATATTCTGATCTTTATTTGCCATACACGGCTCATGATGGACTTGTTTTAATTGCAATATAAATTCTTCCTTCTTTGTTTTTGTCTTGCTGTTTTTCAATTTTGTTTCAAAGTATTTTATATACTTTGTATACTTTTTTCTCTTCCTCTTTTTTTCTTCTATACATCTTCTCTCTTACATTCTTGTGCTCTTTCTATGAGTTACAATAAGGTATCTTTTTTTTTCCCTTACTTTGGTGCAAAATGATATTTTTTCTCCATTATTGTTTCTTGTGTTCACTTCTGTAAGTTAAAGTAGTATCGACTGTATAGATACACATTCCATTCCACATAAAACTATTTGCTGTTAATTACTTTCAGTTTCCATCAATTTCTGTAAATATTTCTTTAACCTCTCCAGTGATAGGACTGTAAGATCCGATGAGATGAACATTTTTTTTTATTCCATTGACATAAGTTTTATTGTTAGCCATCTTTATTCCCTATAACATACTTTAAAGAGTTTCTCATCATTTATTATTTATTTTTATGGCTGATTGTAATTCAAATTTCTTTTTAAAAGAACTCATAGCAACAATTTGTTCATTTTCGCTGATGGTATTTATTACTAGGCGTGGACAAAATTACGGCAAAATGCTGTTGATCTGCCCTAATGACTATTTGAAAGTAATTTAACGTATCTGTGCAACCTCGATTCGTTAAACCCGCTAGAAGAGACTGTCGTTAGGATATATCGTCATTACTTTGCCACGGTTTTGTCCATTACTACGCGTAGCGATTTGAAGAAATTATATATCATTAAGTAACACTACCGAATTACAGTTGATACATCAGTAATTTATATAATATTCATTTATGCAGCTTTCAATTCTAGAATAAAAAGGTATATTCATTCGTAACCTTCAAAAACAAAATTCATAAAGAAAAAATTTTTAAATACCGCTCTGTCCTTACCTATTAACAATGCGTGCAATTTACCAGATATCGTCCGGAATCAGCTAGCACCCGGTAAATTTTATACCCGCTTTCGTTCCTGGATCAGTGCCAAGAATACTTTTGATTGGATTAAACGTCTCTGTGAGTTAATTTAAATTTTAAACCACTGTAAAGTCGACTTGATAATGTAGCGTGAACTGGACTTTTCTGTTTTGTATTTCTGTCTCGCTCTAAATAGCATCAGCTTAGTTATATCGAGCATGAATAGTTATGCCTGGAAGATTATACTCTTTCGTCTAGATTTTGGATTATTTTCTTAGCTGTTGGTTAACTAGAAAATAATTTGGATTTTGTGATATTATCTTGACAGTTTATTTAGTTTTTCAGGTAATAGAAGATTGAAGTAATGTGTACTATTAACAAATGTTGCTTTTGGCTAGATGGGTTAGTAACAAAATTTGAAATTATTGCCAAGAGTCAAATTACACCTTGTTGATAATAAAATGCAGTAGAATTTACAACATACTTACGACTGCTAAATATATTTTTGTTTATATCGTTTGAATATCCTACCGTTGTGATTTAGAATAAACAGTTATTTTTATTATTCCGTATGGAACACTTATAAGATCACTTCGGTGTCCGTCTATCTGTCTGTCCGTTTTTCTGCCTGTTATACCCGATTTTCTCCGAAACTGGTTGATATAGAGACTTGAATTTGGGCAATAATATAGTTCAAAAATATATATAACATAATACTTGCCCACAATTCTCTTTGTATTATTTCTAAAAAAGTGCGAAATATCGCTGTCCCCCCACCTTATCTCGAAAAGTACTCATCAAAAAATTTTGAAAAAATTCTGGAATATTCTCTACAGGGTGTAGATTGAACGAAAATTATCACGAGTGTACCTTTAATAACACAAGCACACAAAAAAAAGTCCAGACCCATAGAACCAGCCCCCCTACCTCTATGTATTTTGATTCGCTGAAACCGAATATGAAAATAAAAAAAAATATTTTAACGACTCAATTTTCTACTATTACCTTCTTTTAACCCCATTTTGGGGTTGAAATTTTCACTTTTCCTTAAAATTTGAAGTATCCCACTATCCCCATGTATTTTTATGCGGTGAAATCGAATATGACAATAAAAAAATATTTTCACGAGCTAATTTCCCGCTATCACTCCATTTTAAACCCATTTTGGTGTTAAAATTTCACTTTTACTTCAAATTTGAAGTATCCCACCACCCCTATGCATCTTGATGCGCTGAAACCGAATACGACAATAAAAAAATTTTCGACGACCCAATTTCCCACTATTACCCCATTTTAACCCTATTTTGTGGTTGAAATTTCACTTTTCCTTAAGATTTGAAGTATCCCACTACTCCTATGTATTTTGATGCGCAGAAACCGAAGATGATATTAAAACAATGTCAATATGTTATATGACGAGACAATTTCCCACTATCGCCCCCTTTTAAGCCTATTTTGGGGTTGAAATTTTACTTTTCTTTAAAATTTCCTTCTGTATTTTGATGCGCTAAAATCGAATATGATAATAAAAAAACTTTTTTAGTAAGCCTGTTTCCCGGTATCATTTATTTTTAACCGGGGTTGAAACCGCAGATACTTTTCATAATGTTATTTATTTGCGTAGATGATAAGAATATCCCAACTCGTATTAGGTGAAGTTAAGAAACCTCTAATATCCATTGAAGTAACCGCTAAATAGGCAACTTTTTTTGTGTTTCAAAGGTTTTACACAATAACCAATTGTTTGTTATTGCAAATCATCCATTTTAATGTCGAATAAAAAACCTTCTATTTTCAAAAAACTGTTGAAAATGTGCATTTCAGTTTTCTTTTTTTCCAATCTAGCACTGAGTTGTTTTTTCGGTATCTATTTTTGCCACTAGGACTCCTTCACGTGGTAAAGGCGGACAACGGATTCATTCAGGCTAAGTTTCTAGGTAAAAAATATGCCTTCATAGCAAAAGTAGACAGAAAGTTTACGATGCTGGGATGGGATACCCTACTATCGGCGGCTGGTCAGGGAGAACAAGCGGGTCCGCAGGCGTCATCATCATGCAACCGCAGCTCTGGAGTAGTAGGCGACTTGGCTACTCTAGAGTGCAGTGCGTCAAGAAGAAGTCCAGTTGTATTAAATAGACTTTAGACTTATTGACTTACGATATGACTTAAATTTTCAAGTATCTCCTCAAGGTATTTCAAGGAAGGATGTAATGAGTTCGTCTGGAGAAAATTGTATGGAAATTGCAGATTGTCCCACTCATTCTTATATGTTAACAAAGATAATGCCATGTTCTGCTACGTATGTGGTAAGTTTCCAAGCAAAAATAGCCGTAACCTTTTTTTTCCGTATATGTGAAACAATACGAATCTTGTTTTAAATTGCAGGTTATAAGTGGCGAAAAAACATGGGTACCAAGTGGTATCTGTAATGCATGCACAGTAATGCTAGAGCATTGGTATACATCAGATCAAAAGAAGAAGATAAAAATTCAACATTCTGCTGTATAGATCGAGCCTCAAACCGAAGCTGAATGCTATATTTGCATGACTCAATTTAGAGATATATACTCATAAAAATATAATATATGCAAGTGCTTTATCTTTTATACTTCCAATTTTTAATGATTTTTTAGGCAATGATGATCAAATGGATGTCAGTGTGGAACGAGAATACAAAGAAAATCAAATGGATATTGAGGAGGATTTGAGTAGTATTGAATCTAATTCAGGTTGTGACAGCGAGGAAGAGTGGGATCGACACAAGAAATTTAATTAGCCAGGAGAAATTGAATGATCTTGTGAGAGACTTGGGCTTAGCAAAAGATGCTTCTGAATGTCTCGCGTTAAGTCTTAGAAGGGAGGGATTGTTGGCTAAAAGGTACTTCTGAAAGTACTTTTCGAAACGGGAGCAGGAATACCAGCACTTTTTTAAGAAAGGAAATTCTCTCATCTACTGTACAGATATTCAAAGCGTAATTAACAGTTTCGAACCAGACGTGTACAGAAGTGATGAATGGAGGCTATTTATCGATTCATCTAAACGCAGTCTTAAAGCTGTACTGTTACATATTACAAATGAATTGGCAACAATACCAATAGCTTATTCTGTAACTATGGCAGAAGACTGACTCAATGTAGCTTCTGATAGAGAAAATAAAGTACTCAGATCACTGGCAAGTTTGTGGGAATCTAAAAATAATAACTAATCTTTTAAGACAACAAAGTGGTTTCACAAAGTTTCCGTGCTTTTTATGTATCTGGGATAGTCGAGATCGCAATAACCACTACAAAAAAAAGATTGGCAAATAAGAGACTCCTTCGTTCTTGGATTAAACAATGTTCTTAATGCTCCTTTAGTACCGCCTGATAAAGTTCTTCTCCCTCCATTACATATAAAACTTGGCCTGATGAAGCAATTTGTTAAAGCATTATATAAGAAAGGTGATACCTTTAACTACATCACACAAAAGTTTCCGAATATATCAGAAGCTAAGCATAAAGAAGGAGTTTTCGATGGCCCGCAAATTCGAAAACTTCTTCTTGACAATGAATTTCTAACACCAATGAATAATGATAAAAGAAATGCTTGGCTTAGTTTCAAAAGTGTAGTAGAGAATTTCTTAGGTAATAACAAAAGTCCCAATTATAAAAAATGAAATTAAAAAACTTCTAAAAAATTATGATGCCTGATGAATTTAAAACTGTACTTTTTAAAAGCACATTTGGACTATTTCCTGGATAACTTAGGAGACTTTAGTGAAGAGTAATGTGAAAGCTTTCACTAGGATATAATGGAGATGGAACGGCGCTATCAAGGTAGATGAAATGCAAGCATATTAGGTGACTATTGCTGGAATTTAAAGAGAGATTTACCTAAAAATCCAAGAGCTTCCTAAAGATCACATCTAAGAAGTTCCTTTAGATGCAGAAGAGTTCGATATCACATAAAAAGAAAATTTAAATTAATCGGCAAAAAAGGTACAAATCAATTAGTACCCACAGGATATAATCTCTATATATTTTTGTCGAATTTCAATTCAGCGCATCAAAACACATAAAGATAGATATTTTTATTTAGCCAAGGTGTATTACCTCATCTGGCCCAGATAGCAGGATATTAAAATTTAATTTACACCCAAAAAGTGAAATTTCAACCCTAAAATGAGGTGATAGTGGGAAATGGGCTGGTTAAAATATTTCTTATTGTCATATTCGTTTTCAGCGTATCAAAATACATAGGGGTAGCAGGATACTTCAAATTTTAAAGGAAAGTGAAATTTCAGCCCCAAAATGGGGTGATAGTGGAAAATTGGCTAGCTAAAATATTTTTTTATTGTCATATTCGATTTCAGCGCATCAAAATACATAAAGGTAGTGGAATACTTCAAATTTTAAGGAAAAAAAAATTTCAACCCCAAAATGGGATTAAAATGGGGTAATAGTTGAAAATTGTTAAAGTATTTTTTTATTGTCATATTCGGTTTCAGCACATCAAAATACATATAGTGCGATACTAGGGTGATAGTGGGAGATTGGAGCTTTAAAATATTTTTTTTTATTGTCGTGTTCGGTTTCAGCGCATCAAAATACATAGGGGTAGTGGGATACTCTAAATTTTAAGAAAAAGTGAAATTTTTACCGCAAAACGGGGTTAAAATGGGGTGATTGTGGGAAATTGGCACATCAAAATATTTTTTTATTGTCATATTCGGTTCCAGCGCATCAAAACATATAGGGGTAGGAGGATTGGTTCTTTGGGTCTGGCCTTTTTTTTGTGTGCCTGTGTAATTTATCTGGTATATATAAAAAAAAAAAATTTTAAGGTCATCAGTTTTCACTAAAGATCGGAAAAAAAAGTTTGTTGAAAACTCATTTGGAATGGGTTTTATAATTCCGTAACGAAAATTTTTATTTTAAAAGCAGTCAAGGTACAGAACACTAATTGCGCAAGTCCAACTTGCACTTGACCAGTTATTTAGTAATATAATCTGTCTGCGGAATAAAATTTTTTTAAAGTTTTTTCTTACTGAAGTGTTAATATTCGGAATAGTAGTCCTGAACGTAATGTAAAACGATATCGTAAGTTATACACCACGTCACATTTAGCAGATTCAGATGGCACAGTGTTTGACTGAAAATAGGTGAAAACTATAGATTATATGGAACAGTACTATGTATTATCTAAAGTTTTAATTATTCTATTAAAATTAAAATAAAATACAAAAAAATGATATCGCTGTTTTTTTGAAAAAAGCTTCGTTTCGTTGGTTTCCATTTATGAACTTTGCATCATCATCTCTATGGATCATCCAACAATAGTCCGCTATCATACTATGTCCCAACCGCCTTGATATCTCCTTTCCATCTCTTTTATATTTTGATGGAACCGTTCGCCTTTTTCCTTACTGTACCCTCCTAGATTTTTTGGAAAATGATAGATGTGCGAATTCAAAAAGTAAACTTTCAGACTCATATTACGCCCTAAGTTTTTATAGTTGTTTAACATTTCTTGGAGAATATCTTTATAATTCGGATCTTTTTTGTTGCCTAAAAATTTGGAAACAATATTTTTTTCTGACTTTGTCATGACCTTCTCAAAGTCTGCATCCTTGATTAGTTTCCTGATGTTAGGTCCTGTGAATATACCCTCCTTTAACTTTACATTAGATAAACTAGGAAAACATGAACAGCGATACTTGAAAGTATTTCCATCTTTGGTAAACTGTTCGATCAAACCAAGTTTGATGTGAAGTGGCGAAAGCAACACTTTCTCGGAATCTATCAAGTTCAGATTAATGACATTCTTTACTCCAAATTCCAGTTTTTTTCTAATGGCCCAATCTGATTTTTCCCAGTGTGAAATCACTCACAAATATAACATGAGAATTCCGTATAGCCTTGCTGGTAACCAAGAAGCGTGCATATGATTTTTAAGACACCACAACTTAGCCATTTGGGTTCTGTGTATTTTATTTTCTCCAAAACATTTTTTAAGTTAGCGTAAGTTTCTTTAAGAGAGACTGCGTGTGCTATAGGTATTGATGCAAATTGATTGCCAATGTGCAAGAGAATAGCTTTCAAGCTTATTTTTGAAGAAAATATAAAAGGCCGCCACTTTTGTGCGTTGTATGTGATATTTCACCAAATTTACTTACTAAACCGCCAATATCACAGCAAAAAACCAAATTTTCCTCTTTCCTGAAATACCGTACGAATTTTTCTTCTCTGCTTCGTTACCAATACAATTTTGTATGAGGCTTTCCTTTAGACGAGAAGGTTCCACTGCATATTTAGTTAATCCAAAATCGTTTACCAAGTGATTCAGTTCTTTCTGTTTTAAAGGTCGGTGCTCATTCATGGGGTTGAAAGTTTTACCAATACTTGAATGATCGCTTCTGACGTTTGTGATAAAGGCATATCGGTGCTCTCATTTTTAATAGGAACAGGTATAGGTAATTCAGGACAATATGGGATTAGCCTTATTATAGATGGAACATCGGGATATACAATTTTGACACGGTTTTTAGAATTATATCCGGTCACATTGCTCAAACAAAAGTAACAGTCATCAGTATGATTTTTTTGTTCCCGTCATAACATAGAAATATCAAATGACAATTATATTTTGATTTGCCATAGGTCCACTGTCTTAATATTTCAACACAAAACCACCATACTTTATGTGGAAGCTGCTGCTGACCTAATCTAATTTCGAAGTAAGCAAAATATGCATTTTTCACAAAGTCTGTTATATTTTACCTTTGTTGACTGTTGTAAATATAAACAAATGTAACAACATACATCTAGACTATTTTTGTAAGACTAGGAGGCCATAATTCTGGATAAGAAAAAACACAACCTTAATCTCACACGTGTACGCCTCTCACTCTTAATGGCGCGCGCAGATTGTTTGAAAAGTTCTACAGTAACTGCTTTGACTTAGAGAGAGATGGATATACGATATATGTAGTGAGGATATCATAAATCATAGAATAAACTATACTATCAAAGTAAACAAAACTGAAAAAAATATTTAATAATTTTAATAGGCTTATTTTAAAAACAATATCTTCATGTATACGTGAATAAAAAAATCATGACGTGATACGTTAAAACGGAACTTATATTTGAAATGAGCAAGTCAAAATCTATGTGAGAGTATTCGAAAACCTTTTTTATCAGAGACCTGTGTAATAATACTAAAAGCGTTACTAATAGAGGTGTTTTTTGAATTAACCATTATTATTTATAAAGGAAAACTCACAAAGCTAATGTGAAGGCTTGTTAAAAAAGTATTGAGCCTATTAGAGTTAAAATTGAGCTAACTGTTTTTTATATTTTGAAACAACTCTATTAAACCAAATTCTGTCATTTTATTCGATGACTTTCTTTCACTTTTTTGGCAACACCATAATCCTGTCACTGTAGAATTTCTGTTTATGTGACATGTGACAAGTGGTTTACACAGGCCTCTTTTCAAACTAACTTAACACTCTTCAGGGAGAGTTCTGCTCAACTCGCAACAAGTTGACAATTTACGAGGCGATCATCCGAGCGGGAATAATCTATTCCAGCCCAGAATGGTATCAAATATCACTTACCCGTAGATCCACCCTCCAGACCATACAAAACAAAGCCCTCCGCATCATCGCCAAAGCCCTATGGTTCGTCTGCAATACTCAGCTTCACAGAGACCTTCAGACACCCACAATCCGGGAATTCGTCAGCAGCGCTCAGCTCAAATTCCTGGACAAAGTCATTTACCACCCCCCCACAATCAGAACCGCCTACCATCCCCCTCGACTCCAAGCCCACCGCCGTCCGCCAAGACCGAGCGACCCCCCGCCACCGGATTAGTTTAATTTTAAGTTTTCTGCTCATGACATATCTTAAGTTGAAATATCTTAAGTTCTCTCAATGCATTTATATAAACTCCTTACCTGGGCTAAGTTAGTTAGGTCCCTGTCATGTATATATCTAAAGATTCACATTTCAAATCATGTTCTAACCAAATCATTCAAATAATTATAGCGTAGAAACTAGCTAGTAGTCAATAAAAGTAATTAGTAAGAGAATTTTGCAGAGACCGAAACAGACGGTAGTCTGTTCTTGGTTATACAGTAAATGCTTTAAAACTTCCCAACCAAGCTCTCTTAATTTTTGCCGAGTCAACGAAAATGGGTGTGGTCTGGCGTTCTCATGGTAGAAGACGACCCTTTCTGTTGCTTGTTTCAATCTTGTCAGTTGCTGATAGTAGAGTACAAAATCAATCCTTTGGCTAGATTGTAGCAGCTCATGAAGCACGATTGTTTTCCAAGTTCACAAATCACAGTCGTGTCATCGTGATCCACGTTTCATGACCGGTGACGAACCTCTTCAGAAATGGCTCGATTTCGTCACGTTTCTGTATAGATTCGCAGATGGAAATTCGATCAAGTAACACATATGACATTCCAATCAATGTTAAATAAATCGTTGAAAAAATCATTATAGTTGAAACAGGAGTAGTAACGATACGTGCTGTGGACTGTTAACTTCTGCTTCTGCTACGATGGGGATATTTCATCATTACTGAGTTCTATTTGAAATTGTAAGAATATATTAGAGGTCATCTGAATGACTATTCAGTGGTCCAATCTCGGGGAGAAAACATCCATGAAGAAGTCTCGTGTGTTTGACAAAGAGTCACTTCAATTCAACATGGTTCAATTCCAACAACCATGATTACTCAGTTTTTGAAAAATAACGTTTAAAAATGGTGTAACATTTAGTTCCCTTGACTTCTTGCTTCTCAACTTTTTTGGTATTTTATTACTTGATATTTTCATTAATATAAAGCCGAAATTATTAGTTGATAAATAGGTATTAACTAAATTGAAAATTCCGTAAATCGGTAGTATAACTTATTTGTTTCTTATCTAAATCATTATGCAAATAAATACCATAATTTTATTATATAGGTATAATGGTTATTATTAGATACTATTTTACGAGTGTGTTTTTCTACAAGCTACATGTCGTGAAAAGTTGAAGAAAAAAACAATATTTTTGCCGAAAATCGATTTTATTCTTCAACGTACTTTCCTTCAAGAGCGAGACAATTATTTCAGCGATCTTCCAACAACTCTCAAATAAGCCGCAATTTCCAATTCCGACTTTCTCATTTCAGCCAAATTTCCATCACTCGAGCCACCTTTTCAAATTTGTAAAGAGATAATAATCGCTGGGGCTAAGATCTGGTGAATACGGTGGTTGAGAAAGCAATTCATAGCCCAATTGGTCCAATTTCACCATCGATTTTATGGAGTTGTGAGCTGGTGCATTATCCTGGTGAAACAACACTTTTTCTTTGCTAAATGCGGCATTTTCTTCTTGATTTCATCATTCAAATGGTTTAATAAACCAACGTAATAGTCTCTGGTGATTGCTCGTCCCTTCTCAAAATAGTCGAGCAGTATTATTTCATGTTCATCCCAAAAAATACTTAGAGTCATTCAGAACACTACAGTGAATTTTTTCTGTATTTTTTTTGGAATGACTGCCTCATTTAGACGTCCAGAATGTGGTGCATCATCGGTGCTTGCACGACCGCATTTAAGTTCGCTAAACTATCGATATAAAGTCGCGTTCGACGGAGTAAATGTGCCATAACACTTCTGAAGCCATTCTGGCAATAGTAACGTCACTCAAAAAGCTGTAACTCGGAAACTATTAGACAAAATGCCATGAAAATTTTACACGAATCTTTTAAGAGTTGACACTAATTAAAAATCATATGGTTTTGTTGTTTGTGCTGTCATCTCTCGAAAAGTCTCCAGCTTTTTCACGCTATGTAACACGTAGGCTGAAAAGTTTTTGGGCTAGCTACTTAAAACACATTTTTTTTGCAAAATTCGAATTTATTTATCAATATAGTCTCCTTCAAGAGCGATACAATCAGTCCAATGCTTTTCTAACATTTCTTTACCTTCCTTGTAGAAGAATTTGTCTTTGTCTTCAAAATAGGTCTCAGTTTCGGCTATAACTTCTTCATGGAGCCAAATCTCGTTCCCGTGAGCATTTTTCTGAGGTCTGCGAAAAGAGAATAGTCGCTGGGGGTAAAAGGAATTCGAACTTTAATTAATACAATTTTGCCATCGTAACCATTGGCTTGTGACACGTCTTGATGAAATAATACTTTTTGCTTGTTCATTTGGGGTGGTTTCTTTGCGATTTCTGCCTTCAAATGCACCAATAACTTTACATAATATTCGCTATTGATAGTTTTTCTCTTCTTAGCATAGTCGATGAAAATGATTCCACGCACATCCCAAAATACAGAAGCCAAAACCCTCCCAGCTGACTGTTGTGTCTTTTGTCGCTTCGGACGGCTTTCACCGGTTACTGTTCACTCAGTTGACTGCCGATTTGATTCCGATGTGTAGTGGTGGATCCATGTTTCATCCATTGTCACATATCGCATGAAAAAAATCCTTTTTATTACTCTTGAACAGGCCCAAACAGCGCTCAGAATCATCAATACGTTGTTGTTTTTGATCCACTGTGAGCAAACGCGTTACCCATTTCGAACAGAGTTTTCTAAATTCCAAATATTCATGCAAAATATGACCAATACGTTCTTTTGATATATTTAGGGCGTCAGCTCTCTCACACAATTTTAATTTACGGTCATCCAAAACAATTTTGTGGATTTTTTTTTATGTTTTCCGGTGTAACCACCTCATTTGGGAGTACAGGGTGTTCAGCATCATTCATATCTGTATGGCCGCGTTTAAATTCAGCATACAAGTAAATGATGAGTGACTTTCCAGGGGCAAAGTCCCCGTAACACTTATCAAGCCATTGTTTTGTTTATACGGTATTTTTTCCCATCAAAAAACAGTGTTTAATCAACACACGAAATTCAATTTTTTTCATTGTTTTGAAAATATCAAAAGTAGCGTCACTAAAATCACTGTAACTTGTAAACTAATCATCGAAATGTCATGAAATTTTGACAGGTATCGTTTGAAAGTTGGTACTTCCTAAAAATCATATGGATTTTTTTGAAAAGGGCGACATCTATGTGTCAGACCAAAAACTTTTCAGCCTACGTGTTAAGTAAATTTGTAAATAATTGTTTGGCTGGCACATTCCTGTCGCAATTCTATTTTGATGAAATTTTTTACGAATTTGTTGGGTCTTGCAGTTTTTACGATTTTTTTTCTAGCGAGAAATACGCAAAAATAATTTCGAGCATCACACAGTAATAAAGTTTCTCACTAAAGAGAGAAATGAATTAAAGAATATCGTAAGGGTACGGCAATGACAGTACATCTTATTTTTACGTAAAATTATGATCTAAACAGGTTCAGGTAGTAGATGAGGCCGAAGATGACATCAGATTAGGAAGACCAGGGGAATTTGTTTTTGCATGAAATGAAATAACTCTAGAAGCACGAAACTAAGTGTGCTAGTGTAGACGGTCTCTCTCGCTCTCTCTCTTTATTTCTCTCTGTCAATCCTTTCATCCCAATAAGAGTATCAGTGATATTATGCGATTTCTGTCGCAACAGTCATTCTCCATTCATCTCGGTCCTGCGCTACCTGACTTGACTGGTGCATACCTATACCAAGAAGAGATCTTACTTGGTCAGATCATCTTGTGGGAGACCGTCCTCTTGATCTTCTACCTTCTATCGTCCCCGTTTTACAAGCTTTCCTCATAATATGACCAAAATATTTCGGATACTGTCTATTAATCCTATTTTAAAGCCGGTCATTTATACTAAGCTCTTCAAGAATAGATACATTAGTACTGTGTTCGGTATATGATACTCTGAGGATTCTTCGATATGCTCACATCTCAAACGCATCGATTCATTTTTTATCAGCTTGGGGGGCTATGGGGAATATAAGGCTCCATAGGAATCTTAACTTTATATTTTTTGTAACAGCTGGATCTTTCCAGACCTTACTGAGTTTGATCGATGAGTTTCTTGCCATAGCCAAACGTCTTACTTTCTCTTCACAGCCACCATTGTTAGTTATGAGAGATCCCAAATGGTTGAAATGGTCTTCAATAGTGAAACCAGCAATTTCGTTTATATGTGACAGATCTTCATTACGAGTATCAATCACTACTTTGGTTTTTGCTCTATTAATTTTCAATCCATAGTTTTTGCTAGTGATTTCAAGTCGCTCCATAATTGATTCTAAGTCTTGTATTTACGTTGCAAGTATATCAGTATCATCCGCATACCTAAGATTTTTTCACCGATTGTCACCACTCCAGCCATCCAAAGCAGACCTCATTATATGTTCACTATATATGTTAAAAAGGAATGGTGAGAAAACACAACCTTGTCTAAAGCCAGCTTCTACGTCAAATAGATCGGAAAGAGAATTATTCAGTTTAATTCAGCTATTTGTGTCCTCATACACGGATTGGATAAGGTTTACAAGATGTATGGGTGTTCTTATGCTGATTAGAGAGGGAAGAAGAGTGTAGACGGTATTTAACTAATTTTTTTTTTAACTCTACGAGTTTTCTTTTATAGCTAGTTAGATAAAACCCTTATATATTCACTTGCATCAGTTCCTTCATATTTTTCTAACGCCTCCACGGTATATGGAATGCTACAATCAGAGCAAATTAACCCATTCTTTGTAGTTATAGTAGATATGTTAAGTTACACACTTTCTGTGTGTTAACATAACTCTATTAATAATAATAACAGTTAAGCTAAAAACAATAATATTAGCATTTGATTTTTTAAATAATTATTTAAAACATTCGTTGGTAAAAAAAAAATGTCCTTACAGCTCATAAGTTACACACTTCTAAAAGCTTTTTCCCCATTAAAATTTATAACTGGTAGTAAATTTTCTCTGATTTTATTTGCGACCATTTCAAATGGGACCACCCACACGGCAATATAGTAAAAATAAATGTTGTTGACAGTAATTGCAACAATAAAACCACACTGAGATTTAATGATTATTTTTATGTTTATAACATTTTCCACAGATTTTTTTTTGCGTATGTTACATCACGGATGTACTTATTTCCTAATACATCTATTTATTGTTTTATTGTAACAATAGACAACCTTCGGCTAAGTGATCAAAGTCAAAATAATATGATCGACCAAATGCAAGTCAGATTTGCGCATTTAGTGTCCCGTACGTTAATTGCTCTTATTATAAAAAATTTTGTTACGGAGGTATAAAATGATCAATGACTTCACAAAATACATCCCAAATGAATTTTCAACAAAGTTTATTTCTGATCTTTGTTGAAAAATTATGACCTTGAAATTTTTGTTTTTTTATATGCCAGATAAATTATTCATCATCATCAGCTTATACTGTCCAATGCTGGACGAAAGCCTCCCTGAAGTCTTGCCACTTTTTTCTGTTCTGGGCCGCTTGTACTCAATTTCCAGCCACTCTTTTCAAATCATCAGTCCACCGACTTGGTGGTCTACCCCTACTCCGATAGGCTTCGGATCTTGGTTGCCACTCTATAATTCTCTTTATCCATCACCCATCCTTAAACCTAGCAACATGCCTAGCCCAGTTCCATTGAATTTGAGTGTGTTATCTTCCTGATAACGTGATTTGGGATGTGATCTCTAAGAGTAACGTCTAACATTGATCTCTCCATCTTTCGTTGCATGACACTTATTTTATTGATGTTTTTCTTCGTCATAGTGAGACTATCAGCTCCGTACGGAGAGTATGCATCTATCAAATACGTTTCTTTTTAAACACATAGGAAGGTTAAATTTGAATATATAGGCCAGTTTGTCATATGCAGCTCTGGAGAGACCCATTCGCTGCTGAATTTCACGTGTTTGGTTATTTCGTCCTATGCTGATTTCATGCCCCAGATATTTATATTGGTGCACTTGCTCTATCTCTACGTTATTCAGTTTTATAGTGTGGCTTAATACAAGATTTGTCATAAACTGGGTCTTGGATAGATTAATTTTTAGATCAACCTTTCCTGAAGTTTAATGAAGCATGTGCGGCATAGTTTGTGCTTCTTGTATTTTATCTGTGATTAAGACAATGTCGTCGGCGAAATAGAGGTGATTTAACTTTTCACCGTCAATGTTAAGTCCCATTCTTTCCCAGTTTATTAATTTTAGAATAATCTCTAGAAGTGTTACGAAAAGCTTGGAAGAGAGCGTATCACCTTGCCGCATTTCTCTTTCAATTCGGAATTTGCTGGTGGATTGATTAGCTTGTATTTTAACATGAGCGGTGGCATGTTCATATATGTATTTAATTACACTGGAATATTAATGATCAATACGACACTCAGCAAGCGCTTCCAAAAGTCTGTTGTTTTAACCGCTTGCTTCAATCTTGTCAATTGCTATCAGTAGAGTACAGAATAAATCGTTTGGCCAGACTACAAGGGCTTAGGATGCATGAATCCCTTCTAGTCCCACCGAACATACAGCATCACCTTTTTTAGTGACAATCGAGTAAAGGTTCTAGCGTCAAATCATGTGGCTCCCAAACATCGACCTTCTTTTTGCAGCCAACTGTTCCCAAATGGTTAAAAACTGTTTGATGATGGAGGTTTAGTTCCTTCGCGATGTCATGGTTACTTAGGTGACGATAATTCTATCAACTTGTTTTGTCATTGGTCGGCTAGTGCGAGAAGCGTCTTTGACATTGAATCTTGTTATTCTAAAATGAATGGTGCCCAAATCTGTACAACCAAATTTTAAAGAAATGTAGAGACTATTTTCAAAAGACGTACAAAAATTATCTCTTATCCATAATCTCTCCAAACAAAACGAGCTAGCTTATATCTAAATTTTTGCTCTATCAGTATCAATATCCACTCAATCCATTCTCATAAATTAAAATATATATAAGGGGCAAAATAGTGCCGCAAAAGAGACGTTATAAAATGACGTCGCAGCGGACACTATAATATATATATATATATATATATATATATATATATATATATATATATATATATATATATATATATATATATATATATACATATATATATATATATATATATATATATATATATATATATATATATATATATATATATACATATATATATATATATATATATATATATATATATATATATATATATATATATATATATATATATATTGTAACATTCATTTTTTCCTAGATTTTAAGACCATGTAATGTTACTGATTTTTCACTTCAAATTGTACTTATTTTCATTTTTGTATCGAACGGTATATTAAACAGAGTTTCCAAGACGTTCGGTATATACTGTGCAGTGCGGGTTCCTGACCGAATCTACCGCTACGCCGCGATTGGTGAAATGTGTGTATCCGCAGTTTTGGTTCCGGCGTCGCCATATTACCGGCAGAGTTTGCACGGTTTATTTAAGGGTCCGAGAAACGACTGTCTTGGCTAATTTCCATCCAGCCGCCGAGTAAGCGGAGTACCATCAAGCCGCAGAGGCTAATTTTCATCGGAGCCGCCAAGTAGGCTTCCTTCGACTGAGCTACAGTAAAGGCTCATAACAACCATCATGCGAGCTAAGTAAAGCACAAAGTTTCTTAACGAAAAGCCGTAGTGGGCTCTCTAAGTGTCTACTAGAAAAGTGTGAAATCGGTCGTATTCCATCGAAGCCGGGATAAGAACAGTAAGTTACCAAAACATCTTTCAATAGACCGATCCCTGAGTAGTGCCTTAACAGCAATTTAAACGGACTAAAAAGTGAAGTGAAAAGCACTATTTTTCGTCTTCGGGGGGTAGTCATAGTTTAAAATTTAAATGTAATAACTACTAGTTAGGCTAGAATTTTTTTGGTAAAACTGCAAAGGTTGGAACTTTTTATTTTTAAAAAAAAACATGAATAAATTTTCTTTTTGTTGATTAAAGCTAGTGTCTCACTGAATACCCATTTTTCTTTTCGGGATAAGTTGTACTAGACTAATTCTTTTTAGTAATACCCATAAAACCCTTCAGTATTTTTTCATTTTTTTAACTGAAGTTAGATCCTTTCTATTTTAAAATGAATGGTGCCCAAAAAACTTGTACAACTGAAGCCTGTTAAAAATAGAAAATAATTCCAAAAAGACGTAAAACAATTATCTCTTACCCATATTTCTCTACCAAGGAAAACTGAGCTAGTGTGTGTTTAATTTCTTTAGTTCTTTTAAAATCAGGATTCACTCGATTCATTATCAGAAAATAAAGCGGGGCTGCAAGAACATTGTGCTCAAGCTTGGGGCATCCAATATTCAAACGGTACAAAATTGCGCTCAAGCGTGGGACAAACAACTTCTCACAGGGTACAAAAAAAGATGCCTCAAACTGAGGACAGTTTAGCAGGTTACAAAATGACACCACAACGTGCGGGAAAGTTCTCATGTTACAATATATATATATATATATATATATATATATATATATATATATATATATATATATATATATATATATATATATATATATATATATGTATATATTTATATATATATATATATATATATATATATATATATATATATATATATATACACACATATATATATATATATATATATATATATATATATATATATATATATATATATATATATATATATATATATATATATATATATATATATATATATATATATATATATATATATTATATATATATATATATATATATATATATATATATATATATATATATAAGCAAATAGCCTCGATTTCACATTATAGAACATGCATCGTCAAAGAAGCCTTGGAAATCGAAAAGAATGGACAGCTAAATAAGCGGGATAAGGTACTTAATATCACCACTACATGGAAGGGTCTACTAGCTAAACAAAGGAATAGCCAAAACATCGAAAAGGCAACAATCAGCAGAGCGCCGGAACCCGCAATTACCAATGATACGGACACCAAGCCGGCAAACACCGATGCCCGAACGGACACTCCTGTTCCCCCCACCTACAACCTGCGTAGACGCCGACCTATAAAAGACGGCGACCGCACTTCGGTACCTCAGTTAATTTCGAGCAAGATCACAATATCGAGTAGCACCAGCAGCAAGGGCACTTGAAAATGCCAAATGAAAGTTTGGCGAAACGTCGTGCAAATTCATTGTTAGACGAACGGATTGAAACCCGGAATTTTAATGTATTATATATATATATATATATATATATATATATATATATATATATATATATATATATATATATGCAAAATACTTCTCATTTTACAGTTACGTTAAAACAATATTGTCTATGAAAAAATTTGTTGCTTGGCTCACTGACATTAATACATTTTTGGTTTACGTGAAAAAAAAAATAGATATTATAATTTGACGTTAGTTAGTATAGTATGCTGTTGAGCTGGGCGAATTAACAACTTACAGCTTGAATTTAAAAATTATCAGCAAAAATAGTTTTCAGTAAAAGAAGTAAATAAAACCAAATTATTATATTTTGAAAATGTATATTTAATTTTATTTATTGATACATAGACATTTTACATATTACTGTGAAAATAGGGTCTTACACTTTCCCGTCTTTTAGAAGGATGATTGGGTGGCAAAGGTGGTGGAGGTTCATAAATATTTTTTTCGTTAATCTTATCATCACGGCAATCATCATAACGAATCATTCTGTCACTAGAATGATCAGTTATACTTTTGTCACTTATTGTATCTAATTCGTGATATCTCAAGTCATTAAACTTAGTTTTAGTCCAGCGCTTCAACTTTGGCGTAAGGTATCCTTCGTAATTTGTAGAAAGAGATACATGTCTTGTGGCGTCTTTCTTACTCGGCATTACCAGAACATTTGGAGAGTAACTGCCTCTTTTAACAATTAAAACTCGTTTGTTACCTTTGATCAGTTCAGGATTATATTTCACTAAATAATATACAGCTCCGGAAGCTACTGCAAGGGTTGTTAATAATGTAGCCGAAACGCTTAATATAATTGCAACTTTTTGATCGTTGTATAACCAAGCTCTGTGGTTCCATTCAGGAGGTGTGGACACCGCAGTGCAATCATCTGCTATTAAAGCATATGTATCATCAGTATCATTAGAAGCAAAACATAGCGTGTACGTTCTTTCAAACTGAAGATTCATCAGTATGTTTCCGTTGATGTTGTATATACATCCATAATCAGAATTGTTTTTAACATTCCTCCAAATAAAGAAGTCAGTTGACTTTATCGTTCCTGTTAATTCAACTGTATATATTACTGAATATCCTATTTCAGAAATTGTTAAGTTAGTGTTTCTGCGCTTAAAAACTGATGTTAACAAGAAACCTGTATTGTCATTATCAATATTTTCAAAAGGATAAGACAATAGATTTCTGCAAAGAATTTTTTCAAATATAAAATCACCGCTCGGTTTTACTGTAGTTGCTGGAGATTGGGTATTTTTTGTCGTTTTAGGAGGTACTTTGGTAACAGACGTGGTTGTAGAATCACTACCAGAGCAAAATTCTACCTCAGACATAATTAACCAACTGGAACCCACTTTACATTTTCTGATTTCAACTTGAGGCAACGATAGAAGGTACTTCTTGAACCAGAGCATATCACAAGTACAATTAAATGGATTTCCTTGAAGATAAAACGACTGAAGCATGTCCAAATCATCAAACACACCTTTTGAAAAAGATTTTATAGAATTATGCTGCAAGTGTAATTGTAAAATGTTATTTAGTCCTGAAAAAGCACCAACCTCAATTTCTGTTATACTACTTGAGATTATGTACAGCTGCATTAGATTAGTTGCTTTAGAAAAAGTATATCAACTTCAAGTTTTGTTATTTGGTTGTAGCTTATATCCAAAGTTACGAGGTGAGGTAAACCTTTACCTTTACAAGTAAGATTCATTATAGCTTCACCACTACCTAAACATTGTTTAATATTTAAAGATTGTACTCCTGTGTCATCAAGAGTACCTTCTTCAAATGTAATATCTTGTCTCACTATATCAAATCTAATTTCTAAAATCGAAATTGAAGTTGATGCAAAAGAAGATTTTCCGAAATGCTCGATATTCGTATTAACTAGTGTTAGGTACAAATTTGATCTAAAAGGTTTTCCGGAAAATGCTGACTTCCCAAGTTCTTCTAGATCGGTAGATCGAATTTCAAGTTTTGTAATACCTCTTGTGAGACTACTCAGCCATCCTTCATTAATAACATTAGATGGGAATATTGTTTCGTTAAGTTGGAGTGATATGGATTGGACTGTGGACTCGGGATCCTAAAAGTATAATTTGATTAATGATGGAATCAAATAATCTTTTTGAATTCTGGGCAGAGGAGCTAGCTACCAGTACATTGGAGAAAATATGTGGGTAAAGAGGTGAAATATGTTACAAAATAAGTAAAAAATGTTTGGCTCTAATGTTGTTAAATAATTTTTTTTAAAAACAAAAGCCTTGTTAATATTTGATCCACTTACGTAACTAGATGTTCAAGTAAAAAATTTTAACTCCATCCTTATAAATTTCAGTAATATTAGGGAGCTATAAAATTGCAAAAAACGATCGAAACCTTTTGGACCTGTCATACGAGCTTAGCTGTAAATATTTTCTCTATGTGAAGGTGTTTTCTCTAAGTTATGGACCTACCATCGATGCTGAGACTCAATAACAGATAGCCTAAAGTCAGGAGGATTCCAGAATTCATGGAGAACCAACACTGCTGTTGCGACTGAGTCCACAAGGCTCGCACGGTTCAAGTCATTGCCGAATACTGTGAATTCACGGATAACAATATCCACTTTATAGTCCTGATTCATCACTCTGTGATTTTATTTGCTCAAGAAAAATCTTAGGGGAGGAAAATTTTAATTGAAAGCTGGTGTAGCGTCGTCTTTTGAGGCAAAAAAACCACAAACTCTGTTTATGCACGTAATAAAATAACTCGAGAAGTGCTGGACTAAGCATATTAGTGTAGACGGTAGCCACTGATAGTAGTTTGATTTACGGCAAATACCGACACAAAATTTCGTGATTCAGATTTAATTTTGCTATTTATAGTGAATGTTTGAAGAACTATGAATTTAGTAAAATCGAATATTGATCGGTCATGAAATGCTTTTTGAAAGAACTGTCCGCAAAAGAAATTTACGGCGGTATGTTTAATACATTAAATGAATAATGCCCTTCCTATGCCATTATCAAACATTAGGTTGTGGATTTCAAGAGAAGAAGAATCGATATCAGTGATGAACACCATGCTGGAAAAACCTATTTCTGTGCCCTTCCGAGACATTTTTATTTATGGATATAGCTAACATGTTACAGGGAAATCCCTAAAGCGCTACAGGAGCGACACATGTATGGAAAAAAAGCGATTTACGTTGGTCTTGAATCGCTGTAAGTTGTGCTTGGTTGAAAACATCCAGTCCTGGGCAAATAATTCCGAAGGGATGAGGTTCTTCATTTAAAAGACTGCTTTAAAAATATTGCACGAGGACTGACAAGTTGAACCTCATACTGTTCTGAAGTATTAGCGTGGCGTGTATTCCTAGTATGCACTGTTCTGATAGGAATTAAGCAGATTACATTCATCATTCCATGAAAAATACTTATAAATAGAATAGACTCAAGTCGCCAACCGTTCTTCGATGTTCCAAGAAATCGATGTTGCTGGTGAGTTCAGGGTCTCTAATCAGAAAAACAGTTCTCTTCTGAATAGAATCCAATATGTGTTTAATAGCAGAGCCCCAAACATGGGAGCAGTTGTACATAATTAAAAGTTGTCGTGGAGTATAACGCTTTCTACTTCCATATAATATTCCCAGTTTATGAGAAGCTCTCTATGCCACACATGCAACCTGTTCATTCCAAAATATATTTGATCCAAATTAACGCCCAGCAAATTGAGGGACGATGCTAGAGGAATGGAGTGTCCCGACATAACTACGTCGGTTCCAGCAACGTTCATTTTTGTCGAAAAAACTGCCGCCTGGGATTTTGTAGCTTTAAATTGTACTTGGTTATTGTCAATCCAAGATAGAATTTCTTCCAGGTCTTTGTTAAGTTGAACGACTTCCTCCTGTCTGCGGATATTTGCATGTGTAGCCGATGTTTGAGCTTTATAAGTAAGTAAAATCATAACTCTACTATCATCTGCAAAAGTGTACATTAGATTCTTGGTCCTTTTCAGCAGATTGTTAATGTACATGAGAAAGAGAGTAGTAGACAGTATGGAACCTTCGGACACACCCTCGTATGTAGAAAAACGTATTTTAAGCCCTGCAAGATGTTTCTCATAGTTAGGTAAATAACATATAGGCTGAAAAGTTTTTGGTCTGATACGTCCTTTTCAAAAAATTCATATGATTTTTAGAGTTGGTACACCCTCAAACGAAACGTATCAAAAATTCATGACATTTCGACGATTAGTTTACAAGTTACAGTGGTTTTAGTGACACTACTTTTGATATTTTCAAAACAGTGAAAAAAATCGAATTTCGTAGGTTGATTAAACATTGTTTTTTTCATGGGGAAAAATATCGTTCAAGCAAAGAAATGGCTTGATAAGTGTTACGGGGACTCTGGCTCTGGAAAATCACTCATCATTTACTGGTATGCTGTATTTAGATGCGGTCGTACAGACACAAATGATGCTGAACGCTTTCGACGCTCAAATACGCTGGTTATACCGGAAAGCATAAAAAAAATCCACAAAATTGTTTTGAATGACCGTAAAGTGAAATTGCGTAAGTTAGCTGCCACCCTAACGATATCAAAAGAACTTGCTGATCATATTTTGCATGAACATATGGGTATGAGAACGCTTTGTTCCAAATGGGTACTGCGTTTGCTCACAGTGGACCAAAAACAACAACGTGTTGATGATTCTGAGCGTTGTTTGGACCTGTTTAAGCGCAATAAAAAAGGTTTTTTTTCATGCGATATGTAACAATGGATGAAACATAGATTCACCATTACACACCGGAATCAAATCGGCAGTCAACTGAGTGGACAGCAACCGGTGAAAGCCGCCCGAAGCGACCAAAGACACAACAGTCGGCTGGGAAGGTTATGGCCTCTGTATTTTGGGATACGCATGGAATAATTTTCATCGACTATGCTGAGAAGGGAAAATCCATCAATCAAGCGAATATTATACAAAGTTATTGGTGCGTTTGAAGGCAGAAATCGCAAAGAAACGGTCCCAAATGAACCAGATAAAAGTAATCTTTCATCAAGACAATGCACCATGTCACAAGTCAATGGTTACGAAAAATTGCATGAATTGAAGCTCGAAATGCTATTATCTATTCGCAGACCTCAAAAAAATGCTTGCGAGAAAGAGATTTGGCTCCAATGAAGGACTTATCGCCGAACCTGAGGTCTGTTTTGAAAGCAATGACACATCCTTTTAAAAGAAAAATGGACCGATTGTATCGCTCTTGACGGAGACTGTGTTGATGAATAAAGTCGAATTTTGCAAAAAAATGTGTTTTAAGCAGCTAGACCAAAAACTTTTCAGCCTATGTATTAATTAAAAAAAAATACGCTCCTACAACTAACTGAAATTTTTACGTAAAAGTTAAACAGTGACTTACTTGTTCTTCCATTAGAGTGTTAACTTTTTCTATTACTTCTTGGATATTTCCGCTTCTACAACTTACATTGTACAGGTTAGAATTGTAATAGCAATTTATAGAATTTCCTAAACTTAAAGCTTTTGAAGCAAACATTTCTTGATTTAGTAAATTATTATTAGTTGTATTTGAAATGGTTTTATTTGCTGATTTTCTGCCCTCCAGTGTTAAAGTCTTGTAGGTAATACCAGCTCCACATTTCTTTCGTATCCAAAATTGGATAAAATACTTTGTGGAATTTTCTTCACTGGTAATACTCTATGAAAATTATTCGAATGATCTTCGATTTTATAATGACTGACTTCCTGTTTCATTTTGTTGATTTCCACATACTCAGTACTTATTATTAATAAAGATACTAAAAGGGTAACAGTTACTACCGCAATAATAAACTTGGGACTAAATTTCCAAAATTGTTTTATATTCATTTTTACCCTAAAACAAAAGATTAACAAATTATATATCTGGAATTAATAATTAGTAGTGATAGAGAAAAGTGAGGTTTACTCGTATCCTTACAAAAAGATTTGAAAGAAAAGTTAAGTATGTAAAAAAATAACTAATTTTGTGGTTTAGAGCAGATGGCCGAATTACATACGCGGTTTTGTAGCAGATGACCGAATTACGTATCCCAGTGCTTCAGCTTCACCTATTGTCTGACACAGTTTTGTCCAACCCTAATAACTAGTTTTAGTTATCTTAAAAAGAATGAATTTAAGACGGATTAAACTACAACTATTAGTGTTGCCATAGTAATTACCTAACAGTTAGTGTTAATTTTATATTGATAAACTGATCCTAAGTATTGGTATACGTTAACATTTGGCAATATCGACAATAGCGGATTAAAGATTTTTGTAAAAAAACAAGGTAAATAAAATTTTTTGTAGAAACAAAAATTGGTATATTGGTATTGGTAATATTTCTTGATTTAGTAAATTATTATTAATTGTATTTAAAATGGTTTTATTTGCTGATTTTCTGCACTCCGGTGTTAAAGTCTTGTAGGTAATACCAGCTCCCACATTTCTTCCGTATCCAAAATTGGATAAAATACTTTGTGGAATTTTCTTCACTGCTAATACTCTAAGAAAATTAGTCGAATGATCTTCGATTTTATAATGACTAACTTCCTGTTTCATTTTGTTGATTTCCACATACTCAGTACTTATTATTAATAAAGATACTAAAAGGGCAACAGTTACTACCGCGAGAATAAACTTGGGACTAAATTTCCAAAATTGTTTTATATTCATTTTTACCCTAAAACAAAAGAGTAACAAATTATATATCTGGAATTAATAATTAGTAGTTATAGAGAAAAGTGAGGTTTACTCGTATCCTTACGATAAGATTTGAAAGAAAAGTTAACGTACTACGTAAGTATGTAAAAAATAACTAATGTTGCGGTTTAGAGCAGATGACCGAATTACGTATCCCAGTGCTTCAGCTTCACCTATTGTCTGACACAGTTTTGTCCAACCCTAATAACTAGGGTTTAAACTATAAATATTAGTGTTGCCACAGTAACAGATGCAAAGGAATTATCGACGAAACCAATGAATCAACGAATTAGAAACAAACTTCTCGCTTGTCCCAACAATTCCAGGTCCTTTTGGGCAGTCGCTAAGGCAGTTAGTCAAAATTTCACCAAATCCACCATACCACCACTCACACGGCCAGATAACTCCATTGCAACTACACCTGTTGAGAGAGCGAACTTGTTGGCTGAACTCTTTGCTTCACATTCTACTGTCGATTTCCAAGGAAAAAACACCACACCACCTACTATTCCCATATTGCAGTCAAAGATGCCCGATGTTGACTTCAGACAGCGTATCATAAAGCATATTTTGGTGAAGCTAGACACCAAAAAGGCTTCTGGCGCTGACGGAATACCTGCCATAGTTCTCAAGAACTGTGCAAGGGAACCAACACCAGTTTTCTGTAGACTTTTCAACCTATCCTACAGAAAGGAAATATTTCCGTGCTGCTGGAAATGTGCCACGGTTCAGCCGATACCTAAAAAAGGCAAGAACATCTTGCCAAATAACTACCGACCAGTCGCACTGCTTTCAATAATATCAAAAGTCATGGAAAAGGTTATCAATCACGATCAGCAATCACCAATATGGCTTTCGTAAACATAGATCAACAGGAGATCTTCTGACTTATGTAACACATGTTTGGAACAACGTCATTGAACACTTTGGAAAATCTCGAGCGGTTGCTCTTGACATATCCAAGACATTCGACCGTGTTTGGCACGATGGACTGTTGGCTAAGCTACGCTCTTGTGATATGTCTGAAAAGTTCTGTTTGTGGCTCTCATGTTTCCTCAGAGAGCGTTCTTTACGAGTGGCGGTCGACGGATTTCTTTCTAACCCCTTCACAATCAACGCCGGTATGCCCCAAGGCTCCATACTGCCTCCTACTCTCTTTCTCATTTAGATTAACAATCTGCTGGAAAAGACCGGGAATCCAATTTACAGCTTTGCAGACGACAGTTGACGCTTCACTCACGAATGTCCGCAGAAATTCTATCTTGGGGTTCTATCTTGGGGGTGACAGTAACCAAGTGGAATTTAACGCTACAAAAACCCAGGCGGCAGTTTTTTCTAAAAAAGTTAACGTTGCTGAACCCGACATAGTTATGTCGGGGCACTCCATTCCCCTAGCATCGTCGCTCAATTTGTTGGGCGTTAGTTTGGGAGCAAATATGTCCTGGCATGAACATGTTGCAGGCATAGCAAGAAGAGCTTCTCAAAAGTTAGGAATATTATTTCGAACCAAAAAGCTTTACACTCCACAACAACTGTTAATTCTTTACAATCCTCAAATTCGACCAAATATGAAATACTGCTCCCATGTTTGGGGCTCCGCTCCCAAACATACACTGCATTTGTTGTATTCTGTTCAAAGAAGAGCTGTTCGTCTGATTGAAGATCCGGAACTGACCGGCGGCCTTGATTCGCTGGAACATCGAAGAACGGTTGGCGACTTGAGTCTGTTCTACAAGTATTTTCATGAAAAGTGTTAAAAGGATGTAGCCACGCTTAATTCCTCCCAAAGCGGTGCATGTTAGAAATACACGTCGCGCTGGTGCTTCACATCCATATGAGGTACAGCTTGTTACTCCGCGTACAACGCTTTTCAAGCAGTCTTTTATATGTAGAACATCATCCCTTTGGAATAATCTTCCCAGCGCTGTTTCCCAGCGAGTACAATTTACAGCGATTCAAGAACAACGTGAATCGCTTTTCCGCACACATGTCGCTCCTGGAGCGCTTTAGGGACTTCCCTGCAGCACGTGTGCTAGACCCATAAAAAAAATTACCTAACAGTTAATTTTATATCGATAAACTGATCTTAAGTATGGGTATACATTAACATTTGGCAATATAGACAATGGTGGATTAAAGATTTTTGTAAAAAAACAATGTAAATAACATTTTTTGTAGAAACAAAAATTTGTATCTCAACATAATTCTCATTGAGCTTCATACATTAAGTCCAGCCGGATTCCAATTTTTTTATTCCCTCAGAAAAAAAAAAAACATTGTTTCGAACTATCCGTAATACACTACAGATAACCCTTTATTAGACGAAAGTTTCTTCCACCCAAGCCAATTTTTGAGATCGGGAAACAAAAAAAGTCACTTGGGGGCCCAATGTAGGAAATAGCGTGTGTGGGAACCTTTATAATTATTTGTTATGCCATCAAGAAAATAGTTATATATAACAATCAACTACAATGAGTAAATTAATGCCAAAAGGAATTAAACAAAGCACACGATTTATAACAAAATTTTTAGTATAATTTTTGGCAATAGTCCTAGAAATAAACTTATTTGCTAAATGTCAACTTCATTAAAGAATGTTTAACAATTTGAACGGGGCTAAACTGGTCATTAACTTTGTTGCATTTTTCTTTTTTTTACGATTTTAGAAAGTCTTAAAGATCTACTAAAGATATATGATCTTAATATCACCCAAAATATGTATGCAGAGTGAACTTAAATTTAGTTATTATGGATATAAACTTATTTTGTAACTATTTCTTAGCTGATCTGTTTGCTTTACACTCTACTTCCAATTTTCTGGGTAAAATACCACCTACTTTAGCAACGTGTAATTAAAAACACTTTTTCTTACCTAGCTTTGCATTTAACCAAAAAAAACTATATTTTACTCAATGAAAACGTGCGTGATTATGCAACTGGTTTTTTGTATTACTAATATTTGGAATTTATTTTAGGAAATATTTTTTGATATTCCTATTTACCAGTTTATCCAGTATTAATGAAATATCGTTACCATATGATTGATTTGTTTTTCCAAAAAAAAATCAAAGTTAATCGCCCCGGGTATAACCTAAAGCTCCCTATATTAACGAATTAATATTATGGTTTTTTTACATAAATATTTCAAGGGTCAAAAGATAATATGGAAAAATTTTAATATAGCAAAATATGGTAGTACATCTCGTTCATACAAATATTTATATGAGTATTTCAAAAGTTATATTCCATGATTTGTGTGTGTGTGTGTGTGTATTTTCCAAAAATGTTGTGGTAGAGACAGATTTAACGACGCCCTTTTACCATACAATAAAATGAAAAAAAATTAAGTAGATCAACTTTAATTACAATAGAAGCAATACTTACTAGAAATAAATAAAATAAACGGTCAAGTGCAAGTTGGACTTGCGCAATTAGTGTTCCGTGCGTTGATTGCTTTTAAAATAAAAATTTTCGTTACGGAAGTATAAAATGATCAGTGACTTCACCAAACACATCCCAAATGAGTTTCCAACAAAGTTTTTTTCCGATATTTAGGGAAAACTTAATTTTTTTTTTAATATACCAGATAAATTATTAAAGGAAATAAGAGTGATAATTTTCGGCCAATCTACACCCTGTAGAGAATATTGCAGAATTTTTTCAAAATGTTTTGATCAGTACTTTTCAAGATAAGGTGGGGGGGGGGGGGGGATAGCGATTTCTCGCCCTTTTTAGTGTTCCGTACGGAACACTTATAAGATCACTTCGGTGTCTGTCCGTCTGTCCGTCTCTCTGTCCGTCTGTCTGTCTGTCTGTCCGTCTGTCACACCCTATTTTCTCCGAAACTATTTGTCATGTCACTAGCATGTCATAGAAATTTGGTAATAATATAGGAATTGATGGCCTCATCAGAGCCATGTAGTTTTGAAAGTTAAATTTTGACTTAAGGGGTTAGTTTTGGGGGGTGAAATCGGAAGTAAAAAAAAAATTTTTTTACTAGATAATCGAGTGTGGTGTCAAATGAAAGCTTATGAAAACACGAGTAAATATATATATATATATAATATATATATATATATATATATATATATATATATATATATATATAATGTAATACATGCGCGCACTTTTCTTTGTATTATTTTTAAAAAATCGCGAAAAAATCGCTGTCCACACGCCTTATCTCGAAAAGTACTTATCAAAAAATTTTGAAAAAGTTCTGGAATATTCTCCACGGGGTGTAGATTGAACGAAAATTATCACGAGTGCATTACCTTTAATATTTTATTTGGTATATGAGAAAAACAAAAATTTCAAGGTCATGAGATTTTAGTAAAGATTGGAAACAAACCTTGTTGAAAACTCATTTGGGGTGTGTTTTGTGAAGTCACTGATTATTTCATACTTCTGTAACAAAATTTTTTATTTGAAAAGCAATCAACATACGGAACACTAATTGCGCAAGTTCAACTTGCACTTGACCGGTTATTTATTTAGAAATAATACAAAGAGCATTGTGCACAAGTATTACATTACATATATTTTTGAACTCGTCTTTTTACAAGCTTTCATTTAACACCCCGCTCCATGACCTGTTAAAAAGAAATTACTTCCGATTTCACCCTACAAAACCAACCCCGTAAGTCAAAATTTAACTTTCAAAACTACACGACTCTGCTGAGGCCATCAATTCCTATATTAGTGCCAAATTTCAACTTTCTATGTTAAATAGTTTCAGAGAAAATAGGGTGTTACATACAGACAGACAGACGGACAGACAGACAGACGGACACCGAAGTGATCTTATAAGTGTTCCGTGCGGAACACTAATACATTTATGGGCTGTCTGGATAATTATCTTATATAACCTTCATTTCTCCAAGAAAGATTTACCTGAATTAATGAAAGGCATACCTGTGTGCTTGTCTGTTTGTGTGTGTGTGGGTCTTTATTTATTGGGTATTATAACCAAGTTGATTTTTCAGAAAAAGGAACCCCTTTCCACGGTGCAACTATAAAAATTAGCATCCATTTTAAAAATCGATTATCTCGAGCATACATTTTTTACAAAGAACACTCCCAATAAAAAAAACGCTATTTGTAAGTGGCGCTAATTTCTGAGTAGTAAGAAGGATCTAGCTAAAAGACCAACAATAGCAGATATCGCAAAATACACATATAAACATCTTGACGAAATGGCGGATAGAAATATTTAAATAGCAAAGAAAATATATATACGTTATTGGATTTTTTAAGTAAAATAATGTTTAACTTGTACTAACCCTTCAAGATATAATCAATCAACCCCTCTTACACATTTCACAGTCCGTTCTCCACTTATGCATATAACATTCGACCGTAAATAATTCTGGCTAAATTTTTTTCTTTTTAGCAACCAAAAACCAAGAAAAATATTCATAATGACAGAAAATTAACAAAATTAATTCTTAGTAAAAGGAAAGTAAAATGTTTCTTGGTAAGATTTGAAAATATATCGTATGCTTTTGATTAGGTCATAGGACTGCATATAACAATATATCAGTGTGATGCCTTTTTTAAGAATGCTCCATAGTTATGTCAAAAAGCAAGAAAAGACAGATTTGTTCATTTGAATGAAAAGAAGCAACAATATGGTTGCGAAACCGTTAATAGACTTTGTCAGTTCGGGTTATCCAAGTTAAATTAAAAGATTACAAAAACTGAAACACTATCAAATAAGATTTACGTATTTTTAATTTGAAATAAAAACAAAACGGTATAAGTTATCAACGTAATTTTTATTTATTTTGTGACATTTTTATTTAAAAATAATTTTATGTAAATGGCGGCCTCTGGTCGATTCTGGAATACCAATTTTTGCTCACTTTTCGACATAAATCAGCACTTATTTCACTAATGACACAAATAATGTTAGTTTTAAGGTCATTAAGTGGTTGTGGTTTATTGGAGTAAACCAATAATTTAACATAACCCCAGAGAAAAAAGAGAAATGGAATTATATCGCTTGATTTTGGTGGCCAGTTCACATCGGCATTTCTTGAGAATACACGGTCACTGAACTTTTCTCTCAATAAATTAATTGGGTCACGAGATGTATGTTATGTTGCACCATCTTGGTGAAACCACATGCCATCCAGATTAAGATCATCTATTTCGTGCCAGAAAAAAACAATAACCATTTTTCTGTAGCGTTCTCCATTCGCAGACACTACATTTCTGTTTTCAAAAAAGTACGATCCAATTACACCTCCAGACCATAAACCATACGAAACTGTTAATTTTTGTTGATGTAAAGGCGTTTCAAGAACAGCATACGGGTTTTGATTACTCCGAATGCGACAATTTTGTTTATTTACGAAGCCATTTAACCAAAAATGAGCTTCATCGCTAAAGATAATTTTTTCGTGAAATAATGGGTCCATGTCAAGTTGTCTAAATCTTAATCTGCGAAATTTCTATGCAATAAATGATCAGTTCGTTTAAGTTCTTGAGTCAACTGAATTTTATATGTTTTCAAATGCAAATCTTGATGAAGAATAGTGCCATAAGAATGTCCAAATTCGTAAGAACCACGTGTAATTTAATATTCTGGATTTTCGTGCACACTTTGATTTACAGCATCGATATTTTCAGCAATAGATTTACGTTTTTGCTAAGAAAAATTCTTAACGTCACAAACACTACCATTTGACTCGAATTTTTGAATGAAATTACGAATAGTAAACTCTGTAGATCGATTATGACCATAAATTTCACGTAATGTGCAAAACATCACATAATAAACACATTCATTATTTTTGTAATAAATTTTAAAAATTTCTATAATCCGTGCAACTGTGTATCTTTCCATGACGATTTGCCAAACAGTATTGAACACAAATGTCAATTTTGGTGGAAATCAGAACAAAATATGGCAATGCCTTTATTTACGAGATTTAATAAATTCTGTTCGATTCTAAATCATTTTGAGACGCCGTAAAATTTGATTGCTAGCTGCGTGTCGGTTAATCACTTGTATCGCCCTAAATACACATTGCTTTTATGAAGAGCATTTTTTTTTTATAGGTCTAGCACACGTGCTGCAGGGAAGTCCCTAAGTCGCTCCAGGAGCGGCAAGTGTGTGGAAAAAAAAGCGATTCACGTTGTTCTTGAATCGCTGTAAATTGTACTCGCTGGGAAACACAGCGCTGGGCAAATTATTCCAAAGGGATGATGTTCTCCATATAACAGACTGCTTGAAAAGCGTTGTACGCCGAGTAACAAGCTGAACCTCATACGGATGTGAAGCACCGGCGCGACGTGTATTTCTAACATGCACCGCTTTGGGAGGAATTAAGCGGGCTACATTCTTCAAACCCTTTCCATGAAAATACTTGTAGAACAGACTCAAGTCGCCAACCGTTCTTCGATGTTCCAGCGAATCAAGGCCGCCAGTCAGTTCCGGGTCTCCAATCAGACGAACAGCTCTTCTCTGAACAGAATCCAACAAATGTAGTGTATGTTTGGGAGCGGAGCCCCAAACATGGGAGCAGAATTCCATAGTTGGTCGAATTTGAGCTTTGTAAAGAATTAACAGTTGTTGTGGAGTGTAGAGCTTTCTGGTTCGAAATAATATTCCTAACTTCTGAGAAGCTCTCCTTGCTATGCCTGCAACATGTTCATGCTAGGACATATTTGCTCCCAAACTAACGCCCAACAAATTGAGCGACGATGCTAGGAGAATGGAGTGCCCCGACATAACTATGTCGAGTTCAGCAATGTTAACTTTTTAGAAAAAAACTGCCGCGTAGGTTTTTGTAGCGTTAAATTCCACTTGGTTACTGTCACCCCAAAATAGAATTTCTTCCAGGTTTTTGTTAAGTTGAACGACCTCCTACTGTCTGTGGATATTCGCCCGAGCAGCCGATGCCCGAGCGTTCAAAGTGAATGAAGAGATAAGCGTAGCTGTAAATTGGATTCCCGATCTTTCGATCGTTAATGTAAATGAGAAAGAGAGTAGGAAACAGTATGGAGCCTTGGGGCACACCGGCGTTGATTGTGAAGGTGTTTGAAAGAAATCCGTCGACCGCCACTAGTAAAGAACGCTCTCTGAGGAAACATGAGAGCCACAAACAGAACTTTTCAGACGTACCACAAGAGCGTAGCTTAGCCAACAGTCCATCGTGCCAAACACGTGCGAATGCCTTGGTTTCGTCGATAATTCCTTTGCATCTGTTCCGGGCACGAACAAAGGTGTTACGATTTATGGTGTTAGGATTTTCACGCCACGATTTAGAAGCAATAGCTTCTTTGCATTTTCGGTCAAATCAAGGCTTGCCGTTGGAGGGACATTTCTTCGAGAAAGGGCTGTAAGCTTCCACACCAACCAAAATAACATCGGAGACCTCCCTGGCGCAGTCAGATGGGTTGCCGGATAGAAAACAAACGTCCATCAAAGGGAAAGTTCGAAAATATTCCTTGAGATCTTCCCATTTAGCAGATTTGTAGTGCCAAATCTTGCGCAGGCTAAGCGCCTCTCTGTCACTGATTAGCAGGATACTCGATGTCGAAAGCAGTTTATGGTCGGAAGAACCTAACGGCGGATATACGGTGACCGTGTAAATCTCCGGATTGGTGGTTAAAAAAACAGATCAAGAAGACTGGCGAACTCCCCGTCTCAATCAGGGATCCGTGTTGGTTCGTCAATAAGCTGAGTTAAGCCACAACTGATTGAGAATGATTCAGCCTCACGACCTTGTTCGTCGGTAGTATTTAAATATTTAAGCCAGTTGATATTGTAGACATTAAAGTCGCCCAGGAGCGTATACGGAGGCCGCCTTTTAAGTTTTTACAAACGATCATTAGATGACGCTGTTGAGATGTGACATTACAATTGTTGTACAATTTGACATTTGTTATTGTTAAAATAGTGACAGCTTAGAAATTGACCCAATAGTTTGTTTACAGTGAGAGTTCAAAAAAAAAAAAACAGTTTTGTGAACAAATGGAAATTTGACGGGAACGTGTTCGTTGGCTGATTTTTACGATTTTTGTAAAGGCCTAACTCAACAACAACTCCTCGAATCGCTTCGTTCAGGTTAGTTCAGGAAAAATAACCGAAAATGTCGCGTCATTCTTCATCATCATAATGCCAGCTCTCCTATAGCACGTCAAACAATTGATTATTTGAGGGAGAAAAACATCGACTTCTTTTCGTTCGCGAATATCAAAAAAAAAAAAAAAATACGTGGACAGGAATTTTCATCACCTTAAGAACCTGTTGATTCCTTCCAAAACCATGTTTTTGAGGTACCAATTTCAGATTGGGAAAAAATGTTTCGAGAATTGGTTCGAACGCATGTAAAAGTGTATAAATCTTAAAGGCGAATATTTTGAGAAGCCATAAAAGGTAGCCCTCGTACATGTAACATATTGTTCCAGTATAGTCACTATAGTTATATTGTTTGAATCGTGTTTTACAAGTTGTCTACGAAGAATGCTACCTGAGAGTTCTAATGACATGTACTAAACTGTAGAGGTTCTTTCTACTCAGGCCTACAGAAATACTTGTGTTGTCAAAAGGAGAAGCCTCTAAAATAAAGGTGAAATAAGTAAAACACAAAGATTAGTGTCAGCATAGAGCTCTTTATTCGACATTTATATAGATAGAATATTACATTTTGGAAACATTATATAGTAATCTGAATAAATATATGACACTCATTACACAACAGCCATTTTCTTAAATATATGGATATATGAAGAGTGCGATTAAATAGTTTTCCATAGATATATCTGAATATATTTAGGTAAAATAGTAAAAAAAACAGAGAGGGGTCGGGTCCCACAGTCGCGTTGGGATGTCAATAACGACCTGACACTAGAAAATTTAGAAAAATATTTATTTTTTTCTTTTGAGCTCATAACATCTCAACGCGAGATTTCGTGGTTACCGACCAGATATGTCTTGAAGTGGTCTGGCTGACACCATTTTTAAAAATGGTCGCCTAAACATCGTCATAATTACCAATAATTGCACCACAATATCCCTAATGTTCTCTTATAATTAAAGGATATGTTTAGTTTTACCACAGATAGTCTAAATGTGAGTATTTTTAATGATATGTATGTTGAATATGTCGGCTTCAAGAGCCCCAAGTAGTTAAAAGTTAATATTGCTCGAGTTGTTCGACATGCTTGTTTTAAAAATTTAATTTAGTTTAAAATACCTTTCTGTAAAAAAAAAAACTGACTGACTTTAATATTTAACTTTTACATACACTTGCATGAAAAAGCAATGCAGTCGGATCCTGTTTCATTATAGTATAGCTAGCTGATTTAAGCCAATAACATATTGGGGTTTCTAAACACCAGTGTTTACTCCTTCTTTATGAACTATCCAATAATGAAAAAGGTCTCGTTCTGCAACCGAGGAAATTCATCTTGAATGCAACATGTTTCATGTTGCATGTTCCACGTTGCATGTAACAAGTTTCATGAACTTTGTGCTACCGATATGCCACCAACCTACGACGGAGCTATCTGTCAAATTAATTTAATGAGAAATGATGTTGATTTGTTAAAGCCACGGGACTAAAACTAGAATCAACTAGGTTTTTCTAAATTCAAGGTACATGTAGAGCAAATATTTGCATGGGGAACACTATTTTCTTAAATTTTTAGGATGGTGATCACATAAAGAGAATGCACTGTTTTCTCAAAAACTATATCCTACTGTAAACGTTAATCTTAATTCTCTATTACAACAATTATCTTCTTAATTTCTATTATTAAAATGATATGAATATCAAAGCTCACAAATGTTGTTACATTAATAATATATTTTTTCACTAACCTAGCATGCAATATGCTCCCTATTTCCAAAAATTTTATATCCAATTTCGAAAATTTTTGGAAATTATTATGGCGGCACCTCCGCTGATATGACTTAGGTTTTAAGGTTTTATCCACCTATGATATGTATAGGCCTGTACCAAATATCATGAGTACAACTTATCTTTAAAGAAATTATATAGTTTGGATGCGATATTAAACACAAAAATAAAATATATGGCATAAAAAAAGTAAATTACACCTAACACTACACATCAAGATATTACTCAGTTTACATCAAGATATATCAAGAACAACAATACATAATATGTTATAATAATATATAGAGCCTAATATAGAGCAACACTTGTAACACTATGGATTTGAGTAAACTTCACTTTTGAAAATGTAACTTATTACAAATTCTTGATATATTTATACATGCAGTTTTCGATATCTTTGAAAATATATATTTTTAAAATAAACATCAACTTTAATGGAAAAATCTTATAACAACAATTCTATTAGGAATACAATGTTATTTTGTCATGAACTTCAAATATTTTGGTTTCCAAGTAACCATGTAATAAGTTCCATTCAAAACTCAAGCTTTTCGTGTACTAAGGTTATTGAAGGGTTGTTTTTTATGATATATAACTGAGACAATCTTGAATTTTTATTGAAGAGACACAATCACTTGCGATGTTTAATATTTTATGATCCTTACAATAAAAGTTCAAGTTTATCTATTTTTCCACATATAAAAATTTTCTTTAAATGTACGTTTCGTGAAAATTCTACGAACAGTACATTAAAAAAAGATTTTTATTCAATTTCGGTATATGCGGTATATATGTTGTTTTTAAAGACACATGACACATTAAGATAAAATTGTTTAAATGCCAAAAAGCACGATTACTAAACTACTAAGCAATTACATGCTCTAATGTGAGAGTTGCAAAATATTTGGAATTTAAAGTATACAAAAAACTGATAATATCTAAAACTATACCCTAACTCTTTATAACTGCTTCAATTTCTAGCTATGACATGGTAAATATGTTATTGCAAATTGCTAAGTGAATGGTAATGCCGTTTTTCTTTTATTGTGCAGTATTTCATAATGGGTTGTTCAAAAAAAAAATTCTCCTAATATTTAATTTCATTGCTTAAGAATATCATGTTCAGCGTGATATGTCACGTTCATAAACTCTTTAAAATATTATTTCAAACAATCCTTAAATATCACGAAAGACTTTCACAACACATAACAAACACTCTCATTTCTTAATCAGCCGCGTTGCTACTTCATGGATAAAGTATTCATGGAAAATGTTGTTATAACAACCGTTACATTAGTAACCAAGCTATTAAAAAAAAATGGTACACATTAAGGATTTCTATTGTTCGGAAACCTATGGCAAACAATTCTCATTAAATAATTTGTATTAAATTGTTTCCTTATGCATTTTTGTAATTTAACTAGAATCACAGTGCTACAGAAGGGTTCTGGTTATATCAACATTTTTAAGAAGGTTCCAAAGTGACGTTTCGCCAAGTGGATTTTAGTTTTCTATTCAACCTTTAGGGAAATGTATTTATTAAATGAATAAAATGTTTTTTTTTTTTGTTACTAAAATGTCTCTTAGTAAAATCGCTCTCCCCGGTCCATTTCTCTAATAAGTGACTATGACTGATTCTCTCATCCAACTCTGTGTGTGTAGCTCTTTACCAATCAGGACCTTAGCTCTATCGGTCCATTTCTTTGACGATCTTCCTCACGAACGCTTGCTCTCTACCTTCTACTATAAGTACAATAGTTGTAGTGAATCCGTTCTTCTTGTTATGTCTGTGTATGTTAAAAAGTAGTTGTTTATTCTTTTTCTTCTTCTTTATAAATAATTATGCAATCAACTGTATGTGGTTAGAAGTTGGAACAGTACGTTGATATAAAAATATAACCTTTGTACCTGTGTTTGTCGTATAGATCCTATATTTTTAAAACACTGCGTTATTCTAATCTGACTTCTATACAAGTGTAATTTTTATTTATATTTTAGAAAGAAAAAGATCTTCACATATGTTTAGCAGGCGAAAATTGTACATGGCGGTGTTTGTTCATAGAGTCTTGGCAACGGGTTGTCCTCTCTATCTTAGACAGAAATTGAGGCATCGGGTAGATGTGAACGGTTTAAATACTAGAAATATTCACCTTTTAGAAATATCAGAGCACAGAAAGGTGATCTTTGAAAGATGTTTCAGTTGTGCTGCAGTGAGTGTTTACAATTCGGTACCGCACGCTATTCAAAGCAGGTCAGTTAATGATTTCAAACTGATTTATAAGAAATTTCTCCTCGGGGATGCAGCTTGACTTTTATTTTTATTCTTATTTCTATTAGTCCTATCTTTTGGCGATGGATTGCCGTTGTCTTCTCCTTCACTTCTGTACATTACGTTATGTTTGCTGTTTTGCTGATTGATTATTGTATGTTGTATGTTTTCTTCTTTTTTTCTTCCAGTACTATGTTATCTTGTATTTTTATTTTATATTATTATTATTATTATTATTTTCTTTTCTCTATAATGATGTAATGTTATTGTATGTATTTTTATTTAGTATTTAGGCATTACTTGAATGTTGCATTATTGAATTTCTATTTTTATATATTTTTTTGTATGCTTAGCTAGTGGTTCGGTTGAGATGAGCAGTTCTTAACTGGACCTTTTATTATTATCTAACATGCATTGCCACTAACGTTGAAAATTTTTGATATCCAATCAAAATGGCAAAATTATTTTTTTTAAATAAAATCAAATTTTTCAGTTTGAATGCTAAATTTTGGTTGCTCCCTTTAAAACTCTTTTGGCAGTTAGAACCACAGTAGCGATGAATGGATGAAGCTGTGTTCAGTCACAAACCATTTCTACGATCGACGAATATATTGCTCATAAAACACAACAGTTATCACTACCACACCAAATCTTTTATTTCCGCACTCGATACACGTTAGCATCATTAGGAGCGACGATCAATCATTATTAATCGCCTCTCTTTACGATGCTACCATGGTTAGCGAAACGCGTGCCAAGTGCAAAAGTAAAGTGTTTTATGCACTATATATGATAACTGTTTTGTAGCATCATTCTGGTAACGATTCAAAAATTTCTAAATTAAATTTTCCTTAAAATTTTATGTTAATATTGTAATTTTACAGGTCAAAAACATTTTTAAGAAACAAATCGACTAGAAGCCAGCTCAAAAATACATCAATAATTTTTAAAACGTCACTGTGTTATATGTTATAATACACTTTTTAATCAGTATTAGGTTATACATTTTTTAAAGAAACACAGATCTTCTTTCCAATAACGCTATTTTACAATGCCAAACTATTACTAACTACCAAGAAAAACACGTAAACTATTACCTATATCAAATACAATATCTTAACTAGATACTATAAAGTATCTAGCTAGAACAAATATACTAAGAGCTACCGCTGATTTTGATACAGTTACATGCGTATCAGCGCTACTATAAGCTGAGTTTTCGTAAGATTTTATTTTGCATTTCATTTTGTCGAGAGGCAAACTCTGCAAGCTGTATTCCCGGTGTTCGTGTTGCATCGTGCACACCGTCCTCTTCTTTTGCATCATCTCGTCGTCCTTGTCTTTTAGTCCACGTAACCAGTTTTTATACCATTGTAGTTCGCAATCACATAGCAAGGGATTATCTAAATAAGAACGTTTTCAATTAATGATTATGAAATTTGAATTTTTGTAAAGATTTTTTTCCACCATTGCGGCAATTTAATACAATTGACTAATTACTGTAACTGTATACAATCAATTAACATATAAGATCTAAGTCATTATGAATATTTTGAGGCACACTAATGAGTTTTATTCTAGAAGCATGCTAGAACTGGCCGATTTTATTTAATATAAAAATGATATTTCGTTTAGTTTTACTGTCTCTAACTTTGGATCCGTCTGATGATTCTCATTCTGAACGGCTGGCCGCAGCAGTGACATCGCAAACATAAATACATCGCGGTATAAATTGTATCTTACCACGGGTTTTTAAGACAGCAGACTGACAGAGGATAATCCAGCTAAGTTGGTAATAATTATCGCTAGATGGCGCGATTGTCAGGGTTTCCCTACGTACATAAAAATCAATATCAACTACGAAAATTGAACAAACGCCATATTTCAGCAGTGACTCACTGTTGCCTCATCTGTCAATCCATCTAAGGACGCGTTCACTCTATTACGTCTCATCAACCGTGCTAGGATCGACAAAATATCTCTCCGACTGGTGAAAGCCTAAAATTTAGAAGTATACCTGCCCTCCGTCGACGGAGGCTACAGACCGGCAAAGGATTATCCAGCTAAGCTGGCAGCAATTACGGCCAGACAGCGCGATCGTCATGGTTCCGCCGCACGTTTATAATGTTTCGTACTGTGATTGCTTTTTTTTTGTTATGGAAGTATAAAATGATCAGCGATTTCACAAAAACACACCCTAAATGAGTTTGCAATAACAGAATTAAGAGCCCTGATTGTAAACAGTCAGATACTGGCTCATCAGGCTAATCAGACCCAGAGCAAAATAAGACAAATAGCTCCATATGATATGTATATATCCTAAGATTCAGTATGTATTTTCACGTTTTTTCTTAGTCGATAATGTTAATAGTTATAGCATCTTAGCTCCCTAATAGTCAGTAAATCATCAATCCAACTCAATCTAAAATCTAATGGTAAAAGTTTTAAAACAAATATCTACTACCTAAACAAGTACTGAATTATATACAATTAAAATATTCTGTTTTTCTCGGTACCTAATGCTTAAAGCAGAACCTATCACTCCAGGTTCAATTTATGACTTTCTACGAAATAAACCTTCACCATTTTGTCGCTCAAATATATTTTTTTTAATAGCAGACAAATTATCAGACGTAATGCACTCGTGATAATTTTCGCTCAACCAACACTAAATGGAGACTATTTCAAAATTTTTTGATAAATACTTTTCGAGATAGGTTGGGTGGAGGCGTGTTTTTTGCCACTTTTTTTTAAATAATACAAAGAAAAGTATGCGCAAGTATTACATCATATATATTTTTCAACTCGCGTTTGACAAGCTTTCATTTGACACCCCACTTGATGACTTGGTAAATTTTTTTTTTTTCACTTCTGACGACATATCACAAAACTAATCCCTTAAGTCAGAATTTAACTTTCAAAACTATACGGCCCTGATTGAACTATTAATTACTATATAACACGTAAGCTGAAAAGTTTTTCCTTTTCAAAAAAGTTTTAGGAAGTACCAACCTTCAAACGATACATGTCAAAATTTCATGACATTTCGACGATTAGTGTACAAATTAAAGTGGTTTTAATTACGCTACTTTTGATATTTTCAAAACAATGTTTTTTGATGAGAAAAAAATACCGTTCAAGCAAAGCAGTGGTTTGATAAGTGTTACGCGGACTCTGCCCCTGGAAAATCACTCATCATTTACAGGTATGCTGACTTTAAATGCGGTCGTGCAGATACAAATGATGCTGGACGCACAAATGAGGTGGTTACAACGGAAAACATAAAAAAAATCCACAAAATTGTTTTGGATGACAGTACAGTGCATGAACATTTAGGCATTAGAAAGCTCTGTTCGAAATGGGTATACCGCGTTTTGCTCACAGTGGACCAAAAACAACAACGTGTTGATGACTCTGAGCACTGTTTGGACCTGTTTAAGCGCAATAAAAAGGAATTTTTCATGCGATATGTAACAATGGATGAAACATGAGTCCACCACTGCACACCGGAATCAAATCGGCACTCAGTTAAGTGGACTGCAGCCGGTGAACGCCGCCCGAAGCGACCAAGGAAACAATAGTCGGCTGGGAAGGTTTTGGCCTCTGTATTTTGGGATGTACATGGAATAATTTTCATCGAATATGCGGAGAAGGGAAAAACCACCAATAGCGAATATTATGTAAATTTATTGGTGCGTTTGAAGGCAGAAATCGCAAAGAAACGGCCCCAAATGAACAAGAAAAAAGTGCTCTTTCATCAAGACAATGCATCGTGTCACAAGTCAATGGTTGTGATGTCAAAATTGCATAAATTGAAGTTCGAATTACTTCCTCATCCACCGTATTCTCCAGATCTGGCCTCCAGCGACTATTATCTATTCGCAAACCTCCAAAAAATGCTCGCGGGAAAGAGGTTTGGCTCCAATGAAGAAGTTATCGTCGAAACTAAGGCCTATTTTGAAGGCAAAGATAAATCCTTCTTCAAGAAAGGTATAGAAGTGTTCGAAAAGCATTGGACTGATTATATCGCTCTTGAAAGAGACTATATATATAAGGGACAAAAAAAAATTGTTTTAAGTAGCTAGACCAAAAACTTTTCAGCTTACATTTTATGTACCATATTTCAACTTTCTGTGTCAAATAGTTTCGGAGACAATTGGGTGTGACAGACAGAGAGACAGACGGACCAACAGACACTAAAGTAATCCCATAAGTTGTTTCGTACGGGACACTAACAACTGTTATTGTCAATCATTGTTGAAATATGGACTTCGTCAATTTTTGTTACTTGTTGTTGATTTTTATGTCGTCTTACCAAATTAATTACTCTAATTAAAAATGATAAGAAAGCTTTTGCTTACCCATTATATCCACTACTCTTAACGTATCTAAAATAGGTTCCATAACATCCTCAGATACGTGCATTAATTTGTTATTTTGCAAATTAAGTGTCTCTAAAGAGTTCAAATTCTCGAAGATCATACCGTTTAACGATTTTATGCTAAAACAAATTTATTTGTTAGTTTAATATACCATATATATATATATATATATATATATATATATATATATATATATATATATTATATATATATATATATATATATATATATATTTCCTTACAGTATATATCCGCAAAACTCTCATTCCAGTTGCTAAAAAATTCATTCACTAAATGGTAATAATAACAAAAAATTGTTAGCGCACTACTCCTATGTGCAGAACTGAAGATTGCTAAGCAGTGATCTCATCCGAGTAGATAGAAGTCACTATGATACTTCACTAGAAGCAGAAAAACCGTCACTCACGAAAGGTCAAAAATTGTATTAGTAAAATCTTCAGGTGCCCAACATTAATCGATGTCGCCATCTAACCTAACAAACATTCTCCGAGAGAAATACAATGAGATGATTCCCAAACATAGTGATTTGGAGGCATAAATAGGAAGAAAATAATAACCCAGGGCAAAACACCGGTCGAGTGGAAGAAAAGTATCACTTCCCACTGTTGAAAAAAGGAGACAAAAAGAAACCATCAATCTATAGGGATATAACACTGTTAAGCTCAATAATGAAGCGTTGTACAAGTATACTGGCAACAGAAATATCTAATGTTATAACCATGAGTGAGGAACAACAGGGTTTTCGAATAGACAGAACAACTACAGATGCCATTGTTATCTTAAGACAGATTTTGGAAAACATACTGGATGAAAATGATATATCCAGAGAATAATAAAATAAAAGTACAAGTACAAAAGGCTATGTAAGTCCAAAGACAAAAACAAACGGAAATTCGCCAAGAAGACAGTCTCAGGCCACTATCTGGGTGGTCGATTATAGTCTTACATCCTTCGAATTCATTAAAAGATGCTGATTGATAGCTTTTTCCATAACTATTGATATTATTGAAAGTAATGTCCCTGGTTCGTAGTTATTTAGCATAATTCTCATACCTTTTTTAAGTGCTAAACTTGAGACTATTCTTTTTGGTAAGATAAACTGACGAGCTTTTTTGATGTTTAGTCACATTGTATGACAATAGCATTTTTCATGCATAATGGTGGTGTTTCTCCTTGGAGATTAACAGTAGTTGAAGTTAAGTCAAAAAGTTCATCTAACAAATTGGTGTTTTCAATACATGTTATTGCACAGTATTGTGAGACCGTGTGATTAGTGGGCTAGTTGATTTGGTCACCTTTTGATAAATGTATCTTAGCAACTTACGAAAAGATCTGGCATTGGTTAATTAGTGCAGTAAAAAAAGGTCAAAATAATGATGAGATAGACATAGTTTAGATACAGCAATATTATGATTTTATCCTCTCGGGGGTATCACCAGGAATATTGCCCTGAGTTTGGACCTCGAAAAACTTGTGCTCTTTTGTTTATAAGCAATTGAAGTTTTCAAAACGCGTTTTTTGAGTTTAAAATGTGAATAACTCCGGTTATATAAGCCAAATCCATACAAAAAAACAAACTCTTCGTAATGACATTTCCAACAAATTCTCGTTAGGTTTAAGTCTCTCAAGGGCGTACATAATCTACAAAATTGAAAAAACAGGCAACAAACTATTTTTTTTTCATTTTATTGTACAGGTCGACTAAGTGAACCGATCGGCTTGAAATTTTCAGAAAATATGCCTTTTGTTATAGCAAAAATACTCTGAAATTTTGGTACAAAAATATCGATCCTAGTGGGTACAATTGAAGTTGTTATTTAAAATTTGATTTGCCCGCCATTTGGTCAAAAATGGATCCTTTTTCCAATTTAGGTCTTGATGCCAGCTTTCCGATGTCATTAACCGTTTTTTTTATTAATCAAATAATAGCAATTGTGTTTTTTTTGGGTCATTTTGAAAAAAGAAATATTAACAAAAATGATTTTTTTTAATAAAGGTCTCGCGATTCTCTACCAGATACCAGAAAATTTTTTTTTAAATGACCGAAAATTTGTTGTTATTTGATTAATAAAGAAATGTAAAAAAAAAAAAAACTGTTAATATGACTCCAAAAAAAATTTTTTTTAATGGTATGGGAAAGCTTACGTCGAGACCTAAATCTTGAAAAAAAAAGATCCAATTTGGACCAAATAGCATAAAATGGTGGGCAATTCAAATTTTAAATAACAAATTCAATTGTGCCCACTGGATTCAATATTTTTGTACCAAAATCTCAGGATATTTTTGCTATAACGAAAGGAATATTCTCTGAAAGTTTCAAGCCGATCGGTTCACTTAGTCGATCTGTGTACGAAGAGCCTGTTTTTTTTCGTGTCGATCTGACTTATTTAACCGGAGTTATTCACATTTTAAGCTCAAAAAACGCGTTTTAAAAACTTCAATTATTTATAAACAAAAGAGCACAAGTTTTTCGAGGTCCAAAACTCAGGACAATACTCCTGGTAATACCCCAGGGAGGATAAAATCATAACATTGCCGTATCCAGACTGTGCTATTTCAAATGCTTTTTTTACTCCACTCAATATATAACATGTATTGATACATAAATAACAAATTGACCTGCTTTTGAAGTTGGTTTTGAAAAATTTTAACAGGTAACAATAGGCACGTTACTACCATGAACTGACTATGTTCTCATTACTACCGAAGTAAAGGGTAATGCCCGAGCAGAATTATAATTAAAATCTACGTAATGTTCCCATAAGATGCCAACTTTTTGGATGTTTTTGTATTTGTTTCTTAAATATACAGACTTTTAAAATTTAAAATACTAACTTTTTCAGTAAAAGGATAATATGTTATAATCCATTTAATTAATATTAAATAAATAAAGGTAAAACATCCTGCAAACTTTATAGCGTTTAGAGGTATTTCTCCAAATATGATTTTTTTGTTTGACTAAAGCAGAATTTTTAAAAATAGTATTTAAATTTTATTTTTATGTTAAATACTACTCTAAAGTTATAACCTTGCAGATTCAGTTACGACCCAGTTTGCGAGTTAAGTACTCGGACATAAATGTTTTTACTGTCAAAAGTAACACAATGTCTAAACATGAAAAGGTAACTTAATAAATGAGTAAGTATCTTTTAAATAATACTTAACAACTGTTAACCAACCTTAAATTACCATAAGATTTAAGTATATAGTAAGTTTAAATATAACTTTTATGTGTTTCTAACCTTAATTTAAGTGACAAAGTATAAGAATTTTTATATTATGACATAGTAATTTATAAAATACGAAAATAACTTATACGTTATGAACACATTTTTCCAAAAGTCAGAACATGAACGATGGACATGGCAAAGCCCAGATGGTATAACAATAAACGAAATTGATTATGTGTTATCAAATGACAAGAATATTGTAATTGATACGACAATCCTGAACACGATAAGCATTGGGAATGACCATCGGATGTTCAGAGCAAAAATAAAAACAAATCTGAAGCAGGAGAGACGTAGATTGATAACGCATACAAAGATAAAGACACCAACAGAAATAATAAAGCAAAATACAAACGAATGTCGACAAGCACTGGAAAAATCACACATAAACTATCAAACAGAACTTGATGAACTATACGTACAAATAACCAAAAGAAAAAACACAAAAATTAAGTAAAGAGGCACAAAATCTCATGAAACAGACACGACTGTTAAGAAATGATCCTACAAATTGCAGATTAGAATTGGCAGAAACAGACAAAAAATAAAGAAAAAGATCAGAGAACACGTCAGACAGTACAGAAACTCGAAAATATAGGAAACTTTTAAAGAGGGGAAAAGTTTGAAACACCTAAACAAACAAATGAATGAAGAGAGACATCAAATAATAAAACTTATAAATAACGACAGCCAAGAGATCGCACAAATCAAAATTCAAGCTCTATTTAACAGGTGCCTCATAGAAAGTATACCAATACCTTGGGTAAATGCCTTGATTGTGCTTATATTTAAAAAGGAAAAAAAATTTAATTGGAGAATTACAGACCCATCAGCCTGTTTTCGGTACTATACAAAATCCTCACTAGAATCATAACATATAGATTAACGAACAAATTAGACAGTTATCAACCACGTGAACAAGCGCGATTTAGATGGGTATACAGCATTTTGGACCATCTTCAAACAATTAGATTACTAGTGGAAAAAGCAAATGAATATAAAGTCACCTTATGGATAGCAATGGTTGACTATGAAAAAGCATTTGATTTGGTAGAGATATGGGCAGACCTTAACGCCTTAAGGTTCAGCAGAGTCGATGAAAGGAACACAATTCTTCTTGAATACATATATAAAAATGCCACATCACAAGTAATGCTTGAAGAAAAAAACAAATAAAATCAAAAATTAAAAAAGGAATTAGACAAGGCGATCCCCAAAGCTGTTCACTTTGACTCTAGAAGACATGTTCAAATCGTTAGAGTGGGAAAATAAAAGAATATTAATGGACGGTGAACGATTAAGGTTCGCAGATGATATCACTCTGATTGCCAACACAAAATAAGAATTAAAAGAAAGGCTGATGAAACTAAATAACAAGCCTCGGGAAATAGATCTAAAAATAAACTTCACTAAAACCAAATATTTGAACGACAAAAGTAAAGATAACAGCCAGGAACGATTAATAGAAGGTGAAAGAATAGGAGAGGTACAAACATTTATATATTTAGGACAAAAATCGAAATATCAAAAAATAATTTAAAGGCTGACTTGGATAGAAGAGTCTCGTTAGCTTTGTTTGCGTTCGGAAGGTTACAATCTACATTTAAATTGGACATCTCAAATACAATAAAAGCCCGAGTATTCAATCAAAGTACTGCCGGTGTTAACATATGGCACTGGAACGCGGACTTTAAATAAAAGTATAATAAATAAACTCCACTTGGATTGATTCAGCCGATACTTGGTGGAAATCCATAACTAGAAGTTTTGCAAGAAGTAAAACACTACTTAAATTTCCACTAAAGTTTTTATTTTTAACTCCATGACATGTTTCGCTGTACGACAGCTTCTTCAGATGGTTTGTTACAAAATGAAGATAAAATTACTATAATAAATGATTGGTTCACAATTTATGGCAGGTAACAAAATAATTTAATTAAAACAGATTTAGTAATGGTGAATTATTTAAGTCCAATTGTTCATTTATTAAGATTCTAGGTAATTAAGTTTCAGGCTCTTTGTGCAAATATGTAATATTTCAAAGTTTGGGTTGAATTGGTGGTTATTTTCAATTAAATGATTTGCGTAATTTAAGTTATTTTTTCTATTGATATATGATAAAGCATATTATTTTATTCTTTTTGAAAAACTTCTACCTGTTTGACCCATATATGTTTTTGAGCAATTTCCACCATTTAATTTGTATACTCCGGATCTGTTATTTTTTATAAATTTGCCAAGTATGTTGGATGTTTTAAATACTGTGTTAATATTTAATTTTCTCAAGAATCTATTTAATTTAGTTCTGCATCTACCATAGTACGTTATTGACTTTACGTTTTTATAAGGTTCTTTATTACTCGGAAAAACTGTACTAATGGCTTTTTTGTAAAGTTTTTTCTTGAGAAGATTATCTATTATGGATGGTGAATAGTCATTATTTACTGCTAATTGTTTTATAATATTAAGTTCTTTTTGGAAATCGTATTGATTCAGAGGAATATTTATTAGTCTGTGAATCATATTATGGAAAACTGCAAGTTTGTGACTTGGTGGATGACATGAGGTATTATGGATAATTATGTCAGTATGTGACGGTTTATGGTAAATAGAAAAAATATGTTTGTTATTATGGCGTTTTATTGTTAGGTCAAGGAAGTATGTATATTATTCAAAAAATTTTGTCTATCACTTCCTGTAAAACAACATAAGATATCATCATATCAACATACGAGGCTGGTTTGAAAAACTACTTATGTGTTTGGGGTAAACCTTTTTTATTTTTCGACATAGTCTCCTTTTAGGCTTATACACTTCGTCCAACGATGTTCTAGTTTGTTAATCCCTTCCGAATAATAGGATTTGTCCAAGTCTGCAAAATATTCATTAGTGTCTGCAATCACCTCCTCGTTTGAATAAAATCTTTGTCCCGCCAGCCATTTCTTCAAATTGGGGAACAAATAGTAGTCCGAGGGAGCCAAGTCTGGAGAATAGGGGGGATGTGAAACGAGTTGGAATCCTATTTCCATTAATTTTGTGACCACAACTGCTGAGGTGTGTGCTGGTGCGTTGTCGTGATGGAAAAGGACTTTCTTGTGGGCCAATCGCGGGCGTTTTTCTTGCAGCTCGGTTTTCAAACGGTCCAATAACGATGAATAATATTCACCTGTAATAGTTTTACCCTTTTCCAGATAGTCGATGAGGATTATCCCTTGCGAATCCCAAAAGACAGTCGCCATAACCTTTCCGGCCGAAGGAAGGGTCTTCGCCTTTTTTGGTGCAGATTCCCCCTTGGTAACCCATTGTTTAGATTGTTGTTTGGTCTCAGGAGTATAGTAATGTGTCCATGTTTCATCCACAGTGGCGAAACGACGCTTAAAGTCCTCCGGATTCTTCTGGAACAGCTGCAAACCATCCTTGCAACACTTCACACGATTCCGTTTTTGGTCAAGCGTGAGCAATCGCGGCACCCATCTTGCGGATAGCTTTTTTCATGTCTAAATGTTTATGCAAAATATTATATACCCCTTTAGTCGAGATGCCCACAGCACTAGCAATCTCACGCACCTTAACTCTTCTGTCATCCATCACCATATCATGGATTTGATCAATGATTTCTGGAGTCGTAACCTCCACAGGCCGTCCAGAACGTTCAGCGTCACTTGTGCCCATATGGCCAGTCCGAAAATTTTGAAACCACTTATAAACTGTTCTAATCGAAGGTGCAGAGTCACCATAATGTTTATCAAGCTTCTCTTTAGTCTCCTGAGGCGTTTTGCCTTTCATAAAGTAATGTTTAATCACCACACGAAATTCTTTTTCGTCCATTCCTTGAAAATCACTCGACTTCCTTGATTCACACGAATGCCAAACACAAAGAAATAGACCAATATGGCTGAAACTTGGTGTGCGTTCATTCAAGAGATGCTACTAACTAAACATGACCTCGATACGCGCCGGTGGTGCCATCTCTCGGACTTTGCACGGACTTTTCAAACCAACCTCGTATCTATGCCAGTATACAAATTTTTTAAACAGTGGGTATTTGCTTATTTGATTTTCTATGTTATTCATAAATATTTCGTCCAAAAGAAGACTAAGTGGATTGCCCATTATGAGACCGTCTAGGCTGCTGTATAGGTCGTTATTAAATTCAAAATAATTTTGTTCTAGGCAAACCTTTAAGTACTTTAAGATGTCTTGTTTTATTATTGGGTTAACATTGATTTCAGAAAGAAGTTTTTCAATTAGTAATATAGTTTCCCTACTTGGTATGCTTGAAAAAAGATTTTGAACATCGAAAGAGATTAATTTTGAATTGTCAGGTAACTTTAAATGTTTGATGTTTTCAACTAGTTGTTGAGAATTTTTTATTGCAAATTGAGCTTTAAATTTAGTGTTTTCTATGAGTATTTGAACAAGACGTTTTGATAGTTTATAAGATGGGGCTGACACGAAATAGGGTAACCCGTTTTGTGAAGTTTTATTAGTGAATATAGTTTAGGTGTTTGTGGGTTCATAAGCGTGAGAATTCTAGAATCTTTATCATTAAACAAACTTTTACAATTACAGATCGTTGATTTAATAATTTTCTGATAACTTTCAGTTGGGTTACATTTTAAAATTGGGTATTTATCTGGGTTTAAGAAATCTATTGTTCTCTGGATATAATCTACTTTGTCAATCGCTACTACTGAATTACCTTTGTCTGCTTTTGTAAATATTATATCTGCTGATTTATTTCTGATGTCTTTTATTAATTGAATATCTTGTCTTGGAGTATTTTGGCGTAAAAATTCTTTTTTTAGTGTAGTAGCTGCTTCGTGTTTTTTACTAATTATTTGGGTAATGATTGAGAGCTACTTCTGTATCAATTGCTAATATATTCAATGTATTTGGAGAGACATTGACTTCGATATTATATAATTTACCATTACTAAATCTGTTTTAATTAAATTATTTTATTACCTGCCATAAATTGTGAACCAACCATTTAACTTAGTAATTTTACCGTCATTTTGTAACAATCCATCTGAAGAAGCTGTCGTTTAGCGAAACATCTCATGGTGTTAAAAATAAAAACTTTAGTGGAAATTTAAGTAGTGTTTTACTTCTTGCCAAACTTCTAAATAAACTCCAGGTAACCCAAAGAGCAATGCAGAGGAGAATGCTAAATATGAGACTCTAAGATCGTATTCCTAACATCGAGATACGAAGATCAAAAGTGACAGATGTAATACAACGAATATGTATATTAAGGTGGAATTGGGGGGGGCATATTGCAAGGCTGAACAGTTGGACAAGCTGTATAGTTGAATGGTGGTCTAGAGAATACAAAAGATGCAGAGGTAGACCACAGAGAAGATGGACGGACGACATAAAAAGATTAGCAGGACTCGATTGGACGCAAAAAGCAAACAATAAAGCTCATTGGAGACAACTTGGGGAGTGGTAATGATGATGAAGAATTTATAAAATATAGCGAATGTCCATGTAAAAGGTTAAGTGGGCCTTATTATTAAAGGTCTTGCTCCACCGGAACATTCATTTAAAAATTTTGAAGGGACAGGGTATTATTTAATTCTAAAAGTTATTTCTTAGCTTACAATTAGCCACCTGGTCTTTTAAATTGAGTACTCAAACTTCTACTTACGTTTATTCGTAAAATAAACATATTTTTTTTTAATGATTGGATAAAATAAATCTAATCTGTTTCATGTGACCGTTCTAGCTTCAAAGTATAGACCAACTTTCAATCCTCTTCGGTATATTTGGATAGACCGCATACCGAGATACAAAAAAGAATAATAGACAAAGTATGCCATCCGTAACATCGTTTCCCGCCAAATCAATGATCCATTGGAAACTACAATGAGTACGGCAAGGAGAAGTAGAAAACATTGGACAGAATTTCAGCGATCACGCGTGGTCTGTTAATAAAACTTGTTGGGAAGGCGCATCGGTGTTGTCACTGATATTTGTTAATTTTAATAATATGTTATATGTGGGTATATATAACTTATTAAAGTACAAATTTAGGAAATATTCAGCTATTTGTTATAAATAGAGTGTTATTTACTTTCTTCTCTATGAGCTACAATAGCCACGATAATTTTACTTCATTAAATTAGACTTTTAATAATATAGTGAAATTCCATGAATCATTGAATATGTCGCCCGTCTTTTAATCCACTAACATTGCTATAATGGCAAATTGAGAGTTTGCTGAGATCAGATGATGAAGGCTAGCGCCTTCATTATTTCCCACTTTGCTTACGATTAATGACATATCTGACTGATGAATCGGGACCCGGATAGAAACTGTACACGGCTGGTTGTTGGTGAAGGACTACTTGGACCAAAAAAGTGGCTTGTTCGTTCTAGAATGGAATGCATATGTGAAGTCGGATTAAATCATTTAAGGACCGCAAGCATTCAACAAAAATACACTCCGCCTAATGTCATTAAGATATTCATAGTCAATAAGCTGTCCCTTATAGAGTTTCCAGGTAAGCAAGAAGTGTAAAACAAAACCGTGAAACAGCGTGCTTAAAGTTCCCTTTGTCGAACATGTAGTTCGGATCACACATTAAACTCTAAGTCCAGTCTTACTACACCTTCAGATATAATTGGTCTTTTTTTCTCTAAACTTCTCAATGTTAACAAAGTTTACAGGGATAGTAATGTCTAGACAAGCTAAGAATATTATTACAGGTGGACGTTTGTTTTCGATCCGACAACCCATCTGACTGCGCGAGGGAGGTCTCCGATGTTATTTTGGCTGGTATGGAAGCTTTTTCGAAGAAATGCCGCTCCAACGGCAAGCCATGGTTTGACCGAAAATGCAGAGAAGCTGTTGCTTCTAAACATATTGCCTACCAACAATGCAATGGTGTGAAAATCCTAACACCATAAATCGTAACACCTTTGTTCGTGCCCGTAGCAGATGCAAAGGAATTATCGACGAAACCAAGGGGGCACACAATAAACGAATCAGAAACAAACTTCTTGCTTGTCCCAATAATTCCAGGTCGTTTTGGGCAGTCGCTAAGGCAGTTAGTCAAAATTTCACTAAATCCACCATACCACCACTCATACGGCCAGATAATTCCATTGCAACCATACCTGTTGAGAGAGCGAACTTGTGGGCTGAAATCTTTGCTTCACATTCTACTGTCGATTTCCAAGGAAAAACACCACCTACTATTCCCATATTGCGATCAAAGATGCCCGATGTTGTCTTCAGACAGCGTATCATAAAGCGTATTTTAATGAAGCTAGACACCAAAAAGGCTTCTGGCGCTGACGGAATACCTGCCATATTTCTCAAAAGCTGTGCAAGGGAAGTAACACCAGTTTTCTGTAGACTTTTCAACGTATCCGTCCTGCTGGAAATGTGCCACGGTTCAGCCGATACCTAAAAAATGCTTGGAATAACGCAATTGGACACTCTGGAGATTCGCGAGCGGTTTCTCTTGACATATCCAAGGCATTCGACCGTGTTTGGCACGATGGACTGTTGGCTAAGCTACGCTCTTGTGGTGTGTCTGATAAGTTCTGTATGTGGCTCTCGTATTTCCTCAGAGAGCGTTCTTTGCGAGTGGCGGTCGACGGATTTCTTTCTAACACCTTCATTATCAACGCCGGTGTGCCCCAAGGCTCCATACTGTCTCCTACTCTCTTTCTCATTTACATTAACGATCTGCTGGAAAAGACCGGGAATCCAATCTACAGCTTTGCAGATGACAGTACGCTTGTCTCTTCATTCACTTTGAATGCTCGGACATCGGCTGCTCAGGCGAATATCCGCAGACAGCAGGAGGTCGTTCAACTTAACACAGACCTGGAAGAAATTCTATCTTGGGATGACTGTAACCAAGTGGAATTTAACGCTACAAAAACCCGGGGGGCAGTTTTTCTAAAAAAATTAACGTTGCTGAACCCGATATAGTTATGTCGGGGCACTCCATTCCCCTAGCATCGTCGCTCAATTTGTTGAGCGTTAGTTTGGGAGCAAATGTATCCTGGCATGAACATGTTGCAGGCATAGCAAGGAGAGCTTCTCAAAAGTTGGGAATATTATTTCGAACCAGAAAGCTTTACACTCCACAACAACTGTTACTTCTTTACAAAGCTCAAATTCGACCAACTATGGAATGGGGCTCCGCTCCCCAACATACACTGTATTTGTTGGATTCTGTTCAGAGAAGAGCTGTTCGTCTGACTGGAGATCCGGAACTGACCGGAGGCCTTGATTCGCTGGAACATCGAAGAACGGTTGGCGACTTGAGTCTGTTTTACAAATATTTTTATGGAAAGTGCTCGAGGGATGTAGCCCGCTTAATTCCTCCCAAAGCGGTGCATGTTAGAAATACATGTCGCGCTGATGCTTCACATCCTTATGAGGTTCAGCTTGTTACTCCGCGTACAACGCTTTTCAAGCAGTCTTTTATATGGAGAACATCATCCCTTTGAAATGGCTTACCCAGCGCTGTGTTTCGCACCAAGCACAACTTACAGCGATTCAAGAACAACGTGAATCGCTTTTTTCTGCTCACGTGCCGCTCCTGGAGCGCTTTAGGGACTTTCCTGCAGCACGTGTACTACACCCATAAAAAAAAAGGCGATGTGTCTTTAATTTAAACACACTTAATAGTTTATATTAATATCTCTTTAAAATCATCCCGTGCTGATTTTAAATTGCGATTAACTTGAGTAATATTTATTTAGCTAGTTGATTTGCTATACTTTCAATTGTGTCTACATCACACCCTAGCAATACGCTACCGTATATACACTTACTCGTTTTTTGCAAATTGAGGAATGTTATGGAATCTCCGAAACCAGCAAACGCATCCTCGGCAATAGTGGAAATATTGTTGGCTCTCAGATCTAGGTGACGTAGCCGATGTAGCCGTTTTAGAGCCTCCGTAGGTATCGTATGTATATTGTTATCTCCCAGTCTGAGATACTGTAAATTTTCTGTAAAAAAAAATATATTTTCAATAATAGTTGGCAGATATAAACAATAATCTGTTATCACAAATAATGTTTTAAAAGAATCATTGATTTTTCTCAAGCCGTAGCCAAGGGAGCGGGGCAGGGTTGCATAGGACGGGGGGGGCTCTATGCTCTTTCATGAAAATCTCTTGTCTTTTTTAATAAATTTCTCTAAACTAATTTGAAAAATTAAAAACTAAGAAAATTTTATATTTTGCTGTTATATCTGAAAGTATGGACGCAAAAATTTTCATATTGATATATTTATTTTCTAAAATATTCAATACATTTTTTTTACTTATAATTATATGTTCAATATAAAGAGTTAAAAATGTTATTATAGTAGGAAAACAATTTGAAAAGCATTTATTAACTTCATTTATGTTTTTTTTTAAAGATTTTTTACAAAAATAAAACGAAAACTAGCGTATAGAGTCTTCTGCAGAAAAAATGTCACATCTCCGAGCACTTAAGCTAGTCCATATCATAAGCCGTAAAAACCCAAATTGGTCTTTAGAGGATCATAAAAAAACTTATTTCTTTTTTTTTCGACATGCTCGCAACTTATCATAAAATATAATGATTTCTTCTGCATTGGAAAGGGAAATTTTAAAAATATCTGTAGTAAAAGGAGTACAGTTAGGCAACTTCCTCTAATTCAGGTTCCATGGGCTATTCCGAAGGTTTTTATTTTATCACAATATAGCTAGGACACCCATGAAACTGGTGCACTGCAACTAGTTTCTTATGTTACAAAAACAAGTATCTTGTTTTCGATCTAGCACGAGCTGCTCTTTCATATTCTCTAGTATTACAAGTAGTATGGAGTACAAAGCGTCTCAGTACTCCTAAGTAAGACATCTTATGTATGCTTGCCGCCAATTTAATTCTTAGTACAAGTTCACCAATGAATACGTAGCAGTTTGTAGCCGTCAATTATTCACAATTGACTGTCCAGTGCCAGATTACAGTTAATTCTCTCCTTCACTACCTTATTACAGTTCAACATTTCGATACGAAAGAAAGACCAAGATATAATAACGTTAATAAAAAATGTAACTGATAGGAGATTGTTGAACGCATACGAAAGTATGGAAATCATAAAATGTAAAAGTAGTTTAAATAAAGACAGAGGGCCTATTCCTTATAGTCCTCTCTACTGGTTATTTGACCGGAACTGATGATCTTGCCTATGTCATTAGTTTCGCCTGAGTAATTCAAGGGTTAGGCTAAGTACGAGGCATGTTTTTTAAGTAAGTACCGTTTTGCGATTCCGCCGCCGCAGCGATACGGTCGGCGTTCCGCGCATGCGCGCTGGTAACCTACATCTCATGTCTACGCACTGACGCCATTACAGTCTGATTCTTCATTGTATACGTTGTTTTACTGAGTGTTTAAGATGCCTCCGACAATCGTGAGTCCCGCCGATTGTGAAGTACGGGCTGTTATACGATTTCTTAGTGCTAAAGGCGTAAAACCGATCGATATTCATCGTGAGATCTGTGAAGTTTACGGACAAAACATTATGAGTGACGGAATGGTAAGGAAATGGGTGAGAGCATTTAAAGATGGCCGCACAAATGTGCATGATGAAGAACGGAGTGGGCGTCCTTCGGTCGTTAATGAAGATTTGGTGCAGAAAGTGGACGAAAAGGTGAGAGAAAAACAGACGCTTTACAATTTCATCATTGTGCGACTGCTTTCCTCAATATTCTCGTAGTGTTTTGTATCGCATTGTGACCGAGAACTTGAATTACCGGAAATTGTGTTCACGTTGGGTTCCAAAAATGTTGACGGATTTGCACAAAACCCAACGTTTAGGCAGTGCATTGACTTTCCTTGAGCGGTACCACAATGAAGGTGAACATTTTTTAGACCAAATTGTTACTGGTGACGAAACATGGGTGGCCTACGTCACACCAGAATCGAAACAACAATCCATGGAATGGCGACATTCATCATCACCCAAAAAAGTGAAGTTTAAGCAAACAATTTCTGCCCGCAAAATCATGTGCACAGTTTTTTGGGACAGAAAAGGAGTATTGCTAGTGGAGTTTCTGCCTCGTAATGAGACAATCAATGCAGCGTCTTATTGTGAGACATTGAACAATCTGCGTCGTGCAATCCAGAACAAAAGACGTGGCAAGTTGAGTAAGGGTATCGTTTTGCTGCATGACAATGCCCGTCCACATGTGGCTAATCGGACCAAAGATCTCATCAAATCTTTTAAATGGGAAACTCTAGATCATCCTCCATACAGCCCTGATCTGGCGCCCAGCGACTACCATTTGTTCCTGCTCTTGAAGAAGCACCTGGGTGGTCAGCGTCTTCAAGACGATAACGAAGTCAAAACATTTGTGATACAGTGGTTAACAAGTCAGGCGGCAGAAATTTTATGAGGAGGGTATTCAAAAACTGGTGCCACGTTATGACAAGTGCCTCAATATTCACGGAAATTATGTAGAAAAGTAGATTAAGGTACAGGCTTTCATGTAAAAATAAAATTATAGCGATATCTTTGCACGTCTTTTTTTAATTCCAAAACGGTACTTACTTAAAAAACATGCCTCGTATAAATAGGGTAGATTCGTAGTTTAGCTTTAGTCAATCATCGTTCCTGATGAAGCTAACATGGTTAGCGAAACCCGCGTCGAGTGCAAAAATAAAGTGTTTAGTGTAGTGGTGATATATACTGAGTAGTATCATTGTGCCAAAGATTCCACATTCCCAACTTAGTTGAGATGGCTTCACGGTTAACGGAATTAAACCTATATCGTAAGTACAGTAGTAAGATTAGATTAGTAGGTGCAGATATTTGGTTTTTAAAGTCTTGCAATAAATTTAAAGTTTTTCCTAATTTTATTAAGGTTAATTTACCATAATCAAACATTTCAGAAAAAGTTTCATTCTTTGCTAAACAAAAATGGCTTGACTTAGAAATCAAGAATTTGTACACAAAACGTAGTATATTAGAAGTAGAGTCATACAGCATATTCAAAAAACTTACTTCAGGATTAAACAATATTGAATATGAAGTATGGAGCGAGTTCCAGAGGAAAATGTTTTTAGTTATTGATATTCAATATAAAAAGAAATTCTCTATTCTAAGTAAAAAATTAAAAAAGCTCTTACCGAAGAAAAATAGTCCTCGGGAACTCGTAAATATTGTAGAAAATCATTCATCTCAATCCTTTACACAAAATGAAATTAACATCTTAAACAAAGGTCTTAACTTTGCAGTACCCCCTCCTAGAGATAATTTATCAGAAATAGTTGCTCACATTGAAAGTTCCATTAGCACACTTCCAGAAAATCATTTGTTAGGGAAGCATGTCGTAATCAAATATCGAAAAACATGGTTAACAACACAAATTCGAATTCACGAAAAGACATAAAAGTAGTTAAAGGATTGAAAAAGAAAGATGTCTTCTATTTAAAAGCGGATAAAGGAAATAAGGTTGTTATATTGGATAAGAAAGATTACTATGAACGCGTAGATAATCTTATCGAATCTGGCCCTTATGAAAAGGTAATAAGAAATCCATTACCGAGAATGATATCAGAGGTTAAAAATTCTTTAAAAAAATGTAAGAACCTTGTCTCCGATTCGCTAAAATTTAAATTAAATGTGAGTAATCCGACCATACCAAAATTGTATTGCTTACCCAAAATTCACAAACCTGGAACAGCAATGCGACCCATTGTTTCATCGGTCGGATCACCCACATATTTAGTATCCAAATGGTTATCAAAAGAACTTGAGAAGTTACCGGTAAATACTTTCGCAGTGAAGAATTCGTTAGAATTCATTAATAAAACAAAAAATCTAGTTCTTAATGAAGGTGAAGTCTTAATTTCTTTTGATGTTAGTTCTTTGTTCCCAAGTGTGCCAATTCCACAAACTTTACAATATCTCGAAGAATTACTTAGAATGAATGACTTTGAAGATGAAATTATTCGTAAATACTTAACATTATCTAAACTTTGTATGGAACAAAATTATTTCCAATATAACAATCAATTTTATGTTCAGAAAGAAGGAACAGCTATGGGTAATTGCTTATCACCTTTCATAGCCAATTTATTCATGAGTAAGTTTGAAATCGAAGCCAGTCAAGAATTCGGATATTTCCCAAGGGTATGGTATAGGTATGTGGATGATATTTTCGCGATTTTTGATACAAAGAAAGCAAATATTGATGATTTTGTTTCCAAATTAAATAGCCGATATGATTCCATTAAATTCACTTACGAAATTGAGAACAAAGGATAATTGCCTTTTCTAGATATTTTAATTATTAAAAATAATAATAGATTAGAATTTGATATCTATAGGAAGGACACAGTAACAGATAGATATATTCCTAATGATTCATTTCATTGCAAACAACATAAATTAGCCTCATTACATTTTTTAGTTCATCGTTTGGTCACTTTCCCTCTGAATAGAGTAAACTTTAATAAAGAAAGGAATCGTATTAGAAATATAACTAGAGTTAATGGTTATGACGATGACGTAGTAAATAAGCTAATAAATAGACATAAGTTTAGGTTTAATATTCAGAATTCCACCTTTTTTACACGCGGAGGAAATAACACCAAGTATGTCTCCATACCATATAATCCGAAATATAGCAAGGGACTCAATAAGGTATTTAATAAGATAGGCCTCACCTTAGTCTATAAGTCATCAGATAATCTGAGGAATATCTTAGGAAATCCCCAAAGATAAGGTTCCTAATTGTGAGAAAAGTGGAATTTATGAAATTAGTTGTAATGATTGTGACAAAAAGTATGTTGGGCAAACTAAAAGGTCAATTAAAACAAGATTTAAAGAACACTTAGCACACTTAAAATACAATAGAACAGAAAAGTCTAGCGTTGCCGAACATGCTCTTGAAGCTGATCATACTGTAACATTAGATAATCTAAGATTAATAAAAAATGTAACTGATAGGAGATTGTTGAACGCATACGAAAGTATGGAAATCATAAAATGTAAAAGTAGTTTAAATAAAGACAGAGGGCCTATTCCTTATAGTCCTCTTTACTGGTTACTTGACCGGAACTGATGGCCTTGCCTATGTCATTAGTTCCGCCTGAGTAATTCAAGGGTTAGGCTAAGTATAAATAGGGTAGATTTGTAGTTTAGCTTTAGTCAATCATCGCTCCTGATGAAGCTAACATGGTTAGCGAAACGCGCGTCGAGTGCAAAAATAAAGTGTTTGGTGTAGTGGTGATATATACTGAGTAGTATCATTGTGCCAAAGATTCCACATTCCCAACTTAATAACGTTGACGTTAAAAATTATATTTTCGTATTGTTTACTACTTCATCCTTTTTGGTTTCTGCAATATTAATACGTAAAGGGTGGCCCAAAATTCACGCAAAAAGTAATTTTGATAGAAAACACAGGTTTTTAATTAAAAATTGTATTTTTTTTATTGATTCATAAAGTATACAGTATAGGGTTATGTATGAAATAACATATCGGGTAAATGGCCTCCACGGCTTTGCTGGCACAGACGCACTCTTTTGTAGAAATTTTCCATGACCGTTTTGCATAAATATGGCTGAATTTCGTTGATAAATGCAGCGCTTAATTTCCTCCTTCAAGTCGTGGATGGTCGTGAGCTTGTTGGCATAAACCTTAGACTTTAAAAAACCCCAAAGAAAAAAGTCCAGCGGCGGTTAATCACATGGCGGCTAATTCTGATCACCAAAACGGGATATTACACGACCAGAAAATGACTCATGCGGTAATTGAATTGTTTCTCTGGCTGTATGGCATGTGTCACCGTCTTGTTGAAACCACATGTCGTCCACATCCATATCTTGCAAGTTAGGCACAAAAAAAAAACTGGATTATCATATCGCCATAACGATCATCATTAACTGTTATTGCCTGGCCAACCGCATTTTCGAAGAAGAATGGTCCGATGATGCCTCCAGCCCAAAATCCGCACCAAATAGTGATACGTTGTGGATGCATTTGTGTCGCAAAAGTCACGTGTGAATTGTCTAAACCCTAAATGCGACAATTGTGTTGATTAACGAAGCCATTAAGATGGAAATGAGCCTCATCGCTGAAGATGATTTTCTTCGAAAAATCAGTATCCACTTGTTGTTCCATAATCTATTCAACGAACTCTCTTCGTTGTGCGTGGTCAGTAGGCTTCAGGTCTTGAGTCAATTGAACTTTGTAAGCATGAAGATGCAAATCTTTTGTGAGAATACGCTGTAGAGAGCTTTTCGAAATATCCAATTCTTGACCACGGTACCGAATTGATGTTCCTGGAGTCTCAGCAACACTCTCACGGACTGCTTCAATGTTTTGTGTCGAACGACTTGTTGAAGGACGGCCAGAGCGTTTAAGATTACTAATTGATCCAGTCTCCCTGAATTTTTCAATTAATCTCTTCACAGTTGATGAGGTTAAATCGCTATTTCGACCATATTTTGTACGAAAATTCCGAACTGTAGCTGCCAAACTTCATTATTTTTAAAATATTGCTCAACATTAAAAACACGTTGTTCTTTCGTGTAGCGCTCCATTTTTAATAACCCTGAACTGTCAGCTGTCACGCTGTGTTTTTTGTTTTGTTAACAACACTTTACCATATAAGTGGCGCCAAATTCAAATCTTGCGTGAATTTAGGGACACCCTTTATATATGGTGTATTTCTCCTCATTCAGTGGATTTATCTATAATAATTAATTAAATTATTGGCTAGGATTGTGGTATCGTCCTCATAACGAATATTATTTATTAGGATGCTGACTTTAGAAACTATCTTTTTATTCTCCATCGTCAAATGAAATAGTTTCTCAACGTGGATATTGCTCGGAACGTGTGATAGTATGGACTTCTTTTGGTACTTCAAGGTTTTGTTGAGAGTTTGTTATTAATGCTGACTTCAGCTACCTATTGCCAGTATAATTATTTTACGAGTATAACTGAAATATGCTTATTATTAATTCCGATTTCATGAAAGTTTTGAGTAGAAGTTCGTGTTTAACGTTGTCAAAAGCTCTCTGATTATTATAACATTTCTCTACCAATAATATCACGGGAAGGAGGGCTTTTTTGTGTTAAGTTTCTTAATCTTATCAATTACGTAATAGTCTTTTCAAATGTTTCAGTGTCAGTTGTGTCGTGAATTAAATTTAATAAGTGCACGAGAAAATGCTTAAATAAATCTAACCTATAGATAAGTGCTTGAAAGAGCAGGCATTCCTAGATAATCGGAATCCTAGATGTGACATTAACAGCGCATTTCAGGTGTTGTGAAAATCCTGTAGAAGACGCCTACGTGCAGTTTTCAATATTTGACTAATTTTGAAAAGTCGAGTCAAGGATACGAATAGTGTTGTCCTTGCATGTAGCTGGTTGATGAAAAAACAATGTTTTTCCAAAAATAGATTATATTCTTCAACATAGTTTCCTTCAAGGGCGATACACTTATTCCAGCCATCTTCCAACATTTGGATACGTTTCTTATAGTACAATTTCTCGCGTTCTCGAAAATAACCCTCTCTTTCCCATCCGACTTCTTCATTTGAGCCAAATTCCTTTTCAAATTTGGAAAAAGGTAATAATCGCTGGGGCCAGAGCTGATGAATACGGCGGATGACGAAGCAATTCATAGCCCAGTTGGTCCAATTTCACCATCGATTTTATGGAGTTGAGAGCTGGTGCATTATCTTGGTGAAATAAAACTTTTTCTCCGCCAAATTCAAACTCCAACAAACCAACCTAATAATCTTTGGTGATTATTGGCGCCTTCTCCAGATATTCGATCAGTATTATTTCATGCATGTCGCAAAAAAACCTTGCCAAAACCTTTTCAACTGATGTTTGTATTTTTGGCGGTGTCAGCTACTCTGCGGACCGGCTGTTGGATTCATGTTTCATCCATTGTTACGAATCTATGAAAAAACTCCTTTGGATTATGCCGAAACAGGGCCAAACAGCGTACTGAATCTTCGACATGTTGTTGTGTGTCGATCGTGAGAGTGTGCGGCACCCATCGGGCACATTGCCTTTTCATATGCAAATATTCTCGCAATGCCTCACCCATTCTGTTGATCTCTTCATGATGTCAACTCTTTGTCTCACTTTCATTTTTCAAACAATATGGTAGATTTTTTTTGTTTCTTTTGGAGTGACTGTCTTATTTGGACGTCCAGAATGTGGTACATCACTAGTCCATGTACGACAGTATTTAAATTCACTAAAATTTCGACATAAAGTTGCTTTCAACGGAGCAGATGCGCCATAATACTTCTCAAGTGAGTCTTGGGTTCTGACTGTATTTTTTCCCATCAAAAAGTAATATTTAATGAACACAAGAAATTCTTTATGATCTATTGTTTAGCAAAAATCAAAAGTAGCGTCATTCAAACAACTGTAACTCGTAAACTAATGGACAAAATATCATAAAAATTTTGAGAGTTGACACTAACTGAAAAGAATATGGTTTTTTTTATTTGTACTGTCATCTCTCGGAAACTATCGAGACTTTTCACCCCATGTAAGTAGTTATGGCAACCGAAATCGAGTAAAAATATAACTCAAATTTAGAATCTAAAAAATAATAATAACAAGAAGAAAATCAAAGCCCTAAAATATAACAAAGTAGATGGAAACGACCTTTTTGGTAAATAAATTAAAAAAAGAAATTTAGTTTTATATCTCTACCCTTAATAAGTATGAAAATTAGCAAGATCCTTTTATTTTTCACACTAAAAGCACTTCTAGTTGGCTGTACTGCGTAAAAGTTTTTGCATGATATATACTAGTAGTTAAAGTTAATTAACTAGTTCTGGATAATTTTCTTTTAGTTGGCAGTATTCACTTTAAAAGCATCAACCATGAACTAAAGTAAATAATTGCCTTTGAGTTTTAAAGTTTAACCATTCCTTTTAATATACCTAATTGAATGCGAGGTATTTCGTTCTCTATAAAGCAGTCTTTCGTGTTATACGAGTATGCTAACATTGCATTGCTGAAAATACCTTTCTAAATAATTCACGAACAGGAATTTATATATGCACCGAAAGGAACTAAACAAATAATGTAATATCTGTTAATTTAACGAATAGTAATAGAAAATATCTAAAAAACGTCGTTCCAAAATGCATACAATAACTTTATATACAGAGTGTTCCCTATTGAAACATTTTTCCCATGTTGCAAATTTCATTAAAACAATTAATTTTAGTAAATTTCTAACATACATACAAACATGGAGTGAAAAGTCGCCTATAACTACGTGACAAGAAATTCTTTTTTTTGAGGTTATTGTTCGCACCCCTGCAAACAATGCTTCGCGGAAAGAGATTCATTTTTAACCCTATAATCGCAGTTAAATTTATGGCTGAATAGTACATTATGAGTGCTGCAGACGCTTCGCGCTTCGAGGCTGTGTTTCTTTGTAATCATATAAAAGGTCCGAAAATAACGCCAACAGCAGCTGCTAAATACATGGGTAAGTTAAGGGCATTCGTCAGCAAGCGGGCGAAATGATACTCTCAGCTAAGAAATCTTGATGATCTTCCTTGAACGTGGTTCGAGAGTAAAAGTGTCGGGCAATGATAAAAAATGGTTATTAACATAGCTGTTAAACTTAGTTGGGAATGTGGAATCTTTGGCACAATGATACTACTCAGTATATATCACCACTACACCAAACACTTTATTTTTGCACTCGACGCGCGTTTCGCTAACCATGTTAGCTTCAGCAGGAGCGATGATTGACTAAAGCTAAAACTACAAATCTACCCTATTTATACTTAGTCTAACCCTTGAATTACTCAAGCGGAACTAATGACATAGGCAAGGCCCTCAGTTCCGGTCAAGTACCCAGTAGAGGGGACTATAAGAAATAGGCCCTCTGTCTTTATTTAAACTACTTTTACATTTTATGATTTCCATACTTTCGTATGCGTTCAACAATCTCCTATCAGATACATTTTTTATTAATCTTAGATTATCTAATGTTACAGTATGATCAGCTTCAAGCGTATGTTCGGCAATGCTAGGCTTTTCTGTTCTATTGTATCTTAAGTGTGATAAATGTTCTTTAAATCGTGTTTTAATTGACCTTTTAGTTTGCCAACATACTTTTTGTCAGAATCATTACAACTAATTTCATAAATTCCACTTTTCTCACAATTAGGAATCTTATCTTTGGGATTTCCTAAGATATTCCTCAGATTGTCTGATGACTTATAGACTAAGGTGAGGCCTACCTTATTAAATACCTTATTGAGTCCCTTGCTATATTTCGGATTATATGGTATGGATACACATTTGGTGTTATTTTCTTCGCGTGTAAAAAAGGTGGAATTCTGAATATTAGACCTAAATTTATGTCTATTTATTAGCTTATTTACTAAGTCATCGTCGTAACCATTAACTCTAGTTATATTTCTAATACGATTCCTTTCTTTATTGAAGTTTACTCTGTTCAGAGGGAAAGTGACCAAACGATGAACTAAAAAATGTAATGAGGCTAATTTATGTTGTTTGCAATGAAATGAATCATTAGAAATATATCTATCTGTTACTGTATCCTTCCTATAGATATCAAATTCTAATCTATTATTATTTTTAATAATTAAAATGTCTAGAAAAGGCAATTGTCCTTTGTTCTCAACTTCGTAAGTGAATTTAATGGAATCATACCGGCTATTTAATTTAGAAACAAAATCATTAATATTATATAAATAAACATCTCCAAAAACACTTATAATTTTATTTATTTGCATTAATAAATAAAATTCTGAAGTCTATCTTTGCAACCTATCATAAACAAAAGGTCAGAATTTTTATATTGCCCACTTAAAACGGCAAACATATGGATCTTATATTTTGGGACAGGCTATACTTCATGGAGATCCTTAATAACTAGGAACGAAAATTTAAACATCTGTTTAAGATCATCAGTTATGTTTATTGTATTAGAGCTGACAATTGTTTCGACACACTGTGTCCTTTTCTGGAGCTAGATGTAAATTAACAACAAAGTATGTTACAAAATTAATAAGTTACCTGGTTATAAGGACTAAATTAATTAGCAATATTTACCTTGATACCTAAAACAAGTTCAATAAAGAAGGAGGATGATAACCTGAGGATTTTTTCTGGTTAATCTGTACCTGTCTAAACAATTCAGTAATTTCCCTTTCTTTTCATCGTGCAAAATTTTGAAATCTTCATTGAAAATATGATTTTCATCTGTTAAATGTTTAGTGTAGTGCGATATGTTATTTTTCATTCTATAACTTTGTTTATGTTCCGTTATTATTTTGTAAAAAGATCTGCCTGTTGGTCCTATATAGGTTTTACTACAAGTGTCACAGCATAATTCGTAAACTCCTCTTTTATTTTCTTTTTTTGTTTTACTTTTATTATTTTTAATATGTCGAGCTAACGTGTTCTTTGTACGGACGGTAATATTTACATGATTTTTATGGAAAAAAATATTGAATTTTATTGGTCAATTTACCGGTATAAGTGAGTGTATGGAACTTATCTTTTGTTGTTTATGTATATTTTGTAACATACTTTATAGTTAATTTACATCTTGCTCCAGAGGAAGACAGTATGTTGAAACAATTGTCAGCTTTAATACAATAAACATAAGTGGTGATCTGAAATAGATGTTTAAATTTTCATTCCTAGTGATTATTAACATGTTTTTCCGAAATCCTCAATTAACTTTGCGCCAATGGGCGCAAAAATTAAAGCAGATCGGTTTGGATTTATCGTATGAAATCAATCGCACTCGTCTCCGAGCTAACGATTTGAAGTGGCGAAGAAACCATTGCTGATCCAAAAACGAAGAAACCACTCGAGTGGGCAGAAGAAAACATAGATCAAGACTTGAAAAATGTAATTTTCTCCGATAAAGCTTCATTTTGATGTTATGTTATCACCGCATGAGCTTGGTCAATTTCCAATAACCCATTGGTTTAGCGCACATTAAAACACCCTGTGAACATCCATGCTTGGAGATGTCTTTCAAAAAAAGGTTTTGGGAGATGATGATGTTAAAATGTAAGGCGCGTCGACAACTGTGGTCATTTGGCGCCTGTATTAGGTTATATCTTAGTATAAAGATCTACTTCTTTCAGGAATTTTATTAGGAATTATACATTATCTTTATTTGGGATCAGAATTTCATTTAGTGGTCTTCGTAGATTGTATTTAGTCTTAATGTGAGTATAATCATGAGACAAAAATATGTTTTATTGTAAGTGTAGTGAGATGTATTTGACAAATGGGGATTGGGTCATTTTTGAGAAGATAAGTATGAGTAAGATGTGTATGTCCCGTCGCTATTCTCCTCCATATGACGTTTTCTCTTCTGCTCAGGCTCTAAAGATGCAAGGGTGGGTATACATTTGAATTCGATACCCAAAGTTTATTCTCATCTTGAAGATCCCATGAAAGTTGGAACATATTTTTTATGGTTTTATGAAAATGAGAGATTAGACCTGATGGAGATAAAATTTTATTTTCGATTTTCCCTGATGTGATTGTTGATTTTGCGTTTGTATCTGCTAAGTCATTCATTTTTATATTGACATGGCTGGGAGACCAAAGAAACACAATTTGTATTTAGCGGACATTGCATATTTGTACAAGATTCATTATGTCCAGGATTAAGGGTATAGACGTTTTAGACGCATTAATGGATTGTAGGGAACTGAGTGAATCTGAGATGATTAAAATATTTTTATTTTTGTTGGATATTGCAGATCTGATGGCTTGTCTTATGGCCAACAGTTCAGCTGTAAAGATCGATGATATATTGTTTAATTTATATCTTGATTTGGATGTAGGAGAAATTACCGCTGCGCCTGTTCCCAATCTGGATTTAGATCCATCAGTGAAATATTGAGTAAAATTTTTATATTTTTCCTATATTGTTTGAGTGAATAATGATTTTAATAATGTTGGTGAGGTAAAATCCTTTTTGTATTTAGTGAGACTGAGATCAATTTTAAGTGAGCATGGTGGGAATATTAGATATTTAGATGTGACAGGGGTGTCAAATTTAGTGTCTTGAGTAGAAAGAAAAGTTTTAATTCTAAATTGTATTGTTTTAGGACTGTATGATTTTTGGGAGATATTTTGTAGATCTAGTGATATTGCTGCATGGGTTCTGACAAGTGAAGTGGAATAGAAACGCATCAAGGAAAGGGAAAGGGAGACTTTTCATCTTTACCCACAATCTGAAAACTAGAAAAATGCTCCAGATTTACAAAAAGGCATTAGTATCGACATTTGGCAGATTGCAGAACATCTTCCTTTCCAATATCTCAATTACACTAAAAGCGATCACATTTAATCAATCAGTGTTGCCAGTATTGACATACGGAACGGAAACGTGGGCTTTGAATCAAGACATTATAAATCGCCTTCAAGTAGCTCAACGAGCGATGGAAAGAAGTATGTTGGGATTATCGTTGAGGGATAGACCGACTAATGAAGAAATTCGAGGAAGGTCCATGATAACTGATGTAGCGGAGAGGGGTAAGGAGGTTGAAGTGAAGATGGGCGGGTCATTTCGCAAGAGTCTCTGATATCGATAGACCCATAAGGTAATCAACTGGAGGCCCTGGAATGAGAAATGAAGTAGAGGACGTCCGCAAACTCGATGGTCTAACGACTTCAAAAGACTAGTGGAATACAACTGGATAAACAAGGCCCAAAATCAAGGAAGATGGACGTACTTAGGGGAGGCTTATGTCCGACGATGGACTGCATAGCTGATGATGATGATGAGGATGATTAGTATCGACTGCCAAATGGTGGTTTGTCGATAAAAATGAGGAGTGGATTTTTCAAGATGATAACGACCCCCCAACTTCGGATTAAAATGTGTAGCCAGTGGAAAGGGGAATCCAGTATCGTCACACTAGATTGGCCATCCTAGTCGCCCGATGTAAACTTAATCGAGAACGTGTGGTCATACATCAACTAAAAGCTTCGTAGTAAAAAGATGTATAGAGTGAAGCAGCTCTTATGGCAAATTCGGGCAATTTGAAAATCTTTTCCCAAGAATAGGAGGAAAATCACGTCGAAAGTATGCCCGAAGATGCTAGGCGATCTTCAGCGCTGATGGAATCTGGGCTTACTACTGAATCATTAGCATTTTAATGGCAATCCTTTATTTTGTCGAATGATATAAAAAACTTTTAAATGAATTCATTTTTAGTGTTTCGTACGAAATACTTATAAGATCACTTCGGTGTCTGTCCATCTATCTGCCTTGGACATAGAAAGTTGAAATTTGCCACAAATATGGGAATTGATGGCCCGATCAGAGCCGTGTACTTTTGAAAGTTAAATTTTGACACTGGGGGGTGAAATCGGTAACGAAAAAAAAATGTTTTACCAGATAATCGAGTGGGGTGTCAAATGTGGTAAAATATATGTACATGATGTAATACTTGCATACTTTTTTCTTTTTATTATTTTAAAAAAATTGCTAAAAATCGCTGTCCCCCCTTATCCTGGAAAGTACTGATCAAAAAATTTTGAAAAAATTCCGGATTATTCTCCACAAAACGTGCATTGAACGAAAATTATCACGAGTGCATTATATTTGATAATTTATCTGGTATATATATAAAAAACACAAATTTCAATGTGATAAGTTTTCAATAAAGATCGTAAACAAACTTTGTTAAAAATGCATTTAGGATAAAAAAAAAAATTTTTATTTTAAAAGCAATCATCGTATGGAACACTAACTGCGCAAGTCCGACTTGCACTTGGCTGGTCGATTTTTTTAATGAACAATGCGCGACCCGTTTTTACTTGACCAGAAGTATTCCTGGTTGAAGATTCCAAGAGTAACCAAAGACTCAAACACTCGTCTGCTTACCTACAAGACATTTATAGGCTTTTTTTTATCTTATTCCGTTGCAGTATAGCTGGTAAAAGCGAATAAGTTACTTACTTTTCTGCTATATAAGCTGTATTTGGTAAATTGGCTTTATTCATTAAGTACTAAAATCAAGTAAAAATAACGCCCGCACGGAAAAAAACGCCCTATGTACAAATTGTATCTCTAACGAGCTAATATTCCTGTATTTGGTAGAATGCGTAGGGACTTTTCGTCGAATTCTAAAAATAATTTATAATAAATCATTTTTTATCTCTCAAGACTTTTGTGTTACGTACTCAACTCAAAAAAAGTTCGCGTGTTAAAATATGACGAAATATTTAGAGCAACAAATCCTATTTCACTGATTTATATTTAATTTTGTTTTTGCACGAAAAATACGTATAAATTTCTTTTGTGAGAGGTGTACAATTTACACAAAGGTAACTTAAAGGACTCCAAGAAATTACAGCGCGCGTTAAATCTGGCACGTCAAAAGTGGGTGATTTACATCAAATTTAGTCCGTTCTTTTCACGTTTTCAAAGCGTTTTGAACAGCAAGAAAAACTTTGATCCCGGAAAAATATGGGAAAAAGAATGAATGCAATAAAGGACTCGAAAATTTAAAATAAGAGAAGCTTAAAATAGTGGTTTAATTTATTGGTTCTTATATTATCCACTTGAGTGCCAGTTACCTCATACCTAGGTTTGTTTCACATAAACACGAATCGACTAATATAAATCTTAAATATTTTTCTCATTTGTTAACGTTAAATTTAATTTTATATTAATAATAATAAAAAAAATGTGTATAAAAGTAGCTTCGATAGGATATTCAACACTTTTTGAGCAAAAATAAAAATGTATTTTAAATAGCTCGTCGTATTTATCTGATTTAGTAACCTGTAACTTCTTTCGCTTCCCCTAATTTCGTTTGCCGATGAAAGTAAGGTACACTACTGTAAATATTCGGGCAGCAGTAACTGTGATAAGGACAGATCAAAGACTTCGAATAGAGTAGGCGCTAGCATATATACAGAAAAACTCAAGTGGAGTTTTAGCATTCCACCAGAAACAAGAATTCATTGAATCCATTGAAGGAATAATAGTTAATGGGAATACACTCAACAACATATAGTATGCTGATGATACTGTTCTATTAGCAAATAATATCGAGGATCTCCAGCAACTGATCAATCGAGCCGTAACAGACAGCGAAAGATATGGACTATGAATGTAAGAAAAACCAAGTGGATGGTAATAACAAAGAAAAATCTACCACCAGAATCCCTCGAAATCAAGGACAACTCCGTAGAACAGATCTATACATTTAATATTTGGGAACCAATATAAAAGACAAGTGGGATCCAAGAAAAGAAATATATTCCTGAATTGAACAGGCTCACGTAACATACATGAATATGAATACATTTTTCTGTCGCAGAAATCTCAATCTCGAACTCCGAATGAGAATGGTGAGAGTATATGTATCCTTCACCCTGGCTCCGAGAAGCCACTGGAATAGTGAAATGTACATTTATAGACGCCTTTTTCGCTTCTCCTGGGTATAGAAAATAAAAAACACAGAAGTACAGGAAACAAAATGAAGGAATTATCAACAACCATAAAAATAAGACAAACTCAATATTTCGGACATATAATAAGGGGCTCAAAGTACGAATTGCTAAGTCTAATTATTGAAGGCAAAATAAAGGGCAAACGATCGATCAGAAGACGACAGAATTCTTGGCTGAAAGACATGAGAAGGTGGTTTGGATGTGCTTCGAGTGATATTTTTCGAACCGCAGTTTCTAAAGTTTGTTTAGCTGTATGGATCGCCAATCTTCGTGAGGAGATGGCATCCTAAGAAAAAGAAACAAGTGCAACAATATTCCACGCAGGAATTGACGCAATACAAGCAAGTGTTCACGAAAATATTGGAAGGGATTACCGCAACCAAGATATATCTTTTCTCTCAGACAGTCAAGCTGATCTAAAGACTTTAAATGCCTATCACATCAGCTTCACGATTACGATGGAATGTAAACGTGACCTGTTAAAGCTATCCTTCAGAAATAACATGGTTGAGTTACTGTAGGTTCCAGAACATTAGGGGAGCTAACGAAAAAGCAGATGAATTAGAAAGATTCGGAGCGACAAAACTATGCAGGGGCCCAGAACTAGTGTTTGGTTTAACAAAAGCGATTGTTGAAATGACCATTAACAGATGATTATATGAGCAACATCTAGATCATTGGCTCGTAACATCTAGTCAGAGACATGCGACGGACGTAATTGGCGGTCTCTCGAGGAAACGAATCATTGACGTCGTTTGTTTAACTAGGGTCCATATCAAATTAGTAGTGAAACTAATCACCGGTCGTTGTCATCGGAAGAAACATTTACAGAAAGGGAGTTTCCATAATGGTTCCACGACATGCATGGTGAAGAGGAAGAAACCTCTATGCACATTCTGTATGAATGTGCTACCATAGTAAACATAAAATACAGTAGCGACGCTCAAAAAAAATTTGGTGCTGTTTTATTATCAGGCATGCGTCTCCTATCATACCAATAACATGTTGGCCAGAGCGGTCGCGGGTTGTGCTTACATCTGGATTTCAACGAGAATCTTTTTATAACGTGCTCCAAAACTTATTAATAATTTTCCTATAAGTAAATGACTCGTTTGGCGTTATAAATGAAAATAATTATAAAAAAGATGTCAAGATTTTTTGTTGTGCAGTTAGTGCTTGTAAAAATATATATGGTATCTCCAAAGGAGTTTTTTTAGATTTTCCAAAGATCCGAAAAGGTAGTTTATTCATAATTTTTTATTTCTATTATGCAATATATTATATAAAGATTATGATCATTTGATTGTCATACTAGATACATTTTATTCAGTTTATATTTCTTATTGTTAAGTATTGGTTTATATGTTATTCCACTTGTACTTTTTTTCTGAATTCAGGGCAGAATTATGGTTATCAGCATGTGACCGACTATGTGTCAATTTGGATATTGAAAAACTGTATAACACATATAGAGTATGTAGAACTTGGTAAAAAATGTTTCTAAAAAAATTAAATAGTTATAATTTCACTTTATTTACAATGAGCGAAATAAGATGAAATAAATTTCAATATCATATAATCCAAGATATAACACGGTACATATTAAGGTATGTAGTAAGGTAGGCTTAACGTTAGTCTACAAGTCATAAGACAACTTTGAAAACATCTTAGAAAATCCAAAGGATAAAATCCACGAACTCAAAACATGTGGAATATACAAGATAAGTTGTAATGATTAGAACAAGAAGTATGTTGGGTAAATAAGAAGGTCGACTGAAATAAGATTTAAAGAATGTTTTGCTCATTTAAAGTTCGGTGAATCAGAGAAAAAAACTAGCAAACATACCCTTTGAAAAAAATCATATAGTAATATTAGATACTTGTAATTTAAGGGAACTTTCACCGTTTTTAGGTAAAAACATTTTATTTATTGTTTTTTATTAAAACTATATACGATTTTACATGAAATGGTGCAAATTTTAAATTGATCTGACCACTAGAAGTGGGTAAAATAATTTTTTGAAGCCACGTACCCCATTCCTTTTATTATAGGACTGAAATTGAAGAGTTTTGCTAAAGCCGGTCTGCACTTACCCACAATATTGTTTATTAGTGAATAATCCACGATATCATTTTTATTGGAACAGTGATAACTATTATGATAGTCCCGAAGATACTTTGACAGAAGTCGAAGAATGAGAATCGTAGATCACATTACTGGAAACAAAGGAGCAGAGTGTTGCTGAACTGTCTCTGTGTTTGATAGAGATTCCTGGTTTTTACGACAGAATCTCCTCAGTTTTTTAAAACGTTAGGTACACTCGAACATCTTCTTCATTTGCCTTGTCCGTTGCGAACGTTGGTTATTAACATGGCTATTCTGAGTTTATTTGCGGCTAATATGAACAGCTGGGCAGATGACAGCCGAAACCAACGGCTCCAGTTCTGGATCCAAGAGTGTCTCCCGGGTCCCCTCCTGCTGTCTATCTTTCCTTGGATTATTAACTGAAGTATCCGATATTTACTGTGCCTTATAAGATGTCCGAGGTATTCCTGCTTTCCTCTCTTAATGGTTATTCCCACCTCTCTTTCCTTACCGATCCGAAGCAGTACTTCCTCGTTAGTGATGTGGTCCGTACAAGATATTCGCAGGATACGTCTGTACGCTCACATTTCAAAGGTCTCAACCTTTTTCATGAGCGCTTCGGTCATTGTCCACGCTTCTACTCCGTACAACAGTACTGGAAATACATAACATTGGAGCAGTCTGATTTTAAGAGGTAGGGTTATACTGTTGGAGATAAATATACTCTTCATATTATTGAACGATGCTCTCGCTCTTTCTATTCTCACACGTATTTCTGTTGCCTGGCCCCATCCTGAGTTAATTCTTGTTCCCAAATAGGTATAAAATTCTATGTGTTCAATTCTCTGATTGTTTAGTATTAATTGTCTTGCTGGTTGTTGGTTTTTACTTATAAGCATCCATTTGGTTTTCGCGAGATTTAGGCTTAGCCCATAATCTTCACTTGTTCTTTGTAACCTTTCCATCAGGCTATTTAGCTCATCTTTGCTGTTAGCGAGTACTACTGTATCGTCAGCATATTTTATGTTATTAAGTGTTTCTCCATTTATCTTTCTGCCTTCAGTACTTTTCTCTAGCGCTATTTTGAATACTTGTTCGGAGTAGAAGTTAAAGAGGAGGGGAGACAAACTGTAACACTGGCGCACACCTATCTTGATATCAATATTCTTGGTTAACGCAGACCCTACTTTCACTATAGCCGAGTGTCCCCAGTAGAGATTCGCTATAGTCCGGATATCTCTGGAAGCGATTCCGATTTGATAGAATATTTCTAACAGTTGATCGTGCTTGACATTATCGAAAGCTTTAGTATAATGTACAAATATACATCTTTATTTATGTCTCTATAGCGCTGAATAAGAACTTGTAAGCTGAAGAATGCTCTCCGATGTTTTCTTCACATTTTTTGCAAATTCTATTGTATATAATCTTGGTAAATACCTTGGTGATGTGGTTAATCAGGCTTATCATTCGGTGTTGATCACAAGACTTTGCATTCGGTTTCTTCGGTATGACCACAAAAGTTGACTGTAGCCAGTCCTCAGGAAATTCTCCAATGTTGTATGTATTATTGAAAAGCGTGGTGAGGGTGTCGAGAAACTAGCTGTTCATTTCGCACAATATTTTCAGAATTTCGCCGTGAATGCCATTGTTGCCTGGTGTTTTGTTGTTTTTAGGAGTTAAGATAGCCTTCTCCACTTCCGCTCTTAAAATGGGAGGACCTGCCTCATTATCAACCTTCAGGGAACACCCACTAGGACGGTCAGCGTCAAACAGTGCTCTGCATAAGCTTTCCAAATCTTTATGATTTCATCGGGATGTGTTTAAATATTTCCATTAGCGTCAGCTAAGCTCTTCGATTTCTCTGTGTATTTCTTCTTGTTTGTCAGTTCTCGTACCTTTTAATGCATATTGTGGTAGTCATATTTCTTTTCGCACTGTTAAATTTCTTTACACCTCTCGGAAAGCCAACTCTTTTTTCTTTCTCTAATTTTTGTTCTTATCTTCCTGTAAATTTCTCGGTATTTTGTTCTATCTGTGTTCTTGCGGGTCCCTCTTTCTTCCATCATGTTCTTCAGTAATCCAGCTCTTTTTCTTTTTTCTATCCTTAATATCATTCAATTTTGCTTTTATTGCACTATCTCCTTTAAGGAGTTTTGTTACTTCTTTGTTCAGATTGTCCTGTATCTGCTGTCTAATATTATTGTCAAAAGGCTTTTTTATATTTAACTTTTCTGATGTGTTCTTCTTATTTATCCGTTTTACTTTGACATCTTTACATATCACTGGGTTGTGATCTAATGCGACGTCCGCAGCTGATTTAATCGAGTTCCTAAATCTAATAGACATAGCGATGTAATTTATCTGATTTCTTATTACCTTTTTTGATGTATTTGCCGGGGATTTACAGGTGTAAAGTCTGCGGTCCGGAAGCTTAAAAAGAGTGTTAGTCAGTGCCAAGTCATTTTCCTGGCAAAACCGAATAAGAAAGTCCTACATTCGTTTATTTCTCCATGTCCGAAACTTCCCACGGTCCTTTCCACTTTTCCCTTGCCCACTTTTGCGTGGAAGTCTTCTACTATAAGTGTCATCCCTCTCCTCTTTGTTGCTTTGATCGGGGTATCAAGCTGTTCGTAGAAGTCTGCTATTATCTTCTCTTCTTTGTCGGCGGTAGGTGCATATGCTTGTATTATATTCAGGTCAGTTGGGATGCATTTAGTTGTAAGAGAATCATTCGGTCCGAGAATGCTGTATAGGTTTTTATTGCTGTACTTATATGAGGTGCGACAATTATTCCAACTCCATTGTTGTGTTTGGAGGTATCATAATAATATACTGTGTGGTCAAGCATCTCACACTATCCCGCACTGGGCCAATGGGTTTGGCTAATACCCATTATATCTATTTTTTAGTCTTTTCACTCGAACATAGCATCATACAATAGAAAAGAAAAAAGTCGCAAATAAACGAGGTCGGCTCAGATAGCAATAGGTGGATAGGTAGCAATTACACACAAGTCATATAAAATTTATCCCTTTGAATAGTTGGGTATAGTTATTGTAAAAACATGACAGATTCTTTTTCTGCTGTTCTGAATTCTATACGAGAGCAGAGAAGTAAGAAAGGAACACGAAATCTCTCACATTGTTTGCTAATAATCGAGAAGGAGCTAGAAAAAAGGAAGTTGAAAATCGCTAGCTAACTCAGTTCAAATACTTTAATGTGGATCTGTCAAGCTATCACCACCGACTTAGAGAACTTAGAGGATTAATTCATTAAGCAGCATGTATCTCAGGTTGTATGGTCCTATCAATACATACGAACAGACAAAGTTGAACAATACAAGGCTTGCATCAGACCCATACTTACCTACGGTCTAGAGTCACGAGAAGTCACCAATAAAACAAAAAGTATGCTACATACAGTCGAAATGAAAACCCTAAGAGCCATAGTTGGTAAAACAAGGAGGGATAGGATACGAGATACTGATATCAGGGAACAATGTAGAGTACAAAATGTAGTAAGATGTGGAAAAAAAAGAATCTTTGAATGTGTTAGTCAATACTTGTTGAAAATGAATTAGAATTCACTTCTGAAGAAGCCATTGTATGCTGAAACAATTGTCACGTCATTTTAAATATATTGGAAATTAAAACATAGTGTTGTTTTTATAAAATTTGAAAAAAAAGAAGACAGTGGCATAACCTCGTAAAAATAATGTAGGGGCACAGACTACCAATTATCGCTCTGGAAGCATAACCAGCAGGCAAATGCCCACTGGGAAGATAACCAAAAAGATAGAGAGATAGTTGGTAATCTACTTCTCAAGAAATTCCACAACCTCATAATTAACAGATCATCAGATCTATAAAAAGTATAAGAAGAAGAAGAAAATTGGAGCAGTAGAATTGTAGAGACGAAACATTATGTGACAAAAAAACACAAATTTTCACATCCTTTTTACAGTCACGTTTCCTAGGTTACCAAGCTTAAAATTTGAACGGTTCCTAGGTTACCACGCATAAAAATTGAATTTTTTTAATGGAATCAGAATTAAATCAAAGCCTAAAATACAGTGATTCGAACAAAAAAAATTACTAGAACCTATAGAATGGTTTTTAGGCAATCGAGTTGAGAAAGAAGTTGGGCATGTCCCCATAAGGTTAATAAGAAATGTGTCGGATAACTATTAGACACAAAAGTATTTAAATTATCAGATGTAAAATTAGTCTAAATAAGAACCGAGGACCAATTTATCTGGACTTGTTACTCGACTGGAACGAAACCTTAGTCGGTGATTGGACGGTTTCGCTAGAATAAATCACAGCTTTAGGTTAACTAGTGAAATTTTTAATTTTTGATTTAGTCAATCATCGCGCCGAATGATGCTAACATAGTTAGCGAAATACAGTGCAAAAGTAAAGTGTTTCATGTAGAGGTGATAAATATTTTTTAGAAAAGCATTGTAACTCTTTAGAATCAATTTATTTTCTCTGTTATAGATGGACTCTAAACGTTAGTATACTCACTTTAATTTTTCTCCAAAATGCATGTGACGTTAAGTCTATTTTTAATAAGGTAGTTCTTTTCGTGCTTGACAAAAGGAAACCTGAGCTTAGGAAAATATTTTTCTTGCCGAGAAAATCGATGTCTACCGCTTGCATATTTTATACAGCGACGTTTGATCTTTCTAAAAGCTTTTTGATATACAATGCCAGCCTTTCCTGAACATAAACAGTTTCTAAATAATAACTGGGAACATGATAATTTTTAAGTTCTTAGGTATCTATAATAAAAAGCTTTATGTAATAAAATATAAAGTTAAATAAGCAATAATACAATGGGTGAAAGTAAGATTGAATATGAAAAACCTTATATATATATATATATATATATATATATATATATATATATATATATATATATATATTATATTTATATATATATATATTTATATATATATATATTTATATTATATATATATATATATATATATATATATATATATATATATATATATATATATATATATATATATATATATATATATATATATATATATATATATATATATATATATATATATATATATATATCTATATATATATATATATATATATATATATATATATATATATATATATATATATATATATATATATCTATATATATATATATATATATATATATATATATATATATATATATATATATATATATATCTATATATATATCTATATATATATCTATATATATCTATATCTATCTATCTATATATATATATATATATATATATATATATATATATATATATATATATATATATATATATATATATATATGTATATATAAATAGGAAGGTAACAATACACATTTAAATTGGACATCTCAAATACAATAAAAGCCAGAGTGTTCGAGTAATATGTGTTGCTGGTATTAACATATGGCAGTGAAACGTGGGCCTTATATAAAAGTATAATATATAAAACTCTAGGTAACCCCAAGAGCAATGGAGAGGAGAATGCTAACTATTAGACTTCAAGACCGTATACCTAATATACGAAGACAATCAAAAGTGACCGATGTAATACAGCGAATATGTATATTAAGCTGGATATGAGCTGGGTCTATCGCAAGGATAAATGATAACAGATTGACATACCGTATGGTTGAATGGAGGCCTAGAGAACATAAAAGATGCAAAGATAGACCACAGAGAAGATGGACAGACGACATAATAAGATTAGCGGGATGGATGCAAATGGCTAACAGCATAGCTCAGCGGAGACAACTTGGGGAAGCTTACACCGGACTATGAAGAAAATAAGCTAATGATAATGATGACGATATATATATATATATATATATATATATATATATATATATATATATATATATATATATATATATATGTATAGGATGTTATGAAACTAATTTAATATATTTAAACTGGTAAACCCTTGTATCAAGAGAGACTGTGAAAAATGGTAACAAAAGGCGCTTCGCTAAAAGAAATTATTCAATAACAAAAACACTGAACATTTTACAAAATTTTTTACTCAAACTTATAATCATTAGGTCCGTTTAAAACATTCTTCTTATAGTGCCATCTCAATTACTGGAGCTGAGCTGTAGTCATGGCGAATTTTTCTCTATCCTGGGCAATTCTTAATAAATTATGAGTGTCCAGACCTGTCCAGTCTCGTATATCCTTTAGCCAGGAATATTTTCGGACTTCTTTTCCCTTCAATTTTACCCTCCATCATCATCTTGGACCCCTATAGATATGACCCAAGTAGCGAGTTGGCTGTCCTTTAAAAAATGACAGCAATTCTTACTCTCTACGTCACAGTACATCTTCGTTCCTGATATATTCCGTCCAGGATATCTTCAAAGCGCATGACCCACATTTCCACAGACTACAAATGATTCATTGAGCTTATTCCCAACGTCCAGGCCTCAACTCCATATAAAATCAGTGGATATATATTGACATTGACTTTCCAATAACAAGTGAAAGAGTGGAGTCCGTGAGGAGGTGTCTTATTCTCAGGAAAGCCGCTCTGGCCATTCCAATGCGAACTCATACCTCAATTTCAGGATTTAAATCATTGGTTACCCAGCATTCTAGGTACTTAAATTAAGTTCCTTGTTCTATTAGTTGATCATAAACGTGGATATTTGTTTCCAATTCTTGAGATGATCGTTACTTTTGTTTTATTACCGTCTATTTTCATTCCAAAACCGTTGCCTTCCCTAGATATATTGTTCATAAGGTACTTCATACCTCTGCTATGTCTGCTATAATAACGATATCATCAGCATACCTCAGGTTATTGATGATTTTGCAATTAACTTTGATACCATCTGAAGCATTCTGTAAAGCCTTCTGGAATATGTGCCCAGGATATAGAATAAAAAGTAGTGGAGACAAAACACATTCCTGACAGGCACCTCTTTTGATTCTTCCGTTTCTCTGCTGTTTACTGGTATCGTCGCTACCTGATCCCAGTAATGAATCTGGTGCCATGTTCACCCATATTCTGAAGAATCCGTGTCAATTTTTGGTGTTTGGATCAAAGGCTTTTTAGCTATCGATGAAACATAAGTAAACCTCTTTCCTTTAATCTTTACATTTTTGTAAAAATACGTTTAGTCCGGAACGTGCTCCTCTAGTTCCAAATCCTTGCTTAAATCCGAATTGCTCTTCGCTGACATCTTGTTCGCATTTATTGCGTATTTCGTGGTGAATAATCCTAAATGTTACTTTGAAAGTAAGCGTGGCTCATTAGGCTTATGAGGCGGTATTGTTCACATATGTTGGCATTTGGTTTTTTGGGTAGTGGTATAAACATAGCCTTTTTTATAAATTTTCTCTATTGTAGATATAATTTGAAAATATTGTTTAACGTTTATTGTAATTTTATTACGGCGTAGTGTAGACGATACAAACTATAATTTTTATTAGTGTAATATCAAATTGCCGTTTCAAAAAAATTCAACGTTCCCGTGTTGCTTCTACATGCAGTTCGCCCTCTCGTTCTAACTGAACAGTTGCTAATCACATACTGTAAGATGGTTTGCGCATTAGCTCATAAAATCCAAACATATCGTCATGTCTGGTTAGTGACTCCATCTAGTACATAGTTTAGGACTTGAACACCATTGCGGTGACTAGAGAACAATCAGATAAGCCAGAAAAAATTTAATTCGATGAGCTTTTAATATTATATTTCCATCTTAATATGGCTAGTTATTTGATGCATTCAAATGTTCTGAAAGCAACATTTTCTTAACTCAAGAAGAGCAGTATTAAGTGTTCATGATTGTGATGAAGTGTCGTAACAGCATATTCTTCAATGGCTTAATTAGGTACGGATTTTCGTTGAAGAGAGTAGAAATTTAAAGTTAACCCTTTTTATGAGAAATATCTATAGAAATAACATAAGAAAAATTAGTAGTTAATTTTTCGTTTCTCCACCCAAAGAATCACTCATTTAAAAATAATAAACGATTTTCATAACACGCTATATATATATATATATATATATATATATATATATATATATATATATATATATATATAAAATACAATCTTAGTTGGGGAACTCGGCAAAAACAGGGCGTGATAAGAGATCACACAATTTTCATTAAGCCAGTATTTCGGTCCTGGATTGGGACCTTCTTCAGGGCAGAACTGAAAAGAAGAACAAAGCGTATTCACTGATCGTGTCTGGGACAACTTTAAATTAATGATATAATTGTTAGGTTATTATAATAAATAAAATTAGTGTAGAACAAGAATAAGATATTAGTCATAATAAATTAAAAAACTCACATGAGAAGTGCAAAAATTTCGTTAGCCTGAATGGCCGTAGGTAGCTTATACATAAAAAAGTTGTTACATATAAAAGTTGATTAATCCATAAAACTAAAATATTGTAGACAAAATTCTAAAAACCAAATTTAAAACATAGATGTAATTGGGAACCTTGGATGTTGAGAATATTGTTAATTATTTCACCTGTGACCAACCACACATGGCCACTTGGTATCTCTCCTCTTCCCCAAAGACATATCCCTTACTACTGCCCTGTAAATATTTCACAGTAGGTTCTCTTAGTGTTACAACTTTTAATGGAATACAAGCTGTCGCCTATCAGTTTATTGATTTTAATTATATTATGGAGATTATACTACTAATTGAAACTTCACTATTATTGAGAGCGGTCCGACTGGTCGGTAGTTGAGTTTTAACAAATGACAGCAATTCTTACTCTCTACCCATTCGTCACAGTACATCTTCGTTACGTTTAAGTCAATTGTTGAAACATATTTATAATTAACAACCTTAAACAAATTATTTATGCAAATGTTATGGATATAAAATAATAATGGTACGTTTATTCATATTTATAATACTTTTATTGTTCATGGCAGCCATTTTGGGTTCATTATTATTAATCTTGTAAGTGTGATATTAGATAGATTATCTGCGACATAAAAAAACATACATACACGTATTTTAGCACAACTTGGTTTGAAACTGTAAGCGTTTTTCTGTGTCTCAGTCGCTATATAATCAGAAACCGCCATTTTTAAACAAAAGTTTAATTGCAAAATCGGCTCCGACAACTTTGTTCGGAATTTAATAAGCTTCAATTTAAAAAAAAATCGTCCAAATCGAACCAAAATTGAAGGCTCTAGACAATTTTGAAACACGATTTTTCGTTTTTCTCCACTGTGCGACGTAGTGTAAAACAATGCAAAATATACTTTTTTATCATTGTAATATCAAATCGCCGTTTCAAAAAAATTAAACGTTCCCGTGTTGCTTCTATATGCCGTTCGCCCTCTTCTACTGGCTGAACAGTTAATCACATACTGTAAGATGGTCTGCTCAGTAGCTCATAACATCCAAACAGCATTAATATCGTCGTATCTGGTTAGTGACTCCATCTAGTACATAGTTTAGAACTTAAACACCATTGCGATGATTAGAAAACAATCAGTTGAGCCTGAAAAATTTAATTTGACAAGCTTTTAATATTATATTTTCGTCTTAATATGGCTAATTATTTGATGCATTGGAATGTTCTGAAAGCAACGTTTTCTTAACTCAAAAAGAGCAGTATTAAGTGTTTATGATTGAAGTGTAGCAATTCAAATATATATGGTTGTGGCAGCATATTCTTCAATGGCTTATTTAGGTACAGATTTTCGTTGAAGGGAGTAGAAATTTAGAGTTAACCCTTTTATCAGAAATATCTATAAGAAAAATTATTTTAGCATAATAATCAATATTTTTTGTTATTTTTGGTTTAAAATTTTACTATTTTAAAAAAATACTTTTTAATCAAATATCGTGTTATTCAAATAAATGCTAATAGGTATTCCACAAGAACTCAAAAATGAAATTTCTACAAAATTAAAAAATGTGCCGTCTGAAAAAAAGTAGTTAAATTTTCGATACTTGACCCAAAAAAATCACTCATTTAAAAATATTAAACGATTTTCATAACACGCTATATATATATATATATATATATATATATATATATATATATATATATATATATATATGTATATATATATATATACGTATATATATATATATGGGTGAAGAGGTTTTGCCAAAGTTTAACTTGGTATTTCTCCTCCTCCCCAAAGACATTTCCCTTACTACTGCCCTGTAAATATTTCACAGTAGGTTCTCTTAGAGTTACAAATTTTAACAGAATACAAGCTGTCGCCTATCAGTTTATTGATTTTAATTATATTATGGAGATTATACTACTAATTGAAAACGGTCACCACAAAATTAAGTAGCCACAGCGTTAAATGTTGTTAGGTAATTACCTCTGTCAAATATGTTAAAAGCTGCTGTCAAGTATATAAGCGAATTATGGAGTCACATTAATTTATAGGATATGTAATTTGACAGGATTTAGATAAATTAAAATCTGCAATGCGGATATGATAATTTATTTATAAGTATATTCCTGCAATAGGGAAAAACAGCACTACTTCAACATCATTTCTGTATAGGACATCATATTGATTTTTCTAAAGTTACAATTATCTTAAGAAATCTAAAAAAAAAAAATAAGTTTTTTTTATGGGTCTAGCACACGCGCTACAGGAGCGACACGTGTGCGGAAAAAGCCATTCACGTTGTTCTCGAAGCACTGGAAATTATACTCGGTAGGAAACACAGTCCTGGGCAAATTATTCCAAAGGGATGATGTCCTCCATATAAAAGACTGCTTGAAAAGCGTTGTACAAGGACTAACAAGCTGAACCTCATACGGATGTGAAGTATTAGCGCGACGCGTATTTCTAACATGGACCGCTCTTGGAGGAATTAAGCAGGCCTCGAACACTTTCCATAAAAATACTTTTAAAATAGGCTCAAGTCGCCAACCGTTCTTCGATGTTCCCATGAATCTAGGCCGCCGGTCAGTTCCGGGTTTCCAGTCAGACGAACAGCTCTTCTCTGAATAGAATCCAATAAATGCAGTGTATGTTTGGAAGCGGCGCCCCACACATGGGAGCAGTATTCCATAGTTGGTCGAATTTGAGCTTTGTAAAGAAGTAACAGTTGTGGAGTGTAAAGCTTTCTGGCTCGAAATAATATTAATATTCCCAACTTTTGAGAAGCTCTCCTTGCTATGGCTGCAACATGTTGAGGCCAGGACATATTTGCTCCCAAATTAATGCCCAACAAATTGAGTGACGATGCTAGAGGAATGGAGTGCCCTGACATAACTACGTCGAGTTTAGCAACGTTAACTTTTTTACAAAAAACTGCAGCCTGGGTTTTTGTAGCGTTAAATTCCATTTAATTACTGTCACCCCAAGATAGAATTTCTTCCAGGTCTTTGTTAAGTTGAATAACTTCCTGCTGTCTGCGGATATTCGTCTGAGTAGCCGATGCTCGAGCGTTCAAAGTGAATGAAGAGATAATAGTACTGTCATCTGCAAAGCTGTAGATTGGATTCCCGGTCTTTTCCAACAGATCGTTCATGTATATGAGAAAGAGAGTACGAGACAGTATGGAGCCTTGGGGCACACCGGCGTTGATAGTGAAGGTGTTAGAAAGAAATCCGTCGACTACCACTCGTAAAGAGCGTTCTCTGAGGAAACATGAGAGCCACAAACAGAACTTCTCAGACATACTATAAGAGCCTAGCTTAGCCAACAGTCCATCGTGCTAAACACGGTCGAATGCCTCGGATATGTCAAGAGCAACCCCTCGAGATTCTCCAAAGTATTCAATTACGTTGTTCCAAATATGTGTTACATAAGTCAGAAGATCTCCTGTTGTTTACGAAAGCCATACTGGTGATCGTTAATAATGTTGAATCCTTCAAGATATTTTAGAAGATGCTGATTGATAGCTTTTTCCATGAGTTTCGATATTATTGAAAGCAGTGCGACTGGTCAGTAGTTATTTGGCAAGGTCTTCTTGCCTATTTTGGGTATCGGCTGAACTATGGCCCATTTCCAACAATATAGGATTCTGTAGGATAGGTTGAAAAGTCTACAGAAAACTGGTGTTAGTTCCCTCGCACAGTTTTTGAGAACTGTGGCAGCTGTTCCGTCAGCACCAGAAGCTTTTTTGGTGTCTAGCTTCATTAAAATACGTTTTATGATACGCTGTCTGGAGACAATATCGGGCATCCTTGACTGCATTATGGGAATAGTAGGTGTGAATTCGACAGTAGAATATGAAGCAAAGAGTTCAACCAACAAGATCGCTTTCTCAACAGGTGTCGTTGCAATAGAATTATATGGCCGTGTGAGTGGTGGTATGGTGGATTTGGTGAAATTTTGACTAACTGCCTTAGCGGCTGACCAAAAGGACCTGGAATTGTTGGGACAAGCGAAAAATTTGTTTCTAATTCGTTGATTGTGTGCCTCCTTGGTTTCGTCGATAATTTCTTTACATCTCTTCCGGGCACGAACAAAGGTGTTGTGATTTTCACGCCAGATGTTTAGAAGCAACAGCTTCTTTGCATTTTCGGTCAAACCAAGGCTCGCCGTTGGAAGGGCATTTCTTCGAAAAAGATATGCGGTTATCCAATATTGTTGTTTATTGAATATGCTCAAAGATGTTGGTAAATATAACTACCTCATTAAAAATCAAAACCGGCTAAATGCAAGTTGGAGTTGCGGATTTAGTGTTCCGTGCCGTGACTGCTTTAAAATAAAAATTTTTGTTACGGAGGTATAAAATGATCGTAACTTCACAAAACACATCCCAAATGAGTTTTCAAAAATTAATATTAGGATTCGGGCACCAACTTGTTTGTGATTGCTAAAAAAACATTCTTCAATGTGAACTTTAATATCATCAGAAAAATTGCAAAACACGTTTTCTATCAAGGTTCGGTCTCTAGTAGAACTAGTATCTTTTATCATTTGTATGATGACAGTCAAATAGGTGGATAGACTATTATTAACAAATTTTATGTTAAAATCTTCTACAATAATTATCTTAGATCCTTGTTGTGCATGCGTATTCGTACTTTTATCTATACAGTGAATAACATTATTTATTAAACATTGACCAAGAGGGCGATCCGAAATTTTGATCTGTCGACTAGTAGTCTGCCAAGTTATTCATTCTATCGGACGAGGCGAATAAAAGCCTTTAACGTTAATTTTGCGGCCCCGTATGCTTGAATCAAGTAACATAACATTGAAGGATGCAAGCTTTCACATCCGGTTGAATTAATGTGGGTTTCTATCGGGAGTTGAGGCCGTGTTCTCCAGTTCTTAACTTCCTGACGTTTCGTTGGCATTGTGGTCAACATTTTCATGCGATGTAGCAGTGGTCGAAGGTTCCTTCTTGACTATTCACTGTCGACTGTGTTCGACGACGTAGCGCTGCTTGGTTTTGTGTATTCCGAAGTAGGCGTGGTCATTGGACTCTCGACGCCAGCGACGTTTCTCTGTTTCTTAACGTTTTGTTTGTCGTAATGTGGGCGTTCAAGTTTTGTTGAGATTAAGCCCTTCGTCTTTTTTTATTGAAATTACGTTTGTGTTTGTGGATTTTAGTAGCCTCTCTGTATAACCTCGGGTAGTAGCTCGATACGTTAGCTAGAACTTGACTCTGGTCGAACAGTATTTTGTGGTCTTCCTGGATCAACGTGTGCTCGGCTATATCAGATTTGTCTGTAAGTCCTAGTTGGCAACTCCTTTAGTGTTTAATTAGCCGTGTATTAATGCTACGTTTCGTTGTACCAACATAGACTGAAGCACGCTGCATGGAATTCGATATACGCCTGCAGCGGAAAGTGGATCTCTCTGGTCTTTGACCGATCTTAAACATTGTTTTATTGTCCATGTTGGCTTGTATGTGATATTAATATCGTGTCGATGTAGCAATTTTCTAATGCAGTCCGTTACATTTTTCACAAAAGGCAAGACAACTCTTTGGCATCCAGTGGAATGTTTGTCTTTGTTGTCAGTTTTTGTAGTTTTATTCTGACGAGTAGCTCTTTCTATTTCTTGTCGAGAGTAACCGTTATTCTGCAAGGCTATTCTTAGATGTTCTAATTCATTTGGCAGGTGTTTTGGTTGACATATTCGGGTTGCCCGGACTGTCAAAGTTTTTATTATCCCTCTTTTTTGTGTAGGGTAATGATTCGAGTCCTTGTTTAAATATCTATTAGTGTGTGTCGGTTTATGATACACTCTGTGCCCCAATTTTCCTTTTTCTTCTCTTTCAATTAGTATGGCTAGAAAAGCGATTTGTTTGTCTTTTTCCTTCTCCGTGATGAATGGGAATCTATTGGTAATTGAATTCAGGTATCTCAAGAACTAGTTCAGATCTTGTTTTACAGGGCTCCATATAACAAATGTATCATCAACATATCGGAACTAGTGAGATGACTGCTTGCTAGCTATTTCAAGTGCATGTTGTTCGAATTTTTCCATAAAGAAATTGGCTACAACTGGACTTCTCATTGCCACTCCATCGGTCTGCTCGAAGAAATTTTGGTTCCACTGATGGATGGATGGCCGATATGCTGCAGGTTCTCGCTAACAGGTACCAACGTGAAAAGTGAAACCACGTTAAAGCTTATCAGTATATCAAGTGGTTTTAGTGTGATATCTGTGATTTTTTTCAGAAATTGTGTTGAATCCTTCAGGTAGATGTCAGATTGGCCGATGAAAGGTTGCAATAGTATTGTCAAATATTTTGCGATATCACATGTAGGTGAGCCAATTGCACTGACTATTGGTCTTAGCGGCACGTCGTGTTTGTGGATTTTTGGTAGTCAATACAGCCGCGGAGGGAATGCTTCAGTTTTGCATAATTTTGCTTGAAGTGCTGGTTCAATCAACGATTTCTTGATTAATTGGGATGCTTTTGGCAGAGTGCTCAACATTGAGTTTTGTGAAAGTTTTTTATGAGTGGCTGGATCTAAGAGATTTTCAAATTTGTTATTGTACTGTATTTAAAATCACTGTCGGATTTCCTTTATCAGCTGGCAAGATTGCGATGCTTGTGTCTGCATTTAAGTTCTTAATGGCTCGTTTTTCATTCCCAATTATGTTACTTTTTTTTTAGCATGATTTAGAATTTTCGACGTCTCTAAGCGGATTTTTTCTGCAATTCCGACAAACACAAATATAATTTCAATAAAAAAAGACGAAGGGCTGAATCTCAGCAAACCGTGGACGACCGTATTACGACAAACAAAAACGTTAAGATACAGCGAAAAGTCAAGCGCCTCAAAGAACAGACGACGCCAAGACCAGACCCAGCTTTAGGGCCCAAAAAACATCGATCCAAAAATGGACTGCCATTTAACCATATAAAATCAATAAGTTTAGTTTGTTCTTCATAAAATAAGAGGGAACCTGCAAAAGGCAAACGCCGCCAATACCGGAGGATAAAGCTGGACCCGCTCTTTCCCGCCAATTCATGATTTTTATCATAAAATGTTCCAAAAATGACCGTTTTTGGTAGGAACATATAATATGAAGAAAAGTTTGCGCGAGTATTACATCCTATATATGTTTGAACTCGTGTTTTCACAAGCTTTCGTTTGACAATCCACTCGACGACGTTGACTTTTTTTTTCAGTTCCAATCTCACCTCTCAAAACTAACCCTTTTAATCAAAATTTAATTTTCAAAACTACACGGCTGTAATTAATCCATCAGTTCCTATATTTGTGACAAATTTCAACTTTCTACGTTAAATAGTTTAGAAGAAAATCGGCTGTGACAGACAGGCACCGAAGTAATTCTATAAGTGTTCCGTTCTCCAATTTTCGTACGGAACACTAAAACACGCACAAATACAAGAAGCTATAGTATACATAGACATATCACTGTTCCTATAAAAAGATACCAGTTTTCAAGTGATAATGTAACCATTGTGGTCGTCTTTTAATCTTCCTTTTCCTGCAACAAGGTCTCCATTTTAGCAGCCCATTTCTATGTGAGTGAAGCGACACGACCATCATCCTCCAAATAAAAGAAATTATCTGTTTCATTATGTTCTCAAATTGGGTTTTCTGTCGTATTCATTAGTTAGCTTTGGGGAGTCTTATTGTTAATACCTCTACCTGCAGTTTGATTATCGATTTTCTGTTTAATACCCGTTTTATATCTATAGATTGTTACTGTCCTTTATTTTTAAATTAGGAGGTATTTTCATGTCCATTAAATAACTTAGTTTACTGTAAGAGGTGGAGCTTAATCTCATTCTTGTTTTAATTTTCTCGATAGTTATCCTTTTCAAACTAACTTGCTTGAGTGTACTTTGTGGTTTGTCATAACTTTACTTTAGTTCTACTTAGCTCAGTTCATCTTTATCTTGTGAAATTATGATAATGTCGTCAGTAAATTTTAAATTATTTCATTTTCCTCCTGTGTTAAAACTACTCAATTTTTCTACTTTAAATTCTTGTTCTTATTCTCATACTAATGTGAATAATGTTTGTAAAATAATATCACCTTGTCCGATCCTTCTTCGCCTACCTATTTCTTTGTATTGTCTTGTAAACTTTGATTTTGCTTTTTGTTTTTTATTATATGTTATTTGTATTTAATTATATCGATACATTGTTATTCAATTCTGATATTTCTCATAGCGTTACTTACTATAGACGACTTTTAAAATCTATAAAGCTATCCAAATACCTAAGTTAAACGATTGTCATATGCTGTTTTCTGTCAGTTACATAACAGTACAAAGGTATCTTGCTGTACTGTATTTGTTTTTTTGGGCTTATTTTCGTTTCAGTCTATTGGTATTATCACAGTAAACATAAAACAAAGTAGCGACGCTCAAGAAAATTTTTAGGTCCTGTTTTTTATCACGCATGCGTCTCCTATTATACCAACGACATGGCTGCCAACACGGTCGCGGGTTGTGTTTACATTTGAATATAAAGGGGAATCTTTTTATAACGTGCTCCGAAATTCATAATTAATAATTTTCCAATAAGCAAATGACTCGTTTTGAAAATAATTATAAAAAAGATGTCAAGAGTAAGTTTTTGTTATGCAGTTAGTGCTTTTAAAAATATATGTGGTATCTCCAAAGAAGTTAATTTTTTTTGATTTCCCAAAGATCCTAAAAGGTAATTTATGCATAAATCTTCTTTAATTCTGTTATTCAATATTCATATTAAAATTGTTTGCTAGAGTTAGGTTATATTATCTGCTAAAATTCACTAATCAAACATTCAAAACTTAATGTGGGCATGCAAAAGTCGTAATTTTCCAGCACGAATGAGTTTGAAGAAATCAGTGCATGGCTTTAATTTTTTTTATATATAACTAATATATAGCATAAGTCATTAATTGTATGGAAATTATTACATTAGATTTAACTAATGATAAAATGGGGCAAAAAGTGTTTTCACTTTATTTTTAAGTTCAGAAGAAAGACGATCTCATCTTAAAATAATAATTATTTTCAATCTCTCCAGATTACTGGAATTCGCTGAAATAAGGAGTATGGTTGTTGACATTATACGCGTGAAACTGAAGATGTGCAGAGATATATTCTCAAAACGACCCCCCCTCCCCCGCAGACAACATCTCTAATAGTTCAGGAATAAAAATTCAACAATGAGATATTTAAATGAACAACATGTAAAAAGCGTTAAAGCTAAATGTATTTTTTCATTGTGTTTTTTGCCTTTTTGTATATTTGTTTTATTAAAAAAATGTTTTTTAAAAAAAATCTTTCTCGTTTTTTGTTCCTTTCAATCTGCAAAATCCATTTTCATTCTACAGAATAGGATTTTTCTTGAAAGAAGAAGAATTTGAATATTTCAAAAACTAATATATTTAGAGGCTGCAGAATTTGTCATTTTAGGCCCTTTTGGATGGGAACAAAGAAAGTTTGCCTCAAACTGACTCGCAAACAAATGACTTGTTTTGGATTTTACGTGATTTCGACGAAAGTTCGGAATCAACTGATACTTTTACTAAAGCGCGTCGTAGACAAAGGTTCCCTCTAACGATTTCTTGTTGAATCGGATATACCAAGAATAAATTATAGCGGACAGGCTCTCACGTGCCAGGCTGTATCTTATTTGGATAAGTGAAAACTTTCACCATACAATTAAATGCCCTGATGAGAAAGTCTGTAACTTGAAGAGGGCTCTACTTAGAGATCGTCCGCTTATTGTAAGTAAAGTTGATATTATGGTTTTAGCAACACTGTGTGTATCATAAGACTTTACAACGCCTACGATTCCTTATATCTTAGTTGCATAACAGAATATGGTTAAATGGAATGATAATTGGTCGCCAACATGCCAGTACTAACAGGAGTACCCCAGGGTGCAATACTAGGGCGAATTCTCTTTAATATATATGTCAACGACTTTCTTCTATATCACAATAACATTAATTAGGTGATGATAAAACACTATACATCGCCGAAAATAATATTCAAGTATCACAAAACATAATTAGGCAATATCTAATTAAATCCGAAATTTGGTTCACAACTCAACTTTCAATCTTGACAAAACTAATTTATTACATTTTTCCTTAAAAAGAGACACAGAAAATAAATAGAGCTTGTGAGAACCCATATGGTCTCCGGATTAACATTTAAACAACATATACACAAGCTCAGTTCCACGTTATCAAGCACCATACTTCGCAAAATAAAACTATACTCAACTCCTGAAATTATTCTTTTTCAAAGCTAATTAATATATAGCATAGTACTGAGGGGAAATTCCCTAAATTGGATACTTATTTTTAAACAACAAAAGAAAAGCTGTTCGAGTAATGGTCAACATCCCACAAAGGCATTTCTACCCTGCCCAGTTTAAGATCCTAAATATTATGACTCTTCTTGCTCTGTAGACACACCTTTTATACTCTCGAAATCATGTAAATAAATTTACCACTCTGGAATCGATAAATGAACACGACACAAGATATAAAGAACTGATTATACTCTGTCAGCAGTGACTTTCCAGAACCCAAAAAGCTATGAAATCTCTGCAGTAAAGTTTTACAATCACCTCGCGAAGAATTACTGATTTGCCTGTCAGTAAGATTAAGTGGGAAATAAAAAAAATGCTATTGTTATTGGGTCCTTATGATCACAATGAATATTTGAGTGATGAGTTATATTTACACCTTTATATCTTTTATTTGTATCTCTATTATTGTATTTGTATTGTTATTATTATATATTTTATCTATATTATTGTCATGTCGTACATAATTATTGTAAAGCAACTGAAAATAGACAGAAGTCCATATTCCAGCAGCTTACTAGCTGTTCTCTTGTCCGTCAAATCCATCCTGAGACGCGTTTCGCCGTATCACGGCTCGTCAGTCAGGCTAGGATTGACAAACAAGAGAACGGTATCAAGTGGTACTTATCCCAGAAGTTATGGAGCACGATGGTAAGATACAACGAATTGTATAAATAAAAATAAATAAATATAAATAAAAAGTAATAGGTATGCGTACTTTATACAATTCGTTGTACCTTACCGTTATGTCGTATACTTGTTTATCGTTCTTAGTATCTTTTAGCACTTTAGACTTTTTCTTTTTTTTTTTTAGGAAAGAGTGTATGCGATGATGCAAAAACAAAGCGCATATTTTGAAATTTTTTTATGTAGTAGTTACCATGCAAATAAGAAACTTGTTATTTTCTTTCTCACATTTGTTCAATGTGGTTCCATGTTTGGCTGACGTATTAAGCAATGACCTGACAATGTTACATGTTTTCAAAATCACTGACTTCTGAATATTTTTGTGTATGTTTGTGTTGAGTCCTAATTGTACTAAGTGTGGTGTGAATGTTGTTGGCGTAGGGGCAGTGGGTGATATGACGAGGGTGACAATGATGACTTTTTCTTATTTCCATAGCCTTTTTATTTCTGCTGCAAGGTCTGTGTATTTGGAGACTTTTTCTGTGTATTTCGTTTTGATGTTTGTGTCGTTAGGGACAGCTATGTTAATTAGATAGGTGACTTTTCCTTTTTTGCACTGAAAAGTAATACCGGGTATATTGGCGGAGACTGTTTTATCTGTATGGATACTGATGTCCAGTAAAGCTTGTAATCTTTATTGTCAAGTATGAATGTTGGTGTGTATTTGTAGTAAGGATCTGTGTTTTCTATGAGTTTGTGTGCTGTGGCTGTTGTGTGCTTGGTGAACTACTTTTGCCGCTGAGTCATGTCTGGCTGTGTATGTCGTTTCGGCTAATATTTTACATCTGCTTGTTATGTGTTCGATCTTTTCTTTCTGCTGGTGGCATTTCCTGCATCTGTCTTCTCTAATGATTGGGTCTTTGATGACATGCTTTTGGTAGTTTCTGGAAGAAATTTGTTATTTTGGTTCTCTTTGCTTAAATTTGTTATTATTATTATTATTACAAAAAGTTCTTCTTTCTCACATTTGGTCAATGTGGTTCCATGTTTGATAGACGGGCCAAAGTCAAGTCAGCACAAACGCTATTACCATTATGTAATGTTTCTGTGGAGTCCTAATTGTACTAAGTGTCGTGTGAATGTTATTGGTGTAAGGCATGTGGTGATATAATGAGAGGGACAATGATGACTTTTTCTTGTTTCCATAGTATTTTTATTTCCGGTGCAAGGTCTGCGTATTTGGAAATTTTTTTCTGTGTATTTCGTTTGGATGTTTGTGTCGTTGGGGACAGCTATGTCAATTAGATAGGTGACTTTTCTTTTTTTGCACTGAAAAGTAATATCGGGTCTATTGGCGGAGACTGTTTTATCTGTATGGATGCTGATGTCCCAGTAGATCTTGTAATCTTTATTTTCAAGTATGGATGTTGGTGTGTATTTGTAGTAGGGATCTATGAGTTTGTATGTTGTGGCTAGTGCTTGGTGAACTACTTTGGCAGCTGAGTCATGTCTGGCTGTGTATTCTGTTCCGGCTAATATTTTATATCCGCTTGTTATGTGTTCGATCGTTTCTTTCTGCTGGTGGCATTTCCTGCATCTGTCTTCTGTAATATTTGGGTCTTTGATGATATGCTTTTGGTAGTTTCTGGTTAATATGACTTTATCCTGGATGGCAAGTAAGAAGCCTTCTGTTTCACCAAATAGCTTCCCATCCTATAACCAGGTGTATGATTATTTTTTATTTACGCGGTCTTGTTCTATGTGGTATCTGTGTTTTCCGTGGAGTGTTTTCTCTGATCACGTTTTCATCTTTTCTTGTTGTAATTGGGGGTGACGATGTGTGTCTGCTGAGTGGTCTGCCCGGGATAAGTCGAAAGGTGTGTAGTTTTTGTCTGCTTTCACTGTCGCTGTGTGGAGGCTGATTTGCTTACTGTGAAAGAATTTCCTAAGTGCTTGTATTTGTTTTGTGTGTAATATTCTGATGTCTATAATTCCTCCTCCTCCTGCCTTTCTCTCGATGTTTATTATATATTATCTCAATTATTATTATTATTTTTATTATTATTATTATTAGATACTAAAAAAGTCTAATGTAATATTAGGGCGTAAAAGGTCGCTTTTTTCATGTAGGCGGAGCTGCTAGTATTCATTAGTTAAGATATCAACATCAACAGTCATTTTTCAATGTTTTCGGAACTACACTTTTTTGTCTTTCTTTTAATTTTTTAACTTAAGAAAATCGTTTACAAATATGGTATACTAAGAAACGTTTTTTTTTTAATTATTAAACAAGAAATGCAACAAAACCATAAAAGATGTTAAGACCGGGACTTTATACCTATTCATTTGGTCAAAGTTCAAAATAACTCGTCATTCGTTGACTGCCTAGCCATCAACATTACACTTAACAATATATATAAGCGGCCAAGTGCAAGTCGGACTTGCACAATAAGAAATTTTGTTACGAAGGTATAAAATGATCAATGACTTCGCAAAAGATCCGCCAAATGAGTTTTCAACAAAGTTTGTTTCCGATTTTTGTTGAAAAACTGATGACCTAGAAATGTTTTTTTTTTTTTTTTTTTATATATACCAGATAAATTAATAAAGGTACTGCAATCCTGATAATTTTTGTTCAATCTACGGAGAATATTCCAGAATTTTTTCAAAATTTTTTGTTCAGTACTTTTCGAGATAAGAGGGGTAGCGATTTTTGGCAGTTTTTTTAAAATATTACAAAGTAAAGTGTGCGCAAGTGTTACATTATATATATTTTTGAACTCTTGTTTTTTACAAGTTTCATTTGACACCCCCCTCGATGACCTGGTAATTTTCTTTCACCTCCGATTTCACCCCCCAAAACTAACCTTTTAAATTAAAATTTTACTTTCAAAGTTACACGGCTCTGATGGAACCATCGATTCCTATATTAGTGCCAAATTTCAACCTTCTATGTCAAGTAGTTTCGGAGAAAATCGAGAGTGGCAGATAGAGAGACAGGCAGATAGACGGACAGACAGACAGATGCCGAAATAATCTTATAAGTGTTCCGTACGGAACATTAAGCACTTCTCCAATAACGTAAACAAATTAATTACTTACGACATCTATTGTACAAATATGTCTGTAAAAATAAATGAATATAGGATAAGAAAATAGAAAATGGTTTTAGTTTAAATTTCAGTCCATATCTGGCCAATCTTTTATTTAAAATTTAAATAAATCAATCAATCTTTTCTGTTTAAACTAAATGTCTGAATAAACAGACATTTCTGCAACAGAAAAACCCTTTTTATATCCCTGTGAAACCTGATTGTAGTCCTTAAGCAAAGTCTAAATTTGATTTTTTCTCTTTTAAAGGCATAAAACTTCCTTTGACCGGACGACCTTTTTGTTCAATTTACTGTTGGCCTCTAGAGCTCTATATTTAAACGATTTTTCCCTTTTTTCAAATAATAAATAATTTCTGCTATTCTTTTGGGGAAAGAAAATTGATGCAGTTTTTTTTTGTAACAAACAGAAAAATATCTGGATCTAATAAAAAATGTAAGCTTTTACGACTTCATTAGCCAATTAAAGCAAATCAATACGATAATGTTCAGACAGGTATGATAACGACTAGCAACAGTATCCCAAAAATTAATATAGAAAACAATATGATGGCCAAAGTGAATTTTTATAGGTTACAGGTGGATTCTTCAGTATTAATTGAAAAAGTGATGCTGCCGTTTCGCCGATCATCCTGCCTGCTTCTTTAGAGCTTCCTTCGGGAACTGACTCCTTCGAAATCTAGCACGAAACTGATTTAATTCGGTGTGTAGAAGCAGAAAAATAAATCAATTTCGGGCTAAATTCCGAAGAAGTTAGTTCTCGGAACAAGCCCTAAAAAAAACAGCAGGATGATCGACGATCGCTTTTTTAATCGACATAAGATAAATCCTGAAGAACTGCCTATAATGGGCAGTGCGGTTTCTCTTAGAGAAACTGAAGTAGTTTTATGTACGACTCACATGATAGTTAATTGGTTTCAGGAGACCTCATGGCCTGAAGGGACAGATTACGCCATTTTGAATATTTTAAAAATTCTCTCTAGATATATATATATATATAAAACACAAGTATACAAAAAAATTTCTCTGTCTTTTAAGTGAGACACGTGTTTTCTTAAGTATTTTTATATGCTGAATCAAAAAAAAATAATAAAAAAAGACATCCAACTTGAGGTTTTTTCAAGAAACACACTTGAAGTTGCCAGAAAACTATTAAACTGAAAAAAAAAAAAAACGTTTTAATAAATAATATAAAAACTGTATAATCTTTAAAATTATGGAATAAGACTATTATTTCGGACATCCTTAAATGATCTGAGTCTTCGTTTATCATAAAAACTAAAAAATATTAAGTTTTAGTGTTCGTATTTAACAAAAAAAAACACGAATACACCACCTTTAACTAAGCTACGAAGCAAAATACTGTTTAATATAACTATGTGAAATCGATAAAATAAAAATTGTTTTTAATTTTTATTAATATTGAACAAAACTGTTATTTCTAGTGTTTTTTGAAGTTCTTAATCCTGACTTGACATCAAAATATAAAGTTTTATGTTCAGTTTGAACAAAAAACTCGCTTTTAACACTCACAAGGGTGCTATGTAGTTGGTAAAATGCTTTTTAAAGTAAATAAATGCAACAGCTAAACAAGAACTTTTTTTCGAACAAAACTATCATTTCTAATAGTTTGTTTTGTATTCAAATTCGAATTTGACATCAAAACATGAGGAATAATGTTTAGTGTTGAAAAAAAATATCCGTTTACTATTTAGGGACAAAAGCTTACAGTTGCAGTCTAATCTATATCCCCTGACAGTTTTTGTAGTCAATTTTGTGGATAGATTGATTGAGTGAATATGGGAGAATATGAGTGTGTGAGTGAGGTAGTGAGTGAGTGAGCGAGCGAGTGAGTGAGTGAGTGCGGTAGTGGGCGAGCTAGCGTGTAAGTAAGTGAGCGAGTGAGTAAGTGAGCGAGTAAGTAAGTGAGCGAGTGAGTAAGTAAGTGAACGAGTGAGTAAGTGAGCGAGTGAGTGAGTAAGTGAGCGAGTAAGTGTAGAAGTGACTTAGTCAGTATGGGGGTATGTAAATGAGTGAGTGTGTGAGTGAGTGAGTGACTGAGCGAGCGAGCGAGTGTTTTGTTCAATATTAATAAAAATTAAAATCATTTTTTTAATTTAGCAGGTGCACATATTTATTTTCAATAG
>CM032456.1:89829341-89884341 GCA_019049505.1 Pachyrhynchus sulphureomaculatus
CCAAGTTAGCTTCATCAGGAACGATGATTGACTCACTGAAGCAATCATCGCTCTTGATGAAACTAACATGGTTAGCGAACGCGCGTCGAGTGCAAAAATCAAGTGTTTGGTGTAGTGGTGATATATACTGAGTAGCATCATTGTCCCAAAGATTTCACAGTCCCAACATAATATACTTGATTTAATAAAGTTCTTTTAAAATATAAAAGACAACTGCCTCGATTTTAACTTTAAAAGGCCCAATAATTTTTCCACAACTATATATATATATATATATATATATATATATATATATATATATATATATATATATATATATATATATATATGGTTTTGGTTTTCGAAAACGGATTAGCGGCTAGAGAAGCACTGTTTGGTATCCACGTGCTGATCCAAATATGTCGCGATGTCAACCAAAATGTGTTCCTTTGTTCAATCGACTTTGAAACAGAGTTTGACAAGGTACGCCCCGAAAAACTTTTAAAGATTTTAAAAACGGCCGGTATAGGCGACAAAGACATTCGTATTATCGTCAATTTGTAGGGCATCAGACAGCTGAAGTACGGTTGGACCACCAACTATCGGATGAAATTAAAATTAAGCAGGGAGTGTGTCAGGATTATATTCTATCGCCCTTGTTGTTCAACCTCCATTGATTGAGTGATATTCAATGAAGCACTGACTGGTACCACTGAAGGAATCAATATCAACAGCGTTGATATAAATAACATCAAATACGATCATACATTAATTATCACTAATAACGGAAAAGATCTACAACAATTGGATAAAATACCTGGTCCTTGCACATAGTTTGGTTTAAGACTCAATGCATATAAAACAAAATATATGATTATAAGCAAATAATCTGATATTGAAGATGGTAGTATTACAGTGACAAAAAAATGGAGAGAGTTAATAAATTGATGTATCTAGGTAGCACCACTGGGACTTGACTGTGAAAGTCAAAACTCGAATAGGGAAGGTCCGAGCTGCATTTATGAAGAACAAAAAAAATCATAACTAGTCACGACCTAATATTGAAACTATGGGTGAAAATGGTAGGCTGCTATGTTTTTCCGGTTCTCTTGTACGGCATGGAAGCGTGGACGTTAACAGAGGCAATGCTTCAACGTCTGGAGCCATTCGAGATGTGGGTGTACCGACAACTGCTGAAAATCAGTTGAATGGGCAAAATTAGTAACAATAACGTTCTCACTCGCATGGGTAAGGACTTGGAGGTGGTCACGACCATCAAGCGACGCAAATTGGAATATTTTAGCCACATTATGAGACATCTAGAAAAATACGAAATCTTGCATCTGATTATAGAGGGAAAGATTCCAGGCAGACATGGTCCAGGGAGAAGGAAGACATCGCGGTTGAAAAATTTGAGGCAGTGATATGTAAAGTCTACGGTTCAACTCTTCCTAGCGGTTGTCAATAAAAACGCTCATCATCTACATGGTAGCCATCATGATAATCAACGATCGCTGAACGGTCATGATACCCGAAGAAGAATATATATATATATATATATATATATATATATATATATATATATATATATATATATATATATATGACCGTTCAGCGATCGTTGATTATCATGTTGGCTACCATGTAGATGATGAGCGTTTTATTGACAACCGCTAGGAAGAGTTGAACTAAAATATTCCAATTTGCGTCGCTTGATGGTCGTGACCACCTCCAAGTCCTTACCCATGCGAGTGAGAACGTTATTGTTACTAATTTTGCCCATTCAACTGATTTTCAGCAGTTGTCGGTACACCCACATCTCGAATGGCTCCAGACGTTGAAGCATTGCCTCTGTTAACGTCCACGCTTCCATGCCGTACAGGAGAACCGGAAAAACATAGCAGCCTACCATTTTCACCCATAGTTTCAATATTAGGTCGTGACTAGTTATGATTTTTTTTGTTCTTCATAAATGCAGCTCGGACCTTCCCTATTCGAGTTTTGACTTTCACAGTCAAGTCCCAGTGGTGCTACCTAGATACATCAATTTACTAACTCTCTCCATTTTTTTGTCACTGTAATACTACCATCTTCAATATCAGATTATTTGCTTATAATCATATATTTTGTTTTATATGCATTGAGTCTTAAACCAAACTATGTGCAAGGGCCAGGTATTTTATCCAATTTTTGTAGATCTTTTCCGTTATTAGTGATAATTAATGTATGATCGTATTTGATGTTATTTATATCAACGCTGTTGATATTGATTCCTTCAGTGGTACCAGTCGGTGCTTCATTGAATATCACTCAATCAATGGAGGTTGAACAACAAGGGCGATATAATACAATCCTGACACACTCCCTGCTTAATTTTAATTTCATCCGATAGTTGGTGGTCCAACCGTACTTCAGCTGTCCGATGCCCTACAAATTGACGATAATACGAATGTCTTTGTAGTCTATACCGGCCGTTTTTAAAATCTCTAAAAGTTTTTCGGAGCGTACCTTGTCAAACTCTGTTTCAAAGTCGATTGAACAAAGAAACACATTTTGGTTGACATCGCGACATCTTTGGATCAGCACATGGATACCAAACAGTGCTTCTCTAGCCGCTAATCCGTTTTCGAAAACCAAAACCATATATATATAAATATATATATATATATATATATATATATATATATATATATATATATATATATATATATATAGTTGTGGAAAAATTATTGGGCCCTTTAAAGTTAAAATTAAGGCAGTTGTCTTTTATATTTTCAAAGAACTTTATTAAATCAAGTATATTATGTTGGGACTGTGAAATCTTTGGGACAATGACACTATTCAGTATATATCACCACTTCACGAAACACTTGATTCTTGCACTCGACGCGCGTTCGCTAACCATGTTAGTTTCATCAAGAGCGATGATTGCTTCAGTGAGTCGATCATCGTTCCTGATGAAACTAACTTGGTTAGCGCTTGTCGAGCTTCATTGTTTTTCGACCACGATCTTGTCACACATTATTGTCATACGTATTTACTTTTCATAGTCTAGGATCAACCGCTTCCGAAATGACTTGATTTCGGTACGTTTTTGCAGAGATTCGTATATGGAAATTCGATTGAGTACATTTTTTAGCGTCAAATCATGTGGCTCCCAAACATCGAGCTTCCTTTTGTAGCCAGCTTTCTCGAAATGGTAAAAAACTGTTTGATGGATATTTAATTCCTTAGCAATGTCGTGGCTACTTATATGCCGGTCATGCTCAACTTTTGCCAAAATTTTGCGAGAAGCATCGTTGATATCGAATTTCCCAAAACAGAAGTGACTGAACCATCTTTTGTCTTTTGCTTTTGATGACATATTTTGACCGTAAACAGAACAAATTTATTCATAGCATTCGACCCCACAGACAACGCTAAGGAACTAACAGAGCTGAGAAAGATTACCATAGTTTTGAAATAACATGAATACAAGTAAAACTGAATAATTAAGAGCGGTAAACAACAAAAAAAACACCGAAAAAACTAATAAATGAATAAATGAATTTGAAGGGGACAGAGCGCATCAACTACCATGGCTATTTAGCGCCCCAGGATTATATTGGAAATTTATATTAAAATATTTACTTCATTTAGAAATTCTATGATTTGTTTATGCTTAGTTTTAAATGAATGGATGACAGATGCTGTTAGGCGGGATTCAATATTTTACTCGTCATTCAGAATTTCGAAAGGAGATTGACATCTAGGACAGGAAGGAGGATTTTCTTTTAAAAGGTAGGAGTGAGTTTGGTATATATGCCCTATGGCGAGTGGTATTTTCCTGTCCATTCAGAGTATGGAAATGTTTGATCTCCCAAAATTTGTTATTGGGGTCCTCTAGATCCCACTGCAATTGAAATGATTTCCTGAATACGAGTTTTAGATCATTAATAAAATCCCTTGAATGATTTTCTTCCAGAACAGGAGCACCGAAGGAAATCGCAATTTTGACGAGATGGTCAGCTCTGTCATTTCCTTTGCTGCCATTGTGTCCTGGAATCCATAAGAATAAGACGATTTTTGTCGTTGACTGGCAATATATAATAGATCTTTGATTTGCCTAATGTAAGCTTTCCCCAGGTTTGCAGATTGGATAGATTTTAATACACAAAAACTAATAAAGATTCGGATAACGCAACAAAATCGATTCTACCCTCTGTTTGAAGAAAAATCGACAGGACTCGACATCTTCTGTTCAGATAAAACATTTCAGTTACTACTGACTACTACTGACAATACGATCGGATTTAAGAAATACCATAGATAAAATCGAACTAGAAGAGTGATAACAGGTGCAAGTTGGACTTGCACCTGTTATGAGTGTTTCGTACCGTGATTACTTTTAACATAAAATTAATTTACCTAGCTTAAGTGAATTAGGTCCCTAACGTCAATATGTATTTTCATGTCTTTGCTTAGTTAATAATATATAATTGTTATAGCATCTTAGCTATTTATCAGCCAATAAATCACTCTAACTCAATCTAGAATCTAGTGGTAAAAGTTTAAAACAAATATTTTAAACCTAAATATTTATTTAATTAAAAATAAATAAAATAAAATTATTTTTGCTTTAATGCTTAAAGCAGTAGCTATCATTACCGGTTCAACTCAAAATTTTCGAAGAAATAAACCTTCACCATTTTGGCGGGCATCTAGTTTTTTTTATACCAAATAAATTGTCAAACGTAATGCTCTCGTGATAATTTTAGCTTAACCTACACTTGATGGAGACTATTCCAGAATTTTTTCAAAATTTTTTGATTAGTAATTTTCGAAATAGGATTGGTGGACAGAGGTCTTTGCCCATTTTTTAAAAAATAATACAAAGAAAAGTGTGCACAAGTATTATACTATATATATTTCTGAACTCGTATTTTCACAAATAAATATAATATAAATGATAAGAAGGGAAGCCAATGAAATGGTAGTCAAGGATGCGGAACTAATTACGACCAATAAGAGCCATTACAAACCCCAGCTTAGATATAAAACACCCGGCAGCAAGGAAAGCTCTCAGTAAGCCACTTTTTTACAAGTCAACATTGAAAATAGTATAAAATAATATCTTTAATGACATTTTTTAATAAATTTACTGAAAAATCAGTTGAGGCCGACATCCATTAATATTAAATTAACAAAAAATGATACATATCAACAGAAACTACTTGGTAGGTATATCGAATTACCATGTATAACAATAAAATATTGAAAAGGTTAGACACATGTTTTTGATTTACATTCATTCGACGGTACGTAAAATAAAAATATTATCAAATCTTATTATCTATTCACCTAATTTGTCTAACTTAAAGGAGTTTACTTACTGAGTGACACTACATAATAAATAAAAAATAAATCCGAAATTAAGTTCAGTCATAAAATCTATATTTAGTGGAGGCAAATGCCGGAAAATTTTTGTAATTTTTGGAAATTTTTGGTACAGCTTGGAAATCGATTTAACTACTTTGAAACAGTGCCATCATAATGTAAACGAGTTTTCTCAGACTAATTTTGACCGCAGGCCACTTTTCTTCTATTTTAGCACATTTTTCAAATTTTAGCGCTTTCGGCTCACTATTTCTTAAATATCTCAGCTCCTGTTCATTGTTATGCGACAGAGAAACAATCGTTTTACTCGCCATAAAATTGCCTAAAAAACTGGGTAGATTGCATTAGGAAATACTAAGTACATAACCTAAAAAAAGTATTTACTACGGTAAATTGAAAAATGTTTTTTTATGGGTAACTTCTGTTCAATTTGATATTACAGCTTCAAATCACAGGAAAATATATCTTCTATATTAACAGAAAAGTGTGCCAAATTTTATTAAAAAATATTAAGAGAATTGGTCAAAATTCGTATTTTAGTCCAAATCTTGTAACATTCATTTTTTCCTAGATTTTAAGACCATGTAATGTTACTGATTTTTCACTTCAAATTGTACTTATTTTCATTTTTGTATCGAACGGTATATTAAACAGAGATTCCAAGACGTTCGGTATAGTGTGTTGTGCGGGTTCCTGACAGAACCTACCGCCACGCCGCGATTGGTGAAAAGTGTGTATCCGCTGTTTTAGTTCCGGCGTCGCCATATTACCGGCAGAGTTTGGATGGTTTATTTAAGGGCCTGAAGACCGACTGTCGAGGCTGTTTTCCATCTAGCCGCAGCCGGGCGACTTTCCATCTAGCCGCCGAGTAGGCTTAGTACCATCTAGCCGACAGGCTAATTTTCATCAGAGCCGCCAAGTAGATTTCCTTCGACGGAGCTACAAAAAAAAAGCTCAGAACAACCATCATGCGAGCTAAGTAAAAGCACCAGTTTCTTAACTAAAAGCCGTAGTGGGCTTTCTAAGTGTTTGCTAAAAAAAAAAGTGTGAAATCGGGCGTAGTCCATCAAAGCAGGAATAAGAAGAGTAAGTACCAAAACATCCTTCAATAGACTTATCCCAGAGTAGTGCCTTAAAGCAATTTAAAACAGACTAAAAAGTGAAGTGAAAAGCACTATTTTTCGTCTTCGGGGGTTATCATAGCGCAGAATTTAAATGTAATAACTACTAGTTAGGCTAGAATTTTTTTTGTAGAACTGCAAAGGTTGGAACTTTTTATTTTAAAAAAAAAACATGAATAAATTCTCTTTTTTTTGTTGATTAAAGCTAGTGTCTCACTGAATACCTATCCTACTTTTCAGGATAAGAACGGCTGTACCAAACTGATTTTTTTATTTACCAACAATACATTCTTTCAGTATTTTTCCATTTTTTTAGCTGAAGTTAGATCCTTTCTATTTTAAAATGGATGGTGCCCAAAATTTGTACAGCTAAAGCTTTTTAAAAATAGAAAATAATTCCAAAAAGACGTAAGACAATTATCTCTTACCCATATCTCTCTACCAAGGAAAACTGAGCTAGTGTTTCTTTAATTTCTTTAGTTCCTTTAAAATCAGGTTTCACTCAATTCATTATCAGAAATTAAAGCGGGGCTGCAAGAAAATTGTGCTCAAGCTTGGGGCATCCAATATTCAAACGGTACAAAATGACACCACAACGTGCGGGCAAGTTCCAATGTTACAAAATTGCGCTCAAGCGTGGGACAAACAACTTCTCACAGGGTACAAAAAAAGAGGACAATTTAACAGGTTACAAAATAGCGCTGTCAACGCGGGGCTTTTGGAATTTTATTTTTTAAAAAAAGGGTTCAGTGTACTAGCTTTCGAACAAAGTAAAAGCTCTAACTTTGCAGATATTTTTATTTCATAATATTTATTAAACGAAACTACATTATAGCAGTAAGACAAAAGCAGGAAATTTGTAGAATTTTTTATTTCAATTTATCTGATGGTGGTATAGATATTTGGATTTTGTTAATTGACTCTAAGATAAGCGATTCCTACTTTTTTCTTAAAAGCTAGCTTTATAGTTCAGATTAGCAGATGTGCTGGTTTACTTTAATGTTTTACAGTGTTAGATTTATTTTGCGGTTAACCGAACAAAAAACTGTTTTTTTCTCACCGATGTTTTGCATGAATATTATAAATACTTTGCTGATACGAAACGATATTTGGAGATTTTTTTGTTGGAAATTCTTAACATATTTGGTAAAAGGATTTTAACACAAGGCAATACTTAAAATTTTTTTTTGAAATTGTGTGAAGATTTTTTTAAATGATTGGTAAAAGAGTTTACATATTTTAAGTGCCTTTAAATATTTTTTATTTTGACTACTGGGAGCACAGGAGAAATATTTTCACGACTTTTTAAACAATTCTTTTAAATTGTATTCATTTATCATGGAAGCCTTCAATTTCAAAGTCAATCACCTACTGGAAAATGAATTAGACTATGAACTGAAAATCCGTCGTACTTTCTCAGAACGTCCGGTCGTGGATAAAAGAAAGATTCTAACGAGGATCTTAAGTAAAGAAATATTCCAATAGATCAGATTGGACTAAATAGTTACAAAAAGTTTCTGATTTTTTTTTAAGTCTAATAAAAGTTCTCCTTTTCAAGTTAAAACTCCTGCTTCTCCAAATGGTCACATATCTCCTTTATTCGTGCATAAATATTTAGATAACAGACCGCATATCAAGATAAATCTATTAGGTGCCCATTTCTCGGCTTTATTTGACTCTGGTGCAAATGCCTCCGTTATAGGTCTGAATGGTATTAAAATTTTGAGTCGTTTAAGTATAAAAATATGCCATGTCAAAAATAGAAGTGTTACCACTGCAGATGGCAGCCGTCTAAAAGTTTTAGGTACGGTTGAGTTGCCGCTAGTCTGCAATGGTCATTGTTTAGTAATCTCTGCTCTAGTAGTACCTTCTCTATCACATACTTTGGTTTTAGGATGTGATTTTGCACAAAAATTCGGGATTTTAGTAAATTTTAAAAATAATTCGTGGTATCCACAGTCCCTAGAAGACAATTCTCAAACAAGTTTTAAAGATTGTTATTCAGAAAGTTCTTTTGAAAACCTTTTCTCGCGTCTATGTACCCTAGATGATCTCTCGCGGACGGAACGCTTAAACGCAGAAAACGTAATAAGCTCTTTCAATGAAATAAGTAGTAAAGATAGGTTAGGCCGAACGAATAAAATAAGGGGTTAGACGAAATGTTGAAACTCGGAGTGACTTCGTCTAAGCTATGACGGAAGAAAGCTCAACGAGGTCAACAAATTTGATAACTATCCATTACCGAACATCGACAGATGTCTATAGATACGGCTGATGCCAATCCTGTAAAGACAAGGCCCAACGCCATGTCTCCGAACATGTCAAAAGTATTGAATAAGGAGTTAGACGAAATGTTGAAACTCGGAGTGAAATCGTCTATGCTTTGACGGAAGAAAGCTCAACGAGGTCAGCAAATTTGATAACTATCCATTACCGAGCATCGACAGAATTTTGACATCACTCAGGAATGCTAAGTATGTATCTTCGATAGACCTTAGAAAGGCTTTCTGGCAAATTCCTTTGGACAAATCCTCTAAGGAAAAGACCGCTTTTGCAGTAGTAGGCCGAGGTCTATTTCAGTTCGTCACTATGCCGTTTGGTCTAAAGAACGCTGCTCAAACTCAGCAACGTTTAGTGGACGCTATATTTGGTCCGAAATATGAGCCACATATTTTTACCTATCTCGATGATATTTTAGTAACATCGGAAGACTTCGAATCGCATATTCGCTTACTTAAAGAAGTAAAAAATAAATTGAAAGAGGCCGGACTGACGATAAATTTGAGCAAATGTGATTTTTTCAAAACTTCTCTAAAGTTTTTAGGCTATATTGTAGGCTCAAATTCCTTGCGTACCGACCCGGATAAAGTAGCAAGCATGGTTAATTATGCGAGACCTACTAATACTACGGAAGTTAAGCGTTTCGTAGGAATGTGTTCATGGTATAGGCGTTTTATCGAGAATTTTTCTACCCTGTTGTCGCCTATTAATGATCTTTTGAAAGGACGAAAAAAAAGGACAATCGATAGATTGGACAAAGGCAGCCGAAGAATCTTTTATAAAGATTAAAGAGCTATTGGTTTTAGCTCCAATTTTATCCCAACCAGATTTTTCCCAACAGTTTTATATTTCTAGTGATGCTTCTAATACCGGTTTAGGGGGCGTCCTAACACAGAAAATCAATGGTGAGGAAAGAGTGATAGCGTATGCCAGTAGAACTTTATCAAAGGCTGAACGTAACTATTCGGTTGTTGAAAAAGAATGTTTAGCAGTACTCTTTAACATCGAAAAGTTTCGACCCTACATAGAAGGTGTTCCTTTCACGGTCATAACAGATCATTATAGCTTATTGTGGCTTAATTCTATTAAAAACCCTAGTGGCAAACTAGCGCGTTGGGCGATTAGGCTGAGACAACACACATTTAATTTAATTCATAGAAAAGGAGTCCACAATGTTATTCCTGACGCTTTGTCAAGAATCCCAGATCATACAGCGGACGAAAACAGTCTTAATGCACAGATTGGCGTAAGAATCGATACAATAGACATAGATCGTATAGATCCATGGTACGATAATTTAAGGCAGCAAGTTAAAGAATCTCCTCAAAATTTTCCGCAGTGGAAAGTGGAAAATGATTTCGTGTACAAGTTTATCCCAAACCAGTTGCCTTTAAAAGTTAATGTACCCGAGTGGAAAATACTAGTTCCTAAACCACAGAGAGAGGAAATTATAGACATGTGTCACACTCCTCCTACTTCTGGTCATTTTGGCTTTTATAAAACTCTTCACAGGGTTCAGGAACAGTATTATTGGCCAAAAATGCGTTTTGACATCGTAAAGTTTGTGAGGACCTGTGAAGTATGTGGAGCGCAGAAATCTCCAAATGCACTACCTATGGGACTGATGGGAAAAGAGAAAAACAGTCAATTACCCTTTTCAAGTCATAGCAGCTGATCTAGTAGGCCCATTTCCACGTTCAAAAAAGGGAAATAAATGGCTTCTCGTGATTTCTTGCTGGTTTACAAAGTATACCATGCTATTTCCTTTGAAAAGCTCTAAAGCTGGATATATAGAGAGAATTTTGGAAAATAATGTCTTTCTAATCCACGGTGTTCCATCGCTCTTAATATGCGATAACGGTACTCAGTTTACCTCTAAAAGTTTTAAGAGTTTAAGTGAAACTTATGGTTTTAACATCCGTTTTAATCCCGTGTACTCTCCCCAATGTAATTTTGTGGAACGTAATAACCGAACTGTCGGGACCGCTTTAAGAAGTTACGTGGATTCACATGACACTTGGGATAGCAATATTTCCAAAATCCAACAAGCGATAAATACCGCAAGACACGAAGTAACAGGGTTCACACCGTCTTTCTTAGTTTACGGCCGACATATACCTCTATCTGGATCATATTATAAAAACTTAGATTTGGATGTCAATGTTGACAGCGAAATAATTCCGGGTAACAGGGGTGCGTACGCCGAAAATTTAAAGGGTTTAAAAGATATTTTCACCGACGTGCGTAGTAGGATACATAAGGCTTATGTACGGAACAGTAAGTCTTACAATCTTAGGAAAAGGGATTTTGCCTTTAATATAGGTGATCACGTTTGGCGAAAAAATAAAATTCTTTCCAGTGCAGCAGATAAATTCACATCTAAGTTGGTACCTAAGTATGTGCATTGCGTGATTAGAGAAAAGATTTCAGATTTAGTTTATGGTTTAGTTAATTTAGATGGGACTAAAATAGGACGATGGCATATTAAAGACTTAAAACCATTCAATGAACCTAACCCTAATGAAAGTTTGTCAGAAGAAGAATAGTTTATATTTACATTATCTTAATTGCTTTACTTTATTTTTTTTGATGTTGCTCTGTAGAGGTGACGACCTCGTCTTTTTGACTGTTATAAAAGTTGAGCAGAGAATGGCTTACTTTTATTGTTTATTACTAAGGTTTTGGGTACTGATCATATCCAAACTTAGGTTGATTGTGTTGATGTTTAGCATCGACTCAGCTGTTGCGAGCTTGCGAAAGAGTCACACTCAGGATATATCATAAGACTGGTATGTCGGTGGTCGCGGGATTTGATTTGCTTATGACCCCAAATAATATCCAGTTCTTGACACTTGGAAGCGAAATTTTGATTAGAGGCAATCCAAGGTGATCTTGAGTTAGGACAAGCGCAAGATGTAGCTCGTGTAGTATGATGTTGAGTCAAAAATTTTTTTTATGAGCAATTTCAAAGTTTGTTACCCGAGTGGGTGTATTTTTATTACCTTAATGGTATATGTTGGGTGCAATTAAGAGTAAATTGATTTTGGTTTATCCTGTAAGTCTAAGACTTGGATTATTTTGGTTTAGATCTTCTTCTGAATTGACAAACTGAGGGTATTTTCTATTTTTTTCAGAGCCGTTTAAACGTTACCTTTGAGTCACTAATTTTTTTAAATTTTTTTGCATGGACTCATAGGCGTATGTTGAGTTTTTTCGGTCTCTACTATCAGATTGATAGGAAATTGAAGTCCTGCAGGAGAACTAAAGGCTGATCATTTACAAGAGATGAGAGCAGAGTAAGACAGTCGTTTCACAAAGAAATGATCAAAATCTGATACCGAGATGAGAACCTTGTCAAGAGAGGCTAAGCGCAGTAAAGGAAGATTCCTAACCGAATTTTTAGATTTTCACCAGATAATCTAGAAGTTTGGGCTGACAGAAAACGGTTATGCCTGATACCTGTAGCAGTTTCTTCTAGAGGCTATTGTCTAGGGAGACGATTAACACCATGATCGAATATGTTAGCTGTCAACGATGTTTTCTTCTTGTTTCTGATTAAGCTGGAAAAGCTCTTGTCGTCTTCAAAAGTTTTGTTGCGTTGCCACCGAAAAATTGAGCAATTTTTGCTTTCTGTAGCTTTTCAAGCTCAGTTTCGTTTTTTGGAAATTTCCGTAAGAAGCTTGGTTAAGTCAACCTTGTAAACCTTTTAGGTTGTATCCCATGAGTGATTTGTTTTTACAGGCTGTGATGCACCGGGTGCTAACAGATGCCGTTACGACGTTTGGCAGGGAGTTAGTCTTCCTGAGGAACAGACTGGTTGGAAGGGTAGTCTATGGAGGGTGAACGTTTGACCTTTGGGACCTTTAGGGGTTTTGTTACCCAATGGTTATTTCTATTTGAACCAAAGGAGAGCCTAGCTACTGTAGTCGACCTCAGCTCCAATTAGCCTATTAGTGGTGACAGGCTGTTGGCAGTAGTGTGTTTCGGAACACCCTATTGATTAAATTTTTTTTTTGACTTATGGTGGTGTGGTAGACACCGTTTTAGTTTAGTGGATGCTATAATCTACTCCCTTTTGTTGGTGGACTCCAGGGTCACCAATTCTGTATTTTATTGTCTCCACCATTCAGTATATCGTGGTGAGGTGTTTGTCTCCTGTTATGTGGGATGGATTGAATGTTTTTCGTTGTTGTTCTAGGGCGAGACCAGTACACGAGGGTTCTTCATGCAACTTGGAGAAGCGCAATGCTGGTTAAATTTTATATCTCTGTGTAGCCACCCTGAAGAATGATGGAGGGCGTTTTTTTTCTGGCTCATGTTTCTAGGCAGATTTGTCACTTTGGTGCGATGTGCCGAAGATTTGATTAGCTTTTGCTAAGAGCTTTCACCAAGCTCAGTATGGAGTTATCATAACCAAGAGTTTGGGATTTGAACTCCTGTATGTATTTCTGTATATATTTCTGTATATATTTCTGTATATATTTCGGTGTATGTTGGTTGCCTGAGGGCATGTGCTCAAAATGCGAGATTTTGAGTCGTTTTGCTTATGGACTCCTATATTTAGGATTATGACTTTAGGGAGGTCCTATTTCGAGACTTGCTGTCTCATATAGTTATGTTAGGAATGTTTCCTTGAATGTTAGTTGCGCGCGGACTAATCATTCTGTTCTTAGTGAACATTGCTTTTTGAAGCAGGATCATTCAGTTGGGTGAATTTTAGCTTTTATAGCTATTCACTGTGTTTAGGGTGAATTTTAGCTTTTATAGCTATTCACTGTGCCTATAGTGATATTGTTAGCTTTTATAGCTGCTCACTATGTTAAAGGCGAGATTGTTCTTTTAGAACGCAGACTTTGTGTAGTCGAGGACTACTTACAGAGTGTTTTCTTGGCGAGGAGCTGAGGCTTTTTTCTGGCGATGTACCAGAATGTTTTCTTGGCGAGGAGCCGAGGTGTTTTCTGGCGATCAACCAGAGCGTTTTCCCTGGCGATTTTAGCATGTCTAGATGTCTTAGGACGTCGACATTGCGCGATAGAGTGCGATTATTTTCCAAGTGCGACTAGTAGTGATACTAGATTTAGAATGTTCTCTTAGCGATGAGCTAGAGCATGGATGGCGATTTTTCCCGAGCGTTTCTCTGGATATTTATCCAGATATTCTTTTTTTTTTGGCCTAGTGCTAAATGGTCTGACAAGACTTTTTCTTTTTAGTGTAAGTGTTTGCACTAGAATCATTTTTTTTATTTTTTTTTCTTTATTTAAGAATTTTTATAAATTTCTTTTGCTGAAATAGAAAATTTTCAGACAATCCTTAAAATATTTTAAGGGGGGTGTTCATATTTTATTTCAGTTCACTTTTTTGATTTAGACAAGAGTCTAGACAAAGTTATATTTTTTTTTTGTTTTGGTAACAATAATAGAGCTGATTCTTTTATATAAGAAGACCGCGATTGTTACTTTGAACAGGTATTTCTTATGTTCATGCAAGGATTTTTATTTACCTTTTGATGTACTTAACCTTAGTGCTTAATTAAGTTAAGTCTAGTTATAAGATTCTTGTGTACATGCAAAGATTTTTATTTAGTTTTCATTGTACTTAATATTAGTGCTTAATTGAATTAAGTCTAGTAGTAAGGTCCGAAGTCTGTACTTTTGTTTTAAGTTCTGACCTTAGTATTAAGTGATAGTGTACCACTTTGTACCTTTTCATAAGTAGCCTAAGTTTAATAGACTAGTGTAGTCTATTTCTTTTTGGAAGGGGGTAAATGTAACATTCATTTTTTCCTAGATTTTAAGACCATGTAATGTTACTGATTTTTCACTTCAAATTGTACTTATTTTCATTTTTGTATCGAACGGTATATTAAACAGAGATTCCAAGACGTTCGGTATAGTGTGTTGTGCGGGTTCCTGACCGAACCTACCGCCACGCCGCGATTGGTGAAAAGTGTGTATCCGCTGTTTTAGTTCCGGCGTCGCCATATTACCGGCAGAGTTTGGATGGTTTATTTAAGGGCCTGAAGACCGACTGTCGAGGCTGTTTTCCATCTAGCCGCAGCCGGGCGACTTTCCATCTAGCCGCCGAGTAGGCTTAGTACCATCTAGCCGACAGGCTAATTTTCATCAGAGCCGCCAAGTAGGTTTCCTTCGACGGAGCTACAAAAAAAAAGCTCAGAACAACCATCATGCGAGCTAAGTAAAAGCACCAGTTTCTTAACTAAAAGCCGTAGTGGGCTTTCTAAGTGTTTGCTAAAAAAAAGTGTGAAATCGGGCGTAGTCCATCAAAGCAGGAATAAGAAGAGTAAGTACCAAAACATCCTTCAATAGACTTATCCCAGAGTAGTGCCTTAACAGCAATTTAAAACAGACTAAAAAGTGAAGTGAAAAGCACTATTTTTCGTCTTCGGGAGTTATCATAGCGCAGAATTTAAATGTAATAACTACTAGTTAGGCTAGAATTTTTTTTGTAGAACTGCAAAGGTTGGAACTTTTTATTTTAAAAAAAAACATGAATAAATTCTCTTTTTTTTGTTGATTAAAGCTAGTGTCTCACTGAATACCTATCCTACTTTTCAGGATAAGAACGGCTGTACCAAACTGATTTTTTTATTTACCAACAATACATTCTTTCAGTATTTTTCCATTTTTTTTAGCTGAAGTTAGATCCTTTCTATTTTAAAATGGATGGTGCCCAAAATTTGTACAGCTAAAGCTTTTTAAAAATAGAAAATAATTCAAAAAGACGTAAGACAATTATCTCTTACCCATATCTCTCTACCAAGGAAAACTGAGCTAGTGTTTCTTTAATTTCTTTAGTTCCTTTAAAATCAGGTTTCACTCAATTCATTATCAGAAATTAAAGCGGGGCTGCAAGAAAATTGTGCTCAAGCTTGGGGCATCCAATATTCAAACGGTACAAAATGACACCACAACGTGCGGGCAAGTTCCAATGTTACAAAATTGCGCTCAAGCGTGGGACAAACAACTTCTCACAGGGTACAAAAAAAGATGCCTCAAACTGAGGACAATTTAACAGGTTACAATCTTATTATAAATTTTTTTGTGGGCAAAAGGTCGTAAGAATTTTAAATATGCGGAATTTTATGCTCTTCAAGATAGTTAGAAGAAAAAATAAAGAATATACAAAAAACTTACTTTTCAATTTCTTCGTTAGGAAATATTCAATTTTTTTCGCTTTTGCTCCAGAAAATGTCTGATTCATTCTCTTTATTTCTATGCAATATTTTATCTTAAATATAACATGAAAAAGTGATTTTAAAACAAATACTACCTATTTTACAATAAAATTATGATTTATAGAACACAAACTTTTAAAAACCATTAATACATTTACTAAAATTATCGTACTTACAATATTTATAATTTAAAAAATTCATTCATTTTTTCTAAATTCTTTATTTTCCAATCTAATTAATCTTGAAGAGCATAAAATTACGCATTTTTTTTTTCAAAAAAGAAAGCTTCCTACAACCTCTTGCCCATAACAAAAATCCATAATAAGATTTGGACTAAAATGCGAATTTTGACCAATCCTCTTAATTTTTTAAACTTTTTTGTTAATATAAAAGCTATATTCTTCTATAATTTAATGCCGTAATATTGAATTAAACAGAAGTTACCCGTAAAAAAACATTTTTCGATTTATTATTTTTCTTCTAGTTTCTTATATGGTATGTCATATAAATAGACATACTGCCTGTTTTATCCTCATTAGGCCTCTTCCGATGTGGACGTCCAGCATTCCTTCCACCTTTTCGGAGGTTTGCCCCTAGTTCTTCTACCGCAGGATTTATTGAGTTTGGCCTTTTTTACCAGTCTGTTGTCGTCCATCCGATTTATGTGTTTATTCCATTGTTCTAATTCTGATCCATTTGGATATTTTTTGAATCTTTCTTAATTCTTGTAGATCTTTGTTGCGGATTCTGTCGTGGATAGTTTTTCTATGTTTGTCCCTAATCACTTTCATTTCTGTTGTCCTTATCACTTGTGCTGTTTTTACCTGTGTCTTGTTTCTACAGCATTTGTGAGGATCGGTCTCAGTGTTGTCTTGTATACTCTTATTTTACTTTCCACTGTGAGGTAATTATTTTTCCATACTATATTCGTCAAACAATCTGCTATTAGTGGTGCATTTTTCAATTTGCCGTAGTAAATATTTTTTTAGGTTATGTACTTAATATTTTGTAATGTAATTTACGCAGTTTTTTAGACAATTTTATGGTGAGTAAAATTAATGTTTTTTTGTCGCATAACAACGAACAGAAGCCGAGATATTAAGAAATAGTGAGCCGGAAGCGTTAAAATGTGAAAAATGCACTAAAATAGAAGAAAAGTGGCCTTGCGGTCAACGTTAGGCTGAGAAAACTCGTTTACATTATGTTGGCACTGTTTCAAAGTAGTTAAATCGATTACCAAGCTGTACCCAAAATTTCCAAAAATCATGAGAAAATTTTACGGCTTTTCCTCCACTAATTTAAAAAAAAAACTATCATCATAGTTTATGTCTAACACTCATATTAATATTGCTGATCAAGTTTGGAAGGTCATACTTCATGGGGTGAGAAATTCCAAGACTTTTGGAGAAAAAACATGTTTTTGCTAAAAATCGATTTTATTCCTCAACATAGTTTTCTTCAAGAGCGGCTTACTTATTCCAGTGATCTTCCAACATGTGGGTACCTTTCATACAGTACGATTTGTCCAGCTCTCTAAAATAAGCCTCCCATTCGACTTCTTCATTTGAGCCAAATTCCTTTCCCTGAAGCTCCCGTTTCAAATTTGAAAAGAGGTAATAACCGCTGGTAGCCAGATCTGGCAAATATGACAAATGAGGAAGCAGTTCATAGCCCAGTTGGTCCAATTTTATTATCGATTTTATGGACTTGTGAGCTGGTGCACTATCTTGTTGAAACAACGTTTTTTTCTTCATTAAATGCGGCCTTTTTTTCTGGATTTCACTATTCAAACGGTCCAGTAAACCAATGTAATAGTCACCGGTAATTGTTCGCCCCTTCTCAAGATAGTATGGCTCCATGCGCAAAAAATACTTGCCAAACCTTTCCAGCTGATGTTGGACGGACATATGGTTCCATCCACTTTGCAAGCTATCAGGCGTGTAGTGGTGGATCCATGTTTCGTCCATTGTTACGAATCAACGCAAAAAACTCCATTAGGTTACGCTGAAACAGTTGCAAACAGCGTTAGGAATCTTCTGCACGTTTCCTTTTTTGATCAATCGTGAGAGTGCGCGGCACTCATCGTGCACATAGTTTTTTTCATATGTAAATATTCATGCAAAATATGCTTTACGCATATCTTCGCGATGTCAGCTATTTCTTTCACTTTCATTTTGCGGTCATTCAGAACAATATGGTGGATTTTCTTGTGTAGTGCTTCATCGATCGCATTTAAGTTCACTAGACCATCGACATATAGTTGCTTTCGATGAAGCAGATGTGCTATAACACTTCTCAAGCCATTCTTAGGTTCTGGCTGTATTTTCCCGTCAAAAAGCATTGTCTAATCAACACACGAAATTCTTTTTGTTCCATCGTTTGGCAGAAATCAAAAGTGGCGTCACTTAAACAGTTGTAATTCGCAAACTAATAGACGAATTATCATGAAAATTTTACAAGAATTTTCTGAAAGTTGACACTAACTGAAAATCATGTGATTTTTTTTTTGTTTGTGCTGTCATCGGCTTGGAAAGTCGTGGGACTTTTCACCCCACGTAGTTCACACCTCCTCTACGTCGAACTTCGATACCATTTGGTCGCCTATCGAGGGCAAAATATAAAGATGTGATTCAATAAAAAGTTTCTCATTATCTTACATTTATTAGTCCCATTTGTTAGGGTAAATTAGACACATCTTGAGAGTAATATTTATGTACCTGGTAGTTTAAAACACATATAACATATTTTCTCTAAACTTAACAGTTAACGTGCACTCTTTTATACTTTCAATATAGTATTTGACTATTGTTGTCTTATCAAACGAAGTCACCACTTTCCGTATTGGTACACTATCAAATGGTTTTTTCGCAAATTTATATTAGGTGAGCTTCAGATCTCTATCAATTTTTTTCTCTAAAATTATTTAGACAGAATATATTTTCTGTGCAGGTTCTCCCAGTTCTAAAATTATCTGTTTGGAAGATAGAAAACAAAGAATATAAGTTCATCAGGAGTTCTTGAAACAGAATCTGAAGAAGCTTATACTTGTAGCTGTAGGTGTAGTTTTATTTCATATTCAGTTTTACCATCTTGTATACAAAATTATTTAAGATTTAATTAAAAAAAAAATTTCAAAATCAACAACACCGTAGAACAGGTCCATAAATATTTGGAAACTAGTATAAATAATACGTTAGATCCAAGAAAGGTGCTATATTCTAGAATCGAATAATCCCGAGTGGCATACATGAATATAAATAAATTTTTCCAACGAACAAGTTTCAGTATCGAACTACGAATGAGAATGGTGAGAGCGTATGTATTCTCCGTGCTATTGTATGGATGTGCGAGATGGACCCTTGATCCTTACTCAGAAAACGACTGGAAGCATTTGAAATGTTCTTTCATAGACGCCTTCTTTGCATCTCCTGGGTACATAAAATAAAAAAACACAAAAGTACTAGTAAGAATGAATAAAGGGAAAGAATTACTAACAACCATAAAAATGGGAGAAACTCAATACTTCAAACGTATAGTGAAGGGTTCAAAATACGAATAGTTACTGTTAATTATTGAAGGCAAAATAAAGGCCTAGCGATCGATCTTAAGATGACGAAATTTTTAGCTGAAAGACATTCGAACGTGATTTGGACGTGCTTGAGGTGATATTTTTCGAGCAGCATTTCGTGAGGAAACTGCGTAATAAGAAGAAGAATTGTGGCATTTTAAAACTTGTGTTATAGATTAATTTTAAAAAAAAAGGTAATATATAAGACAAAAAGAGGAAGCTTATCACGCTTGACCTTTTTTTTCGTATTTCACTTATAATAAAAATATATTATCTAGATACACCATGTATAAACCAAATTTATTTATTTGCAGATAAAGAGATAGCTATAGGTGATTTACGCATGTTGGAACCTACTTAAATTAAATGAAAAGTGTACCTATTATACCATACCTTTTATCGTACTTTTAAATGAATTGCCCATTGTTATAAATATTAATAGTTACAAAATACCCAAAAAGATTTAAATAAATTTGTTTGTAAGGACAGAATGATTAGTTGTTTAGTAACTTTATAAAATTTCTTAATATTACATTTAACAATATGATCTATAACAGTAGTAGATTTACTAAATATATAGTATATATTCTATATATACATATATATATATATATATATATATATATATATATATATATATATATATATATATCTACAGTGTGACAATTTAAGTCCGCATCATATGGGATTTTTTTTAAATAATCACTTTAGCCCAGATCTCGTTATTGCATCCATTTGTGCTTCAAATAGCATCAGAAATAAAGTATAGTAAGTCATTTTTTACGCATGACGTCACCTGTCAAAAATGACATTTTCGTAAAAATTTTTGAAAAAAACGTATAATTTGGCCAAATTTTAAGAAAGTTATTAAACAAAATGGTTTATTTTGTGATTCTAGATATGTTTGTCAAATTTCAATGGCCTACTACGATTTTGAATTTTTGGCAGTTTTTTGACATTTCGGCAATTGTTTTTCATTTTGATTTATTGCAGCTTTATTTAAATCATTTAATTTGTCAGAAACTAGGCACCTATAATCTATTTAAGAACAAAATGAAGTCGTGTCCATAATTTTTTTATAGAATATTAAAATTCACACATTATCATGAATCATATTTGATGTAAAGTTCGATTAGCTTTTGTTTTTAAATAGAAAAATGTTTCTCGCTTATGTATTTTGATAGTGAACACACTTAAACGTTTATAAATTAACACAAATCTTACATTTTGATCTTTTTAGTAATACATTTAAATTTTTAACAATGTAATGTTTCTTACTATAAATATCAAATTAACAACTTGCTGCTTTATCCTATTTTTGTTTTTTTTTTTATACTTAAGCTAAAACCACTTTTTAGATCAATAATACATTTTAGATTCTAATTAGCAACCGTAATAAAAATATTACACATATTCTAGTTATTAATTTGGCAGTTACGCGTTAATAATACTACCGAAAAATTACATTAAAATGTTTTCGGTGTCATTGTTGACGTAACTGCTAATTTAAAATAAATCCAGCCATATTTTAGTCGTGGCTATCAAAATTAATGTTCGCAAAATTAGAAAGACCCTTTATGGTTGTGCCGATTTCCTCCTGAAAACTTACCTTCTACAGGAAAAAGAGCTAAACAGAGAAATTAGCACGCTAAGCAAAACTCGATATTTCTATGCGTTTATTAATAGTAGGCCCTGGAAACAATTGAGAACTAGAGATCGCAATGTGGTGTCGTAAGCTGTCAAATATTCAGTTAGCAATTCAAACTAGAATGGAAAGAAACAGATGGTGTCACAACAAGCTTTCTCTTCAAGAAAAAATTGAAATTGTTTTATTGTGTGGGGAAAATACACTTCATCGCACCGTTGCAAATGTTTTTAACGAGCGTCATCCTGAAAAAAACTTGCAGCATTCTACTATGAGCTGAATTGTAAAAGAGCGTAAATTGAGATCCAGTCAATCTGTGGGAAATGTTTTCCGAAAAAATCGTGTTGTACGTAAACATACCGAGTTAGATGTGTTCTTAAGTGTAGCGGAAGAAGGCAAAACTATTTCGAAGTCTAAACCGGAGATCGACAGGGAAAATATACGTATAATTTTACACAAAAATAAATTTACACCATACAAACCGAAATTGATAAATACTCTACAGGATAGAGATTTTAAGATTCGGTTGTTATTTTCATTCTGGTTCCAAGGAAAAATAGAAGAGGCCTCCAAATTTCCGTACAATGTTTTATGGAGTGATGAAGCCACGTTTACTTCTAACGGAGTAGTAAGTTCACAGAATAGTCGGTGGTGGGCCCAAGAAAATCCAAACTTCATAATTGAGTGTCGTGACCAATACTCGTTTAAAACTAACGTTTGGTGTGACATTGTAAATGACCAAATAATAGGGCCATATTTTTTTAGACATAATTAAATTCACAAATTCACAGGTCTGGATAACATGGGTGTGGATCTAAGATATGCTCTATGGTATCAATTAGATGGTGTACCAATACATAATACTTTGCAAGTACGAAACACTTTAAATGAACTATTTCAAGGCAGGGTCATTGGGCGAAATCAGGATAATTGTTGGCCACCTCGATCGCCCGATATCACCCCATTGGATTTCTATTTATGGGTTATCTCGAACAAAAAGTATACAAGTTTAGACCATTTAGAGATATGGATCATCTAGAAACTATAATTAGGCAGTGTGTTCATGAGATACCTCCCGAGTTTGTGAAAAATTCCGTCAAGGAAATTTCTAGAAGAACCATTCGTTGCATTGAGCGAAACGGTGGACACACGGAAATGTAGAATATTGCAATATGCGTGTATTTGATACATAGTATTTATTAAATAGGTTAAAATAGCCAATTGTTAATTTAGCGTTTATAGAAGGAAACATTACATTGTTGAAAGTTTAAATACATTACTAAAAAGATTAAAATGAAAGATTTGTGTTAATTTACAAGCGTTCAAGTGTGTTCACTATCAAACTACGTAAGCGAAAAATATTTTTCTATTTAAAAGCCAAAGTTAATCGAACTTTGTATCAAATATGATTCATCATAATGTGTGAATTTTAATATTCTATAAAAAAATTATGGAAACAACTTCATTTTGTTCTTAAATAGACTATAGGTGCCTAGTTTTTGACAAATTAAATCATTTAAATAAGGTTGCAATAAATCAAGATGAAAAACAATTGCCGAAATGTCAAAAAACTGCCAAAAATTTAAAATTGTAGTAGGCCGTTGAAATTTGACAAACAGATCTAGAATCACAAAATAAACCATTTTGTTTAATAACTTTTTTTAAAATTTGGCCAAATTATAGGTCATTTTCGACAGGTGACGTCATGCGTAAAAATGACCGACTATACTTTATTTCTGATATTATTTGAAGCACAAATGGATGCCATAACCAGATCTGGGCTAAAGTGATTATTTAAAAAAAATCCCATATGATTCGGACTTAAATTGTCACAGTGTATATATATATATATATATATATATATATATATATATATATATATATATATATATATATATATATATATATATAGTATATATTCTCTACGTTAGGATAGTTCTAAGGGAATATTGCACTTACTTCGCCATATAACCAATATAAACGTTGAATAATAAATGAAATAGACTTTATTGACAAGAAAAAATTTACAACGCTTGAAAACAAGTTATATTGAATTAAAAGCGTAGTAAAAAAGTAAAATATTACTTAAATGTCCACTGAATTTTTATTTTTTTAACACTATGACTTGTTTCGTTGTACGGCAGCTTCTTCGGATGGTTTTTTACAAAATGATGATGAAATTATTATAATAAAAGGTTAGTTAACAATTTATGGCTTTTTAGTAAAATGACGTAATTAAAATAGATTTAGTAATGGTGAATTACACAGGTATACAAAAAAATTCTCTATCTTTTAAGTGTTGTTTTCTTAAGTATTTCTTAAGTATTTTTTTATGCTGAATCCAAAAAGAAAACATAAGAAAAGACCTCCACCGTAAGATTTTTTTCAGAAAACACACTTGAAGTTGTCAAATATCCATTGTAATAAATAAAATGTAAAACTGTGCAATTATTAAAATTATGGAATATAACTATTATTTCGGACATCTTTAAATGTTCTGAATCTACATTTATCATAAAAACTTTTAGTGTTTATGTTTAACAAAAAAACATGTGTATAGCATCTTTAATTAATCTACATAGCAAAATGCTGTTTAAAATAAATTTGAGCAACCGCTAAATTAATTTTTTTTTAATTTCTATTAATATTAAACAAAACATTTGCTCGCTCAGTCACTCACTCACTGACTCACTTCTACACTCACTCACACGCTCGCTTGCTCGCTCACTTTCTCACTACTTCACTCACTCACTTACTCACTCGCTCGCTCACTCACTCACTACCTCACTCACCCACTCACATTCTTCCATATTCACTCAATCAGTGTGACCCCAAAATTGACTTCTAAAACTGTCAAGGAATATTCATTAGATTACATTTTGCAAACGTTTGTTTCTAAATAGTAAACGGATATTTTTTTTCAACACTAAACACTTTTCCTCATGTTTTGATATCAAATTCGAATTTAAATCGAAAAAAAATTCGAAATTAAAAAACTGCTAGAAATGATAGCTTTGTTTGAAAAAAAATTCTTGTTTAGCTGTTGCATTTATTTACTTAAAAAAGCATTTTTACCGACCAAGTGTTAAAAGCAAGTTTCTTGTTGAAACTGAACTTTATTTTTTGATGTCAAGTCAGGATTAAAAACTTCAAAAAACAATGAAAATAGTAGTTTTGTTCAATATTAATAAAAATTAACAACAATTTTTTTAATTTAGCGGTTGCTTATATTTATTTTAAACAGCATTTTGTTACGTAGCTTAGTTAAAGGTTGTGTATATGTGTTTTTATTAAACATGAATATTCAAACCTAATATTTTTATGTTTTTATGATAAATGTAGATTCAGAACATTTAAAGATGTCCGAAATAATAATTTTATTTCATAATTTTAATGTTTGTACAATTTTACATTTTAATTATTAAAATGTTTTTTTTTGCAAATTTAATTGTGTTTTCTGAAAAAAACCTCACCGTGGATATTTTTTTTTAATGATTTTTTAGATTCAGCATAAAAAAATAACGTACCTCACTTAAAGGACAGAGAATGTTTTTATTTTGGATACATGTGTTATTTATTTCTAATTGTTCATTTAACATGAAATCTGAATCTATCAGTTTGTTTATTTCTCCTTTTTCGTCGGTCTGTCGCCATGATAATTCTCAAACGAAATGAGATATCAATTTTAAAGTTTGTATGTATATATATCGATATATATATATATATATATATATATATATATATATATATATATATATATATATATATATATATATTATATATATATATATATATATATATATATATATATATATATATATATATATATATATATATATATATACAGAGTGTCCCAGTTTTCCATGTACATAGATTTACTGTGGATTTCTGAGATGAAAATATGACCATTTAACCCAACTTACCGTAGTCCAAAAATTCGTAATTTTTGTTATACAGAGTGTCAAAGTTATACTTTTATTTTAATTTTTCTTAAGTAGCTTTCTTAATAATTGTACTACTTGTACAAGATTCGGTGGTAAGGGATTTTCTGAGATAAGAAACCGAAGTCAGCTCACAGTTTTATTGTAAATTGTAGGAGACGCCACTTATTGCACTGTGTATACTTTTAAATTGTCATAACTGTTGTATACCAATCTATATGATATTTTTAATTAAACTTCCGTATTCTTCGTCTTTTCCTGTCTAAAAAAGCTCTCTTCGTAAATGTTGCTCCGAGCATTAGTTTCTGAGGTAGTGAGATGTTTGTTTCCATTTTTTAATTCTATTGTCAAATTCGCAAATGCTTTCCTTCACACGTTTCTTCACATTGTATAGTTACTTGGCACCGCTCAAAAATCACTCTGGTAATGTTGTAAGATATCATATGTTCTATGACTTGTAGCAATACTAACAAAAAGTAATTTTTGACAGATATCAAAAGAGTATTAACGAAAATTAATCCCTTCTCAAGCTCAACAGTGTTTTAAATCTAGAGTATTTTGGAGTAAACTTTTAGTGAGCAAACTGATATGATTTTAGGGTTTGGTTTTTGTAACGGCAACGGACGCAAAAGTACTCGTGTATATCACGAAAGATTTCCTCATCGTCGGACTCCTAACCATCAGACTTTTGCTAATATTGAGAAGCGAGTTCGAGAAATTGGACAATCTAAGCCGATCAAGAATAAAACTGGGCGGCCCTTCACAAGCTAGAATACTCGATGTTAAAGAAGAAATCCTTGAAATTGTACACGATAATCCTGGAATCAATAGTCGTTTAATTGAACGTCAAACGGGAATATCAAAAAGTACAACTCACCGGATCATTAGACAACAAATTATTCATCCCTTTCATATACAGTCTGTCCTAGAACTCTTACCTCCAGAACTTGTAACCCGTTTGATTTTTTACAAATTATTCGAGCACACATAGCGACCGTTCTGGCTTTTAACACTAAAATCCTGTTTACAGATGAACCACGCTTCACTCGAAGTGGTATAACAAATATGCATAATAATCATGTTTACGCTGAAGAAAACTCACATGCTGTGCAACAATGACAGTATTAATGTCTGGATGGGATTTGTCGCGAACTATTTAATCGGGCCCTTTAGATTACCAGATCGACTTGATGGCGACATTTACTTGAATTTAATTTGTGAAACTATTCCTGAATTATTGGAAAACTTACGTAGCGACACGTTTTTCATGCACGATGGTGCACCAACCTATTTTGCGCTTTATGTGAGAATTTTTTTGAACCAATGTTACCCAGATAAATGAATCGGAAGAGGTAAAGATGCTCCTATTTACTGGCCACCTCGTTCCCCTGATTTAAATCCTTGCGATTTTTTCCTTTGGGATGCATTAAAATCGAAAGTTTATCGAGTTCAAATCGACAACATTGAGCAATTGTGGAATAGGATTCAAAATGCTGCTAAGGCTTTAAGAAATGAAGACATTTTAAAAAGAGTACATTTAAATTTCCTGCAACGTATTAATTTATGCATTAACGAAGGTGGCGGCCATATTGAATATTTATTATGAAACCAGTCGAGCGATTAAACTTTTTTCGAATTTATCAATTTGTTGGTAACCTTTTATGTCCTTAGCCAGTTGGTTTTTACATTCTTACTGTTGTTGGCCCCTTGGTCTTTAAATTTATTATTGTTGATAGTCTGTTTACCTTTAAGCATGCTCCAAATTTCAAAGACTATTGTTTTGGACCAGTCCTACGCGTGGATGAAGTGTGAAGGAACGCGTTTGCGAATTTGACAAAGGAATTAAAAAATAGAAACAAAAATCCCATTATCTCAGAAACTATTGCTCGTAGCAACATTTACCAAAAGAGCTTTTTTAAACAGGGGAAGGCGGAAAATATCTTGTGCAAATAGTACAACTATTAAGAAAGCTCCTTAAGAAAAACTAAAATAAAACTATAACTTTGACACCCTGTATCTCAAAAATTACGAATTTTTGGACTAAAATAAGTTGAGTTAAAGGTCATATTTTCATCCCAGAAATCCACAATAACTCTATGTGCACGGAATACTGGGACACACACACACACACACACACACACATATATATATATATATATATATATATATATATATATATATATATATATATATAAAGACAGGAGTAGTTGCGACTGACTAATTAAGAAAAATATATTCTCAATTTAATGGGGCTGCAGTCTATATTTAAATATTTATGGCTTTGGGTAGTGACACAACCTTTTTTGTTAGTCGAGCTTTCGAAATTATATTTATTTCTTCTTCAGGACATCTGAAAAGACAAAATTTTCCTTTTTCTTTATACTGTTAAGTGAAAAATTACTTTTTTAAGTACATTCATATGATGAGACTATTTTTCGACTTCTTCGATTCGGTTTTAATCTCCTCAATCGACTCAAAACGATGTCCTCGAAGTGGTTTTTTGAGTTTAGGCAATAGCCAAAAGTCCGACGGAGCTAAATCAGGCGAATAGGGCGATTGCGGATTGATATGAGTTGAATTTTTGATGAAAAAGTCGCGAAGAACCAATGCTGTGTGAGAAGGCGCATTATCGTGATGAAAAAACCAAGAGTTATCGGCCAGAACTCCGGCCTCTTGAGACAAATTCAAACGTTTGGGAAGCCGAAAAACCATTTTTAAAACAAAATTTAATGCAACTTCTTGGCTGAATTTTTTCGAACGAACTTTTGTTGTTGAACGAATGCAAGTGAATCTTATTAACTACTGACGCTACAGACCATAGACTATTAATAGCAAATATAAAAGTACCTTGGTATAAGACAATAAAGCAAGAAAGAACAATAGATAAAGAAAACAGAAATACTAATGAGATAACAGAAAAAGCAGACAAAGAAATAAAATACAAAATACACTTACTGCAAAACGAAACGATAAGAGACCTATACAGACGAAGATTAGATCAAAAATTAAATGAATTTAACTACGACAACCTCCAACAGATGTATGACCACTTAAAAGAATGCATCAAACAGGCGGCCCTATTAGCATTAGGTAAAGAAGACAACGAGAATAAGAAACATAAAATTAGAATCTGTGAAAAAACCAAAGAATCTATAAAGGAGAAAAAAAAGGCTATACGAAAAATGGCTGAATACAAAATCAGAAGAAGATATACAGAAATATAAAGAGAAAAATGCAGAAACGAGGAGGATGATAAACAAAGAAAAGAACGAGAGATGGGAAAAATCGTGCGAACATGTAGAACAGTATATAGGAGGAACTAGAAGCACAGAGTCATGGAGAATAATTAAAGCATTAAGGACCAACAATAGAGAGAAGATGTATATAGAGTATATCCCAGAAAGCGAGTGGGAAGAATATTATAAGAAGCTGCTAATAGAAGACAGACAAGAATTCCAGGAAGAGAACCCTGAAGAAGAACAGAATAAGGAAAGAAAGAGATAGAACTAAGCTATGAAGAAGTAAAGAAGACAATAAAAACACTCAAAAATAATAAATCTGCAGGCCTGGGGGTGTGGTAAATGAAATGATTAAGTACGGGTCTAATAAATTACATCGAATGCTGAGAAACATGTTCCACAGAGCGATAAATGGAGAAAAAATACCAGAGGAATGGTCAAAAGCCTATGTAGTATCTATTTTTAAAAAGGGAGACCGCAGAAAATGCACAAACTATAGAGGCCTGAGCATAATATCGAGTATGGGACGTTGGTATGGAAAAATTATTAAAAATATCATAGAGGAAAATATAAAAGGAAAAAATTGGAGAAGACCAAGCAGGCTTTACGACCGGAAAATCATGTGTAGACCACATATACACCATAAAACAAACAATGGAAAAAAAACTGGCAAAGAATAGGGAAGTTCATTTAGCCTTCATAGACATAAGAAAGGCCTATGACTCAGTACCAAGGCAAAGATTATGGAACGCAATGAAAGAAATAGGCATTGACAAAGAACTAAGATACGCAGTAAAAGCTCTCTACGAAAACAACACAGTGAACATAAATATAGGCCTATTACAAGGATGCTCTACATCCCCCACACTATTCAAAATATACCTCGAACAAACATAAAAAAATGGAAGCAAAAATGTAGTGGAATGGGAGTCCCAATACGAGAAGATTACTTATATACTTTCGCAGATGACCAAGTATTCATAGCGCAAGATGAGGAAGACCTCAGTTACATGGTAAGAAAACTGAAAGAAGAATACACTAAAGCAGGATTAGCAATAAACTTTGATAAAACGGAATATCTAACAACAAAGGAGGGGAACGTGGAGAATCTAGAAGTTGATAACGAAATAATAATCAAAGGAACCGATAGATTTAAATATTTATGAACCATCATTTCAAGAAACGCAACATCAGAAGAAAAGATTAAAGCTAGATTAGGGCAAACGCGGACATGCATAAGACAATTAAATTCTATCCTGTGTGACAAGCACATTACAAAGAGAAACAAAACACGCATATACAAATCAATAATATAAAGCATAATGACATACGGGTCAGAAACATGGACGATCAATAAAAGAAATAAATCTAAAATTAACGCGGTAGAGATGGAGTATTGGAGAAGATGTTGTAGAGTGACACGTATGGAGAGAATAACAAATGAAGAAATAAGAAGCAGAATGAACATCAAAGAGAACGCAATAAACACCATTGAAGAAAAACGATTAAAATGGTATAGACACATAAGACGGAGCGAAGATAATAGGTAGATAAAGAAAATAACGGAGTGGAGCCCTATAGGGAGAAGAAAAAGAGGAAGACCCAGACGATCGTGGAGAGACGATGTGGACGAGGCTATGGAGGACAGGGATCTAACAGATGGAGACTGGGAAGATAGAAATGGATGGAATCAAAGGCTGAGAGAAGGAAGACAGCGTCAGCTGTAGAAAATCCTTGATATATATATATATATATATATATATATATATATATATATATATATATATATATATATATATTATACTATCTACCGAGAAGATAAAGCTTATAATTTCTGGCGATATCGCTTAAGCCGAAGGGGGATCTCGATCTCGTATGGTTTTAATAGTAAGAATCGAAGAAAAATTTCCATTCATTCTTAGTTTTTTGTTCAGATAATAAACAAATACTTTGCATAAATATTTATAGTAAAACATAAAGGGGGTGGGAGAGGACAATAGATGGGTTGTTTTGTATATATAACTTTATATGCCGTTTTGAAGGTTTTTGGACTCAATTCAAAAATTATTTTTAATTTTAACCCAATGAGGAGGTAAAAGGGGTGGGGGTCGTTAAATATTACATGGCTTCAATAGTATCTTCAGTATTTTTGCAGGTTTCTTTGTTGATGTATTTAACAAATTTTAAGCATATTATTTATAGCAACATATATAAGGTGTTTCAGGGGTGAGGTAGGAAGTTAGAAGAGTTGCTTTATATATATCATGCCATTTGCCCTTTTCAGAGTTTTTGGACTTTAGGAATATGAAAATTAAATTATTTTCTCATTACTATCAATTTTAATAGCAGTAGAGGGTGAAAGAGGAGGTAGAATCTTGTTTAGTTTCTATAGAATTATGACAATTTTTCCAGGTTTATTTTATGGGGGAATGGGCAGATTTTTAATATTCAGATAAGTCATTGTTAAGTGGTATTTATGTGTTATTACTCATGTAAGTACAGGCTAATAATATTGCATATATGATCCTAGATAGAACGACATATAAATTCGACTATAAATATACATTTTTATGTCGATTTGGTCACACCATTTAACTCCAACGCTTTTTATTTTATGCAGTGATGAAAAGATAGTTATGCGTGGTTTCATTTGTGGTTTACTTCATGTTAGTACCCACTTAAATTAAATTAAGAAGCTGTCTATTATACCACACCATTACCTATTATCATTATTTTAAATGAATTGTATTTTGTTGTACAAATAGTTTTTGAGATTATGGTTACTAAATAACTCTTGTAATAGAAAAGAGATTTAGATATTATTGTTGTTGTTTTAAGGAATGGAATCTAGCAATAAGTTGTTTGTCTATTTCATTAGCTCTCTTTGCATTAAGTTTTATTGAATAACATGGAAAAACATGATTTATGAGATGATAATTTATGTATTGTTTTGATGTGCATTTGTTAATAATTCTACATTACGACTAAACATTATAATAATTAATTTCTCTAAACTGTTTTAATAGTTTATGCATTTCTAATTGATTTTTATTACCTAAAAATTATATATTTTAAACGAGAGAAACTCATTAATAAAATTGAAACTGTTAACATTGTCGATGTTGCGGTACTGTATTAAAAAATTACACCAAAAGTGTTTTCAGAGTTTCCTGATCTTGTGTCCTGGCGAAGATAAATGCAACTAAAGAACATGGAAAAATGTGCGTCACCACAAGGTTAATGTGTTTTATCAAAAAACATTCCTAGTGTAAAGGACCCCTCCATCGATCTGTAGCAAAACAATACCATTTTATATTGTATGGGCTGGTATGGTTTTAATATCAGATTAAGACCTGCTTTTTTAGAGTAGAAAATCTATAACTCGAATTTCAAGAGAAGGGTTAAAAATTTTGAGTTAACAAGTTTTCGATTTATATGGGATTTCGAAATACAGAATTTTTAACATTTTCAATTACGATTTATAGAGGCGTATATTCTATATATGATTCTTTAAGTTGTAGAGGCATACGTAAACAAAAATTCGTCTTATAAAGATTTACTTTTATTCTTTAGCCTTTTCGCGTAAAATAGGTCCACTAATTTATAGCGACCCTGCTTGAACCAAGTCATTAATTAAATATTCTTGTAACTCGGGAAATTCTGCCGTTAATTTTCTTTTACAGGATAAGTTGTTACCCGATTCATATTTCAGCACTGTTTCAGCTTCATTTTTAGTGTTTCGTACGGAAAACTTATGGGATCACTTCCGTGTCTGTCTGTCATACCCTATTTTTTTCTGAAACTATTTGACATAGAAAATTAAAATTTGGCGCAAATATAGGAATTAATGGCCCAATCAGGGCCGAGTAGTTTTAAAAGTTAAATTTTGACTTAACGGTGTGAATGAGGAGTCTAATCGAAAGTGAAAAAAAATTTCCTGGTCATCGAGTGGGGTGTCAAATGAAAGCTTGTAAAAACAAGAGTTCAAAAATATATACGATTTAATACTTGCGTACACTTTCCTCTGTATTACTTTTAAAAAAATGGCCAAAAACCCCGGCCCACTGACCTTATGTCGAAAAGTCCTGATCAAAAAATTTGAAAAAATTCTGGAGTAGTCTCCATAAAGTGTAGGTTGAGCCAAAGTTTATTTAGTATAAAAACGAACTAGTTGCCCGCCAAAATAATGAAGGTTTATTTCGTCGAGAGTTATAGATTGAACCGGGAGTGATAGCTACTGCTTTAAGCATTAGGTACCGAGTGAAAATAATTTTATTATATTTGTTGATAACACAGGGCAACAAAAAAATATTTTTATTTTGGTGCCTGTGGATTTTAGAGCTGATTTTAACTATATTTGGGACGCTAAATCTATACATGCAATCCGTTTTTTTCTCTATCAGCTCTACTTTTTTTAGATACATCAACTTATCTACCAATGTGGTTTTTATTCAGTATATTCATTTATGAGAGTTCTAAAATTATTATATATTCATTAATGTAGGTACAATGATTTTATTGTCGGTCTGTAATTGAGTAAATTCCAGGTAAATCTATCAATAGTGGAACCATTGCCTATCAGGTACCTGAACTGACCCTTTTAATCACCTAACTCGGGTAAGTCTCGTCAGTTTGTGCGTTCTTACTAATGAGAGTAGATCGAATTCGGCGTGTTATTTTATGTTAAGAAAAGAGTGTTTTTGTGTTATTGAACAGAATTAAAATGAGTTCAGGTTCCAGTTCAAGAAGAAGTTGTGTAAATCAACCTGATATGTTTTTGCTATATATGCGGAGAATACATGTTTCAACAAAACAGACAAACTATTACTGACTTTGTAAAGCGAGCGTATCTTGGATACTTTGGAGTTAAGCTTGATGATCAGGACAAAACGTGGGCCCCGCATCTCGTATGTAAAACTTGTACAGAGCATTTACGGCAGTGGACTACCGGGAAAAGAAAATGTCTAAAATTCGGCGTACCAATGGTTTGGAGAGAACCAAAAAACCACTTCAATGATTGTTATTTCTGTTTAGTAAATACTAATGGAATCAATCGAAATAACCGCAGTAAGTGGACTTATCCCAATTTAGACTCGGCAATACGCCCTATCCCGCACTCAGATGAAATACCGATTCCAACATTTCATCAGCTACCACATATCTCTGATGACGAATATTTTCCCTCTGATCGCTCTTCTGATGCTAATAAAAGTTCTGATGCTAATGAAACTAACAGTGACTATGAGGGGACGTCATCAGTTCCTCAACGCTTCAATCAAAATGGATTAAATGATCTCACCAGGGATCTCAATTTATCGAAAAAAGCTTCTGAAGTACTGGCTTCTAGGTTGAACGACAAAAATTTACTGGAACAAGGAACCAAAATTACCTTTTACCGTACAAGAGAAAAAGATCTGCTACCATTCTTTTCTCAAGAAGACAATCTTGTATTTTGTCACGAAATTAGGGGACTCATGAAAGAAATGGGACTTTCTGAATATATTGCAGATGATTTGCGCCTATTTATTGACAGTTCAAAGCGAAGTTTAAAATGTGTCCTTCTACATAATGGGAATAAATATGGTTCAATACCACTAGCTCACTCAACGAAACTGAAAGAAGAATATAATACCATAGCTTTGGTCTTGCAGAAGATAAAGTATTACGAACATCAATGGATGATTTGTGTAGACTTAAAAATGGTAAACTTTCTTCTTGGGCAGCAAAGTGGTTACACGAAATATCCGTGTTTCTTGTGCCTCTGGGATAGTAGGGACAAAACACACCACTGGGTTAGAAAAGATTGGCCTCAGAGAGAAAACATGGACGTTGGGGAAAAGAATGTCATTAACGACGCTTTGGTTGAAAGAGAAAAAATCATACTTCCTCCGTTACATATAAAGTTGGGCTTAATGAAGCAATTTGTAAAGGCTCTTGATAAGAATGGGTCTTGTTTTGCATATATAGGGGTAAAAATGCATCAGTTGAGCACAGAAAAACTCAAAGCAGGGATATTTGACGGCCCACAAATAAGACAATTAATTAAGGATCCTGCCTTCATAAATTCAATGAATCAAGTTGAACGAGAAGCTTGGACATCATTTGTTGCAGTTGTAGAAAATTTTCTAGGCAAACATAAAGCTCAAAACTATATTGAAATGGTTAACAAGATGCTTAATAGTTTCAAATCCTTAGGGTGCAATATGAGTATTAAAATACACTATTTACACAGCCACTTAGACCGTTTTCCAGAAAATTTAGGAGACATGAGTGAGGAACAAGGTGAAAGATTTCACCAAGATATTAAAGTTATGGAGGACCGCTACCAAGGAAGATGGGACATGCACATGATGGCAGATTACTGCTGGAGTTTAAAAAGGGACTGTTTAAAAAAACATTCAAGAATGTCGCGGAAAAGAAGCTTTCCAAGTGTTGAGTGACTATTTCATTTCTTCAATGTTTTTTTTTGTTTGTAAGTACGACATAATATTGTATTTTGTATAACTAAAATAAAAATTTCGTATCTACTTTTGTTTACTACACTTACGGATTTGAGTTACAATAATGTAACTTATATTTCTCTAAAATTGTATATCTTAAAAATTTGAGCTCCTAGGTACAAATGAATACGTTATTTGAATTCAGGACATCAAATTGATATAGAATCAGCTCAAAAAACCTCGACACCAAAACAGCTGTTCCCCTGTGTAATTAAACAAGTATTTAGGTAATAAATATTTGTTTTAAAACTTTTATCACTAGAGTCTAGATTCAGTTAGATTGATTTATTGGGTATTAAATAGCTATAATACATTATTGACTACAAAAACACGTGAAAATAGGTATTGGATCTTACGATGTCAGGGACCTAATTAACTTAGTCTAGGTAAAGATTTGATTTTAAAAATCACTGTATGGAACACTAGTTGCCCAAGTCTAACTTGCATTTGATTTTTTTTTTATTGCCTACAGAGTGCTTGCTAGTAATCTGTATTGAGCTGCCACGTCTTTTTACTTAATACCACTTTTTACCCTGTTTGCCACATCAACTTTTTCACGAAGTGTTAAAGTTTTCAATTTTTGTGTGGTACTCATTTTCTTAATTTTAATTAATGCAAAATAGGTACCGTTGGTTTTTAGTAAAGTAAGGAATGAGTAATGATGGTATTTTTCTTCCTGAAAACTAAAACAATCAACAAACAGTTGTTACGCAGATGTAGACCAGTACATAGTACATGCAAACATTGTAAACAATAGTCATCAAGTGTTAAACTTGCACACGAAACCTTTCTATTTGTAAGCTTGATCATTTCTTGGAATTAGCTATCGACGACATAGCAACTTTTGACAATTCAAACTTTATTACTTCCAATTATTGTCAAACAACTGAAAATAGACCATATTTCAGCAGTTTACCCACTGTTCTCTCTTAATCGTCAAATCCATCCTAAGGCGCGTTTCACCGTATCATGGCTCGTCAGTCAGGCTAGAATTGACAAACAAGAGAACAGAATTTATTGGTACTTATCCCAGAAGTTACGGAATACGATGGTAGGATACAACGAATTGTACTAAGTACGCGTACTACTTTGTCGGCTCGAAAGCTGCTGTGTCAGCTTTCGATGAAGTTATAGGTATGCGTATTTAGTACAATTGGATTTTTGAATGTAAGGCCCAACTTTGACTGCTGAGGAACCCAGAAATTCGATCGCAAGTAACCGAAACACTCAATCAAGAAATAAGTCAAACAATTTCAGTAGGCCACTTGCTATCAGTCGAAGCCACATTGGAGTCATTTAAAAATATTTGTGTCAAAGTTCAAAATGAAAAACTTAATATGCCAACAGAGACAGCGAAAAGAGAATAGATGACCCAGCAAGTATTGGGACTTAGGAATGAAAGAAGACGGTATAAAAACAATAACAAAACTAAATATAAAGAGATCAGTAAACAGATTCGAAAACTTATAAGAAAGGCTAAAGAAAAGTGGATGGAAGAACAATGTCACTAAATGGAAGAATTACAGCTAAAGCATGACTATTTCAGTATGTATAAAAAAGTTAAAGAAGTTACCGGTCAAAACAGTACACGAACACTAACATATTTAATAAACGGTAATAATCAGTTATTAACCGAACAAAAAGAGCTAGAAGAAGAATGGGCTCGATACATTAAAAATACCTTTGATGACGACAGAGAATTACCAGAACTCATTACGGACGGAATTTCTTTAAATATACTCCCGGCAGAAGTTAGGGATGCAATAAAACATGCAATAACTGGAAAGGCTCCTGGACCTGATAATCTTTATGCGGAGATGTTTCAACTTTTAAATGCAGAAAATATTTCTATCTTGTACAGCTGCATAAATTCCATCTACAGTACAGGAACTATACCAAAGGATTGGCTTAAGTCTGTGTTCATACCATTACCTAAAAAGCCAAATGCGAACAGATGTGAACAGTACCGTCTTATAAGTCTAATGAGCCACGCTTTGAAAGTAATCCTTAAGATCATTCACCATAGAATACGCAATAAATGCTAACAAGATGTTAGCGAAGTGCAATTCGGATTTAGACAAGGATTTGGAATTCGAGAGGTACTTTTCGGGCTGAGTTAATGGCAAAATCATTAACAACCTAAGGTACGCTGATGATACCGTTATTATAGCAGATACAGCGGATGGACTTCAGCATCTTATGAACAATATATCTAGGGAAGGCGATATTTTAGGCATGAAAGTAGACGTTAATAAAACGAAGTAATGGTCATTTCAAGAAAAACCCGGGATGCAAACAGATATTCGTGTTTACGATCAATTGATAGAACAAGTAAACAAATTTAAATACCTAGGGTGTTGGGTCCCTAATGATTTGAATCCTGAAGTTGAGGTACGAGTTCCCATTGAAATGGCTAGAGCGACTCTTCTCAAAATGAGACACCTCCTCACAGACTCAACCCATTCTTTGGATACTCGTTATCGTTTTGTAAAGGTTTATATATATATATATATATATATATATATATATATATATATATATATATATATATACAGTGCTTTTATATGGAGTTGAGGTCTGGACCTTGGGAGTACGATCAATGAATCGTTTGAAGTCTTTCGAATTATGGGTTATGCGCAGAATATTGCAGATCTCTTGGACAGAGCATCTTACTAATGAAGATGTACTTCGTCGAATGGGTAGAGAAAGAGAACTATTGTCATTTATCAAAAGACAAAAAACTCGTTACTTGGGACATATTTATAGGGGTCCACGTACTACTCACTGCTCTGGTTGTTGATGGAAGGGAAAATTGAAGGGCAAAGGGGTATGGGGCGTCGCAAATGTTCCTGGCTGAAAAATATACGAGATTGGACAGGTCTGGATACCCACACTTTATTAATAATTGCCCAGGATAGGGAAGAATTCGCCGTGATTACAGCCCAACTTCAGTAATGGAGATGGCACTATAAGAAGAAGAAGGATTTTCGAATAAAAAATAATTATGTGTTACTTTATTTTTTAAAACTGTATTATAAATAATATTGATAATCGATGCGAAAAACTAAATTTTTTTACAATTAATTAAAATAAATTAAAATTTATAAAATTTAAAAAAGTGCCACTCTTGGCTGCCATGTTTGTGACGTCATTATGTTAAATTATTTTCACGTAACTATTGTCAACAGCTTCTACCTGTCAAAATTATTGAGGTATGCTATATTTTGTTATATTTGTAAAAAATGTGAATGTAAATAAGAAACAAAATATTTTTATTAAATGAGTGGCCCAATTTCATACTTGCCTAACCTTCATTTTTATTGTTACGTAAAAAAAAGATGTAAAGTAAATTAGCAGCAATAAAAAAACCATCCAAATTAGAAACATTTCAATATATTTTGTAAAGAAACAAGTTATTACTTTAACTAAAAGTCATATACTGAAAAATTAAACTTTAACATGTGAATAAATGCTTTTGAAATAAACTCTTAAGCAACTTTGGCGCTAATATAAACTTTAAATAAATAATATAATTGTTGGCTAGGCAACGATAAAAAAGAACGAAAACGAATTTTGTTCATCATTTTCAACGTCCGATTCAATTGGTTCATCGATGGTTCCCGCTTGAAGCGACCTATAAAAATTGTCATGGTCTGGAGGTACATATTTGAGAAGATCAATCAAATTCTTCTTTTTTTTCCTTTGTAATAGGTCGCCCACTGGGATACAACATTGTTAGTTCAGAGGGAAAATCAAATACAGATCGACCACGACCAACTCTTTTCGTTAAATCAACTGCACTGAAGGAAACATCATTTTCAACCTAATTGTATTTGTAATACATTTTTTTTCGGCTCCTCCTTACGTAGTTGTATCTATCTAATATTGAGCCACTCCACTTTGTCTTTCTCTACAGAGATTTTTCGGTTAGGTATGGATTCTTCTAAACTTTTTGTACAAAAAAAGTGATCTGCTGCCATCTGATATATAAATTTGAGTTTTTTCTTTTTAGCTTTTTGAATTACATTTAGCCCATCATTTGGATGAAAAATATAGGGGTGATATTTTTTTTTCTCTTTCTATTATACCACAATCTTGGTCGCAGCTAGAGAAGCTATAACCAGGTATAAAAAACTTTAAATTTATTTTTTCAATTTCTGTGCATTGCAAAATATAGCTCAGTGCCAACACAACTTTAATGTTGCGATTTTGACCGCCGCAACTATCGCTGTAAAGAGCGATTTCCTTTGTTGTTGATTGTAAGCAATTTTGAACGTGGTAAATTAAACAAGACGACACTTTCTGGACTCCTCTTAAAGCTGTGGGTTCGCCTCAAACATGCACGTGCCCAACATTATTGACCTTGTCATGATGCCGAGATTATACACCCAGAGCTGTCGCTTGGAATATACCACACCAGTGGATAAAAGAGGAGTAGGCCAAATTTTTTGAAGATCAAAAACTATAATTTTTTAATTTTAGCATTAGTTTTCTCTTCTATGCCTAGTGTATTAATTTTTGCCTTAAATTCATCACATGTTTGGCAAGTGTCTTTTTGAGGTTGATACAGTGATACTGCCCGAGGTCCGAGGTCCGTCTATAGTGCACTGACTTGTGTAAAAGTCATACAAGATTTTCATATTTAGATCGGGATTTAGATATTTTCTGTTACTGTCCCTGCGACAATAAGGTTGGAAATTTCTCAATAAAACTGCATACTGCTTGGTCATCGTTTGGGCGGGTTTTATTATGTGGTACATGTTTCCCTCGTCGATCCAGTACAGGAGTTCCGATTCCTAGCTTTCTGTTTAATGCATTGGTTAAATCGCAGACTGCTACAGTTTTCTTTAAAGAACTTTTTACAAACTACTTGATCCTTACCCATGTCATCTTGCAGCATGTAAATTCGTGTTTTTCCTCTACGACTATTTTCGTTTTTTTAGTGTATCTTCTGGTAACATTTGAAACCTGTATTTCACCACCGAGAAATACTTGCTTCATGTCCCAATTCATATTATAGAATTCTTCAAAAATCTGCTTCCTTCTAGCTTGAGTTATTTTCTTTGAACAACGAAGATGGCATACACAATCTGTCAAAACACAGCTCTTTTTTGGAATAACTTTTCCTATGATGGAAACATATTCTTCACCCCGTGCACGTTTCTGTTTTCTTATGAATTTCCTATGTGTATGCGGTTTTCTAATCCGCTTTCTTCCTTTCTGTACATTGGCTTGAGTTCTGGCCGCATCATCCTCACTTTGACTTTGATCTAATTAAAAAAAATAATCAAATTAGAAATTTAAAAAAAGACAAAAATGCGTGTTGCAACTGTCGCAGAATATTCAGAGACAGATATGCCTATCCAACAAAATAGGCTAATAGGATCCAAATAAATAAGATATGTATAGAATATCAAACAAAAAACTAACCCCGAGTATAAACTAAAAATTATTTTGTTTGTTCTAAATATAATTTTTCTACATTTCTTGTCAAAAATGTTATGCCTAAACTGACATGTATGTTTTTGTTTTTAGTAAGGGCACAACTTGGAAGTAAAAAGACCATATACATATAATATCTTTCTTACCTGTAGTTTCGTCATCTGGCAGAAAACTTTTATCATTATCACTATCATCACCTGATAAGTCAGATAAACAAAAAGCCTCGAAGTTTGCAGCCGCCATGTTTTGTTGTTTTAGGCAGGACAGGCTCAAACTGTATCACCGCAGATTTTGATTGCTATTGTTGTTCATAGATGTCAGCCTTGTTTTACGATAAATAATGGGACAGGCAACTTTGGAATAAACCGATATGATGGCTTTGAACTGAAAGAGCACAAAAGCGGGAAATTTAAAAATTTGTTGGTTAGCCAAGTATGGCATCGATACATACAATACATAATTAAATTATTTGTAGGGCGTCACGAGGAAATTACAGTAACAACATTATTATTTTATTATTTATTTATTAAAATACTTGCATCGAAGTGATCTTCACAAAAAATTTGATGTTTTAGGATTAATACGTTCTGCTGCTTAGAACCACTGATTTGGACGTTTAACATCTTGTGACACATTTAAAAATATTTTTCGGGAGTTGTTTTTGTAGTATTCCTATAAAATGATACGAAATTAGATTAGACATTTTCAATAAATTTATCAATACACTAATGATAATAACAAGAATAAATTGATTGAAAACTACTCGTATTAGCTGTGTGTGATGTTGGGGAAAAATAAACATTGTGACGTGACACGCGCTCGGGATTTTTCGCCGCGTCATCGGTAATAAGTTTAAAAATTTTAATTATAGCGAAAAAAGAAAAATAAAAATAGTTTTGTTATAAAACTTATATACGATCTTTACATTTATGACAATTTTTTTTTTTGTTCAAAACTCCAATTCGTTATATCTTACCATCGTATTTATTACTTCCAGTTAGAGAGTGTAAAGGGCAGAGAAATTTGATTTCCAGAGGCCGTAAAGTTTACAAGGTGCTACTTCAAGATATAGAGTTCGCTAAATTAGTAGTTCGAGTTACAGAGTGTATTGTGCATTAATAGTACATTCTAGAGAAATCACATTTAGTTCGCGTTATAGTGTCTAAATAATTCGAGCTATAGAGTTTTTTGTATACCAGCGGAAGAAAATGGCTAATTTTTTTCTTCTTAGAGCCGATTTCGAGATAATGAGTTATAGAGTTTCTACTGTACACACTTACAAATATGTACGGCTATAAGTACTTTAAGTTTCAGTTTCCTTTCTGTCACTCTTAGCTATACTGATGAGTTATGATATGACGATACATATTCTTCCATAGATTGTCCCATGGATGAGAAAACAAAAAGTAACTGCTGAAATATGGACTTTGTTCAATTTTAAATTTTATATATACGTCGGTTGACTCATAATTACAGTGAACTGCGTTAAATTTCAGCAACTCGGACTGTCTTTGCTAAAGATTGACTGTCAGTAGAGAGCAGGTATGCTTTTAAGATCAGGCCTACTTTAGCAAAAGGCATTAGCCTTGTTGTATTTTATGAATATTTTACACCATCCGAACTCATGCTGAAAACAATATAAATCTTCAGAGTCGATTTCCGCAGTTGCTGTTAATAAAACAACTGTGTAATTTTTTGCACATGCATTATCAGAAATTATGATTTTTTTGCGAATCTTGCAACTAATAACTTATTTAACGTTCGTCGTTTTCGTGAAAGTGTTACGACATAATCAACCGTCTCCATAAACATTAACAACCCTGTCTCGTAAAAGTGTGAATGCTATATAAATTATAGCATTTTTTATAAACCGTTATATCAATGTCAAAACGTATTACATAACGTTAAAATTTTTTTAACATTGTCATCAAAAGGTGTGTATATTTGCAAATAAACTGATTATTACTAAATATTTTATTTTAAGTTGGTTGTAACTAATGTAACACCTTATTATGATTGGATGACAGAAGTGATTGTCATATGGGAAAAACGTTATTGCTTCATTAATGTATGTGAAAACAAGGTGCAGCATAACAAAATTATACCGACATTAAAACATAAAGTTATAATATCATTTTTAATGATGTATTAAAAGATGGGAAGGAGGTTGAATCATTTAATATTTTGCTACTTTGAGTATTTGAGCATGTTTTCTGGGAAAATCACAGTTACATCATATGACATCGTTTTAGTGTGATACATTGTAACGTCTTTTTTGAGGCTATTTTTATAGCCTTACGTTTGCGGCGCTATTTTGTGTTCTTTCTTCATTTTTAATAAATATTTTATTTATTAAATAGAAGCTGTTATTTGCCCCTTATGTATATCTTAATTTCTGAGAATGGACTGAGTGGATATTAATACTGAAACAACTAAAAAATTAGATGTAAGCTAGCTCTTTTCTTTTTACTGGTAGAGAATATGGATAAGAAATAATTTTGTACGTTCAGCTCAAAAAATGAAAAAATACTGAAGAGTTATTTAGTTGTTGAAATAAAATTAATTTATGTACAACCGTTGCGTCCTGAAAGAAAGAGCAGGAGTTTAGTGAGGCACTACACATTTAAATAAAGAAGGCAATATTATTAACAAAATAAAAATTCCTACCTTTATTACACTCTTAAAATTACATCTACTTAATAAATAACCTTTTATACTAAGAGAGTGCACACTATTGCATAGAGTTTTTAAATTAGGATTATTAAGTTTTTAATAAAAGGCTTTAAAAACCATGATATAAAAGTTTGAAAAATCGTCTTCGCGGCTTAAGCGGCCCGCACACGGTCAATAATATTGTCAATAATTCACATGTCAATAACGACAGATCGCACACTGATCAATATTATTGTCAATAATTTCATTTTGCCTCTAGTCTTTCCATCAGGCGATGATTTATTTTTTTTTTACAATGAATAAAGAAAAAGCGTGTATTTTCTTTTAGTGTTTTGTGCAAGCAAACGTACAATCATTCGTAAACGGTGGGTGAAAGACTGGATCAAAAGAAGGGAACATTATTCTCATGTAACATTACTAAGAGAAATTTCTCTTAGTGATTCCACAGACTATTGCAATTATTTTCGAATGGACATCCACACGTTCCATACTCTCAAAGATATGCTTGAACCTCTACTAAGACGCCAAGATACGAATATGAGAGCTGCTATTAGTGTAGAAGATAAATTGGCAGTTATTCTAAGGTACTTAGCGACCGGTAGAAACTTTGAAGATCTAAAATTTTCTGCACTAATGGGACCAAGAACAATAAGTTACGCAGTGATGGAGACTTGTGAAGCATTAATTTACATTTTAAAGGATTACATGAAAGTAAGTGTACCCATAATTTTTTACATTTTTTTCATTTTTATACATAAGTAAAATTAAAACGTAAGTTAAAGTATAATTAAATGTTGGTAAAGTTGGAAATGTACAAAACTGCCGTATCTTCTAATTGTTGTGAACGAAACATATACGAGTTTTGTTCGGATGATATACTTTCATGGATTGTTGCAGCCTGTGGCGGTGGTGGCGATGTTATCTGGGAGTTACTGCTTGACTCTGGCGAATAAATATTAGTATTTCTCGCAGAGTATGAGGGCGATGTTATTTGGGAATGGATGCTTGACCCTGGTGAATATATATTATTTGGCATTTGCAATGTATTCATGGTTGCCTGAAAGAGTATGTCATTAATTGCCTTTTCCGCAAGCAACATTTGTGTTTTCTCCAATTCCCTCAATTTATTCGCCCATACTTTAGCAAGGCAATCAAATTTGTCATTACTTTCAGTAGGGTTTGGTTTTTGAAGATATTCACATGCAAGTGATAGTAGCTCGTTTTGCTTTGCCATGGGACCTTTCATTTTTTTTCTTGGTATAAATGTTTGTGGTTTATTGAGGAAACAGACGAATTTCCACTGGTCTGAATTGTACGGGGTGCTGGTTCTCCTGGCGAGTTCTGCGTTTCTTGAACATCCTGAAAAACAATTACCAATAAAATGTTGAATAACATTAAAATAAAATGAACTAAAAACATATTCCTATAGGGTTTACATTAATGTTCTTTTAAATGTATTTGTTTTAGCATTGCTCACCAATTTGGAGAGAGGAATCAATTCTGGAACTGCCTGGGGTCAATAGATGGGAAGCATATAGCTGTTAAAAAACCAGCACAGTCTGGGTCTCAGTACTATAACTATAAAGGGTTTTATAGTATAGTTTTACTGGAACTTGTGGATGCAAATAGAAAGTTTATAATGATTGATGTTGGAACTAACGGTAAAGTATCAGATGGCGGGGTGTTGTTCTACTCAACATTTGGAAATCTTCTACTTCATAACAAGCTCAACTTACCAAAACCCACTGTTCTGCCTAACACATCACAAACTCATAATTTTGTACGTGTCAGTGACGAAGCTTTTGCACTGAGACCCGACCTAATGAAGCCCTACTCTCAAACGAAAGTTGATTCAGCAAGTCAGGAATTTAATCTGAGGTTATCCTCTGCTAGAGTATCCGTAGAGAACTGTTTTGGAATACTTGCCGCTAGATTTGGTGTATTCAATAAAGCCATCTACTTGGAACCTAAAAAAGCCAGGGTAATAACTATGGCATCCTGCTACTTACACAATTATTTAGCAGCAAGAGTTACTGCTTACTTGCAACGTGATACTCAAAATGATGTTGCTAATTCCCATATGACACCACTATAGTGTACCATGTCCAAAAACAGCAATAACTGTTCCAAGGTGGTCAGAGATAAACTTCGTGATTATTTTAATAATGAAGGTAAACGAATTTAACCCAAACATTTTATAATAACGTTATTGTGAAAAATATAATATATAATTATTGATATACCTATTTGTAAATTATGTAATAAATTTTTTTGCTATCTTACCACTGATTCATTGAAATCCACCTCGAAATCCACAGGAAATTCACTGTCGCTCAGAAATTGAAGGGCATGGAAAACCCACGAAGTTGGTGTACATACTTCATCTTCGCCACAACCAGAACGCCTAGATGTTATTATCTTCTTTACTTCTTTTCGGTAGTTGGTTTCTCAGAGCGTTAATTTTTTTTCGTACTTCCGCCTCATCTGCGTTGGGTTTAAGTTTTTGATAGATTGGAATTAGTTTTTGTATTGCTTTTTTTGCGACTGTTTCTGTTCTTGTAAGCTGGTAAGCGTGGATTCCATAATTCTGGGCGAGTCTCATAAACTTCAATAAAATGTTTTAAATATTCAGTATCCGTTTCACTTAAATTTTCACCAACTTCAGAATTATCACCAATTTCTTCGGTTCCATTACTCATTTTTTAAAAAGATAAATAATAATTAATATAAAAACACTAAAGTTACCACTGTTTATAAACATTGCACAAGGCACTCAAGAGACAGAGAACTCAGAGAAGGTTATTTAAAATCAGGTTCTACTTTGGCTTGTAAAAGAATCGACTTCTTTTTTAAAAATTAAGTTTATAAAACAAATATAACGATTAAAAACTAGTTCCTACCTCGACGAAATTTTTTTTGAACTAAGTATTGAAGAAAGTATTGATAAGCCACCGCACATTATCAATAGTATTGTCAATATCCCTACCACTTTGCAGTATTGATGTTTGAATATCAAAAAATTTAGATTTTCGTCAATACAAAATTATTTTATCAATACCAACTTCAATACCTACCGCACACGATCAATAGTATTGACAATACTTTTCTATATTGACAATATTATTGACCGTGTGCGGGCCGCTTTACACGTGTTGAGTACACACACATTGTAGCCAGGAAGTGAGATATTTAAACTGGTGTGCTTATGACTTACTGATTGGCTCCTCTTCGTGGATTTTCCATAAGCTGCTTGGCCTCTCCTGGTGAGATTCTCATCGAAAATATTGTGTCAGCCGCCACTCTCCTAATCTCATTTAGGTAGCTAATCACTTTTTGATCCGAAATATCTTAGGATGGGGCAGAATATTTTAAAATTGGAAAAATGCATCAAACTTGAGATTTATAAACAATACCTACTTGGTGATAAAAAAAAGAGCCATTACTGCACTACGGTATGACAGAAAAAAAAAGACCACTACGGCATACTGGCGCCCTTACTGCATCTCGGAAGAAAAAGCCACTCTGGCATGGCCGCGGAAAAAAGATTACTACGGCATGGTCGCGGAAAAAAGCCTTTAAAAATTCCATCTGGCCGTTTATATATCCTTTCCCCTTCTTCAAAGTGAAATCATTAAAATGGCGTACTTCCTGGATGCAAAGTCAACGCAAACCAAACAAGTCAGTCAGCAACACATTATATACGGCCGAGCCACACTGTTTTAAGTTACACTGCTCAAAAATTGAAATCATTGCAATAAATATACACATGTAAAAAAATATAAATTACGGGAAGAGAAACAGTGTCGTAACGTGATCTTAAAATCTAAGAAAAAATGAATGTTACAACATAAAAAGCCATAATTTTTATTCTTTATATGTATAGCATACGTGCTCCAAAGAAATCTTTAAAGAGAGAAAAGAACAGAAACAAGCGATTCACGTACGCTGTACAATGTACTAGATAGGAAACATAGTTCTGAGGAGATCATTCTAAAGATATGAGTTTCTCCAGCTTTGGGTCTCCAGTCAGGCGAATAGCTCTCTTTGAATAGAATCCAACAAATGCAGTGTATATTTGGGAGCAGCCCAACATGGGAACAATATGCCATCGTTAGTCCAATTTGAGCTTTATACCAAATTAACAGTTGTTGCGGAGTGTAAAGCTTTCTCTCTGCATGCGATGTCTTTGTGCCGAGACTTATTTGCTCCCAAATTAACGCCCAGGAAATTGTGTGACGTTACCTTCTTTACAAAAAACTACCGCTTGGATTTTCGTAGCGTTAAATTCTACTTGGTTACTCACCCCAGTATATAAGACTTTGATATGACGTGGCTTATAGCCTGTCCCAAAATATAAGATCCCGATTTTTGCCGTTTTAAGTGAGCGATATAAAAATTCTGACCTTTTGTTTATGATAGGTTGCAGAGATGGACTTAAGAATTTTATTCATTAATGCAAATAAATAAAATTATAAGTGTTTTTGGAGATGTTTAATTATAGATGCATGTAAAAGCAAATGGATAAGAAGTACAAATATACAGTTTGAATGAATGAGGTTTACAAGAGGGGACATAACATATTGTATAAATAAAAATATATTTTAACTTAAGCCTAAATCGGTTTCACTATCACTGTCATTAGCTGAGGTAGTCATCAGTGGTTTTATATTATTTACATAAATATATGAATCTTCAACTTTAAGAACGTTCTTCCAGGTTTCACAAGGTATATCATTGATAACTTTTTTTTATTAATTCAACCACTGACACGCTTAAAGTAGGAGAAACATTTTCTGCCCTTATTTTTGGTTTAACTTGATGCCAACTATGTTCAGTTGGATTAAACACACAATAATACGGAGGAACTCGCAAAACAGTATATTGTAATGTATTTTCTGAAGCACAAACATATTTCTTTTTCAATTTATAGTCTTTCAAAACTTCCAAAAGATCACTTTTTTAACTAAAGTCAAAATAAATGTCATTTTCTAACATATATTCCTGTATGTCCGATTTGGTGTTGGCTGCATTAGGAACCTTATTTAGTAGGCGACTATGGTAACTTGCATTGTCCATAACTATAATACTCTGTTCGGGAACATTTAGCAAAAGGGAATTTTGAAACCAATTTTCAAATAGTTCTGCGGTCGTGTCTTCGTGATAGTCTAAACTAGAATCTTTTATGTTTTTTGCAGATAATATTAGGCAATTTGAAACCCAGCCCTTTTCAGATCCAGCATGCAAAATGGTTAGTCGTTTACCTTTATTTGAGGGTGCGTTAGTCTGACATTTTGTACTGCTGTCAACCCAGCCTTTTTGCACAATGTCATGGGTATCGAACCATCTTTTGTAAAGGTAAATTATTGGCCAATTCTTTAATCGATACTTTTTAATTTCTTGTAAATAAGTATGTCGCAAGATTCGTAATCTTTGTGACTTTTCGAAACGTGAATCCCATTCTTAATAGAATTCTGTGAAGGGTTGATCGGCCACAATGTATATTGGTCCCGTCCTGCACAAGTCTTAATTTTATTTTGTCTAGTGTCGACACCAACTGCTCTTCATACATAGAATATATTTTTCTCCTGATGAATTCTTTTTCACACTCGTCTACATGATGCATTTGAAAATATTTCCGTTTTTTTTTTTTTTTTTTTTCCTGTTCCTGAGTGATGGTTTTTCTACAATACCCTTAATCGTAGAAATGGGGGTTTTGTTAGTTCACTGGTTTTCTCTTGCGATAGCCACTATTGCAATTTTCCCACGGACGCCACATAATTAAAATAGAACCGTTCCGTTGTAAGTTGTAAGTAAAACTAAAAATAATAAAAAGTATCTTTCGAATCTTAATGGGGACCTGTGGTCATTAGGCCTATATTATCAAATACTTAAAGGGCTCCAAACCGGGTTGCCAGGTGGTAAATATATAGGTAAAAATAGATCCAATATGATTGCAGGTGCAAGTAAGGGCGATATACAAAGCAGGTAAAATAAAAATACGTTTATCGTAATGCCTGGCAACGATGCACAAAACCTTAATAGGGTCGTTTATTGCCCCATTGAAAAAGTAAAAAGGCAGGTTCTTATATCTTGGGATTTACTTTAATTGTTGAGGACGGACAGCAAATAAAATAGTGTAGAAATACACATATCTGGGGATGACTTTCAAGTACAGAAACACTCAAGTACAAAGAGCTATTGCACAACTAAATAGTGCACTGTGGGACCACAGCAACAAAGTATATATAACACGATTATTAAAAGTATTGTAACTTACGTAGCTATGTATGGCAGTTCAAGACATCAGACATTAACTAAAAGGACATTAGAGGTGACAGAACTGGACTATTGGAGGAGAGCAGCTGGAAAGTTAAGGCTTGAACCTAACCTGAACTAATAATAGAATCAGGAAGATAATGAAAGTTTCCTACAGTATAACAGTAAACATAAAAATAAAAGAACTTAAAGGTACAGACATATGAAAGAATCCCAGTGGGGCAACTCCCGAAACAGATATTAAATTGGAGACCACAGGGTAGGAGAAGAAGGGTACCACCACGATGAAGCTGGAGAGAAGAAATAGACAGGGAAATTTCAAAAAGAGAGTTCGATGAGCCTCTCTAGATAGACAGAGAACCATGAAGAATAGGCATTGCAAAACGTCGGAGGACGTTTTGGCACGATTTATAGCAACATAAATAATAATAATCATAAACAAGTGATAATATTGAAAGAATAGGAAAGTTCTTAGATTCCTCCAATCCCAGGTCCATGAAAAAGATGTGTAGTACTAGATTTTTTTTTTTTTATTGGTCTAGCACACGTGCTGCAGGGAAGTCCCTAAAGCGCTCCAGGAGCGGCACGAGTGCGGAAAAAGCGATTCACGTTGTTCTTGAATCGCTGTAAATTGTACTCGGTGGGAAACACAGCGCTGGGCAAATTATTCCAAAGGGATGACGTTCTCCATATAAAAGATTGCTTGAAAAGCGTCGTACGCGGAGTAACAAGCTGAACCTCAAACGGATGCGAAGCACCAGCGCGACGTGTATTTCTAACATGCACCGCTTTGGGAGGAATTCAGCGGGCTACATCCTTCGAACACTTTCCATGAAAATACTTGTAGAACAGACTCAAGTCGCCAACCGTTCTTCGATGTTCCAGCGAATCAAGGCCGCCGGTCAATTCCGGGTCCCCAATCAGACGGACCGCTCTTCTCTGAACAACGATGCTCAAAATAACTCCTCTAATACCCTTCCCCATCTCTTTAACTACTTATATTTGATTTAAATAATTATGTTCAAAATTTATTTAGATTATATATAAAAATGTGCATAATGTATAGCCTTACACATCTAAGTCCTAAGTAATGTAGCTTAGAATTATATATTCTTACTTTAAGTGATTTAATAGACTGTCAGACAGACAGACTGATTAAAAGTGATAACTATGTTTTTCGTGATCTAGTAACATTGAAACGCAAAGAAATGCAAAATTCTCGGAAGGTTGTTTTCTCAGGTAAAAATAATATTAGTTAAAGTTTAATTATCTAAACAAATTTTCACATACTGTCGATACGTGCGAATGCAACGCTTTTGACGTGGTCAAGATTATGAGAGGGTAATCTCAATGTTTTCCAAGATTTCCAATTTTTACCTTTAGTTTGAGGATGAAGAAGTGAAAACATTCGCTACATATTCTATAATTTTAATTTAAAACTATCTTACCGTTTATTCAGATTCAGCCCACATGAGTCATGTGATAACAAATAAAATATTCTCTTATATAAATTATTTAATTTGTCCTTTAAACAAACGAAAAGTATGGCTATTGTGTCGACGGCCGCCGTAGGGGTGTGTGTGTGTGTATTTTTAGGTAGTATTTAACGCAGAAATGCAATTACGCCCATGGTAGTACTACCGTGTTTTTCTTGAGAGTGCCGTGAAATAAAAATGTGTATGTTTCGATACCTGGGCAACGTTGATGGATATTATGACATCGTCGTCAATATATCTCATTAGAGATATAGTCAGAACACAGGTAAAATCCCTGTAGTAGTGGTGAGGTGGCCTATAAAAAAAACAAATTTTAAAGTCGTTATTTGTGTCAGGAGAAATGCAATAACAATATTAAAATTTGTTATAAGTGGCCGAGCATAATAGCCCAGTTTTTTTCGTATCTGAACAAATTTATTAATTTGGACGAGTGCTGTTGTCATACGTTGAAACACATCTGAAAGAAAATTAACACAACTTTCCAACTGAATAAAATTTTAAACTTTTGCACCCTTAAAATAAAAGTAAAAGGTTTGGACATTTTCAAAAACGTTCATTGTTATGAGCGTCTTAAAGCCATAACGACGATTAAATCCACACTTATCTATAATATTGGAACTCTATTTTTTCCATTGGTTTTTATTGACTTTCAAGCAAAGCATAGCTTCTTTGTACTTCTGTTAAATGAACGTTGATATGACATGACAGAAAGTATACTTATTCTAACTTAATTAACCTAAATATTGACAACAGTGTTCCTAGTCTAAACTCTATCTAGGAAATGTATGTTTTGACATGATTGTGACCTAATCCGACTTAATCTAAGGCTAACTTAACCTGGTGTGGGGGGGGGGCCATCGTCTTCGTCCAAGAGAGGGTCTGAGGGGGGAATTGGTTGTGGGCCTGGGGGAGGGCTAGAAAGACGTCCCTGATGATTGAATTGTGATGCTGGGAGGTCTTGGACAAGGACTTCATTTGAGTTTGCCTCATGTGTGCCTTTATGGTTGGCACACCTAGGTATCTGTATAATTGTGGAACTCTATACAATACTTTATACAAATATTCCTCAACTTTTATTGGTTTCAAAATTATTTTGTTCTTTAGTTTTGTAGTACAAAATATCACTAAAAATTTATTGTTTTATGTGCCGTAGTTTACCGTTAGATAGTTAAGTTTTAATGACTTTTTAAACGTACTTTTAAAAATTATAATGTAATATTTATCGGATGAGTTATTTTAACCCCAATTACCATAATTGTATAAGATATTTTTCCGTTTACACGTGCATACATTAAAGATAATCCTTCAGAAAATTGAAGCGCGTAGATATTATTTTGTGATGAAATAAAAAAGGTTGATAGAACTTTTGCAATTTTTTTTTCTTCACTAAGTACCATGTAGGTTGACAATATTGATGTCTTAGATTTAGAGAGCCCTTATAGACTAGTCGTTAGAGGAACATTTCGACAAGAAGCTCTCATTAAATGTTAACAGGCTGCATTTTGGCGTACAGGTAGTTTTTTGGACGAAGAATACAATGAAAAAAAAAGTTTGCTGCTCTAAAGTGTACGACAAGCCTACAAAATCGAAAATAAAATGAAAAATACGATTTTACGCAAATATCTCTAAAAACAAAAAGATATCGAAAACCTAATAGCACTACGTGAAAGAAGGGGAAATTTTACAAAAAAAATAATATATGGATTATTTTTCTTCAGTTTTAACATAATTTTAAAAAAATATTTAAAATAAAATGGCTGAAAGAAATAAAACACTTATTATGACGATCAACTATATAAAATGGCTGGTTTAACTTCCTCAATTGTAGTGGGAATCATGCTTCCAACCTCATTTGTGATTAAATTAACATTTCTTTATACCGTTAAATATTTTAGAATTGGCTCTTAAGGGATTGCTCGGGGTGCTGATTAAATATCCGATGACAGATTTTAAAAATTCAAAATAGCGAATCCAATATGACGGCCAGAGAGTACGTAATTCATTTAATTTCTTCGATTAATTTAGAATTTTTTGTAATTTCAATAACTGTTTTCTTTCTACTTGGATGTTTAAATGAAATATAATACTTTATACTTAAAGCTTCGACTTTTATATTTCATTTGCCACCTTTAAATATATTTTTTTAATTTAAGTTGTATGATTAATAATAAGCAAAAAGTAAGTTTATCATGAACACTTTTTAGAGCATAATTACAAAAAAAGGGAAGTTTTTTTTTAAGTTTTTAGTAATTTTCTAATATCAAGTATACTTTTAACTGTAACTTAAAAAAATAATTGTCCGACTTTTTTTAACTATTTTGTACTGCTTTGAATGTAAAATTGCCGGCGACGCACTACAGAATTTTCATATTTTAAAACTCAATTTTTAAATAATATAGACAATGTGGGTATTTTTAATTATTCTTATATTGAAACTTAAGGTATAATAATGATATATACACAAAGATTTTTTTTTTTTCAATACTATATTTTATTAAATATTTGTAATTTACTCTATCTCCGTTAAAATCATTCAAACAAAAATTTCGTTTTAAATTTTACAAATTATAAAGCAGCAAAAATAAAAACTATTCGTATCATCAGAAAGCTGAAAGTTTCCTCTTCAAAAAGCTTTCTTTTAATTTTCTCTTTACACTCTGAAAATAAGTAATATCGATTAACCTTCGAGTGGTGCGCGTAGACTTTCAAATTAACTTGTTTGGCACGATATACTTTTTGAATCACCTATCCGAATTTTTATAAATTCACACACTAATAAAAAAAAATCCGGAAAAAAAGTTGATATACTATTTTTCTGTAACATTTTCCGCTCTTTCTGGTGATGCCATTAGTTTTTCGATATCTTTTTTATTTTTCAAGATATTACCGAAAAACCGAATTTCCGATTTTATTTTGGATTTTGTGGGTATAGCGTACATCAAACTTTAACAAAGTTTTTTTTATTGTATTCTACGTTTAAAAAAACCCCTGTGTGCTACAATGCAGCCTGTTAACATTTAATGAGAGCTCAAAACCCCTGGAGACTGGGCTATTTAGAGAAATAACGAAAGTCGGTAAAAATCCTGAACCGAAATTATTTGTTTCTTCGCTTAATTAAAGAACGAGAAATTTAATTAAATAAACAGTATTTCCTTATACTTCAAAGATATTTTGAAATGTTTAGATTAATCTATTTTTGATTAGGCAATCGGTCAAAATAGCCGCTAATTAAGTCTGTACTGGTCAATCCTTCATTTATGCCATACTTTAATGTATAGTTTTTACAGTGTGCAGAAATATGTAATAAGGGAGTTCACTTCACGGCAATTTAGATAAACCAAAATAAAGAAAGATATGATCAAATACTATGACTATGTGCTTTTATTAATCGTGACATTAGGTGTGTCATATTTTCAAATATCAAATGGTATTTTGAGTTTTGTGATTTAATAAAATTGATATGAAAGTAATTAGTACCTAATAAATACAGGTTAGCTATTAGTTTTGAAATTCCTAGAGAAAATATTTAGAATCTGTATGATCAGAGCTAACAGGTTTAAATTCTCACATGGGAACACCTTTAACTAAATAGAAATTTGTGTTTCTTCCTCTTCCTTTTGAAATGATTGCCTTAGTTTATTACCATCTTTACCAAGCTTTCATTGGAAAGGTTGTCGCTCCAATATTTCCGGGGTCTACCCATAATTCTTCCTCATATTAGTGACCTGTCCCTTGTGATTCAAAGCACCTTGTCTTCTGTTATTCTGCATACTGTCTATTGCCCATTTATTTATGTTACTTATTTTGTATGTTTGTTTAATGTTGCTAAACTGTTTTCATTTCCGGTGTTTTGAGAATTTGGTTTGTTTTTAATATTGCAGGTCGGATTTTCGCTACGTAGGTCTAAGTTTGAATTTGATCCTATAAATTCGAGATTATTTTATTTTCTTAATAGCATAATAAAAACCGCTTGTCTCGTCACTATATCCAGGTTCCACTTGTGACTTCTTCTAGTGGTCTTTTTAAGAACTCCAGACGATCTCTACATTCTTATTAACATTTGGTAGTTGCAACTTACTGTTCAGAAATGAAACTATAGTATATAGGCTCCTGTGACGTAATCAATGGAGGTCGGGCGACCAAAAAGGCAAGGGGTCATATTCCCCCACCATCCAACAAAAATTAGGCAACGGGCTTTTGTTTTAATTCTATATATAAATATATATATATATATATATATATATATATATATATATATATATATATATA
>CM032456.1:89886841-90206841 GCA_019049505.1 Pachyrhynchus sulphureomaculatus
CGATTTTTTTCGTTTTGAAAATATCAAAAGTAGCGTCACTAAAACCACTGTAACTTATAAACTGATCGTCGAAATGTCATGAAATTTTGACACGTATCGCTTGAAGGTTGGTACTTTCTAAAAATCATATCGGTTTTTGGAAAAGGGCGACATTTATGTGTCAGACCAAAAACTTTTCAGCCTATGTGTTATATATATATATATATATATGTTATTATATATATATATATATATATGTTATATATATATATATATATGTTATATATATATATATATATATATATATATATATACATATATATATATATATATATATATATATATATATATATATATATATATATATATATATATATATATATATATATATATATATATATGGTCCTTTTAATATCATCCGACCATTGTGTCCGTACTCTCCCTCTGCTACGCTTATCTGCCCCTGGTCTCTCCCAGGTGTACAAGTATGAAATGCAGATTTCAGACAACAAATGGTGCACCAATGCAGTTTGTGCTATAAAGATTTGATACTGCGCCATTTTGTTGTGTCATCAAACGCGCACGAGTGATAAATTGGAGAAGTGTGTACATAGTGTTATGTTGTTGTGTTCAATATGACGAAATTTATACCGAACAAAGGGCATTCGCGGACAGCATTAATTTTTTGTTTTCGTTTGAAGAAAACTGCTGTTGAATCATACCGATCACTTCGAGGAGTTTATGGTGAACATGCTCCATCGCAAGATACGTGTGAACGATGGTTTCGGCGTTTCAAAAGTGGTGACTTCGATGTTGCAGACAAGGAACGTGAAAAACCGCCAAAAAAATACGAAGATGTGGAATTGCAAGCATTGTTGGACGAAGATGATTCGCAAACACAAAAACAATTCGCCGAGCAATTGGGCGTTAGTCAACAAGCTGTTTCCAATCGGCTACGAGAGTTGGGAAACACTCAGAAGACCGGTAGATGGGTTGTAGCCTATGAAAAGGTGTTTAATTGCGCCCCACGTACACTGCGTCATTTTGTAAGATGTGAAAAAGTGTTCTCCGTTTGAGGCATCTTTTTTTTTGTACCCTGTGAGAAGTTGTTTGTCCCACGCTTGAGCGCAATTTTGTAACATTGGAACTTACCCGCTTTAATTTCCTCTACTGAATTGAGTGAACCCTGATTTTTAAAAGAACTAAAGAAATTAAACACACACTAGCTCAGTTTTCCTTGGTGGAGAGATATGGGTAAGAGATAATTTTCTTACGTCTTTTTGGAATTATTTTCTATTTTTTTTTTAGAAAAGCTTCAGTCGTACAGATTTTTGGGCACCATTCATTTTAAAATAGAAAGGATCTAACTTCAGTTAAAAAAATGAAAAAATACTGAAGTGTTTTACGGATATTACTAAAAAGAATTATACTAGTACGACTTTTCTTATCCTGAAAAGAGAAATAGGTATTCAGTGAGACACTAGCTTTAATCAACAAAAAGAAAATTTATTCATGTTTTTAAAAATAAAAATAAAAAGTTCCAACCTTTGCAGTTTTACCAAAAAAATTCTAGCCTAACTAGTAGTTGTTACATTTAAATTTTAGACTATTATAACCCCCGAAGACGAAAAGTCGTGCTTTACACTTCACTTTTTAGTCTGTTTTAAATTGTAGTTAAGGCACTACTCCGGGATAAGTCTATTGAAGGAAGTTTTGTTGACTTACTGTTCTTATTCCTGTTTTGATGGACTACGCCCGATTTCACACTTTTTTTTTTAGCAAACACTTAGAAAGCCCACTACGGCTTTTAGTTAAGACACTGGTGCTTTTACTTAGCGGCTCTGATGAAAATTAGCCTACTTCGGCTAGATGGAAAATAGCCTCTCGGCTAGACGGTACTGCCTGGCTGCGGCTAGATGGAAAACAGCCACGATTCAAGCTCTGCGGAGCCTTAAATAATCGTGCGACTTTTGCCTGTAATATCACGACGCTCCAGTCAAAACTGCGGATCAAACATTTCACCAATCGCGGCGTAGCGAGAGGTTCGGTCAGGAACCCGCACAACACAGTATATACCGAACGTCTTGGAATCTCTGTTTAATATACCGTTCGATACAAAAATGAAAATAAGTACAATTTGAAATGGAAAAATCAGTAACATTACATGGTCTTAAAATCTAGGAAAAAATGAATGTTACAGGGTATCACATGAGTTGAACGACAAGCAAATGGAAAAGCGCAAAAACACGTGTGACATTTTGCTCGCTCGGTACAAAAGGAAGTCGTTTTTGCATCGTATAGTTACAGGGGATGAAAAGTGGATTTATTTTGAGAATCCCACGCTCAAAAAAATCATGGGTAGCACCATCCACATCGACCGCAAGACCGAATCGCTTTGGCAGAAAGACGATGCTCTGTCTTTGGTGGGACCAGAGGGACGTGGTCTATTATGAGCTGTTAAAACCTGGGGAAACGGTTAATACTAAACGTTACCAACAACAATTGACCGATTTGAACCGTTTGCTGCTTGAAAAAGGCCAGACTACCGAAAGAGGCAACACAAAGTCATTTTTCTTCATGAAAATGCTCCATCACATACGGCAAAACCAGTTCGCGACACGTTGGAAGCACTCAGCTGGGAAGTTCTACCCCATGTAGCTTACTCACCAGACTTGGCTCCTTCCGATTACCACTTGTTTGCATCGATGGGTCACGCACTTGCTGAGCAGCGCTTTGGTTTGTACGAAGATGTGAAAAAATGGCTCGATGAATGGTTTGCATTTCATACTTGTACACCTGGTATTCTACTGTTTTGCGCATTCATCTCATGTCTCTGAGTCTGGCCATGTGTCCTGCCTATTTCCATTTTAAAATAGCTCTGCGCGTGATGACATTTGTGAGTCCAGTGTGTCTGTTCGTTATATATTCTGTCATTCTCAGTTTATGTGCAGATTTTATATTAAATTCCATTGCTGAAGAGTAGAAAGACATAGTGGTTGAATGTTTTCCTCTTCAGACTAATTGGAATGTCGTTCTTAAATATATCATTTAGGGCTCCATAGGCTTCCCAAGGTAGACCGATTCTTTTTCTAATTTTGAATGTTAGGTTTTCAAATTTTAGAGTTACTAGAGGGTACTAAGTTAGCCATGAATTTCGTTTTTCTGAAGTTAATCTTTAGACCCATGCGTGGACAGGCAACAGACAGTTGCCTGTCCACGCATGGGTCACACATAATTTGCATGTCGGTCAAATCGTTGGCAATGACGACAACGTCATCTGCTAAGCGTCGTTGGTTAAGTTTGTCACCATCAATAGTTATACCTCTGTTATCACAATTTAGCGTCTTAAATGTGTATTCGAGGACGATTATAAAATGTTTTAGTGATAATATGTCTCCTTGCCAAACTTGATGCAATAGATCCAAGAGATTCATATCGTTCTCATAATTTTAACCAGAATAAAAAAATCACTTTATGTCAAGAATTCCAGTTTTGCTGTCACTCTTGAGTAGTTATATCATACTTTTTATTCCGTCACGGGCCAGTATTTCTTCTTGTATTTTAAATAATAATTTATAGTGACAGGTTGAATTTAAAAATTGTAAAGTTAATCATTCCGTAGAGAAATTTTGACAAGCATGTAAAGTACCTGAATTTGAATATTTCTGAAAATTTCATTTGTTGAACTAATACATCTTATTAAGTGTCATTTTAAACTTTCATTTGAATTACAACTTAATAAAGTAAAAAAACACTCAATCCCCACAAAAAGAGCGACCGTCGTCGTTTCTCTGACGTTCCCATCGCCATAAAATTTCAATAAAAAGGAAAAAATAAATATTAATAGTTCCATAAAACGGAATATTGTTAAATAAAATAAAGTAGTGTAAGAACAATTTATAACTTAATATGTACTTTCATCGAGGAAACTTCCTTACTTTATGGTAATAGATACTTTTTTAATCGTGAGAATAAACCAAGCCCGTTAATAATGCATCATAAAAATATTTAAAGTAACCACGTTTTTATAGAAAAAAAATAATATTTAATTAGTTAGTAAAAACGTTGATTGATTGTTGTTTAAAATTGCAAGAATAAAAAAAATCCTTTATTAGCCGGCTTGATAATATTACTTACTACCTTTTATTTATTACTAGCCGTGCCCGCGGCTCCCCTCGCGTGGACTTGATTCACCTTTATCGTCACTGTTTATTCGTTATGTTTATATTATTATATAGCTCAAGGGGCCTTAGAGGCTCATGGCTTGGTTGCATACTTGTCTCCACTTCTTTTTGTCTCCTGTTAGCTATTCCCATCAACTCCGGATCTTGCTTTACTGTCTGAATCCATGTAGATCGAGGTCTACCCTTGCCTCTTCGTCCAATCACTCCTCTTATTAGGCCTTACTTTGCCCGTCTTTCTTCCTTCATCCTTGCCACGTGTCCCAACCATCTTAATCGCTGGCTATTTATGATTTGGCTTGTAAGGGTTTTCGTATATAGTCATTTTAATTCGTAGTTTGTTCTTCTTCTCCACAGTCCTTCTTCTTTTCTTACTCCGTAGATTCTTCTCAAAGCTTTCCTTTCCCACACGTCCAACGTCTCCTTTTCTCTTGCATTCAGTTTCCACATTTCGCATCCATATGTCACCGTGGGTCTGACAACTGTCGTATATATTCTTTCTTTTGCTTTTCTTGATATATTCTTTGATTTCAATATTGGATTCATTGCCACCAAACATCTCTGTCCTTTCGCTATTCTTTCTTGTATCTCCGTACTTTCTTGTCCACTCTCTGTTATTGTTACTCCCAAATAATTAAATTTGTCTACTTTTTTAAACATATATCGTTTCCTTAAGTTGTTTATTATATCTAAACTTTTGTTGTTTTTATTATCCTTCTTCTTTGTAATTTCCATGTATTTTGTTTTTTCCTCATTTATCTTTAGTCATCTCATCCTTCCCCTTTCTTCTATCCTACTTATGGCTTTTTTAAGGTTCTCTTTTGCTCTTGCAATCACTGCTACATCATCCCCATAGGCCAAGCATTGGCAGGTTTGTTGGTATATCGTTCAATTTGTTTTTATTTCTGACTCCCGGATTATCTTCTCTAGTACCAAATTAAATAGACATGTCGACACTGGTTCCCCCTGTCTTAATCCTCTCTTCACCTTAAACTTATCTGATACTTTGCCCTCAACCAACACTCTATTTTCTGTGTCATTCAGGGTCATTCTCACCATGCGAATAAATTTACTTGGAATTTTTAGTTCTTCCATTATCTTGTAGAGTCCTTCTCTATTTACAGAGTCATATGCTTCTCTGAAATCCACAAAGACCAAGTGTAGTGCCAAATTTTGTTCTAAGCTGTTATCTTAGATTTGCTTAATCGAAAAAATCTGGTCTGTAACCGATCTATTTTTCCTGAATCCACACTGGTACTCTCCCAGAATAGACTCGGCTTTCTCTGCTAGTCTGTTTTTGATAGTCAACACTACTATCTTGTACACGACATCCAGTAAGGCTATTGGTCTATAATTAGCACATATAGTTTTTTTCTCTTTTTTTGTATATTGAATAAATGAGCGACTCTCTCTAGCTCACTGGCATCTTTTCTGTTTCCCATATTTTTTGCACCAACCGGCATGTTTTATTTTCCACATCTACTCCTCCAGCTTTTATCAGTTCCACAATTTCCACCCGAGGCCTTATTTTTTTTGGGTTCTGAGTATTTTTTTTATTTCTTCTTTGCAGGGTTTATTTGTCCACTCCTGCCCTTCAGTTAATTTTGCTTCCTATTTCTCATTCAACTCATTTTCATCTCCATTTAGTGTTTCTTTAAAGTATTCCTCCATCTATTCAGTCTTTCTGCGAAGCTTACTGTTAAACTTCTATCTTTTTTCCTACATATTAGCAATTTGTCTCTGTTTATTCCCTTTGTATTTTATAAAAAAAAAACACGTAAATCGGATAAGTGCTAAGCGCAGTAATGAATAGACAGACAGACAGAGAGACGTTACGTTTTATATATATTATAGATTTTTTTTGACATATATTAAATTAGGAATTAAAAAAAAATCACGTAAATCGGATGAGTGGTTCTCGAATGATAAGCACACTAACGGACAGACAGACAGAGAGATGTTGCGTTTTATATATATTATATAGATTATTATTATTATTATATAACCGGGTCAGAGAACATATGTATGAATTTAAAAAAATCACGTAAATCGGATAAGTGGTTCTCTAGGGATAAGCGCACTAATGTACAGACAGGCAGACAGAGAGACGTTGTATTTTACATATATTATAGATATAGATTATTATTATTACTATATAACCTGGCCAAAGAATATATGAATGAATTTAAAAAAAGACACGTAAATCGGATAAATGGTTCTCGCCTGATAAACGCACTAATGGACAGACAGAGAGACAGACAGAGAGACATTGCATTTTATATACATTGTAGATTATAGATTATAGATATCCTCTGCTACATAATATTGTTTCAAATTTAGTAGTTTAGGCTCTGTACTGCAAGGGAACGCGGTAACGGCAAACTTTTTTCCGACTTCATTCACTATTATCATCACTGCTCATTCCCTATGCTACCTATCGTAATAAAATATAGTCTATAACCTGGCCTGAGAATATATGTATGTTTAAAAAAAAAAAGTACGTAAATCGGATAAGTGGTTCTCCAGTGATAAGCGCACTAACGGACAGACAGACAGACAGACAGAGAGACGTTGCATTTTATATATATTATAGATATGAATAATCAAATATACGAGTATACCCGAAAATGAATGTAATTCTCCGAAAAAGCCACATTAATAGAATTTGAAACCCCTAAACTTAGATTTTTCACTAACCCTCTAGAAGTTTATATTTTAACTCAATTTTCAAAGACACAGGTAGCCAAAATACAAAGAATGCAAAACAGAATGCTTCGTTGTGTAACCTCCGCAAGGCGCTACACTAGAATTGACAACTTACATGACCTAACAAACGTGCAAAAAATAAAAGATATCCATACAAGCATCAACACCTACAATTTAGTTACAACGCGTGAGGCTCACAACCCGAAGCATAAACCATTGTATTCAACTATTTTAGGAATGTTGAATCTTTGGCACAATGACACTACTCAGTATATATCATCACTACACGTCGGACTTCCTTGTTCATTCTTCCACCCATCTCTTCCAGTTCTTCCGGACACCGGCCAACATCTTCATTTCATTTAGTGTTCTTCCCTTTTGCCTTCCTATCTCCTCCACCTGTTGTGTCCATGTCTTTCTCGGTCTCTCTCTCCTCTTCCTCCCTCCTGACTTGGTTTGCTTTTTTCGCCAATCTGTTGTTGTCCATTTTTATTACGTGTCCAAACCAGTTCAATCTTCTCTTGTTTTTCTTTCCTTCTATGTCTTCTTGATTTAGTTGCTGCCTGATGTCCCCCTTTCTTATTTTATCCATCCTTGTCTTTCCTGCTATTTTTCTCAGTTGTTTCATCTCTGCTGCTGTCACCGCACTCTCGTGTTTTGTTTACACTCACCCAGGACTTACATCAGTATAATAGCGTTGATACCACTAGTTTATTGTATATCTGGAGTTTTACTTTTGTTTCGATCTCTTTTTTACCAAATATTGTATTATTCAGAGCATAATATATTTTTGTAGTTTTCCTTACTTTGTTTGCTATCTCTAGATCAACTTTCCCATCATCTGATATCAAAACTCATATGCTGTTACTCGTTCTATTTGTTGTGCCTTGTATGTTATCCCCTCTGCATCCATTGGTGTTTTCTGATTTATTATCATATATTTAGTTTTTCTTATATTAACCTCCATCTTCATATTTTTTATCTCTTCCGTCCAAATGTCGATCAGTATCTTCATTTTTCCCTTTGTGTCCGCGATCAGCACTATATCATTTGCATATAGCACTCCATCTAGTTGGATCGGTAACATCTGCCTGTATCCTATGGTTATCTGGAGTCTCGTTGTTCTTTTCCTTGAATTTTTCAATATTTTGTGCATTAATAATATAAACAATAGTGGGCTAAGGCTGTCTCCTTATTTTATTCCTCTTCTCATCTCAAATCTTCCAGATCTTTTCCCATTCAGTATTACTATGCCGTAAACTGTATTTTAAATGCTTTTAACTATCATCACTACACCAAACACTTTTGTGCACTCGGTGCGCTAACCTTGTTAGCTTCATCAGAAGCGAGTTAATCATCGCTTCTGGTGAAGGTAACATGGTTAGCGAAATGCGCGTCGAGTGCAAAATAAAGTGTTTGGTGTAGTGATGATATACTATATACTGAGCACTGTATTCAAAATTACCGATTTATTTTGAAGATCCGGATCAATAAAATGTCATTATGAGTGATAACGAAGGTAACTGATGAAACGACTTAAAAAATGGTAACTGATTAAATAATGATTAAATAACTTCTCATAATAAACACAAATGTAAATAGTTCTAAGTTTAGTTTTACAGCTAAAAATATCATAACTAGTGACAATGAAAAAAAAACTAGTGGATGGGTTCAAAATAAAACAAAAACATAACCAATTTAAATTAGTTATGACTTAGGAAAGTAAATATAGGCAAAATACACAACCTATATGTATGTATATAAGCAGTTGTAAAATTGTAAATATCAAGACATGTAAATATTGTAAAATAAAATGAGTGAGAAGAAAGCTTGAATGAACAGGCGAGTGAAAAAGAGAGAGTGAGAGGAAGAAAGTGAGAGAGAGAGACTTAAAATAAGTAATAAATAGTAATGCATAATGTAAGTTATTGTACCTGATAAAAATCAAGTTGAGTTTTTTAGCCATTATTTTTCTCAACAAAAACACAGAGTAACTAAGCAAAAATAAAACAATAAGTAACAAAAAGCTTTTTCAGAAATAACAAACATAGCTTCATATAAAGTATTAATTGAAAATGATGAAACCAACTCATCAAAACGTACGAGGGCTCACCATGTAGCGCAGCACCAGCCAACCGAAAGGTTTTTCTTACAAATGGATATGTTTTTAACAAATCGTATTTATACACTTAAAGGAACTTTGTAAGCTTAAGTACCTATGTAATAATTTTTCAAATAATAAAGAGATTTTTGACTTTGACAAGAATAAAAAAAAAACTTTATTAGCAATTGGCTAATAATGGGCTTGATAATATTAATTACTACCTTTTGTTTGTTGTATGAATAATCAAATATACGGATATACCCGAAATGAATATAATTCTCCGAAAAAGCCACATTAATATAATTTGAAACCCCTAAACTTAGGCATTCCATAAACCCTTTACCGGTTTAACTTAATTTTCAAAGATTTTAATACTAGTAACAAGTTTAATCCAATGGTTTCAATAAATAATATTCGTAATATAATTTAATATAATAATGTTCTAATTAACAAGTCACTGACTAACCTACTCTACATGTTCTTATTGACTTTTTTTATATATTAAGAAACTATTGAATAACGTGACTTATAAATCGTAATAATAATATTAAAAAAACATTATTACATCTTATTACCTAAAGAAATGTGCCGCTATACTGTTGAAACTTACAAGGGAGGTCTGACAGACAATGAGTGGAACATTTAAAAAAAATATTTAATTAATCTTCAACTATCTTAATGCCATCTCTACATCTGTCTTCCAAATTTTCAATTTTTCAATTACGTCAAAAAAAAAAAACTGTGATTGGCCTGCGAGATTCTTTTGCGAGGCTGACACCATCCCTTCTTCACCCGTGTATCTGTGACCATCCAAGTCTTATCTCAAATTCCGATAATACTCTCTGGGTACTAGGTCAGGACTGTAGGGTGGATGACTAATTTGTTCAAATCTAGCTTCGCGAACAGACCATTTTGAAACTTGAGATGTGTGGATAGGGGCGTTGTCATAGGCAAATAACACCGCCGCCTCGACACCAATTAATTCGGCATAATAATTGCCTGTTATTGTTCTCCTTTGAAAGGAAGTCAATAAAAATACTTCCTCTTATGTCCTAGAGAATGGCGGCTATAAGCATAAGTCAACCTTGAATTTACGGTGGGTTACCACCCGTTTGTGTCTACTACATTGCTTTTTGTTCTGAACTGCATTCTGATTATTTCCACGTAAGCCAAAAAACCAGCAACAACATTCCATATGGCGGTTGCAATCAAGTAGTATCAGCATTTTTGTTACCCACCCTGTACATACATCATTAATGTGCAAATAACATAGGCCGACAAAACTGGACGAAACTCCAGACCCTGACACCAGACTATACTTTTCCAAAGGTTTTTGATGCGCTCAAATCCTAATTTGACCTCAGAGTTAAGCTAAAAATGCAAAAAAAAACACGGTTTTTCACTATCTTTGGGATTATATTACACCGCGAATTAATTTTTCTCCATAAAACTTGTTGCGGCATATGCACTACTCTTCCCCATCAAAATGCATTTTGAATTTTTCAAATATCTTATTTCCTCTCGAAGAAATCATGTTTCTAGTAGCAACATTGTTTATTTATTATCATACATAGTGTCCCATTTTAATGTACCAGACTTCTTAATTTTTTTATGTCAACTTTTAGTAAAAAAAGTTTCAGACAAAAGTTGAAGGGTGTTTGTTGAATGGGCAATAAAATGATATAATTGTGATGACTTTGGAAGATCATTTTAAGGTCAAGGGGCAATAAAATGATATAATTGTAATGACCTTGGAAGATCACTTTTAAGGTCAGTTCACGGTCAGCTTTGATTTTTTAAATAGGAATCCATATTTTTTTTGACGGCATCATATTTCTCTAGCAAAAATACACAACTTCCGTTTGAAAAATTTGAAAAAAACATTACACTCTTAATCCCCAAACAAGCAGAAAGGCTAATGAACCTAACATAAACTTAGGCGTCAAGTGAAAATTTATAAAAGATATTACATTCTCAAATCCTAGAAGAATCAAAATTTAACACAACAGAAAGGCAAACGTAAGTTTTATGAAAATTTAGATTCCTCAGAATCCGACCCGTCATATCGGATCCGCCATTTTGAATTTCCTAAGGTTAGGGACAAACCATGACTCGATGGGGTTAAACCGACAATGAATTCGGATTCAGCGTCCCAAAAATAATATAATTACACTCCTCTCGCCTGCCGGATCAACTTTTTTTTGGTATGGTTGTAACGAAATCGCCAAACTAATTAATTTCAACTGACGATTTCTCCGAGAAGAAATAAAATATCTGAAAAATTCAAAATGCATTTTTAAGGGAGCAAGTAGTAATTTCAGATGCCGTAACGAGTTTTGTGGAGAAAAAAATTAATTCGCGGTGTAATATAATCCAGAATCTAGCCAAACACCGTGTTGTTTGCATTTTTAGGTTGGGATATCTCGAAAACCTGATGTGATGGAGCAATTCTGAGGTTGGATTTGGATTCAGTGCACCAAAAACCTTCGAAAAAGTATAGTCGGATCTCAGAGTCTGAAAAATGTTGGCCTGTGTACTTACGTAAAATTTCGCCATTCCGTTCTGTACTAATTTTTAGTTCATCTTCTTTTTGCCTTATACTACATGGGGTGAAAAGTCCCTAGACTTTAGAAGAAAAAACAAAGTTTTTGCCAAAAATCTATTTCATTCTTCAACATAATTTCCTCCAAGAGCATATACTTATTTCAACTATATTCCAACATTTGGATACTTTTCTTATAGTACAATTTGTCAAGCTCTCTAAAATAAACCTTAGTTTCCCATTCGACTTCTTCATTTGGGCCAAATCTTTGTCCCTAGGGCCTGGATCAAGTTTGGAAAGAGGTTATAATCGCTGGGGTACAGATCTGGCGACTATTGCTGATGAGGGAGCAATTCATAAAACAATCTACCCAATTTCATCATCGATGTTATAGAGCTGTAAGCTAGTATAGTGATACGAAATTTTTTTCTTCGCTGAATGCGGCCTTTTTTTTTTGATATCATCATTTAAACAGTCCAATAATATGATTATCCAGCTGATGTTCGTGTTTCCTGTTATACCAAGATCTTTGAAACGTTAACATTTTTCAAGATCATTATGGTTTAAATTATTTAAAAAATTTACTGGTAATTTCTTTCGAGTGAAGGACATAGAAAAACATTTCTTTGTGTTCAAATATAAGTTATTACGAATACACCAACGACTTAAAGTAGCTAGATCATCCTGAAGAGTCAGGCAATCATGGAGAGAGTCTATGCGTCGGTATATTGTCAGATCGTCAGCATAAAGCAAAGAGGACGAGGTAAGGCCACTGGTGATGTCTTTTTATAAATATGTTAAATAATAATGGTCCTAGGATAGACCCTTGAGGAAAACCAGAGGTAGCATTCAAAACCACTATAATTTACTATCAGTTTACGACCAATTAAATACGATTTCAGCAGGTTTAATAAATTGCCATTAACTCCACAGTTTGGGAGTTTTTCAAGCAGAATACCATGGTCAAGCCGGCCAAAAGCCTTTGAGAAGTCTGTATAAACTACGTCGACTTGTCCTCCATTGTCCATTTTTTCCGAAATAAATTGAGTAATTGTAACTAAATTGGTATTGGTTGAACGCCCTGGAAAGAATCCATGTTTAAATATTCACAATTCCGAAAACCTTTGAAAAGTTGTTCAATTTTACCACAGGTCTGTAATTTTCAATGAGGCTCTTATCACCCTTTTTGAATACGGGACATATTTTAGACTTCTTCCAGATTTGTGGAAGGGACGATGACTTTAAACACAAATTGAAAAGAAACGTGGGAGGCTTAGACAACACAGTGTGCAATCTCGAATAAAAAAACTGTTAGACCATCGGTTCCAGCGGTCGATTTAGGTTTAAGTTTCTTTAAGGAACTGATCACGTCCCTTTCCTCTATGGTGTTAAAAATTAGAGATGAGAGAGAAATGTGAGTAGTTATCAGGAGGGTTGTTCTCAAACATAGAGGAATCAACATATGCCTACTGCAAGAACTTAGCTCCTGAGAAGCCCTATGCAATTCGTTTTCAAAATACATGTTGATGGGAATACTAGTTGTCCTCCTTTTCTCGTTTAGAAAATACCAAAATTTATTTAAGTTGATAAAGAAGTCCCTTTCCGCCTCAGTAACATAATTTCTATAAGCAACCCTAACCTCGAACTTGATCCCTCTACGAAGACGTTTAAATTCGACTAGGTCACAAACATTTATTTTTCGGGCTTGATTCTTTTTTTTGATATTGTATTCTTGAATTCTGGCGGTATTTTTCCCATCACAAAGCAATGTTTCATCAGCACACGAAATTCTTCTTGTTACATCGTTTTGTAAAAATCAAAAGTAGCGTCACTCAAACAGCTGTAACTTTACACGAATTTTCTGAGAGTTGTCACTAACTGAAAAGCATATGATATTTTGTTTTTCTCGCCACCTCTCGGACGATTTGGGACTTTTCACCCCATGTTAGTAGGATTTCTACGATATTGAGTCACTATTTTTGTAATTTTTTTTTCCGTCAGTACTTTGTGACACGAGTCAGGATGTTAATCAATTTCAAGTGACTTTCATTCTTGTTGTAAAAGAAGGGTCTATCATTTAACAGTAGCGTAAGACCCCTCATGAGTAGTCTTAAAGTCTCCTTTAATTTTCATTAACACATCAGAAGTACCTGAGGAATGGAAAATATCATACATATCAACAATTCATAAGAAAGGAGACAAAAATAATTGCGATAACTATAGGGGAATAACGGTTACAGGATCTATTAGCAGAATATACGGAAAAACACTTAAAAATAGAATAGAAACGGAATACGCGGACGTAGAAGCTGAAGAACAGGCAGGCTTTAGAGCAGGAAGATCCACAATAGACCATCTCTTCTCACTGACACAAATCCTAGAAAAGAAAACCGCATTTGATCAGGAAGTCCATGTCTTGTTTGTTGATGTAAAAAAGGCCTACGACAGCGTGCCCCTAATGAGATTGTGGGAAACACTACAACAGAGTAATGTAAGCACCGAAATAATTAAAGCCGTAAAATCCTTATACCAAGACGCAAGAAGTAGTGTGAAAACCAAATATGGTATAACAACAGGGTTCCAGGTCACAAAGGGTCTCAAATAGGGCTGCTGTATATCCCCAACGCTATTTAAAATCTATTTGGAGAGTGCACTGAACAACTGGAAAAGGAAATGCAGGAGTATGGGATTACCACTGGATAACGATATTACATTGTACATGCTATCATTCGCAGACGACCAGGTAGTAGTCGCTCAGGACATCGATGATATGGAATACATGACACGAAAACTTATGGAGGAATATGAAAAATGGGGCCTAGAAGTCAATATTAAAAAGACCGAGTGCATGTGCGTCGGAGGACAACAGCAGGACTTGAAACTGGCCACAGGACATACCATCAAATACTGTGCCAGTTATAATTATTTGGGAACGAGAATATCTAAGGACGGAACACTGGAAGAAGCAATATTCGAGAGGAAATATCCAAGGAAGAAAAGCGATTGCAATGCTTAATAGTATTCTATGGGACAAAAACATAACCATTGAAAATAAGAAGAGAATTTACAACTCAATAGTAAAAAGTATAATAACTTACAGCTCCCAGGTGTGGCCATTGAAGGAAAGAACAGAAAAAATACTAAAAGCTACAGAAATGGATTTCTGGAGACGAGCAGCCAGAAAATCCAGAAAAGACCGCATACCAAATGATACGATAAGACGAGCTTTAGAAATAAAGCACGATATAGAGGACGAAATCAGAACCCAACAGTTGGTATGGTACGGACATGTACAGAGAATGTCACAAGACCGACTACCTAAAAAGATTTTAAATTGGAATCCTCATGGAAAAAGAAAGCGAGGAAGACCACACCAAAGCTGGAGAGCAGGAATCAACAACGAAGTACTAGAGAGAGATCTGGAGGAGGAGGGATGGAGAAACCGGGAGGAGTGGAAATTAGGCATAGGAAGACGGAAGACGTTATAAAACCGATTGATATATATATATATACTTTGTGACACGAGTCAGGATGTTAATCAATTTCAAGTGACTTTCATTCTTGTTAAAAAAGTAGGGTCTATCATTTAACAGTAGCGTAAGACCCCTCATGAGTAGTCTTAAAGTCTCCTTTAATTTTCCTAGCTATATACAGGGTATTTTATTACGGAACTACTTTTTTCGGTTTTCATGGATTCTCATTTTCACTCGACATTCATCGTGTCACAGCTACTATCCTGTATTCTTTGCATATGTTTGAAAGTCATGGACGCAGTATTGGATAGCATAAGGGGTTTCTAGAAAAAACGAAAATATCCTAGACTCACTTTCCGTCGCATATTAGTCACGCTTCTAGTAAAACCTCCATTTTCTCTTTTTTTCTATTTCATGAGTCACTATTTATCAAAAGTAGGGGGGGAAGCCAAAAAAATATATTTTTTGAATAGGGCTACCCCCAGTAATAGTAAATTAATTTGAACTTTTTAAACTTTATGAATGTAATTCATAAATCACTTAAACAACGGTTAATTCACATTAAAAAAAAATACCTGTAGTTTTATTGTAATAAGTACCTTTTTTATGTGTAAAAGGTTAATTGATATTTTACACCTTTATGTTCGGCATAGAGTTACATGCCACACCTTTTACTGACTAATAACATATTCGTGAGTTATTTATATCCATTGTATCCTATAGGTATCTGGTCTTTACAATTTTTTTGGCATTAAAATATAGTATATTGTTATTTGTAATAATTTGTAACAACAATAACAATACCTTGAGGGAGTTTTGCAAATTGTATCTATAAAATACAAATTGGGACTAAAATCGCCAAATGAATGCCATGCCAAGACAACTTTTAATAAATTTTTAATGGAAACTGAAATTTAAGCGAGCTTGCGACAAAGTAATCGTTCTTTCTTCCGTGGTAATAATCGTGGACCAACCAAAATTTGCTATTTTATATTTAATGTGACCTCGCCATTCTGACAAGAATTATTTAACATTCTGAACCAACCAGGATATCAAGTGTTATCAATAATTTTTCGTGATGAACTAAATTTATTTTAAATCTAAATATTGCTCAAATGACTTAAAAAAAAAATTAGAAAAATAGTACGTTAAAGTTTTGTTAGATTTGATACAAAATTGGTATATTGAAAAAACCTGATCACATAAATTAAATTAAAATTCCAAACTAGAAAATATTAGCTAACCAATTTAAGGGGTTACATACACCTTCTTCCTCTTCTTCTTTCTTATATGGTGTGTCATATAAGTAGGCATACTGCCTGTTTTATCCCCATTAGGCCTCTTCTGATATGGACGTCTAGCATTACTTCCACCTTTTCGGAGGTCTGCCCCTAGTTCTTCTACCGCAGGGTTTATTGAGTTTGCCTTTTTTTTTACCAGTCCGTTGTCGTCCATCCGAACTACGTGTTTATTCCATTGTTTTGTTCTAGTTCTGGTCCATTTGGATATTTCTTGGATCTTACTTAGTTCAGGTTGTTGCGGATCTTGTCGTGTCATTTGTGCTGGTTTACATGTGTCAGCTCTTGTTTCTACAGCATATGTGATTATCGATATCACTGTTGTCTTGTATATTCTTATTTTACTTTCCACTCTCAGGTATTTTATTTTTCCGTACTATATCCGTCAAACAACCTGCTATTAGTGATGCCTTCATAGACTGTTGTTTTACTTCCGTATTTAAGTCTTCGTATCTTGTTATCATTGTTCCTAGGTATGTTAAATTATTAACCTGTTCAGTAATACTTCCTTAGATCTCCAGCTTGCATCTTAATAATTCTTTTCAAGCTACCATACATTTTGTCTTGGTTGTGTTGATAATCATGTTTAGTTTTCTCGCTTCCAAATTGAAGGTTGTCCTCAGAATCGGAGATGAGGACTGCATCATCGGCGTAGCAGATTGTGTTGCCCATTTTGTATAGTTTTTGGAAGATTCTCCACTATTCTGTCCATGACAAGGTTAAAGATAAAGTTAATCGCCTTGTCTTATTCAGGCGTTTATTTTTACTTCCTTGCTCAGTAGATGTCCCACTTTCATATTTGTTCTGTGTTAATGTCATGTATGATTTTTATTAGCTTCTTGTTTGTTTACTGTTCCTATAGCATCTTTATGATATCTGTTAATTGCTCTCTATCGAAGGCTTGAGTCACGTCGACGAAACACATATTCGCAGGTTTGTTAAATTCTTCAGCTTTTTCCATTATCTGCCTCATTATAAATATGGCATCTATGGTCGATCGATTTTTTGCTGAATCCCTGTTGTTCCTCTCTTATTTGAATATCCTTGCTCATTTTCTTCCATTATGATTTTTGTTAGTACTTTTAAGCGTTATTCCGCGGTAGTTTTCGAGTGACATCTATTGTCCTTTTTTGAATATTGGGATTGTTATGATAGTTTTTCAATCTGTAGGTAGTTGTTCATGTTTTACTATGTTTGTAAAGAGCTGTGCTAGTTGCTGATAAAGGTTTTCTTCTCCATATTTTAACATCTCATTTGTAATATCGTCTGGTCCTGAGGCTTTTCTATTTTTAAGACTCCTTATAATTCTTTCTGTCTGTTCTAAAGTTACTTCTAGATTTACTTCTTTCACTTCTTCAAGTATGTTTTCATTATTTTCTTCTTCTTTATATAATTCTAATTTTATTAGTTTGTACCGCGTCTTTTATATTAAGTTTGTCCCGTCTTAACACTTTCCGTCCCTTTAGTAAATGACTCCCAATATTCTTCTTTAATTTGTTTTCTTCTTCTATTCATTAAGTTTCTTTCTGCAATATATGCGTTCCAGTTGTCTTGGGTTTTGTTGTGTATGTAATGTATATATGCTTCCTTTTTTTTACAGATTTTTTTTATTTATACTTCTAAGAATTATTCAAAATAAAATGTTAGGAATGACACGCAAAATGTGGACCAACATTAAACTTGCCAAATATTACTTCTTCAAACACAGACGTGTTTTCAGCAAGCTGAAGGCCCCGCTGCCAGTTCTTTCCATGTCAGACTTAGTTTACTCAATTTCCTGCCTCAATTGTCCATCAATCTATATTGGCCAAACTTCTCAATCCTTGAATCGTCGTATTGCACTCCATAAAAGTGATACTAGATGCCATCCACACAGATGTGCTTTGGCGACCCATTCTGTTGACAATGGTCATTCTTTTAATTTTAGGGAACCCAAAATTCTTCATTTCTCTAACAATCTTTCCAAGAGAGAATTCCTTGAAATGTGTTACATCCAGGAGAATCACCTTAATATCAATAAAAGAACCGACCTAGATGGTCCTTAGTAGCATATATAGTTTCCTCCTCTCCTGTGATAAATCAATTCCACACAATAATTCCCTGTCTTCAAGTGTTTTATGATCCATCTGAACCACGTTGGTCTTCTCTCGTTTAGCTCTGTAATTTCCAGGGTTTCTCTCCTCCTTCCTCTCTTTGTTTACGGTTCTCGTTGATCCTGGGCTCCACAGATTCCTTAAACTTTTATCTGGGCCATTACTGTCTTCCTTCCATTGACAGTATCTTGCGTCACCCCTTCATTACCTCCTGGTTCGTCCAGTCTTCATTGGTTTTTGCAAACAATCTCTTCCTCCAATCAGATTCCAAAAAGAAATTAATAAATTAATAATTAATTCATTAGACAATCTTCCTCTTCGTTGCTCCCATTACTTTCTCTCTCTCTCTCTCGCTCCCTCGCTCACCCTTCACCTATAATTAGGTTATGATTTATCCTACCTCGACTCCATACCGATTTTTCATTCTTCTCACTTAAAGGTCCAATACTTGCACTTCCCATTTTTATCGGTTCCCTCCAGGTGTCGACCCCGCATTCTGGTTAATTGAGTTTTCTTGACTAAACCCCTTATCTCTGTCGGTCAGCTGTTTCCTGTCGTCCTTGTCATCTTTCCTAAATGGCGGTGGCCATGTGTGGTGGTCACAGGTGAAATAATTAACAATGTTCTCAACATCTAAGGTTCCCAATTACATCCATGTTTTAAATTTGGTTTTTAGAATTTTGTCTGCAGTGTTTTAGTGTGTATTTTATATATTTTATGGATTAACCAACTTTTATATGTAAGAACTTTTTTATGTATAAGCTACCTACGGCCATTCAGGCTAACGAAATCTTTGCACTTCTCATGTGAGTTCTTTTAATTTATTATGACTAATATCTTATTCTTGTTCTACACTAATTTTATTTATTATAACAACCTAACGATAACATCATTAATTTAAAGTTGTCCCAGACACGATCAGTGAATACGCTTTGTTCTTCTTTTCAGTTCTGCCCTGAAGAAGGTCCCAATCCAGGACCGAAATATTGGCTTAATGAAAATTGTGTGATCTCTTATCACGCCCTGTTTTTGCCGAGTTCCCCAACTAAGATTGTATTTTTAATAATTTTGGTAGATCCGGCAATCTTTTGGTTTCTTTCTTTATTCTATATATATATATATATATATATATATATATATATATATATATATATATATATATATATATATATATATATATATATATATATATATATATATATATATATATATATATATATATATATATATCTATAATACATATAAAATGCAACGTCTCTCTGTCTGTCTGTCTGTCTGTCCGTTAGTGCGCTTATCACTGAAGAACCACTTATCCGATTTACGTACTTTTTTTTTTAAAACATACATATGTTCTCTGGCCAGGTTATAGGCTATATTTTATTACGATAGGTAGCATAAGGAATGAGCAGTGACGATAATAGTGAATGAAGTCGGAAAAAGTTTGCCGCTAGCGCGTTCCCTTGCAATACACAGCTTAAACCATTAAATATGAAACAACATTATGTAGCAGAGAATATCTATATTCTATAATCTATAATATATATAAAATGCAATGTCTCTCTGTCTGTCTGCCTGTCCATTCACGCGAGAACGCGACAGAACATTTATCCGATTTACGTGTCTTTTTTTAAATTCATACCTATATTCTTTGGCCAGGTTATATAATAATATTAATAATCTATACCTATAATATATATAAAATGCAACGTCTCTCTGTCTGTCTGTCCGTTAGTGCGCTTATCCCTCGAGAACCACTTATCCGATTTACGTGATTTTTTAAGTTCATACATATGTTTTTCTGACCAGGTTATAGATATATATTTTATTACATCTATAATATATATAAAATACATCGTATCTCTGTCTGTTTGTCTGTCTGTCTCTCTGTCCGTTAGGGCGCTTATCACTCGAGAACCATTTATCCGATTTACGTGTTTTTTTTTATTCATACATATGTTCTCTGGCCAGGTTATATAATAATAATGATCTATATAATATATATAAAACGCGACGTCTCTCTGTCTGTCTGTCCGTTAGTGTGCTTATCATTCGAGAACCACTCATCCGATTTACGTGTTTTGTTTAATTCTTAATTTAATATATATCAAAAAAAAATCTATAATATATATAAAACGTAACGTCTCTCTGTTGGTCTGTCTGGCCATTAGGGCGCTTAGCACTCAAGAACCACTTATCCGATTTATATGTTTTTTTTTTATATAAAATACAAAGGGAATAAACAGAGACAAAATGCTAAAATGTAGGAAAAAAGATGGAAGCATAGCAGTAAGCTTGGCAGAAAGACTGAATAGATGGGCGGAATACTTTAAAGAAATATTAAATGGAGATAAAAATGAAGAGTTGAATGAGAAATAGGAAGCAAAAATAACTGAAGGGCAGGAGGGAAAAAATAAGAGAAATACCCAAAAAAAAATAAGGCCTCGGGTGGAAATTGTATAACAGTAGAAATGATAAAAGCTGGAGAAGTAGATCTGGAAAATGAAATATGCCGGTTGGTACAAGAAATATGGTAAACAGAAAAGATGCCAGTGAGCTGGAGAGAGTCGCTCATTTGTCCAATATACAAAAAAGGAGAAAAAAAACTGTATGTGCTAATTATATACCAATAGCCTTACTGGATATCGTGTACAAGATAGTAGTGGTGACTATCAAAAACAGACTAGAAGAGAAAGCCGAGTCTATTCGGGGAGAGTGGGAGAGTACCAGTGTGGATTGAGGAGAAGTAGTTCGGTTACAGACTAGATATTTTCGATTAAGCAAATCCAAGATAATACCTTAGAACAAAATTTGGCACTACACTTTGTCTTTGTGGATTTTAGAGAAGCATATGACTCTGTAAATAGAGAAAGACTCTACAAGATAATGGAAGAACTAAAAATTCCAAGTAAATTGATTCGCATGATGAGGATGACCCTGAATGACACAGAAAATAGAGTGTTGGTTAAGGGCAAAGTATCAGACAAGTTTAAGGTGAAGAGAGGATTAAGACAGGAGGATCCATTGTCGACATGTCTATTTAATTCGGTACTAGAGAAGATTATCCGGGAGTCAGAAATAAAAACAAATGGAACGATATACCAACAAACTTGCCAATGCTTGGCCTATGCGGATGATGTAGCAGTGATTGCGAGAGCAAAAAAGAACCTCAAAAAAGCCATAAGTAGGATAGAAGAAAGGGGAAGGATGAGAGGACTAAAGATAAATGAGGAAAAAACAAAAATACATGGAAATTACAAAGAAGAAGGATAATAAAAACAACAAAAGTTTAGATCTAATAAACAACTTAGGGAAAAGATATATGTTTGAAAAAATAGACAAATTTAATTATCTTGGAGTAACAATAACAGAAAGTGGACAAGAAAGGACGGAGATACAAGAAAGAATAGCAAAATGACAGATATGTTTCGGGGCAATGAATCCAATATTGAAATCAAAGAATGTATCAAGAAAAGCAAAAGAAAACATATATGCGACAGTTGTCAGACCCACGGTGACATATGGATGCGAAACGTGAAAACTGAATGCAAGGGAAAAGGAAACGTTGGAGGTATGGGAAAGGAAAGCTTTGAGAAGAATCTATGAAGGAAGGAAAGAAGAGAGACTGTCGAGAAGAACAAACTACGAATTAAAATGCCTATATATGAAACCTCTTATAAGCCGAATCATAAGAAGCCAGCGATTAAGATGGTTGGGACACGTGGCAAGGATGAAGGAAGAAAGACAGGCAAAGCAAGCCCTAATAAGAGGAGTGGTTGGAAGAAGAGGCAAGGGTAGACCTCTATCTACATGGATTCGGGTAGTAAAGCAAGATCTGGAGTCGATGGGAATCCCGCACTGGGAAAAGCTAACAGGAGACAAAAAGAAGTGGACACAAGTATGCAACCAAGCAATGGGCCTCTAAGGCCCCTCGATCTATATAATAATATAAATATAACGAATAAGCAGTGACGATAAAGGTAAACCAAGTCCACGCGAGCGGAGCCGCGGGCACGGCTAGTATATATATATATATATATATATATATATATATATATATATATATATATATATATATATATATATATATATTGTTTTACGTTTACAGCTGCTAGGACTATTCGGCCGAGTGTTGGTTTTTATTTCAAAACCCTTATTTTTCTGTTATATTAAATGGTTCCCAGCAAGCTCCACAACAAAGTGAGACTGGATTATATCTCCATAACTTTATAGGGATTTTATATTTTAAATATTTAGCATAAGCTTTTCATATACTTCATAGACTTTAATAAAGGTTCTCCTCGGGAAACTGCTACTGGTTTTTTGTCAGCCCGTCAGCCCGATTACACAACTTTCACAAAAAGCACGGCCACACGTGCTCCACCACCTACTCAAATCACATAACCTCAAACTGACGTTTTAGGAATCACCCCGCACAGCGCTTAGCAACCCTCTGCGATTAGAACCCCTACCAAGCAATTTGTGGACCACCGTTCCACACTCCGGAGCCCCAAAAAAAGTGCGAACTTCACCCTCAGAAGCACCAACTGAAAACACACGTCCTCGTGCCTCGATCTGTCAAACGGACATTATAACGAATAATGTAAGTCACGTGATTATCTTTGTAGTTCATTTTTCATCTTTTACGAAGAAAAAAATTTGCGATTAAAAGGAATTTGCCCTAAAACTCAAAAATGTTGTTTTTTACAAGTTTGTGAATTCTGCATTTGTTTCTTGGGGCTAGGACAGTTTTGTCACACAGTCAGTCAGTAATCTAGTATTATATCTGGGACGTCACAACATCCAGCCCTTAGCGTCAGAACCAGCGATCACTTCGCTCGCTAGGCAAATTCTGCTGTTTATATTTTGAACTAGCTGTGCCTGTGACTCCGTGATAACCGCACTAACGGACAGACAGAGAAGAGAGACGTTGCGTTTTATATATATTATAGATGAAATATTTTTCTCATATTTTGTAAAATTAACTTTAGATTTATGCTTCTGTCAAGTAGGTAATAAAAATATTTTTCGCCGTGGCTAATCCGCATTGTCATTTAGAATTTTATTTCATTTATATTTTAATATATTTTGGGGTTTAAAATGAAATATTTTAGAAATTAACCTTGTCATCAGCTAAATATAATGTATTATCTTGAAGGAAGCTTTATATTATCAACTATAAATAAGAGGCTATTTATTTGTTATGTTAGAAATTTATTACCATTTGTTGTCCTCAAAGTAGTAGTATAAAGGAAATAGGGAGTGTTTAAACTCATAAATTTAAGTATAAAAATAAGTTATTTACATTTCAAATTGTAAAATCCCGATAAATAATATTAACATAATTTATACCATAAATTTCATTTTAAGGATTTTTTTCGCTAGTAACCGTTAACTTCAAAATGTGATGGGAGTACCCAAACGATTATCTGTTCACATATCTGCGAGAACGAATGAGGTATGATTTGACGGTAGATTTGACTTTTGAGTTTTTTTGACAGTTAATCATAACCTATTTTATAATAATTTCTGTATTTTTCAGCCTCTTCGGCTACTTGGTCTGTAATTTATAGGACCTCTTCAAAGTTTTCGTATAGTTAGACTACAAGAGAAAATATAAATACAGACATCCAAATCATTTTTAGTATTCCGTACGGAACACTTGTAAGATGACTTTGATATCTGTCTGTCCACCTGTCTATCACACCCGATTTTCTCCCAAACTATTTGTCATAGAAAGTTGAAATTTGGTAATAATATAGGAATTGATGGCCTCAGCAGAACTAAGTCATCGAGTGTGAAGCTTATGAAAATACGAGTAAAAAATATATATATAATGTAATACTTCCGCACACTTTTCTTTGTGTTAATTTTAAAAAGTCGGGGAAAATCGCTGTCCCCCCACCTTATCTCGAAAAGTACTAATCAAAAAATTTTGAAAAAATTCTGGAATATTCACCACGAGGTGGAAATTGAACGAAAATTATCATTGGGACATTGCCTTTAATAATTTATCTGATATATAAAAAAAACAAAAATTTCAATATCATCAATTTTCAGTAAAGATTGGAAACAAACTTTGTTGAAAACCCATTTGGGGTGTGTTTTGTGAAGTCACTGATCATTTTATATCTCCGTAACAAAAATTTTTATTTTAAAAGCCCTCAACGTACGGAACACTAATTGCCCAAGTTCAACTTGCACTTGACCGGTTATTTTTTTAAAATAATATTGACAGAAGGCGTGTGCATCGACCGTGCTATAGAAGAATGATGTCATTGGTTAATGTCACAATATGTTTGCATATTAGTGTTCTACTGTTTTCTAGAAATAATGCAAAGGTAGCAAATTTTCGTAACCGTTTATAAAACTCTTACTCGCAAAAAATCCTTTTCGTATTTGGTTCCGCAGTGCCAAACATTTAATTACCAACGAAAATTCTGAATAAAATTTTAAATGTTGTAATTTCTTAAATTAGAAACAATTTTTTTTTTTTCGTATGGTATTTGATATTTAAAAAAAATTTAAATTCTTCTTTCTAGTCTTCTCCTCCAGTCATTACTTCCATAAATTCTAAAATAAAAAAAATATATTTAATATTAGATGTGTAGTTATATTTTAAGCGGATTGGTTTAGTATCTTTTTATACTGGGCTTGGATTTGTAAAACATAAATTTTATTATTGGATTATAACTTCAATATTACATCATTATATGATAATTTCTTTATAACAAGACAGCATAGAAAGAAAAAGAATAGTCTGTATCCAATTTAGAAGCATTGAATGGCTAGAAAATCCATCCAATATATTTAAGGCCGGTTTCATCTGTAATTACTGGCAGTATGGATGAATATGTAAATGTGAAATCCAAATTTATAGATTATTTATATTCTATTTTTTTTAAATGTCAACTTTAATTTGTAATTGTGTAATTGAGATGGCCGTTACTTTGTGACAGTACATCTTAAATTTCTAAATGAAATGAGACGAATTACTTTGTTATTTGTCACTTATTTCTTTATTTATTTGCTACTGCAGTTTCGTAGGTTTTCTACAATTTCAAGCGTGATACTAAAAAACTAAGGTGGTTTATTTATGATTTATAACAAATTTCCAGGTACAATTTGGAATTACCCATCATTAAATTACAATGAACTTAAATTAATTTATTACAGGGGGTTAAATGACATTATTGTTTCAAATTTGAAGAAAGACTTTTCAATATCTTCTTAGAACTTTTTACAAAAATTCCTTCTTTAAAGATATATCTAAAAACTTTTAAAATACGCCAAAAAGGGTTGAATTCTGAACATCTGTTTGATCCTATTATGGTAAATAAAATTCCTACAAAATTAATTCACACACCCAATTTAGTTAACTAAATTCTATTTATTAGGTGTTAAAATAATATATTCGATTGGGGATTATTGGGGGGATCTTTATAGATAATTTTAAGGGCATTGCGTGAAATCTGTTACTGAAAACTTCTATAGGGTGTTGTTTATTCTAGTCATGATAATTTTGATGAGAATATTAGATTTTCTAAGAGAAAGTTAAATACTTGTCCGGGTACTCAAGATTTGTTCTCCATTTTACGATTTTATTATTCGGCTACCAAATCATTTGGTTTTTTAACAACTGTCATGGATTTTTTAGCTCAAGGTATTCGTAATTGTAATAGTGCTGCCCTCAATAGCAGTTAAGATTTCAAGTAGTTGGTAAGTTTTACGAGATTTTTTTAAATTTTAACAAATTAGTTTTTGAAAATCAATGTATAGAAATATTTAAATTTTTATTTAATTTTACCATAATTACCATCATAATCTACTGTTCCAGAGCCATCTGTGTCGATTTCAGCAATAATCATGTCCAGTTCATCTGACGTCAATTTATCGTCCAGTTCCTTCAAAATTTCTTTTAGGGTGCTCGTTGTAATGTAACCATTTCCTACAAATATATATATATATATATATATATATATATATATATATATATATATATATATATCGATTGCGTTCCGCCAGAAGGGCCAATCTGGTTTTCGGAACTGAGTGTTTAAAATTTAGGTCGTTCAATACTAAAGAAATTTTGCAAAAAAATTTTATTATCTCATCGTTGAACGGGTAACTTGAGGTATTACTACGATTTAAAATATTAAATTTTAAAAAAATTTTAAGGAGTGTTTATAATCATGACAGAAAATATAAAAAATGCAAATTGACCCTTTTGGACTTAGCACACGAGTCTCGATCTTGTGATCAAAAGGGCCAATGTGGTAGATTGACCTTTTTTGCACTTTGATTTTAAGGCTAAACTAATGTTTATCTTAAATTGGTCTTAAATTTTCATCAGATAATAATTGGCGACTAATAAGATAACATAAATAATTAATATTTTTCCCGAAGTTGATATTTTTTTTCAACACGCAGAGCGTAATATTAAATTACTGATACTTTATTTTCTATTATTCTTCATCTTTCAAAAATTTTTTAATTATTATTTATGCTTATATTAACGTTATATCACAAAGTATAATAAAAAAATTAAAATAACAGACATTAATTAAAATTAAAACTTTAAATTTTTCACTTTGCTGTTAAGCGTCTTCCTTATCGGTCTCAATCAGGACATCTGCCACTGCTTCTGTATTAGGTAGTACAAAGTACTCTTTATAATAGCGTTCAGGAATAGCACCTTTGGTGCAGAGATTTATTAATTCATTATATTTTTGCTTTCCCAGAGGCAAATCTTGCAGGTAGGCTAACGGGGCCTCAGTTAAGTCCCAGCACGATTGTTTTGCTTCCTTCTCTTTTTTTTTCTTTTTTATTCTATCCCACCTCTTTCTTTCCTTCTTTATTCTTTGTACATCTCTGTCTCTGTATTTTCTCTACAAAATATAAATACTACTCGTTGCACTGATGAAATTTTTAATTTCTCACCGTCCTCAGCCTCAATTTTAAACTTCTTTGCAAAAAAAACTTCCAGTTCCTAAACTCTTTTAACAACTATTACTTCATAAGGGAAGAAACTATTGCGGGTATTTATTACTATAGTGGGCCACTCACTCGGAGCATATACGGTTTTTTCTTTACATTTGCCTCTATAACTTCATGTACTGAGTCAAGAGTCATCATCGAATGGCCTACACTCAAAAAATTTAGTGAAAATTTTAAAGAGCTTTAGACTACTTTATAAACTCTATCAGTATTACAAGTAGAGCTGAGTTTTTCTGCTGGCCTGCACAATTATCACAATAGAGCGCGACTTCCTTTATGTCCCTATTATCTAAGAGCATTACATATTTCCACATGATCGTACAAATTTTACTGCTCCCTCTGTGTCCATCAGTCTCACCCCACATGTAACAGTAAGTCAACCTAGTGTCACTCTCATAAAATGAAAGATTATACATAGCGTATTTCCTTGCACAGAACAAGAACATACTTTTCCCCGTGGGGAGTATTCAGTACCTTTTGTAAGTCGAACGATGTGGTTATAAATTTTTTATCTTTTTTGCTTCTTTCTTGATCCTCTGCATATCTGCACATTAGCCCTACTGACTTGGCCTATGCAGATAGGCCCTTTGTAATTTGTAACCTTAAAGTGGTAAAATAGATTGACCCTAACTAAAAAACTACAGGTTGGTTCTTTTGGCAGAACGCGACGGATATATATAATGTATATATATATATATATATATATATATATATATATATATATATATATATATATATATATATAATGTAATATATATATATATATATATATATATATATATATATATATATATATATATATATATATATATATATATATATATACATACAGGGTGCCCCATATAAATGGGATAATGATTCCACAGCATTTATTATCCAGTCTGTCTATTCATCGATTAGTAAAAGTGGCATCCAAATATCTACGAACATTGATTTCATAGTGAGGAGGTGCTCCGCCCTGTTGATAACAGAGATTTCTGTTAGGGGTATCCAAATTATTTTTATAGGGAAAAAGACCTGCACAAGTTGGAATAACTTGCTCTTGGAGTAACTCTAAATACCGCTGTCCTGTAAGATTTCTATGGCTAAAAAAGGGACCAATGATATGACGTCCACAAATCCCTGCCCACACGTTTATCTTTTGTGGTCTTTGAGAATGACTATCCATTATCCAGTGGCGATTCTCAGTAGACTAGTACCGGCAGTTATGCCTCTTAACTCTTCCGTTAAGATAAAATGTGGCCTCATCAGAAAAAACAATATTATAAATTAGGTTAGGATCATTATTGATTCGTTCCACCATGACCTCGCAAAATTCAGCGCGTCTATTGTAGTCATCTTCAGATAATTCTTGCAATAGAATGGGTTTGTATGGATGCAATTTTTCTTCATTCAATATACGACTTAAGGTACTTTTACTTATGTGAATTCTAGGCAAAGCTGACGAGTGGCTGTATAGGGATTTTCTGTAATTTCCAATAAAACATCTAACTTTTTATCATCGCTTGTTTTAACTCTTGGAGGTCCAGATTTAGAACTACCCTTAACATGACCTGACTGTCTAAATCGTTTTAATGTCTTGCTAACTACGGATTGGGTAATAGGTTTTCGATTCAGATATTCTGCGTTAAAAAGATCACACACCTCCTATTGTGTTCTCCTATGGTCTCCGTAACCAACCATCATTAACAAAGTGATTCTTCCAGTTTCTGTCGTCCGTACCATTATGATATTACTCTCAAATTGCAGTTTCACAAAATGAAGCAAAAAACGATTTTTTTTCGTCAATGTTATTTTTTGACGCGTTAAGTCGTTACTAGACAGTAAATATTTGACACAAGCCAGCTTAATTTTTTTTTTAATTTGATCGCCTTAATTTCAAATATCAATAATTCCAAAAGAGTTTAATTTAGACATATGGTATGTTAGACAAATAATATCTAAAATTTTTAGTAATACTCAAAAATAAAATAATATATATATATATATATATATATATATATATATATATATATATATATATATATATAGGGCTTTCTATTAAAAAAAAATTAGGAAGGCCTAATTTCTTTGAACTGACAGTTCAAAACATTTTATTGTCAACGTCATCATGTGCGCCGTATAGCCATAACTTTTATTTAAACTGCCTTTTGATGTAGATGTACTGTTTAATAATTACTGTGGAATCATTATTCCATACATATGGGGCACCCTCTATGTATATATATATATATATATATATATATATATATATATATATATATATATATATATATATATATATATAATATTTTGAAATATAAGACATTTGTAAACTTTAAAGAGCTGAATGCCGAACTGCATGTATATTTTCACCTTCAATTACGTCAGAGATTCTATAATAAATATGAAATTATGGTAGATATTTTGAAGGTCCCATTCTAAGACAGTTTTAGAAGGGAAAATTTAACATTTAACAAAGAGCGTAGAAATTGTCATAGGGCGGCTTTGATACCGCGGTGAGTTGAGGCCCTGCTACATGACCCGAACTGTGCTAGATCGAATCCGGCGCTAACGGCTGGATGTTGTGATGTCGCCTTGAGCCCAATTAAACAGAACAATTATCATTTCGATTGCATAAGGTATGTTCTTTAATCAAGATTCCGCAGTTAAAATAAATCAGCCCTACGTTGTTTATTATATCCTCGTTAAATTATTTTTGCAATGGTACGCAGTTCTTATGCAATGGGTGTTACTTACCAGTGGTTTTATTTATGAATACATTTATTATTATGAAATTTACCTTCCTTATCGTATAATCTAAAAGCTTCCTTAAGTTCTTGCTGCATTGCTTCTGCATCTTCTTCAACCATAAACCTTGAGGCGAGTGTAATAAATTCTTCAAATTCTAATTCGCCAGATCCTAAAATGATATGAGAATAAATTATAAAAAGGTTATTTTATTGAAATTCTTATATTTAAAATTAGTACTACTTATTGTTTTATTAGGGAGTTAAAAACAAAACTTTGAATGAAAACAATACACAGGTCATTCTCAACTTTCCAGAAGATGACCTAGTTTTCGCCTTCCTTGACAGTAAAAATATGAACCCCTTCGTAAGAAGATCCCAACAGAACACGCACATCCGTAACCTGTGACAACTCGTGAAAAATAACCCTCATGATTCCTTAAAGGGGCCAAATGTTTTTTGTCGCCAGTTTCTACTCTGGTATAAGGAGTTTGGAGAACCATCGAACAGAAACTTTTTTTATCTCTAAAGCTCCAGGCACAGATTTCAAAACTACATTTGCGGATACTCCAATTTCTTTAACAAGCACTGAGATAATCCTTCGTCTATCTGACTGCAGCAAATCTTCATAACGCCTGGTGTTTTCCAGATTTCTTAGATCAACTGGTCTTCCCAATTTAGGATGATCCTTAAGTCTCAACACCATTTAGTTGGACAAAAATATTACTAGAAAATAAAGTGCACCGCCATTTTTGTACACATTTTTTTCTTTTTTTATAGGCATAGCACAGGTGCTGCAGGGAAATCCCTAAAGCGTTGCATGCGTGTGCGGAAAAAGCGATCCAGGTTTGTCTCGAATCGCTGTAAATTGTACTCGGTGCGCAACAACTGGTTCTGAGCAAATCATTCCAAAGGGATAAGGTTCTCCATATAAAAGACTACTTGAAAAAGGTTGAACTTAATACAGAAGTGAAGTATTAGCGCGACTTGTATTCCTAGCATGCACCTTTTTGGAAGAAATTAAGCGGGCTACATCCATCAAACACTTTCCATGGAAAAACTTCTAGAATAGACTCAAATCGCCAACCGTTCTTCGATGTTCCAAGGAATCAAGGTTAATGCTCAGATCTAGGTATATAATCAAGTGAACAGCTTTCCTCTGAACTAGGCTAGAATCCAAGTGCAGTATATATTTGGTAGCGGAGACCCAAACATGGGAGCAGTATTCCATTGTTGATCGAATTTAAACTTTGTACAGAATTAACAGTTATTGTGGAGTATAAAACTTTCTAGTTCGAAATAATATTCCAAGCTTTCGAGAAGCTCTCTGTGCTACGCTTGCAACAGGCTCATGCCAAGACATATTTGTTTCCAAATTAACGCCCAGCGAATTGAGTAACGATGCGAGAAGAATTGACTGTCCCGACATAACCATGTCGGATTCAGCAACTTTTTTGGAAAAACACTGCCGTCACTGTATTTGTAACGTTAAAATTGACTTTCTGTCATCTCATGATAGAATTTTCTCCATTTCTTTGTTAAGTTCAACGACTTCCTGCTCTCTGCGGATATGCTTGAGTAGCCTGTGTATAAGCTTTTAAAGCGAATGAAGAAATAAATGTACTGTCGTCAGCAAAGTTGTAGATTGGACTTCTAGTCTTTCAGCAGATGATTAATGAAAATGATAAAGAGAGTAGGAGACGGTATAGAGTCTTATTGCACCCCGGTGTGTGAAGGTATTAGAAAGAAATCTGTCGACGCCGAACGCTCTCTGAGGAAACACGAGAACCATAAATAGAACTTTTCAGACATGCCATAAGAGAGTAGCTTTAGCCAACAATCCATCGTGCCAAGCACGGTCGAATGCCTTGAATATATCAAGTCCAATCGATGCACAATATTCTCCAAAGCGTTCAAATGCATTGTTCCAAACATGTGTTACATAAGTTAGAAGATCTTCTGTTGATCTTTGCTCACGAAAGCCACATTGAAGGTCGCTAATAATACTCAATCCTTCCAGATATTTTAGAAGATGTTGATTGATGGCCTTTTCCATAACTTTCGATATTATTGAAAACAGCCTGGGCGGTAGTCATTTGCTGAGGTCTTCTTGCCTTTTTTTTTGGATATCGGCTGAACTGTAGTGTATCTCCAATAGGAAGAAAATATTCCTTCTGTAGGATAAGTTGGAACATTCTTTCATGAAGATTTTGAAAATCACGCATTTTTTTGTATGACTTGGGTATCTAGATAACTTTAAAATGCTCTCTATATGCTTGGTGTTTGTCTCAGAGACCAAAAGTTGAAGATGTTATAAATGGACAGCCGCGCTGAAATGGGCTTAGGAAGGTCATATTGCCAGACAAGATTATACAAAATGGATAAGGCGTATCATACAATGTAGGCCAGGATTACAGAAAAGAAGCATTGGGAGACCAAAATGATAGAAAGATGATCTCAAAGAAGTGGCGGGGAGAAGTGGGTATCGCAGGCCAAGTGATTGAGATAAATGGAAGAAACTGGGAGAGGCTTATGTTGTGGAGTGGACTGTTAAAGGCTGCTAAAGAAGAAAAAGATTATTAGTCCCCTTATCTTTGTCTACATGTTTGTGTGTATGTGTATATCTATATATATATATATATATATATATATATATATATATATATATATATATATATATATATATATATATATATATGTATATATAATATATATATATATATATATATATATATATATATATATATATATATATATATATATATATATATATGTATATATAAATATATATATATATATATATATATATATATATATATATATATATATATATATATATATATATATATATAATTTTTCAGACATGCAGTTAAGTCAAACTTTCAAAACCCATAATAATAATTAACTCAAAATAATTATATAATACTAATAAATTAATTAGGATAATATTTATAACGGTTTTTTTAGAATTAAAACAAAATTTAAATTATGCTTTAGTAATGTTTAATGTTTTAAAAAAAAATATGTCTAGGCGGGTATTAACGTAATACTTTAAATATTTAAAAACCTGTCATAAATAATGTTAAAAATAACTCATATTTAAGGAATTTTAAAACATTTAAGAGGCAATTTTTTGTCAGGATTTCAATTTACATAATTTTCTATTAGTTTTTATGGTATATATGCCTACTTTATTTTCATTTTAATAATGCGGATATATAATTTTAAAATAATATTCGACCGAAAAAGACAATTAATACCCCATTGACAACTGCCAGAAAAAAAATAATAGGTCTCAAATATCGTAAAAAGCTAGACAACGTGGGTATTTTGAAATGTGAATGGTGTTAAAAGTAAGATTAATTGTTACTCAAAATTTCAAAATAAATTTAAATATTCTTAAACTAGGTTGATATCAACGTCACACAGCAACTTTATTTTTATTTAAAACTATGGAATTTAAATCTGGAAGCTTACGTAAATCAAAATATTTCCATGAACACAACTATTTAATATAAATACTGAATATTCAATGAAAACTATACTGCAGAATAGGAATGTAATTTATAAACAAAAAATATTTATAAAAGCCTTTCATATTATGTGTTAATTAATTAGATTAGTTCGCAAAAATGTGCTGCGTCACCAGGACAATAGGCCTGCTCACACATCGGGCGTTGCAAAGGCAAAACTGCATGAGCTGGGCTTCGAAATAGTTTCCCACCCACCCGATTCCGCAGATTTGATCCCAAGTGACTTTGTTGTGTGTGACAATCGGTGGAAAAAAGCTAAGTAACCTTAAATATGCGAATAATACTGTTATACTTGCAATTTCAATACAAGACCTAGAATCAATTACACTGGTCAACAAATAATTTTTTTTTGATTTTTTCCTTTAATTTTTTTTTTCAGTTTTGGGCTTATTGTAGTGTTTTGATTTCGAATTCGATAGTAGCTTTTCTTTGATAGCTCAGGTTCTTTAATACTTTCGGTCTATCCTAACTTAGACGACACCCGCAGTTTTTTAAGATCTACCCGACTCAGAATTTTTTTAATTTTAGATATGGCTTCTACACGTAGACGTTGTTTACACAATCCAGATTATTTTTGCTATATTTGAGGCGAATACATTTTTGAAAAATATCGAAAACCTATCTCGGACTTCGTTAAAACTACGCATTTTAAACCACTTTCAGATAACACTGTGCAATCAAGACAAGCAATAGGTACCTCATATTGTGTGCCAGAACTGTATTGTGTGTCTGCGGCAACGATTAAATGGAAAAAGAAGTGCTATCAAATTTCCTCTATTTTTGCGTCGTAAATTTTAACGGCATGAATTCTGGAAATCGAAATGTTCATATCCTAAGTTACCCCCGCTCAACGACCTCTTCTAGATTCTAGTGAGATACAAGGAACATCATCTAAATGCTCTTATGGAAATTGAAGACAACACAATGGGCAATACTGATTCGGATTTCACATGTAGTCAGTCATCACATCCTCAACCTTTTAATCAAAAGGAATTGAATGACTTAGTAAGGGATCTAAATTTGTCAAAAGAAGGTTCTGAAATTTTAACATCTCGTTTAAAAGAAAAGAATTTACTTGCACCAAGAACCAGAATTACTTTATATCGGACCCGAGAAAAGAATTTGTTACCATATTTTTCTAGAGAAAATGATTTAGTTTTTTGTAATGATGTCAGATATTTCGAGAAGATGAGTTCACAACGATACCAACCAAATGTCTTATTATAGATAGTAGCAAGAGAAGCTTAAAGTCTATGCTACTTCATAACGGCAACAAGTATGGTTCTATACCTACTGCACACTCTATTAATATGAAAGAAGAGTATACAACTATTTCTTCAGTAATGGAAAAAATTAAGTATAGAGACCACAACTGCTCATTTGTGTCATTGGTCTCAAAAAAAGTGGCCGTTATGAGAGGAATTGATCGTTGATACCAAAAATGTTATTAATTTGCCCTTAGTAAATCGAGATCGCATTATACTGCCACCACATCATATCAAACTAGACATTATGAAATAGTTTGTAAAAGCCCTTGACAAAAACGGCGAATGTTTGGCTTTTTTCTTTCACGCAAGTTTCCAGGATTAGGCACAGAAAAATTGAAAGCCAGTATTTTTGATGGGCCACAAATCAGACAACTTGTGAAAGACCTAAACTAAAGCTTGGAAATCGTTTGTTGTGGTGATTAAAAATTTTCTCGGAAACAATAAGTCCGACAATTTTTCTGAATAATTGAGTGCATGTTATCCAATTTGAAAGATCTGGGCTGCAACTTGAGTATAAAGATTCATTACTTACATTCTCATTTAGATCGATTCCCAGAAAATTTTGTCGATTTTAGTGAGGAGCAGGGTGAAAGATTTCACCAAGATATACGCACAATGGAAGAGTGTTATCAAGGAAGGTGGGACATGCATATGATTGTCGATTACTGTTGGAGTTTGCAAAATGATGAACCTCCAGCCGTACATTCAAGAAAATCGTATAAAAGAACGTCTCATAGTGTGTAATTATATCTAACATAGAAAAAATTTTGTTCCATTTTTGAAGAAAATTGTGATTTCATATAAATAAAAAAGTAGGACTGATAGCATTAAACCAGTAGTTTTTTTTCCATAATCAGTGCCTCAGGTATAGCCTATAATACATATAAAATTTCAGGAAATTTCAGTGTTGACCGGTGTTATAGAACGCCTGGAAATCAATAGCAAAAACTATGAATTGACAATTAATAGAGCGAAAACCAAAGTAATGATTATTAGTCTTATTGAAGATCTGTCACAAATAAATGAAATTACTGGTTTCACTGTTGTAGACCATTTCAACTATTTGGGAACCATCATAACTAACAATGGTGGCTCTGAAGCCGAAGTCAGAAGATGTTTGCCTATGGCTAGAATCTCGACGATCAAACTCACTAAGGTTTGGAAAGATCCAACTGTCACAAAGAACACAAAGTTAAGATTGCTGTCTAATCTTATATTCCCGACAGCAACTTACTCATCGGAAACATGAATCATTAAAAAAGCTGACAAAAGACGAATCGATGCTTTTGAGATGTGGGCATATCGAAGAATCTTCAGAGTATCATACCCGAACAAAGTATTAATGTATCTATTCTTGAAGAGCTTAGTATAAATGACCGACTTTCAATTAAAATTAATAGACAGTACCTGAAATATTTTGGTCACATTATAAGGCAAGTGGATGCCATGGAAAAGCTTGCAGTCACGAGGAAGGTAGAAGGTAGAAGATCAAGGGGACTATCTCCAACAAGATGGTCCGACTAAGTAAAATGTCTCCTTGGTATGGGTATGCACGAGTCAAGTCAAGTTGCGCAGGATCGAGATGTCTGGAGAATGACTGCTGAGGCAGCAACTGCATAGTGTCACTGATACTCCTATTGGAGTGAAAGGATTGTGAGAGAGATACTTTGTTGTGCTTTCTACCCTTAAGAATTGGCTGGGGAATCAAATCTTCATCGAATAAAGATGTTATCTGCCCTGTAAACGAGTATTGCGCAGAGTTCGAAACAACGAATAAAAAATTGAAGTCTCACTGTGTCAAATGTATTGAGCTCAATGGATATTATGCTAAAAAATAAACTTTTGTTTTTGTAAAAAATGTTTTTATCTTATTTTTACAAGACTTTTAAATCCACCCTCGTATAATAGCATCTAGGGCCGTCATAAGTTTTAATGGGCGGTACTACCGGACGTAATTGTAGTTACTTTAAAAAAGCCGTTAAATTCGTAGTGCTCCAATACTTAAATATCTGTGTATGTCACAATACTCTACTAGCCAAACTTGAGTATTATGGAGTGAGAGGAAATGCTTATGATTTTCTAAGATCATACTTAGAACACAGGAAACAGCTAGTGGACTGTGATGGTGCATGGTCATCAAGCCTACCAATATTAGCAGGGGTGCCATAAGGCTCAATATTGGGACCAATCCTGCTTGTGATTTATGTCAATGATTTGCACTTTGATCACTACTTAGAGGACATTAATATTACAATATGCAGATGACACCACCCTATACTCTGCTCATAAATATAAGCAGATATCTGAAAATACAATAAATGTTAATTTAAATAAAGCAGAAAAATGGTTCCAAGCAAACTCACTAGCTCTCAACCTAGGTAAGACTGCTATACTAAACATGTTACTAGGTAAAAATTCAGAAGATAATCCTGTTAAGTTTTTGGGGCTTTATATTGATTAGATGCTATATTGCAAAACTCAGCTCCAGCCTATCAAAGTAATTTATTTCATCCAAAAAATAAAACATTACTCAACAATGGTTTTCCATAGTCGACTAAATTATGCAATTTTATTATGGGGAAATACGGTTGATTGGCCAGTTATTTTTAAACAGCAAGCAGCAGGTTATAAGAGTCATCGTAAATGTGTCATAAAGGCAATCCTACCGAGAATACTTTGGCCAATTAAAGATTATGACAGTGCCAACATTGTGTATTCACCAATGTCTGTCGTTTGTTAAAAATAACCTGGATTCCTTAACAACACATGATGATATCCACGTTTATGAAACAAGAAATAAAAATAAGAACATCATTCCTCGGCACAGGCTGACTACAACTCTTAAGAGTTTTATTGTCTCTGCTCTAAAATTTTATAACCATCTTCCAGATAGTTTCAAAAATCTGTCCACACGTAAATTTAAACACGAAATAAAAAAACAATATCAATACGCCCGTACAATTACAGCGAGTACTTTGGGACAATTTGAATATGTATATTGTCTTTCATTATTGCCTGTTTGGTTATCGATTATCGATTTTATTATTTTTAATTCACTTACATATATAATTATTTTATTTTCTACTGTATTTGACGATGCAAAAACGATGTGCAGGTTAGGTTTGCTTAACATGATTTGTTCAAGTTATTATAGAAATAAAGTATTATTATTATTATCATTTTTATAAATACAATACAGTATTATCATCAATTTAGTGATTTCTCGTATTTTTTACCATAATAAATTTGTTCTTTGCTGAAATATTTAAGTTTTCCTTAGGGTAAGTGGGCTATAATATTGTATTTTATCCTATATATTTTGGAAACCAAGCAAATTCATATAGAACTTACAACCTAAGCTAATTTGAGCAAACTCGTTAAATATAGATACATAATTTAATAGAAAATCTTCCCTCGTATATCTGGAGTTAATTAGTAAAGAACCTACATATTTTATGCTCAATTTAATAATTTCCATCAAGTCAAGGTAACAACAAATTCGCATTTCAGGATTTATTCAGAATTATGAAGTAATGTCAGTTTTACATTATTTTTGACCACAAATAGGACCATAAATGAAAGCGAATGGAATGAAAATTTACAATAGGAAGTAATTTCAATCCTTGGTATCAAGTTTCAGTTTGTTACTTACCGTCAGCATCTACTTCTGCAATAATTTCTTGTAACATTTTCTCAGTGGTTTGTATACCCAACATACTTAATATTGTCCCAATCATAACAACACCAATACTGCCTTTCTTTTCGACGTCAAATGTATCGAAGGCATTCTTCAGTACTAAAAAGAAGTTACATTATCTCTAGTTATCATCAGAGATTAACTGAAGGATTAGAATGACTTGGCTGCCTGCGGGAAAACTAAGGATTATATTGAGGATCGAGGTTTTTCCTGTTGATCTGAAAACTAAGATTTTAAAAAGCTGTGTTCTCCAGGTTTTTAACTTATGGATTGAAAACAACTACACTGTGGATCAAAGCAGTAACTAAACTTTAAAGAACACAGCGCCCAATGGAAAGGCTTATGCTTAGTATTAATCTCAGAGACCAAAAGTTGAGGATGTTATAAAATGGACAGCAACTGAAATGGGTTTGGGCTGGTCATATTGCAAGACAAGATGATATAAGATGGATAAGGTGAATCATACAATTTATAACAGAAAAGAAGCTTTGGGTGACCACCAAAACGATGCGATGGGTGGATGATATAAAAGAATCGGAGGCCAAATGACTGAGATAAATGGAAGAAACTAGGAGTGGCTTATATTGTGGAGTGGACTGTTAAAGGCTGCTGAAGAAGATGAAGATCATTTATGTCTATATATATATATATATATATATATATATATATATATATATATATATATATATACATACATACATATATATATATATATATATATATATATATATATATATAATATATATATATATATATACATATATATATATATATATATATATATATATATATATATATATATAGACATATATATATATATATATATATATATATATATATATATATATATATATATATATATATAGAAAGAACGTCATCCCTTTGGAATAATTTGCCCAGCGCTGTGTTTCCCACCGAGTACAATTTACAGCGATTCAAGAACAACGTGAATCGCTTTTTTTTCCGCACTCGTGCCGCTCCTAAAGCGACTTCCCTGCAGCACGTGTGCTAGACCAATAATATATATATATATATATATATATATATATATATATATATATATATATATATATATATATAGAGTACAGTCCCGATTATCCGAATCGCGATTATCTGAAAATCCGGCTTATCCGAAACAAACTGTTAAAAAGCAAATTGTATTCCCATTAAACGAAAAAAGTCCCATTATTCGAAACAGACGATGAGTTTTTTCCTTAACGCGTCGGGGACTCCCAGACGTCTAGAATTTCACCGCTGTCTATGTTTTGGTTAGTCGACGAGTGTTATAAGTTACTCATTACGTCTATTATTATCGCAGAGGTAATAGTTTTTCGTTTTAATAGATATTTTACAAAATGGAGCGTCGTAATAATAAGCGTAAACGTGTTGTTATTACCTTAAAAGAGAAACTTGAAGCAATTCAACGTTTAGATAATGGTGAACTTCTTAAAAAATATAGCGAAGGATTTAGGTGTAGCCGTGAGTATTGTTTCAGAGTGGAGAAAAAATCACGAAAAACTTGAAAAATGGTGTAGTGTTTTGTCATCGCCCACACAGGCACGAAAAAGTATGAAAAACGGTGAATACCAAAAAGTGGATGATTCTTTATTTTTATGGTTTACACAGAATCGAGAACGTGGAATACCAATTTCAGGAACAATTTTAAAACATAATAAGGCAGTGAGTTTAAGCGAAGAGTTACCGGTTATTGAAGCGCCTGTACATTTTTCTGCAAGTGATGGATGGCTAGACAGATGGAAAAAAAAGACATGGTGTACGTCAACTGAAAGTTTATGGAGAAAGATTGTCGGCTGATGAATCTGCTGCAAAAAAATTTGTAGAGAATTTTAAGTAGCTTATGAAAGAACATGATTTACAACAAGACCAAATCTATAATTTTGATGAAACAGGCTTGAACTACAAAATGTTGCCGTCAAATACCTTAACTTCAAAAACGGAAGCTGGAGCACCTGGTTACAAACGTAGCAAAGAACGTATTACTGTTCTTGCATGCAGTAATGCTTCTGAACGACACAAACTCCCATTATTATGTATTGGTAAGTCAACAAATCCACGAACCTTTAAGAATATTCGTCGCAATACTTTTCCTGTTTTGTATAAAAATGTATAAAAATCAAAACAATGCCTGGATAAACGCGACTCTATTTAAAGACTGGTTTTTTGGAGATTTTGTTCCCAAAGTGGAACTTTTTTAAAAAGAACATGGATATCCTAGAAAATGTATTCTGTTATTAGATAACGCCCCCACTTACCCAAGTGCGGAGCAACTTGAAAGTGGGGAAATAAGAGCAATGTTTTTGCCTCCTGCTGTAACTTCTCTCATTCAGCCTATAGATCAGGGTGTACTGGAAAATCTAAAACGCAATTACAGGCGTTTGTTATTGGAGCATATTTTAGAAGAAGAAGATGAAGGTGGCAATCTTACTGATTGTCTAAAAAAGATAAATTTGAAAAATGTTATATATTGGATAGCTTCAGCCTGGAATCAAGTAAAAAGTAGTACTCTCGAAGAATCTTGGTCAAAATTGCTTTCTCAAGAGGAGAGACATTACTCAGAGGCTGAAACAGAAGAAAATGAAAGTTTACATCAAATTATTACAAGAATATCAGGATATGAAAGTGTTACGGAAACCGATGTTTGTGAATGGTTAAACAGTGATAGTGTGGAAGATGAAATGACTGACCAAGAATTAATTAAAAGTGTATGCAAAAATGCTAATAAAATAGACAGTGATGACGATGATGATAACGAAGTTGAAGCCACTGACAATATTCCAGTAAAAATGTCACATTCAGAAGGACTAGAGGCCTTAGAAAAAGCGTTAACTTATGTAGAACAACAAGAAAATGCATACCGCCGCTGACGTTTTGCTTATCAAACGTTGGAGAGACATTGCAGACAAAAACAGAACTAACGTAAAACGAGTGCAGTTAAAAATTACCTCATTTTTAAGACATTAAAGTTAAGAATGAAACTGTTTTATTTTCGATTTTCCGTACATATACATAAAATAAGTAAACTAATTGTTCTATACTCTTTACTTTCAAGCAATCTTTTATATGGAGAACGTCATCCCTTTGGAATAATTTGCCCAGCGCTGTGTTTCCCACCGAGTACAATTTACAGCGATTCAAGAACAACGTGAATCGCTTTTTTTCCGCACTCGTGCCGCTCCTGGAGCGCTTTAGGGACTTCCCTGCAGCACGTGTGCTAGACCAATAAAAAAAAAAAAAAAAAAAAAAAATACTTTATTTTAATAAATACCTATGTACGTAATAGCATATCGTATAAATGCTTTTAAGTCAATCTACAATCTTGTATTCATTCTAAACTTCTATTTTATAAAAAAATTAACCGAAATTTCGATTATCTGAAATTACTTTGGTCCATATTATTTCGGATAATCGAAATTCTACTGTATATATAAATGCTTTTGCATTAAAACTATGGGTGTTCCAAGCTACTGATTACATCTACAAATCCCTAAACTTGGAAATGCATGTTTTACTTCATACCAGAGCTCGTGAGCTAGCCCAGGTGAAGCGGCAAATTGCAAAACACAGCCAACATCATCAGCGTCAAACGGTGTAAAACCGCGAAAAACTAATTAATTCAAGAGCAAAATATATTGGTAAAATAAGATTTAGTACTTTCATTATTCTAAGCGAATATAATACTTTTTTTTTTATGGGTCTAGCACACGTGCTGCAGGGAAGTCCCTAAAGCGCCCCAGGAGCGGCACGAGTGCGGAACTATTAAATAAATAGCAGTAACTGTAAATTAGAGGGTTAATAACACTATTAGATCTTCAGCAGTAACTCTAAAAAATAAAGATCAATATAAACCAGAAAACACTGATAACCCAGATATAGAGAAATCCTTAGTACTTAACGCTCATTACTGATTTTTTAAGGATTTTTCTATTTCATCAGGGGGCAGTGTATACACTTAAAAAAAAATAAAAATCGTTTTATTTTTGAAATATTCATAAAACCCTGAGTTTCCTCAAAAATAATGTATGACATGATACATTATTAAGTGTGTACTATGCCTTTGTATATACTAGCATATAAAGTTGTTGTCTGGGGTCGGGCTGATGATATCGAGTTTTTGTAGCGAATTTTGATAGAAATAAAATTCTTACTGTAGACTCTTTTTATTTGCTCAAATTATTGACTTATTTAAAAAAAAAAACCCGGTCAAGTGCAAGTTGAACTTGCACAATTAGTGTTCCGTACGTAGATTGTTTTTAAAATAAAAATTTTTGTTAGGGTGGTATGACATAATCAGTGACTTCACAAAACACACCCCAAATGAGTTTTCAACAAAGTTTGTTTCCAATCTTTATTGAAAACTGGTGACCTTGAATTTTTTTTTTTTATTATACCAAATAAATTATTAAAGGTAATGCACTCGTGATAATTTTCGTTCAATCTATACCCCGTGGAGAATATTCCAGAATTTTTTCAAAATTTTTTGATCAGTTCTTTTCGAGATAAGGTACGGGACAGCGATTTTTTTAAAAGTAATAGGAAGAAAAGTGTGCGCAAGTATTACATTTATATATATATTTTTTACTTGTGTTTTCACAAGCTTTCATTTGACACCACACTCGATGACCTAGTAAAAAAAAATTTTTTTCACTTCCGATTTCACCCCTCAAAACGAACCCCTTAAGTCAAAATTTATGTTACGGTGGTATAAAATGATCAGTGACTTCACAAAACACACCCCAAATGAGTTTTCAACAAAGTTTGTTTCCAATCTTTACTGAAATCTGATGACCTTGAAATTTTTTGTTTTTTTTATGTACCATATAAATTATTAAAGGTAATGCACTCGTGATAATTTTCGTTCAATCTACACCCCGTGGAGAATATTCCAGAATTTTTTCGAAATTTTTTGATAAGTACTTTTCGAGATAAGGCCCGGGACAGCGATTTTTCGCGAATTTTTAAAAATAATACAAAGAACATGCGCGCAAGTATAATATTATATATATATTTTTTACTCGTGTTTTAACAAGCTTTCATTTGACACCACACTCGATGACCTAGTAAAAAAAATTTTTGTTCACTTCCGACTTCACCCCCCAAAACTAACCCCTTAAGTCAAAATTTAATTCTCAAAACTACATGGCTCTGATGAGGCCATCAATTCCTATATTATTACCAAATTTCACCTTTCTATGTCAAATAGTTTCGGAGAAAATCGGGTGTGACAGACAGACAGACAGACAGACACCGAAGTGATCTTATAAGGGTTCCGTACGGAACACTAAAAACATAAACGTAAACTTAATGGTTCTTATCCTAACTGGGGCTCTAGAAATAAGTCTGTGGGCTCAGGTTGTAAAATTTTTAATTTTTTTCCTTTGTTAATAAAAACTGTTGGATCTAAGTACACGAAATTTAAACTGAGTTCTCTTCAAAAAGAAGACAAATGATTTATCTTCACAGCTGATTAACTAAAGTAAAAAACTTCTTTCTTGAGTTGTTACATTCTATATACTATTATTATAACAAGCTAATTCTAATCGATTCTTTGTTATAATTGCATTTTACATATTTTTATATATAAGTCTTTTTGTACACAAAATAACGAATCATTATTCATACAGTACTTACTTATAATTTTAATAATAAAAAATATCTTCTAAGTATATATTTATATATATTTACTTACATGCAATTTGTTCTTTATTCAGCTCTTCCTGAAAAGTAAAAAAGTATATTAGCCCAATCGTCAGAGGCAAATTTTGACGAAAGGCTCCCATTAAATGTTAACAGGCTGTATTTTGGTAAACAGGTAGTTTTTTTTGGATGTAGAATATGATAAAAAAAAGTTCGTTGCTCTTAAATGTACGCTAAAGATAAAAAAGACATCGAAAAACTAATAGTACCACGTGAAGGAAATTTTACAACTAAATAGTATGTAGATTATGTTTTTTTAGTTTTATCGTAATTTAAAAAAATTATTTAAAATGAAATGGTTGGTTTAACCCCTTCAGTTGTAAGAATCATCCTTCCAAACTCAGTTATGATTGAATTAACGTTTCTGTATACCGTTAAATATTTTGAAATTGGCTATTAAAGGGTTTCTCGGGGTGCTCATTAAGAATCCGATAACAGATTTCAAAAATTCAAAATGGCGGATGTAATACGACTGCCAGAGAGTACGTAATTCATTTAATTTCTTCGAGTAATGTAGAATTTTTGTGTTTTCAGTAACTGTTTTCTTTGTACCTAGATGTTTAAATGAAATATAAATACTTTATACTTAAAGCTTAGACTTTTATCTTTCATTTCCCATCTTTAAATATTTTTTTTATTTTAAGATTAAGACGTGTGATTAATAATAAGCAAAAAATACGTTTATCATAAATACTTTTATAAGAGCAAAGTTACAAAAAAAGGAAAATTTTTTTAAAGTTTTTCTAATATTAAGTATACTTTTAACTGTAACTTAAAAAAAATTGTCCGACATTTTTTTGACCATTTCGTATTGCTTTGAACGTAAAATTGCCGGCGGCGCACTGCAGCAGGCAAATTTTTATATTTTAAAACTCAATTTTTAAATAACACAGACAATGTGGGTATTTTTAATTATTCTTATATTGAAACTTAAGGTATAATAATGATATATGTACAATTTTCAATAATATATTTTTTAAATATTTGTAATTTGAAAACAAAAATTTCGTTTTAAGTTTTACAAATTATAAAGCAACAAAAACAAAAACTATCGGTACTATCGAAAAGCTGAAAGTCTCCTCTTCAAAAATCTGTCCGTTAATTATTTTTTTTTTACATTTTGAAAACAAGTAATATCGATTAACCTTCGAGCGGTGCGCGTAGACTTTCAAATTAACTCGTTTGGCGCGCTATCCGAATTTTTAATAAATTCTTACGCTGATAAAAAAATCTGGAAAAAATCTATATACTATTTTTTGGTAGAATTTTCGGCTATTTCACGTGGTGCTATTAGGTTTTCGATATCTTTTTATTTTTTCGAGATTTATTATTTTATTTTGGGACTTTGTGGACGTAGCGTAAATCAAATTTTAGCAAACTTTTTTTTATCGTATTCTACGTCCAATAGACTGCATGTATGCCCATATGTAGCTGTGAGAACTCAAAACTCCTGCCGACTGATATTATACATGTTCGATTTTTTCAGCATGAGCATTTTGTCGTAAATTTATTCTAGCGATTACCGTTAATTGTCTTTCTTTCTTCAGCCTTCTGTATAATTGCGATGTAGATTTCTGGAAATCAACTAACTAACATGGATCCAGTAAACGAAGAAAAACAACGGTTACCTAGTTCTTGACGTATAACTTTTTTTGTGAAATTTGGAATGTCAGTAACTCAATGTGTTATTCCTATTCTATAAAATATAAGTTTTATTTTTGTAAAATTTAGGCGTATGTTTTAATTTTCATCTTTATTTATTTCATATTTTATTAGTGTTAAGAATTATTAAAGTCGGTCAAGAAGTGTCGCGCATTTTTCATTAAAAAATGAATTTATTTAAAAGTTTTTTACATTATTCGACAGTAAAGCATTACCATTAAAATGCTAATGATTCAGTAGTGCGTCTCTCCCCATCTCCGGCATCTTCAGGGCATACTTTAGACGAAATTTTCCGCGTATTGTTGGGACAAAGATTTCCTAATTGTCCAAATTTGCCGTGACAGCGGCTTCACTGCGAAGCTTCTGCTTGATGTATGGTCATACGTTCTCGATTAGGTTTGTAATGGTCGACTGGACAACCATTCTAGTGTGACGAACCCGGTTTCCTCTTTCTACTGGCTACACGTTTTACCCCGATGTTTTGAGTCGTTATACTCTCGAAGAATTCATTCCTCATTTTTATCGGCAAACCACCGTTTGACAGTCGGTGCTAATGCCTTCTTGTAAATCTGGAGCATTTTTTTCAGCGTTCAAATTGTAGGTAAAGGTGAGGAGTCTTCCAAAACTTTTTTTTGAAAGACATTTCCAAACATAAATCTTCAGACGGTATATCACGGTGCGGTGAACCAATTCGTTAGTGGAAATTGACCAAGCTCATGTGATGATAACATAATCCCAGAATGAAGCTTCATCGGAAAAAATCACGTGGCTCCAGTCTCAATCTATGTTTTCCTCTGCCCACGCAATTCGTTTCCCTCTGTGTTTTTCGCTAAGCAATGATTTCTTGATTGTACTTCGCCACTTCAAATCGTTAAGTGCGAATCGTTTCATACGATATATCCAAGTATTTTCTGCCTTAGTTTTTAGAAATTTAAGACGTCGTTTTCTGATTGTGAAATGAAAAAGTTACTTACTATAAACTAAGGACACAGAAAATGTAGTTGTCGCTACAGAAAGACGAACACGTGGAACAAAATGTCGCCTAGACGAAGCTGTCTTGTTACCGACGGATAGTTAAAATGTGCCTAGTCGAGTTTGTCAGATACCGCTTATACATTTTGTTATTATTTTTACATATAATACAACCTCTTCGCGGAATCACTGAGAAACTGATCGAGATCATTTTAACGATCCGGGTTTATTCAGGCGGCTTTATTTTGAGATGACATTTTCTTCCACATGTTTGTCTTTCAGGAGCGATAGATATATTTTCTGTACTAAGGGTCTAGGAACGCTGCTAGGATGTTAAGAAATACAAGCTTAATGTCTTTTAACGAAACACGTCTGGTTAATGTCAAGTTAGCTTTTTTTGAGAGCATATCTTGAATTGAGTCCATTGTAATATTTCTTAAACTTATCTGTTTTTCTTATCAAAAAGCTAGTTATGGTTTGTAATCCCGGAAGTTTTGAGCTCTCATTAAATGTTAACAGACTGCAGTTTGGCATACAGGTAGTTTTTTGGAAGTAGAATACGTTTGATGTAAGCTAAGCCCACAAAATCCAAAATAAAATAAAAAATTCGGTTTTTTCGGTAATATCTCGAAAAATAAAACAAAATATATTGAAAAACTAATAGCACCACGTGAAAAAGCAGGAAATTTTACAAAAAAATAGTGTATAGATTTTTTTTCGGATTTTTTTTATTAGTGAGAGAATTTATTAAAAATTCGGATAGATGTTTCAAGTGTAGTGTACCGAACAGATTAATTTGAAAGTCTACGCGCACCGCTCGAAGGCTAATCGATATTACTTGTTTTAAAGTTTAAATAGAAAATTAGAAGATAACTTTTTGAAGAGGAGACTTTGAGCTTTCCAGTGACACTAATATAATTTGTAAAACTTAAAACGAAATTTTTGTTTGCACGATTTTAACGGGCATAGAGTAAATTACAAATATTTAATAAAATGTAGTATTGAAAAAAACAAATCCTTGTGCGTATATCATTACTATACCTTAAGTTTCAATATAAGAATAATTTAAAATGCCCATATTGCCTGGGTTATTTAAAAACTGAGTTTTAAATATGAAAATTTGCCTGCTGTAGTGCGCCGCCGGCAAATTTACGTTCAAAGCAGTATGAAATGGTTAAAAAATTCGGATATTTTTTTTTAGTTACAGTTAAAAGTATACTTAAGATCTTTTCTTTCTCTTTTTTCTAATTTTTCTCCTAAAAAAATTGATAAACGCCTTTTTTGCTTATTATTACTCATACAATTTAAACTTAAAACAAAAAAAATATTTAAAGTTTGGAAATGAAAGATAAAAGTCTAAGCTTTAATTATGAAGTATTTATATTTCATTTAGACATCCCGGTACAAGAAAAACAGTTATTGGAAACACAAGAATTTTAAATTACTCGAAGAAATTAAATGAATTACGTACTCTCTAGCCGTCATATTAGATCTGCCATTTTGAATTTTTCAATTCGGTTATCGGATTCTTAATCCGCACCCCGAGAAACCCCTTATTAGCCAATTTCAAAATATTTAGCGGTATACAGAAACGTTAATTTAATCATAGATGAGATTGGAAACATGATTCCCACTACAACTGAAGGGGTTAAACCAGCCATTTTATTTTAAATATATTTTTTTTTTAATTACGGTAAAACTAAAAAAAAAATAATCTATATACTATTTCTTTGTAGAATTTCCGGTTCTTTCACGTGGTGCTATTAGTTTTTCGATATCGTTTTTTGTTTTTAGAGATATTTGCGAAAAACCGAATTTTTCATTTTATTTTCGATTTTGTAGGCTTAGCGTTCATTTTAGAGCAGCAAACTTTTTTTATTGTGTTCTGCATCCAAAAAACGACCTGTATGCCAAAATGCAGCCTGTTAACACTTAATAAGAACTTTGCGTCAAAATTTGCCTCTGACGACTGGGCTATTATACATTACTTTTTTTATAATAAGAAAAATATTGGCACATCTTCATTATTTATTACTCATATAAATATAAGAATGTGAAGTTTTTCTCTGTACAATGTTTTAAAATTTATGTTTAAATTTATGTCCACAAGTTCAATGTTCCCAATTAATTTTCATGTTACAATAACAAAAACCGATTTAAAAAAATAATTTCTGATGTCAAAAGTAATGACAGAAATCATATTTTGGCTGGAATATGAATTTACTGTTTTATCGTTGGGGAAGCGGAAATATTTTTAGGTTTATTAAAATTCTTTGAGGAAAAACAATGTTCAAAAATTGAAAGTGTCAAAAAATAGTGATTTATAAACATTTTTTATGTGACATAAATATCGTATACAACAATATGCGGATAAAAGTGTAAAAAACATAATATTCTCATTAAATATACTCAGTGAAGAAAAAAAAACACATTAAAGTTGGTTTTTAGTAAACCGCAATATTTTATAAATAGTATATTTTCGATCCTAATTTAAATATAACTCGAGATTAAAGGCTCATAATTTAGATTTTATGGTTGGGATTTCTTAATAATGTGCTCGAATTCAGTTTCAATTTTCTACTATATTACGCCATTACATGATAATTTGATAGGAAACTTACAGAGGTTACAGAGCTTATAGGTATAATTTTTTGGATTTCTCCTGTGTCGATTTAAAAAAATAATCGGTCATGTACAAGCCGGGCTTGCGCAAGTTCCGTACGTTGATTGCTTTTAAAATAAAAAATTTTATTACGGAGGTGTAAAATGATCAATGGCTTCACAAAAAACACACCCCAAATGAGTTTTCAACAAGGTTTGTTTCCGAACTTTGTTGAAAACTCATGACATTGAATTTTTTTTATATACCAGATAAATTATTACAGGTATTGCACTCGTTTAATCTACACCCTGTGGAAAATATTCCAAAATTTTTTCAAAATTTTTTGATTAGTACTTTTCGAGATCGATTATCGGCAATTTTTAAAAAATAATACAAAGAAAAGTGTGCGCAAGTATTACATTGTGTATATTTTTGAACTCGTGTTTTTATAAGCTTTCATTTGATACCCCACTCGATAACCTGGTAAAAAAAAAATTTCCCTTCCGATTTCACCCTCCAAGACTAACCCCTTAAGTCAAACTTTAATTTTCAAAACTACACGACTCTGATGAGGCCATCAATTCTTATATTGCCTATGTGCCAAATTTCAACTTTCTATGTCAAATAGTTTTGGATAAAATCGGGTGTGACAGTCAAACAGACAGACGGACAGACCTAGAAGTAATCTTATAAGTGTTCTGTATGGAACGCTAAAAAAGCCAGAATGTTTTAATTCTGGCCTTAATAGTGTTCCGTACCGTGATTACTTTTAAAGTAAAAATTTTTATTACAGAGATATAAAATAATCAGTAACTTCACAAGACATACCTCAAATGAGTTTTCAAAAACAATATCTGGTATTCGGATACAAATTTGTTTGTGATCGCTAAAAAACTTTCTACCGCTTGAACTTCTATATCATCAGGGAAATTCCAAAATACATTGTCTATCAAGATTCGAAGAGGATGGACTGAAAAGTTAGCGGCCTCACCAAAAAATAATTAATTTATTATACTACCCTCAATAAGTTCGTACTTTCTTTGGTTGTTACAGTGTAGAATTTTATTTCTGTAGAATTTATGGTTTTTAGGTTAGAACGAGTTTAGTGAGACCAGGTGCGTTTTTGGAAAAATGGCAAAAATTGAACGTGTGGTCATCAAGTACCTGTTTAAAAAAAGATTGACACCAAAGGAGGTCCACGATGATATGAAAACAACACTAGGGGAATCAGCTCCGCCATATACCATTGTGGAAAAATGGGTTGCAGAATTTAAACGTGGACGAGAGAGCATCGAAGATGGCCCTCGCTCCGGCCGGCCCATGACGTCTACGACTGAAGAAAACATCGGCAAAGTGTGTGATCTTATACTGAAAGACCGTAGATTAACTATCAGGGAGATTGCAGATACTGTAGGCATCTCGTATGAACGAACACAAAACATCATTCTCAACGAACTCAGATTTCCGCTAGGTGGATTCTCAGATTGCTTTCAGTTGAACAAAAACGAATTCGACTCACGATTTCTCGCGACTGTTTGGCTGATCAGCAAGATTTTTCTTAACAGGTTTGTGATAATGGACCAAAGGCAATTCTGTCGGCTGGAAAAGTGATGGCGTCAGTTTTTTTGGGATGCTAAAGGTATTATTCTGGTGAACTACCTTTCGAAAGGCGAAACAATAAACTCGACTTACTATTGCACTTTTTGCGTCGTTTACGTGTCAAGAAATTAAAGAGAAAACGCCCAGGATTACTGAGAAAGAAAGTTTTGTTCCATCAGGAGAATGCTCGCGTGATTGTAGTTTCAAATTGCTGCCCCACCCGGCTTAGTCTCCTGATTTGGCATCTTCGGACCTAAAACCAACCAAACCTAAAAAAACACCTCGGTGGCCAGAAATTTTCATCAAAAGAAGAAGTCGAAGATGCAGTTAACCAGTATTTTGAAGACTTTCAGGACTCTTTTTTTCAAACAGGTGTGGAAGCTTTGGAAAACAGCTGGAAGAAGTGCATAGAGCTAGGTGGAGATTACGTCGAAAAATAAAAATATTTTTGTACGTATTTTATTTTGTTTTCTTGACTAGGCCGCGAACTTTTCAATCCATCCTCGTATCTCTAGTAGAACTAGTAGCTTTCATCTTTTGTATAAGCCTAATGCTATGCAATTAGGTGGATAGATTATTATTAACACATTCCAAAAATGTATGTTAAAATGTTCTTAGATTCTTGCTATGCATGTGGGTTTATACTTTTATCTACAGAGCGAACAGCAATTTTTATTAAACAGGATAGGGACTTGTATACAAGTACAGAACATATATCAAAGTTTGTTTCCTATATTTGCCTTTATATGCTAGATAAATTATCAAAGGTAATGCATTCGTGATAATTTTCGTTTAATCGACACTTTGGGGAGAATATTTCTGAATTTTTTTGAAATTTTTTGAGATAGGTGGGGACTTTTGGAGATTTTTTAAAATTAATATGAAAAGAAATATTATTTGACACCCCATTCGGTGACTTTGACAAAAAAAAAATATTTTCCATTTCACTTCCCAAAATTAACCCCTTCAGTCAAAATTTAACTTTCAAAACTACACGGCTGTGATTAGGCAATCTTTTCCTATATTTGTGACAAATTTCAATGTTTTATGTCAAATAGTTTCGGAGAAAATCGTCTGTGATAGATAGAGAGACCCATTTTCAGTTTTGATAGGGAACACTGAAAAGTATATGGAAAGGAAGCCTCTATGCTTTGAATGAGACAAAATATCTGTTTTTAGTGTTCCGTACGGAACACTTATAAGATCACTTCGGTGTCTGTCTGTCTGTCTGTCTGTCACACCCGATTTTCTCCGAAACTATTTGACACAGAAAGGTGAAATTTGGTAATAATATAGAAATTGATGGCCTCATCAGAGCCATGTAGTTTTGAGAGTTAAATTTTGATTTAAGGGGTTAGTTTTGGGGGGTGAAGTCGGAAGTGAAAAAAAAAATTTTTTTACTAGGTCATCGAGTGTGGTGTCAAATGAAAGCTTGTGAAAACACGAGTAAAAAATATATATATAATATTATACTTGCGCGCACTTTTCTTTGTATTATTTTTAAAAATTCGCGAAAAATCGCTGTCCCGGGCCTTATCTCGAAAAGTACTTATCAAAAAATTTCGAAAAAATTCTGGAATATTCTCCACGGGGTGAAGATTGAACGCGTGCATTACCTTTAATAATTTATATGGAATATAAAAAAAACAAAAATTTCAAGGTCATTAGATTTCGGTGAAGATTGGAAACAAACTTTGTTGAAAGCTCATTTGGGGTGTGTTTTGTGAAGTCACTGATCATTTTATACCACCGTAACATAAATTTTGACTTAAGGGGTTCGTTTTGAGGGGTGAAATCGGAAGTGAAAAAAATTTTTTTTTACTAGGTCATCGAGTGTGGTGTCAAATGAAAGCTTGTGAAAACACGAGTAAAAAATATATATGTAATGTAATACTTGCGCACACTTTTCTTCGTATTACTTTTAAAAAATCGCTGTCCCCTACCTTATCTCGAAAAGTACTGATCAAAAAATTTTGAAAAAATTCTGGAATATTCTCCACGGGGTATAGATTGAACGAAAATTATCACGAGTGCATTACCTTTAATAATTTATTTGGTATATAAAAAAAAACAAAATTTCAAGGTCACCAGTTTTCAGTAAAAATTGGAAACAAACTTTATTGAAAACTCATTTGGGGTGTGTTTTGTGAAATCACTGATCATTTTATACCACCCTAACAAAAATTTTTATTTTAAAAACAATCAATGTACGGAACACTAATTGTGCAAGTTCAACTTACACTTGACCGGTTTTTTTTTGGGATTAAACCCAGTTTAATTGGAGTGTATTTTCGACATTAAGCCTATGATTGCACGAAGCATTTTCATTATTTTAATAAAAGAAAGTTTAGGGAATCAATCAAAATTTACGAACGACTGAGAAACACTAATAAAAATTCGGTTTACGGTCTGCATGAAACGTATATATACCATATATATATATATATATATATATATATATATATATATATATATATATATATATATATATATATACATATATATATATATATATATATATATATATATATATATATATATATATATATATAAAGGGTGATTCATTTAGAGGTACTTTTTGTGATGGGGATTTAATTGCAGATTGCGCATGCGTCGTGTCAACTGAAGTGGCATTCCTGTTCAGTAGTGTTTGACAATTCATAATGGAAAGACTTAGCCCGGCACAGCGTCTACAAATTGTTCAACTTTATTACGAAAATGGGCGTTCTACGAGGAATGTGTATCGGGCGCTTAGAGCAACTTATAGTCCACATAATCGGCCTGCCGAACGCACAATTCGCTCTACCATCAATAAGTTTGAGACCCAATTTTCATTATTGGATAATGCTCGACCGAATAGACCACATCCAGCACGTAGTGAAGAAAATATAGGGGCGGTAGCGGAGAGTGTACGCGAAGACCGTGAAGTGTCGATTCGTCGCCGTTCTCAACAGCTTGGCCTGTCATATTCAACAACTTGGCGTATTTTACGTAAGGAACTTTCTTTAAAAGCATACAAAATTCAACTAGTGCAACAACTGAAGCCGACCGACCTTCAGAATCGTTTCCGTTTTAGTCGTTGGGTTCTTGACAAGCTTGCAGAAGATCCACTGTTTTCGAGAAAAATTGACTTGACTTTTTCCTTTGGGGTTATGTAAAGTCCAAAGTCTACATGGATAAGTCAGCTACAATTGAGGCATTGGAGGCCAATATTACTCGAGTCATTGGCCAAATACTACTCGAAATACTCACACGCGTCATTGAAAATTGGAACTTCAGAATGGACGTTGTTAACAGTAGTCGCGGACAACATTTGAAAGAAATTATCTTCAAGAAATAATTGTAAAGAATGGTTTTTTTATATGATAATAAAGATTATAAAATAAAATTGTTTTTATTCATTTTTTTGTATTTAAAAAAAAGTACCTCTAAATGAATCACCCTTTATATATATATATATATAATATATATATATATATATATATATATATATATATATATATATATATATATATATATATATATATATATTTATATATTTATATATATATATATATATATATATATATATATATATATATATATATATGTATATACATATATATACATATATATATATATATATATATATATATATATATATATATATATATATATATATGTATATACATATATATACATATATATATATATATATATATATATATATATATATATATATATATATATATATATATATATATATCTATAATATATATCAGGGATGTCAAAGATACGGCCCGCGGGCCGCATCCGGCCCCCGGGACGTATCAATAAGGCCCGCAATCGCAAGAAGTCAGGTATCTGGATCCTCGAGCTCAAAATAACTACCCTCTTTTATAATAATTCAGTTCATTTTTTTTATTTGAATCTGGCCCGCCTACACATTCTAAATTTAATATATGCAAAATTGAGTTTGACACCTCTGATATATATAAAATGCAACGTCTCTCTGTCTGTCTGTCTGTCTGTCCGTTAGTGCGCCTACCACTGAAGAACCACTTATCCGATTTACGTACTATTATTACGATAGGTAGCATAAGGAATGAGCAGTGACGTAAAATAGTGAATGATGTCGGAAATAAGTTTGTCGCTAGCGCGTGCCTTTTGCAATACACAGCCTAAACCATTAAATATGGAACAATATTATGTAGCAAAGAATATCTGTAATCTATAATATATATAAAATGCAATGTCTCTCTGACTGTCTGTCTGTCCGTTAGTGCGTTTATCACGCGGGAATCACTTATCCGATTTACCTGTCTTTTTTTAAATTCATACATATATTCTTTGGCCAGGTTATATAATAATAATAATAATCTATATCTATAATATATATAAAATGCAATGTTTGTCTGTCTGTCTGTCTGTCCGTTAATGCGCTTATCCCTCGAGAACCACTTATCCGATTTACGTGATTTTTTAAATTCATACTTATGTTCTCTGACCAGGTTGTAGGTATATATTTTATTACATCTATAATATATATAAAATGCAACGTATCTCTGTCTGTCTGTCTGTCCGTTAGTGCGCTTATCACTGGAGAACCACTTATCCGATTTTCCTACTTTTTTTTTTTTTTAAACATACATATGTTCTCCGGTCAGGTTATAGGCTATATTTTATTACGATAGGTAGCATAAGGAATGAGCAGTGACAATAATAGTAAATGAAGTCGGACAAAGTTTGCCGCTAGCGTGTTCTCTTGCAATACACAGTCCAAACCATTAAATATGGAACAATATTATGTAGCAGAGAATATCTATAATATATATAAAATGCAATGTCTCTCTGTCCGTCTGTCTGTCCGTCCGTTAGTATGCTTATCACTGGAGAACCACTTATCCGATTTACGTGTTTTTTTTTTTTAAACATACATATGTTCTCTGGCCAGGTTATAGGATATATTTTATTAGGTGACATAAGGAATAAGCAGTGACGATAATAGTGAATCAAGTCGGAGAAAAGTTTGCCGCTAGCGCGTTCTCTTGCAATACACTCCCTAAAGCATTAAATATGGAACAATATCGTGTAGCAAAGAAAACAATATATATAAAATGCAACGTCTCTCTGTCTGTCTGTCCGTTAGTGCGCTTATCACTCGAGAACCACTTATCCGATTTACGTGTATATAAATTTATACATATGTTCTATATAATTCGATATAAGCCTAGATAATGGGAGATAAGGTGAGATAATGAGAGATAAGGAGAAATAATGGGACATAAGTCGAGATAATATTTTTTAAATTCATACATATGTTCTCTGACCAGGTTATAGATATATATTTTATTACATCTATAATATATATAAAATGCAACGTATCTCTGTGTGTCTGTCTGTCCGTTAGTGCGCTTATCACTGGAGAACCACTTATCCGATTTACTTGCTTTTTTTTAAACATGCTAAACCATTAAATATGGAACAATATCATGTAGCAAAGAATATCTATAATATATATAAAATGCAACGTCTCTCTGTCTGTCTGTCTGCCGTTAGTGCGTTTATCACTGGAGAACCATTTATCCGATTTACGTGTTTTTTTTTTTTTAATTCGTACATTTGTCCTCTGGCCAGGTTATCTATAATCTCCTATCTAGAATATGTAAAATGGAACATCTCTCTCTCTGTCTATCTGCCTGCCTCTCTGCCTATCTGTCTATCTGTCCGTTAGTGAGCTTATCACTTGAGAACCACTTACCCGATTTACGTGTTTTTATAAATTTATACATATGTTCTATATAATTCAATATAAGCCTAGATAATGGGAGATAAGATGAGATAATGGGAGATAAGGAGAAATAATGAGAGATAAGTCGAGATAAGCCTCGATAGTGGGAGATAAGGTGAGATAATTGAAGATAAGTATAAATAATGGGAGATAAGGAGAAATAGTGGGAGATGAGCAGGGATAAGTCTAGATAATGGGAGTTATGGCGAGATAATGGGAGATAAGAAGAAATAATGGGAGAGAAGGAGAAATATTGCGAGATAAGTCGAGATAAGCCTAGATAATGGGAGATAAGGTAAACTAATGGGATAAGGAGAAATAATGGAAGATGAGTGGAGATAAGCCTAGATAATGGAAATTATGTAGACATAATGGGAGATAAGGAGAAATATTGGGAGATAACAGGAAATGATAGGAGATATTTGTGTTATTGATTAAACACTGTTTTTTGATGGAAAAAAATACCGTACAAATAAAGCAATGACTTCATCAGTGCTACGGGGAATCTGCCCCTGAAAAATCATTCATCATTTACTGGTATGCTGAATTTAAACGTAGTCTTACAGGTACAAATGATGCTGAACGCTCTGGATGCCCAAATTAGGTGGTTACACCGGAAAATATCAAAAAAATCTACGAAATTGTTTTGGATAACCGTAAAGTGAAATTGGCTGAGATAGTTGACACCCCAATGATATCAAAAGAATGTGTTGGTCATATTTTGCATAAACATTTGAGCATGAGAAAGCTCTATTCAATATGGATACCGCGTTTACTCACAGTGGTCCAAAAACAACAAGGTGTTGATGGTTCTGAGCGCTGTTTGGACCTATTTAAGCACAATAAATGATTTTTTCATGCAATATGTGACAATGGAGGAAACATGTATCTACCACTATACACCGGAATCAAATCGGCAATTAGTTGAATGGACAGCAGCCGGGGAAAGGCGCCCGAAGCGACCAAAGGCACCACAGTCGGCTGTGAAGGTTTTGGCCTCTGTATTTTGGCATACGCATAGAATAATTTTTATCGACTATGCTGAGAAGAGAAAAACCATCAATAGCGAATATATATATAGAGTGATTGGTGCGTTTGAAGGCAAAGAAATGGCCCCAAATGAACAAGAAAAAAGTACTCTTTTATCAAGACAATGCACCGTGTCACAAGTCAATGGTTACGATAGCGAAATTGCATGAATTGAAGTTCGAATTGCTTCCTCATCCATCGTGTTCTCCAGATTTAGCCCCCAGCGACTATTATCTATTTACAGACCTCAAAAAAATGCTCGCGTGAAAGAGATTTGGCTTCAATGAAGAATTTATCGCCGAAACTGAGGCCTATTTTGAAGGTAAAGACAAATCTTTCTACAAGGAAGGTATAGAAATCTTAGAAAGGAGTTGAACTATTTGAATCGCTTTGGAAGGAGACTATATTGATGAATAAAGTCGAATTTTGCACAAAAAAAATGTATTTTAAGTAGCTAGACCCAGAACTTTTCAACCTACGTGTTATATTTGATATTTTATGTTCTCCTGCTATAAGCTAACGTTTAATCTGATTAGTTTTTAACTGTTTCCATTATCAAGAGCTTAGGGAACTAGTATTAGTTCGGACTACTAATGATATTAAATACAGTGCTGCTTAAAATGCTACCCCAAATTAAATCACGACTTATTTTGAAATTAGCTTTTTCTGGAAGTATTTTAAGCCACCCAACTTGCTGTATATATAGAATTGTAAGTTTAAGATTTTTTTATTGTATAAATTTGTGTAAATTATAATAACTGAACAACACCTCCTCTAATTTTATTTCCATAACACCAATTATTTAGTCTATTAAATTAATTTTTATATAATTAAAAAAGTTGTACATAATTTAAACTATAGCATTTGCACTTCCTATAATTTTATTTCCATAACACTGTTTCACTTTAAATTAATGTATATCATGAAAGAAGTTGTACATTTTTTAAACAATAGCATATACATAAATTACTCAGTATAGATCACCACTACACCAAACACTTCATTTTTGCATTCGATGTGCGTTTCGCTAACCATGTTAGCTAGTTAATCATCGCTTCTGATGAAGCTAACATGGTTAGCGAAATGCACGTCGAGTGCAAAAATAAAGTGTTTAGTGTAGTGGTGATATATACTGAGTAGTGTCATTGTGCCAAAGATTCCACATTCCAAACTTAGTATACATGAATTGTTTGATAAAAATGAAAATAATAAACCGAAAATACCCTTTAGAATTTCTGAAATATTTGTAGAGCTTTCTCTTCGCTATTAAGTGAAATCCAGGGCGTTATTAGTGTTTCATACCAAATTGAAAAACGGAACACTTATGGCATCACTTCAGTGCCTTTAGGTCTGTCACAGCTAACTGTTTGTCACAAGTATAGGAATTGATGGCCACTCACAATCGTGTAGTTTTGAAAGTTGAAGTTTGACTTAAGGGGTTAGTTTTGGGGGGTGAAGTCGGAAGTGAAAAATTTTTTTTCAGGGCCATAGAGTTAAATGAAAGCTTGTGAAAACACAAATTCAAAAATATATATGATGTAATACTTACGCAAACTTTTCATTATATTATATTTAAAAAAAAAATGCCAAGAATTGCTTTCCTCCTACCTCATCTTTAAGAATACTAATAAAAAATTTCGAAAAAATTCTGGAATAGTCTTCATAAGGTGTAGATTGAATGAAAATTATGACTAGTGCATTATCTTTGCCAATTTATCTGGTATAAACAAAGATCGAAAACAAACTTTGTTTGATGTATGTTTCGTACTTGTATACAAGTCCCCATCCTGTTTAATGAAAATGTTATTCACTGTATAGATAAAAGTATAAACACACATCCACAGCAAGGATTTAAGATAATTATTGTGAGAGATTTTAATATAAACTTTTTGCCATGTGTTAGTAATCGTCTATCCACCTATTTGAATAGCATTGGGCTTATACAAATGATACAAGAAGCTAGTTCTACTGGAGACACAATCTTGATATACAATTTGTTTTGCCATTTTCCTAATGATATAGAAGTTTAGGTTTTAGAAAGTTTTCTAACCATCACAAACAAGTTTGTGAACGAATCCTAGATATTGATTTTTGAGAACTTATTTGAGATGTGTTTCGTGAAGTCACTGATCATTTTACACCTCCGTAACAAACATTTTTATTTAAAAAGCAATCATGGTACGAAACACTAATTGCTCAAATTCGACTTGCCCTTGGCAGGATTTTTTTTAACTATGAGGCGAAAACTGTGTGCAGTAAAAAAAGGTCAAAATAATGATGAGATAGGCATAGTGTAGATACAGTAATATTTTGATTTTATCCTCTCTGGGGTATCACTAGGAGTATTGTCCTGAGTTTTGGACCTCGAAAAACTTGTGCTCTTTTGTTTATTAACCATTTAAGTTTTCAAAACGCGTTTCTTGAGTTTAAAGTGATTATATAAGTCGGATCGACACAAAAGAAAAACGAACTCTTTGTAATAAAGGTTTCAATAAATTCTCATTGGTTTTAAGTCGCTGAAGTGCGTACATAACCTACAAAATTGAAAAAAACAGGCAAAAAACTGTTATTTTTCATTTTATTATACAAATCCACTAATTGAACCGATCCACTTGAAACATTCAGAAAATATGCCTTTTGTTGTAGTAAAAATACCGTGAAATTTTGGTATAAAAGTATTGAACACAGTGGGCAGAATTGAATTTGTTATTTAAAATTTGAATTGCCCGCCATTTTATGCCATTTGATCCAAAATGGATCTTTCTTTTCAAAATTTAGATCTGGACGCCAGCTTTCCGATGCCATTAAAAATTTTTTTTGGAGTTTTTTTTACATTTTGTTTATTAATCAAATAACAACGAATGCGTTTTTTCGGTCTTTTTGGAGAAGAAGGTGAAAATTATTTATCACGTTTGGTAGAGAATTGCGAGACCTTTATTTAAAAAAAAATCATTTTCATTAACGTGAAAATGACCGAAAAAACGTAATTTTTGTTATTTAATTAATAAACAAATGTAAAAAAGAAGTAGTTAAAATGACTTCAAAAAAATTTTTTTTATTGGCATCGGAAAGCTGGCGTCGAGGTCTAAATTTTGAAAAAAAAAGATCCATTTGGACCAAATGACATAAAGTGGCGGGCAATTCAAATTTTAAATAACAAATTCAATTCTGCCCAGTGTGTTCAATATTTTTGTACCAAAATTTCAAGGTCTTTTTGCTATAACAAAATGCATATTTTCTGAGAGTTTCAAGCCGATCGGTTGCGGGAACTCTCACTTAAAAACTATTCAACCGATCTTAATGAAATTTTGACTATTACTTTATAATATAATTAACTTCTATGTAAACCTAAAAACGACCTAAAGAATAGTAAAAAAAAGTTAAAAATCGATTTTTTTAAGCTCGTACAACAATCCGAATTATCATTTTTTAGGTTCATATAGAAGCTACTAATATAAAACATTATATATTTTTGACTGGTCTTTTTCAGCTGAAAGTATATTTAAATAAATAGTATACTTACAAAAGTGTAAATTTATTCTTTCCGCCTTCTAATTGTATCGACCTCTTAAATTGTTTATAAACAAAAGAGCATAAGTTTTTGGAGGTTCAAAACTCAGCACAATACTCCTGTTGATACTCCAGAGAGAATAAAATCATAATATTGCTATATCTAGACTGTGCAATTTCAAATGCTTTTTTTACTGCACTATTAACCAGAAAGAACAGAAGGTACTCAATAAAGTAACTTTGTCATCACCTAAAGGGGTGGTTTTTTAAAATCTATACATGGGCAAAAATATAAACATTATTTTTTACCAACTTCACATGCTATTTATTTGCAATAATGTTTATTAATAGTAACAATACTATAAATTTCTTACCGACATTGCTGCAATGTATCCAAATGCACTACGAGTGTTAATGTATAATGTTTGGGCGATTAAGGCGGACTAAATTAATGGGGAAATTTCAAAGAGTTTTATAGAAATGGAGTCGTATAAAGGAGCCTTTCAGAAACAGCTACTCTCTTAAAATAACTAGTAATTAGCTATTAGATTTAATTGATAATCTGGCAACCGATAGTAAGACTCTAAATTGATCAGGAACGGATTTTGGTCTAAAAGTAAAAGTTATAGATAAAGTTCTATTTAATGCACATAATTCCTTAATGAGGAAAATAGGTTAAGGGAGTAAACATTATTTCAAAACACATAACATGTATATTTTTAATAGTGTTTCTACTACATGTGGTGAAAAGTCCCGAGACTTTTAAAAGCCAGCTTTTCAAATTTATAAAGTGATAATAATCACTAAGAGCCAGATCTGATGAATACGGCTAATGAGGAATACCAATTTCACCATCGATTTCATGAAGTTGTGCGCTGGTGCATTATCTTGGTGAAACAACATTTTTTTTTCTTCGCGAAATGTGGCCTTTTTTTCTAATTTCACCATTCAAACAGTCTAATAAACCAACGTTATAGTCTCTGGTGATTGTCTGCCCCTTTTTAACATAGTCGATCAGATGCTTCGGTCGACATTAAAGTGGTTCCAGCGACTCTGCGACTCTGTTAGACTCAGGCATGTAGAGGTGGATCCATGTTTCGTCCATTGTTACGAATCGATGCAAGAACTCCTTTGGATTACGCCGAAATGTGCCAAACAGCGTTCTGAATCTTAAACAAGTGGCTGTTGTTGATCAATCGTGAGCATGCGCGGCACTCATAGCTTTTTCATATGAAAATTCTTTTTCTTAAAGTGCCTATTCGGTTCGAATGTTGGCAATTATTCTGGCTATAATTACTTTATCCACTGCAACTCTGAAGAGACCGGTAGTATTTGTTCAGAACCGATTTCGCAAGAGATATGCCTGTGTCCTGGTCCCCTTTTTCCAAAAACCATGTCTTGGAGTATTTGTTGTCGTAATCCGTATCTGTGGGAATTTCTCATTATGTGTCCTAAATACTCCAATTTTCCACTTTAACAGTTTCCATAGTTTCCAATTTCTTGTTCATGCGACGTGAGATATCCTCGTTGGTAATATGGTCAATATAAGAAATTTCCAAAATTCTGCGATAAAGCCATAATTCAAATGCTTCCAAGATTCCACATGGTAAAGAAGGACACTGAAGACATAATATCATATGAGGCTTAATTTTGTGCTTAATTTTATTGCTGAGCTTTTGAGGTGATGTCATTTTGAGGAACACTGCACTAGCTTTGTCGATATGGCAACGAATTTTCTGCACGTGATTCCACTGTTGGTTTATCATGGTACCTAGACATGGATATTGTGGAGTTCTTTGTATTTGTTGATTGTCAACTAATAACAAGATTGCAGGAACCGGAGGCTTACTGATTACCATGTACTTTGTTTTGCTGATATTAATTTCAAGGCCGTACCGATTACTGACTTCGTTCACTTTTTTAATAAGATATTGTAGACACTTTAAGTTCTCAGCTATAACCGCCGTATCGTCATCATAACAATATTATTTATTCGCTATCCATTAAGCAGTATTCCTTCATTAGCCTCTTCCAGCGCATCTCTGAAAATTTGCTCAGTATATATTAAACAATAGTGGAGACAAGCACAACCCTGTCTCACTCCACGCTCAATCGTTTTGCTTCCGAACGCTCCCCTTCTGCTTTAATAAATGCCATCTGGTTCCAGTAGAGGTTCCTAATAATCTGCAGATCCTTTCCATCTATCCCAAGGTCTTTTCGAATTCCGACCATTTTGTGATGTCAGACTCTAACAAAGGCCTTTTGGTAGTCGATCAGGTACAGATATACATCACAATTGACGTCTTTACATCGCCGAATCAAGATCTGCATAGAAAATAAGGCCTCTCTGGTTCCAATGGCATATACAAATATTCAAACAAAATATGCCGTACGCATTCTGTTGATATCTTCATGATATCAGCTATCTCTTTTACTTTCACTTTGCGGTCATTCAGAACAATATGGTAGATTTTCTTTTGTGTTTTTTGGAAAAAACTGCCTCATTTGGATGTTCGAAACGTGATGCATCATCGGTGCTTGTACGGCCGTATTTAAGTTTACTAAACCATCGACATATAGTTGCATTTGACGGAGCAGATGAGCTATAATACTTCTCAAGCCATTCTTGAGTTCTGACTGTATTTTTTCCCATCAAAAAGTCATGTTTAATCAACACACGAAGTCTTTTTGTTCCATCGTGTTGCAAAAATCAAAAGTAACGTTACTCAAACAGCTATAATTCGCAAACTAATAGACAAAATATCATGAAAATTTTATACGAATCTTCTTAGAGCTGACACTATCTGAAAATCATATGATTTTTGGTGTTCCGTATAGAAGACTTATAATATCATTTCGGTGTATATCCGTTTCTCTGTCTGTCAGACAGGGGTTAGTTTTGGGGAGTGAAATCGGAAGTGAAAAAAAAAATTTCTATCAGGTCGTCGAGTGGGATGTCAAATGAAAGCTTGTAAAAACACGATTTCAAAAATATAATGTATTACTTGTGCACAGTTTTCTATGTACTACTTTTAAAAAATTGCGAAAAATCGCTCTCCCCCCTTTTTCTCCAAAAGTACTGGTCAAAAAATTTTGAAAAAATTCTGAGATATTCATCAATGGGTGTAGATTAAACAAAAATTATCACACTTTTAAAATTTATCTGGTATACAAAAAACCAAAAATTTCAAAGTCATTAGTTTTTAGTAAAGATCATAAAAAAACTTCGTTGAAAACTCATTTGAGGTATATTTTGTAAAGTCATTGATTATTTTATATCTAAGTAACAAAAATTTTTATTTAAAAAGCAATCAACTTACGGAACACTAATTGCGCAAGTCCGACTTGCACTTGGTCAGTTATTATGCTTGTGCTGCCATCTCTCGGAAAGTCTCGGGACTTTGTACCTTATATAGTAATTGAAGTTTTAACTGTAGCTTAAATTCCTTACCGCCATTGCTAAAGGGGACCAAATTCACTACGAATATCAATATATAGGATAATGTTTGAATAACTAAAGTTGACTAAATTAAAAAAGAAATTGCAAATAGGTTTATAGAATTAGAGTTAAATAAAGGGGCCTTTCAGAAGTTGTTACATTTTTAAAATAAGTAATTAGTTTTAACTGAGATTTTGGAAGCTGATAATAAGGTGCAATTTGAAACAGGGACGTATTTTATATATCACATAAAACTACGTTGAATAGCTTGTAAGAATTCATATGCGTTTAAAAATTACAGGAAGAAATGACTTAGAAGCATTTGTGCCAGAAAATTTAACGCTTAATTGAATCTTCAACGACTATGTCAAATAGAAGTATTTTAAACTAAGAAAAGATCCTTATATTTAGAGCATACAAGTTAATAAGTATATTATAAAGAAACAAAATAATAATAAAGTAATTTAAAACTTTGGATAGGCCGGCAAAGGGAAAAATGCATTTTAGAGAGTGGAATTTTCGGCCAATGGTGCGTTTTAATTGTGAATTTGTGTTGGTATGAACTACGTAACTTTCTTTTACTACAGTATATTTGTATATAACAATGAAAACGATCAAATCCTGAAGAAAAATCCAAAACGTTCGACAGGGAAGTACCTAAAAACTTAATTATAAACATCGAGGTATTGGTCCAGGGAGAGAGCTTTTTCTTTTGGTTCATTATAAATTTTGGGTTACATTTTAATCTCACCAAATTATATTCATTTTACCTTTGAATACCGCCAGAAGAATATTTTCATGTATCTAGTTTTTTAACATAATAACTCAAGGATGTTTTATAGTCAATTTTAAGAATTTGAACAAATTATTGTTGTGTTACTGCAACTTTTTCTGTATTTGTTTAATTGACAGGGCAAGAATTTTTAAAGCTTTAACACTATTTGCAAGATATAGTTTTCTATTTTTAGATCTAAATCAATAAAAAAATTAAACATGGGGTACCCCAAAAAGTTTTGAAATAAATCCTCAACAGTGTTTTAAATAGCTGGGGCATTAAGAGTATTAAGAGCATAAAATGATATGCTTCTATCCCGGTGAATGTAAATAAGTTCGGTTTGGTCTGATTAACCCAATGTGATACCTCGATCTTAGTTTTTAGTGTTCCGTACGGAATACTTATAAGATGACTTCGGTGTCCGTCTGTCTGTCTGTCACACCCGATTTTCTCCGAAAGTATTTGTTATAGAAACTTGAAATTTGGTAATAATATAGGAATTGATGGCCTCATTAGAGCCATGTAGTCTTGAAAGCTAAATTTTGACTTAAGGGGTTAGTTTTTGGGGGTTAAATCGTAAGTGAAAAAAAAATTACTAGGTCATCGAGTGTGGTGTCAAATGAAAGCTTATGAAAACATGAGTAAATATATATATATATATATATATATATATATATATATATATATAACGTAATACTTGCGCACACTTTTCTTTGTATTATTTTTAAAAAATAGCGAAAAATCGCTGTCTTTGAGCCCTTATCTCGAAAAGTACTTATCAAAAAATTTTGAAAAAATTCTGAAACATTCTCCACGGAGTGTAGACTAAACGAAAATTATCACGAGTGCATTACCTTTAATAATTTATCTGGTATATAAAAAGAACCAAAGATTTCAAGGTCATCAATTTTCAGTAAAGATTGGAAACAAACTTTGTTGAAAACTCATTTGGGGTGTGTTTTGTGAAGTCACTGATCATTTTATACCTCCGTAATAAATTTTTTTATTTAAAAGCAATCGACGTACGGAACACTAATTGCGCAAGTTCAACTTGCACTTGACCGGTTTTTAGTGTTCCGTACGGAACACTTATAAGATCACTTCGGTGTCTGTCTGTCTGTCTGTCTGTCTGTCTGTCTGTCTGTCACACCCGATTTTCTCCGAAACTATTTGACATAGAAAGGTGAAATTTGGTAATAATATAGGAATTGATGGCCTCATCAGAGCCATGTAGTTTTGAGAATTAAATTTTGATTTAAGGGGTTAGTTTTGGGGGGTGAAGTCGGAAGCGAAAAAAAAATTTTTTACTAGGTCATCGAGTGTGGTGTCAAATGAAAGCTTGTGAAAACACGAGTAAAAAATATATATATAATATTATACTTGCGCGCACTTTTCTTTGTATTATTTTAAAAATTCGCAAAAAATCGCTGTCCCGGGCATTATCTCGAAAAGTACTTATCAAAAAATTTCGAAAAAATTCTGGAATATTCCCCACGGGGTGTAGATTGAACGAAAATTATCACGCGTGCATTACCTTTAATAATTTATATGGAATATAAAAAAAAACAAAAATTTCAAGGTCATTAGATTTCAGTGAAGATTGGAAACAAACTTTGTTGAAAGCTCATTTGAGGTGTGTTTTGTGAAGTCACTGATCATTTTATACCACCGTAACATAAATTTTGACTTAAGGGGTTCGTTTTGAGGGGTGAAATCGGAAGTGAAAAAAATTTTTTTTTACTAGGTCATCGAGTGTGGTGTCAAATGAAAGCTTGTGAAAACACGAGTAAAAAATATATATGTAATGTAATACTTGCGCACACTTTTCTTCGTATTACTTTTAAAAAATCGCTGTCCCCTACCTTATCTCGAAAAGTACTGATCAAAAAATTTTGAAAAAATTCTGGAATATTCTCCACGGGGTATAGATTGAACGAAAATTATCACGAGTGCATTACCTTTAATAATTTATTTGGTATATAAAAAAAAAAACAAAATTTCAAGGTCACCAGTTTTCAGTAAAAATTGGAAACAAACTTTATTGAAAACTCATTTGGGGTGTGTTTTGTGAAATCACTGATCATTTTATACCACCCTAACAAAAATTTTTATTTTAAAAACAATCAATGTACGGAACACTAATTGTGCAAGTTCAACTTGCACTTGACCGGTTTTTTTTTTATGGGTCCAGCACACGTACGGCAGGAAATCTCTAAAGTTCTGCTGGAGCGACGCGTGTGCGGAAAACCGATTCACGTTGATCTTGACTCGTTGTAAATTGTACTCGGTGCGAAACGCAGTCCTGGGCAAATCATTCCAAAGGGATGAGGTTTTCCATATAAAAGAATGCTTGAAAATTGTTATACGAGGAGGGACAAGCTGAATTTCAAACGGATGTGAACTATTAGCACTGCGTGTACTCCTAGTATGCTCCACTTTGAGAGCATACAGTGCATATTTGGCAGCAGGGTCTCAAACATGGGAGCCGTGCTCCATCGTCGAATCTAAGCTTTGTTGCGAAGTGTACAACTTTCTAGTTCCAAATATTATTCTCAGCTTTTTGATCCAAAATTAACATCCAGCAAATTGAGTGACGACGCTAGAGGAATGGAATGCCCCGACATAACTATGTCGGTTCAGCAACTTTCACTTTTTTAGAAAAAACTACCGCCTGCGTTTTTGTAGCGATAAATTCTACTTGGTTACCGTCAAACCAAGATGGAATTTCTTTCAAGTCTTTGAGAAGTTGAACGACTTCCGGCTGTCAGCGGATGTTTCTATGAGTAGACGATGTTCAAGCATTTAAAGTGAACGAAAAAAGAAGCGTTCTGTCATCTGCAAAGCTGGAGATTGGATTCCTGGCCCATTTCAGCAAATTATTAATGTAAATGAAAAAGATAATAGGAGACAGTATGGAGCCTTGGGTCACACCGGCGTTGGTATCACAAAGAAATCCATCGACGAGAGCCATAAACGGAACTTTTCAGACATATCATAACAGCGTAGCTTAGTCAACAATCTATCGTACCAAAAATGGACGAACGCCTTGGATATATCCAGTGCAGAGATTCTCCACAGTTTTTTTTTTTACAAAAAATTCAAGTGCATTGTTTGTCTTCTTTTCTTCTTCTTAGTGTTTGCAAGAAAACTTTCAACCCATTTTTTTAAAACATAAATGGTAATTATAACAGTATATTTTCAATAAAAACAAAAATATTACTTTAAGATTCTCTTATATTTGATACAAAGCCTGAACAATTCATAATATAAATTATGTTATATCATTAGTTCATTTTGTACTTTCAAAAAATTAATAATTGTACAATATAATAATAGTAAAGTAATAATCTCTATTAAAAAGTCGGTGACCAGGCGGTCAACTATTTTCACAAAAACGACCCTTTCTTCAAGACGAAGGATATACCGCTATATGGTGCAATAAAACACATTTTTTTTTTGGTAATTTGGTATTTATTTAGATAAAAACAAGTTTATGTACAGAATGTATGAAATAAATAAAATGAATAACAAAACATACCGCATACAAAAAGAAATTACTTATAATAATACTCTGGCAGGTTGTTCCCCAAAAGTGTTGGTATTTTTTCAATTAGTCATCACCCACCGGTCATGACTTCCATAAATTCTGTAACAAGCAATAGAAGTTATGATAAATATTTGTAAAACATTTCTAAATTTAATTAAAGACTGCCAAGTATTAAAAAATCACACAAGAATATGTTTCCCGTCTAGTCGATGTGTGATAACTTATTATTAACTCGTTTCATATAGAATGGATGAACTATGTTGGTACTTTGGTACAAAGTCACCACACAATACTATCACTACACCAAACGCTTTATTTTTACACTCGACGCACATTTCTCTATCCATGTTGGCACCATCAGGAGCGATGATCCTAACACGCCGACTCAATCATAGCTCCTGATGGTGCTAATATGGTTAACGAAATGCGCGTCTAGTGCACAAAGAAAATATTTAGTGTAGTATGAATAAAGATAAGCATATAGATGTCTTTTTTTTCTGATGAAAATATTCACGACATTTTATGAACTTCCCGTTGAACAGCAAGCAGAACTCCTTATTTCTAATGGAATTTCCTGTATGTGTAGTACTGTTATTAATAAGTTTATTGCAGAGATTGGCTTTGTTTCTGATGATTTTAAAAATAAATTCAATAATAATCATAATATTTTTGATCAATAAATAATTGGTAAAAGAATTAATGTAGTATTTGATTGGAAGATTAATTTTTATTAAAAATCCCAAGAATTTTTGTACTCTAGAATGTTATTGCCATTGTATATATAATATATATATATATATATATATATATATATATATATATATATAAATATATATATATATATATATATATATATATATATATATATATATATATATATATATATATATATATATATATATATATATATATATATATATATATATATATATACATATATATATATATATATATATAATATATATATATATATATATATATATATATATATATATATATATATATATATGTATATATATATATATATATATATATATATATATATATATATATAAACTTTTAGGAAACATCCATTGCGAGCTCCAAATTTTTAACGTGTCTACAATTTTCGAAAGTATGGGCCGTTCAAAAAAGGCTATATATATATATATATATATATATATATATATACATAATATATATACATATATATATATATATATATATATATATATATATATATATATATATATATATATATATATGTATATATATATATATATATATATATATATATATATATATAAACTTTTAGGAAACATCCATTGCGAGCTCCAAATTTTTAACGTGTCTACAATTTTCGAAAGTATGGGCCGTTCAAAAAAGGCTGGCTGTATATCGGTCAAAAATTAATATTTTTCGATACAATCTGCTCCAAACCTATCCATAAAATTTTATCAAAGTCGGACGCGTTATCTGCAAGAGTATGTCGAAACCAGTAGAATGACCCGTACCTTGTTGATAAATTCTGTGACAATATTGTGAAGAAAAAATCTCTTTACCAAAAAGTCATCTTCTTTTAGTTATGTCATGTGTCCAAAATCGCCGGATTATATTCATAAGGTACATTTGGAACACGTCTTGCAGGTTTTTCAAAATGTTTTAAAAAATTTAGGCACCTACCTACTGAGATGCAAGTAATAAGCAGCCGTAATTTTGGCAGAGTTTGTTAATTTTGTTACTCATTCAAATAAGTTAAATTTAGGAATAGTTACTTAACTACCAATTTTGTAAAATAGTATGATTTACTAATTTGCAATACCGTTAAAACATTTTAACATTAAATGACATCATATACTTTCGTAAAAATTACTGAAAAATAATAACAATAAACTGTATACAATGCGGAGGTAAAAAGTCTGCTAACTTTTAAACTACACGAGAGCGTTGTTTGAAAATAGTACTCTTTATTGGTCGACGAAAATTAGCATGTAATTGGTGGGGGGCGGAATTTGAATCAATTGAAAGCAAAATATCTGCAACTAGTTTGAAAACTACTGTTAATAATACTGTTATTCATTTTGCAACTGTACAGAGTGAGTCAACGATAGAGTAAAGTTCATTACCCCATTTGTTTCGAGAATGACGAAAAAATGTTAAATACAATAGTTTTAGGGAATGTTAAGGTGCATAATTCAAAATTATTTTTGAGTATACAGGGAACTTCAAAAAGTGTGGCCGATATAACATATGTTTTTTTTTAAATGGATCATTCTATTTTCTAATTCATTTTTAAATTCTGCGTAAAATTTTATACCTTTGTTATTAATAATGTTATATACCTAAACCTAGTAGTTTTTCTAATATTTCAATTTTTTAAAAAAAAATACTTGTTTTCAGTTTTGTAAAAAATTGCCAGTATCGCCACTGTTTCTGAAGGTGGAATACTCATAATTGGTACGAGCGTTCTGTAGAGATGAAAAAAAAGATACATATAAAGAAATTTGAGTTAGATGCTATAGGGTGTTCAAAATAAATGACATAAAATATTGAGTTTAAATTTAGTACATAAATAGTTCTTGAAGTGGGGCAGAAACATATAATTTTGGAGCTATATCACTATAGGAGAAGGGGATGACGTTGATGAATTGTGTAATTTTAATGATATTAGAAGAATTTTTCTTGGCTTGTAGTTGTAACATGAATAAATTTAAGTAAAATGAATTATAATTAAACATTTAATGCTGGGGAAGGCTTTGAATATATGTTATGGTATGTCCTTCTTAAGGCTCTGCGAGTAGAGGGATTTAGAAATCATGTTAGTTTGTAATGATTTGTAATCTTAACAAAAATCACATGTACAGAAAACTGACATATCACTGGCTTCAAAAAAAAAAAATTTATATTTGCGATGAAAGTGAGTAAATAACTTTGCCAGTTTTTATTGTGTGACTACAAAATAAGATAGAATAATTTATTTGTACATCTGTTTTTATTTTATGTCAGTTAATCTGGATTTTATTAGTTAACTGATTGTAAAAAGAGAAGGATAGATCAAGTGTTTGAATCAAACGTAAGTAAAAAAAAAGTATTTAGTCTAAACAGTATGAGTTATTTTAAAAATAAATATAATTTATTTTTAATTCCCAATGGAAAAGTGATTTATTAGAACCTACTCAATTACTAATCGTTTATCGCTTCCTGTTTGGCAGTGTTTTGCTGCAACACTCAATTTAAATCTTTTATGTGTTTACTAACGTTTTGCTTGCCAACAATGTTTATTCTGAAAAATCGGTATTTACGATTTTGATAGTAAAAAATGTATGTCTTACCCAGTTTTATTTAACTGGAAAAAATATTCATTTGTAATATTGGTGCATATAATAAGATATATTGATAAAATGGATTAAAAACAATTATAAAAATCAATATTGGCTACAGGAAGCATTTCCTAGCATCAGGACCCATCAGCCGAGCTAGCATCGACTGAGAGACGAGAATTTGTCGTTCATTAAACTAAAATTAAATAAAGTAAAAAGTTGTTTTTCTACACCATTTACAGCGTAATATCCCTTAACCAATCTAACTAACCAAAAGTTGCGAGAAGTTTCTCAAAAGCAGCGTCCTTAAATAAAACTACAACCGATTTTCTGTGAAACACTACATTTGTTCTTGTTATCTAATATAGTTCTACTAATAAAATGGCTAAAAACTGGCAGACTAATGAATATTAAAAAAAAGAGTTTTTACAGTAGTGTGGCTTACAAAATTATAAAATATATCTATAAGAAGCAAATGTATACATATTCCTTCTACTTAAAATGCTCACTTTTAAAATTAAATAAAACGTTTTTTTGCTGATATCGTTGTTCCATTGCGATAAGAGAACATACGACTCGACTTCAAAATTCTTTAGAAATCAATTAAGATATTCTTTTGTTTTCGCATCTTTCTAAGCTTTACTTACCATCAAAATCTACTGTTCCTGAACCATCAGTATCAATTTCAGCTATAATACCATCTAATTCTTCATTCGTTAATTTGTCATCTAGTTCTTTAAGAATTTCTTTTAATGTCTTTGTCGAGATGTAACCATTTCCTGTAGACAAAAAATATTTTTTTATATATTTTTTAAGGGGTTCCATACACCCCGAATTCTTAAATATTCGATTTTTTTTACGGATTTTTGTTCGCTATACTTCTAAGAATTATTAAAAAAAAAATTAAGAAAATTCCATTCCATATAACATATAAGATATAGCACTAAATGTAACCTGGCGTCGGATTGGACCGCCACCTATTTTCAGACACTGTGTGCAAATCAATTTTTAATATTTTTTTTTTTAATAATAACTTTTTCTACAAAATGTGGAGAAGTTTTTTAATTTTTCTAATAGACAATTTCTTTTAGATAAAAATAACATTTAGAAAAAAAATTCTTATAATTTAAAGTACAATAAAAACATATAATCGTCATTCTTTTGTATTATTTACTTAATAACCTTTAAAAAAAATTTTAATATACATACTATTTCAGCACCCAGGTGTTTGTAACCCTTAATATCAAAGAAGTTAGCGTATCACTAAGATAAATAACCTAGTATAGTTATGAGCTAACCGGAAAAATCTTGAATATTTTTTTCTAACTACTCTAAGAAAAAGTAGGTTCTCAATTCAGTACATACTTTTTTTTTATGGGTCTAGCACACGTGCTACAGGAAAGTCCCTAAAGCGCTACAGGAGCGACACGTGTGCGGAAAAAGCGATTCACGTTGTTCTTGAATTGCTGTAAATTGTACTCGGTGGGAAACACAGTCCTGGGTAAGCCATTCCAAAGGGATGATGTTCTCCATATAAAAGACTGCTCGAAAAGCGTTGTACGAGGAGTAACAAGCTGAACTTCAAACGGATGTGAGGTATCAGCGCGATGTGTACTTCTAACATGCACCACTCTGGGAGGAATTAAGCGGGCTACATCCTTCGAACACTCTCCATGAAAATACTTGTAGAATAGACTCAAGTCGCCAACCGTTCTTTGATGTTCCAGCGAATCAAGGCCGCCGGTCAGTTCTGGGTCTCCAATCAGACGAACAGCCTTTTTCTGAACAGAATCCAACAAATGCCGTATATGTTTGGGAGCGGAGCCCCAAACATGGGAGCAGTATTCCATACTTGGTCGAATTTGAGCTTTGTAAAGAATTAACAGTTGTTGCAGTAAAGCTTTCTGGTTCGAAATAATATTCCCAACTTTTGAGAAGTTCTCCTTGCTATGCCTGCAACATGTTCATGCCAAGACATATTTGCTCCCAAATTAACGCCCAACAAATTGAATGACGATGCTGGGGGAATGGAGTGCCTACTTTTGTCTTCAAATACGTGTATCTGAAATTCTGAAACGTTCTGCGTTCAGTCAGGTATTTTTGAACTTGAAACATAGCAAGAGAATCATTTAAATCGATTATGTTGTTTAAAACTTCCCCTCTCTGTCTCTTTGCATAACACGTAGGCTGAAAAGTTTTTGGGCTAGCTACCTAAAACACATTTTTTTTTGCAAAATTCGACTTTATTCATTAATATGACTGCTGCAATCAGTCCAACGCTGTTCAAATATTTCTATACATTTCTTGTAGAAGGATTTGACTTTGCCTTCAAAATAAGCCTCAGTTTCGGCGATAACTTCTTCATCGTAGCCAAATCCCTTTTTCGCGAGCATTTTTTTGAGCTCTGCGAATAGATAAAAGCGGCTAGGGGGGCCGGTGGATGAGGAAGCAATTCGAATATCAATTCACGCAATTTTCCCATCGTAACCATTGACTTGTGACACGGTGCATTGTCTTGATGAAAGAGTTGTTCATTTGTAGTCGTTTCTTTGCGATTTCTGCCCTCAAACGCACCAATAACTTTATATAATATTCTCTATTGATGGTTTTTCCCTTCTCAGCAGAGTCGGTGAAAATTGTTCCATGCGCATCCCAAAATACCTTTCCAACCGACTGTTATGTCTTTGGTCGCTTCGGGCGGCTTTCACCGGCTGCTGTCCAGTCAGCTCACTGCCGATTTGATTCCGGTGTGTAGTGGTGGATCCATGTTTCATCCATTGTCACATATCTCATGAAAAAAATCCTTTCTATTGCGCTTAACTGTCCCAATAGCGCTCAGAATCATCAGCTCGTTGTTGTTTTTGGTCCACTGTGAGCAAACGCTGTATCTATTTGGAAAAGAGTTTTCTCATGCACAAATATTCATGCAAAATATGACCAACATGTTCTTTTGATATCTTTAGGGTGTCCCTATCTTACGCAATTTTACTTTACGGTCATCCAAAACAATTTTGTGGATTTTTTTGATGTTTGTGTAACCACCTCATTTGGGCGTCCAGAGCGTTTAGCATCATTTATGTCTGTACGATCGCATTTAAATTCGGCACACCAGTAAATGAGGAGTGATTTTCCAGGGGCATAGCCCCCGTAACACTTATTAAGCCATTGATTGGCTTGATTGATATTTTTTCCCATCGAAAAACAGTGTTTAATCAACAAATGAAATTCGATAATTTCCATTGTTTCCACTCTAATTTGTAAACTAATTGCCGAAATGTTATGAAATTTCGACACGTATCGTTTAAAGGTTGGTACTTCCTAAAAATCATATGGATTTTTTGAAAAGTGCGACATCTATGTCGTTTCAGCCTATGTATTATATACATATTGTTTACATTTCTCGCTTATTTTGAGAGTGATAACGGTGAAGATTGTTTTTGCTAATTCCGTAAGCGGGTAGATACTAACTTTCGGTGAATAGGATATAATTTTTACTGAACTTTTTACTTGAATTCAGGAAAAGCTTCATGAGAAGCATGACAGTACTGGTGGGAATACCAGAAGCTGACCGAATAGTGGAGTGGAGAAAATAACTAAATCGTCAGGGTTTCCAAGCCAGGGAAGAGCTACCAGCAGGCAGCGAACAGCCCTAAGCAGTGTGGAGAACACTTAGAGTCGATCACATTATCGAACATGACAACTGCATACGTTTTGCTTTTCGAGGCTGTATTCCTGTGTAATCATCCAAAAGATTCGAAAATGACGCCTACAGCGGCAACAAATCGAAGGCATTCGTATGAAAAACAATATTCTCAGTTAAAAAATGTTGATGATTTACCAGAATGTTAAACTATAACAAATAGATGCTTTTACTGCACTCTACCGGCGACTTACTAAGTCCATTCATACTTTGGTAACTTCTAAGAATACGATTTTTTCGTTTATTTTTAATTGTTATACCAATGTACCAGAATGTTGTTCGAGAGGAAAATTGTCGGACAAGGACGAGAAAATGATTATTAACATTTATTCCCGATACCCAATTAACTATGCGCCAAGGAACGCAAAAACTAAACCAGAATGGTCTGAAAATATCGTACGAAACGATTCGCACTCACCTCCGGGATAACGATGTGAAGTGGTGAAATACAATTAAGCAACTATTGCTGAGCGAAAAATACAGAGAGAAATGACTCGGGTGGGTAGATGAAAACATAGATCGAGACTTGGGCAATGTAATTTTTTTCCGATAAAGAATCATTTTGGGATTATGTTATCACTCCATCAGCCTGGTCAATTTCCAGTAATCGATTGGTTTAGCGCACTGTGAAACACTCTGGGGAATCCGGTATCGTCACAATAGATTGGCCGTCCCAATCGACTGATGCAAACAAAATCTAGACCGTGTGGTCATATATCAAGCAGAAGCTTCGTAGTGAAAAGGTGTACACCGTGAAATGGCTGTCACGGCAAATTTAGGCAATTTGGAAATCTTTGCCCCAAGAATACGCGGAAAATCTCGTTGGAAGTATGTCTGGTAGATGTCAGGCGATCATCGACGCTGATGGGGACGGGACGCACTACTGACTCATTAGCATTTTAATGGTAATGCTTTACTGTCGAATGATGTAAAAACTTTTAAATAAGTACATTTTTTTAATAAACAATGGGCAACACTTCTTGACCGACTGTAATAATTTTTAGCACTGACAAAATATGAAATAAATAAAGGAAAATTAAAATATTCGCCTAAATCTTACAGAAACGTATATTTTATAGATTCGGAATAATATTTTGAGTTAATGACACTCCGAATTTCACAAGAAAAAACACGAAGATTCTCATAGAACGATATGGAACTATGGATTCAAAAACTAGGTAATCGAAAACACTGCGTGAGATGTTTTTCTTAGTTTGTTGGATCCACATTAGTTAGGTGATTTCAAGAACTCTCTATCGAAGGCTGAAGAAGGACAATTAATGTTAATCGCTACCATAAATTTCCCACAAACAGCTCGTGTAACTTTCTTAGATAAACCTGCTGCTGAAAAAGTCGAACACGTGTAAAATATACTTTTTTACTTCTTAGAAAGAGCTGAATAAAGAACAAATTACATGTAAGTAAATATATATAAATATAAAAATACTTATATCTAAAAATATGTAATAAACAATTATAACAAAGAGTCGATTAGAATTAGCTTGTCGTAATAATCGTTTATAGAATGTTACAACTCAAGAAAGAAATTTAATTCACCCTTTACTTCATCAGCTGTTAAGATAAATCATTTCTCTTCTTTCTGAAAAGACCTCAGTAAGATAGACATATACATACATCCATTGCTACATATCGCTTGAAAAAATCCTTTTTATTGTGCTTAAACAGGTCCAAACAGTACGTTGTTGTTTTTGGTCCACTGTGAGCAAACGCTGTACCCATTTCGAACAGAGCTTTCACATGCCCAAATGTTCATCCAAAATATGAATAACACATTCTCTTGATATCTTTAGAGTGTCAGCTATCTCACGTAATTTCACTTTACGGTCATTTAAAACAATTTTGTGGATTTTTTTGATATTTTCCGGTGTAACCACCTCATTTGGACGTCGAGAGCGTTCAGTATCATTTGTATCTGTACGACCGCGTTTAAATTCAACATACCAGTAAATGATGAGTGATTTTCCAGGGGCAGAGTCCCATAACACTTATGAAGCCATTGGTTTGCTTGAACATCAAAGAACAGTGTTTAATCAACACACGAAAATCGATTTTTTCATTGTTTTAAAATTAATAAAAGTAGCGTCACTAAAACCACTGTAACTTATAAACTAATCGTCAAAATGTCATGAAATTTTGACACGTATCGTTTGAAGAGTGATACTTCCTAAAAATCATATGGATTTTTGAAAAGGGCGACATCTATGTATCAGACCAAAAGCTTTTCAGCCTACGTGTTATATTCGTACGAGCCGGTGTTCCAAGAAGAACCAAATCCAACAAAAGAAGTTCGTTCGCGAACTACTTCCAAGAAAATGATTGCTTGTTTCTTTGGTTATACCGAAAATGTTGCGACCATTGCCTTAGAGGATCGAAGAACAGTTAATGCTGAAAGGTATACAGTAATTTGCTTGCCAGGAGTCGTCAATGAAATCAGGAAAAACAACTGATAACGTCGCATCATTCTTCATCATGACAATGCCGGTTCTCACACAGCACGTCAAACCATTGATTATTTGACGGAGAAAAACATCGAATTAATGTCTCATTGTCCGTATTCACCTGATTTAACGCCTAACGACTTCTTTTTGTTCTCGAATATACAAGAAAATGCGTGGACAGCAATTGTCAGCATCTCAAGGAGCTGTTGAATCTTTCCAAAACCATGTTTTTGTGGTACCAACTTCAGAGTGGAAAAAATGTTTCGAAAATTGGCTTGAACGCATGCAAAAGTGTATAAATCTTAAAGGCGAATATTTTGAGAAACAATAAACGATTTGCAAAAAAGTTTTTTTTTTCTTTCATTTTTTTTTTTTAAACTGAAAAGGTTGCTCTCGTAAAATAAACATAGTTAAAGGAGAAAAAACAGATGCTCCTTTAATCACCTATACTAGGATTTAGAAAAAATAAATAGACTGTAAACAAAAAAAACATTTCCAGTTATTTTTAATAATGTAGGCGAACCGACTTAACGCTTTTATTGTTATGTTATTCAGCTATTTTTACTCTTTACGAGTGGAAGCTTTTAAAAACGTATATTTTTGGAGAACAGTGCATAACTTATGTTTTAAGTTTTGAATTGACGCCTACGAATACAGACTTGGATTTAGTTCCATTTATTTTTATTCTTATATTTAATGGGACGTTTTATGAGGAAACAATTGATGTTTTTGGCACGAATTTTTTTCTAATTTTAATTTTATTTTGACGGAAGGAAAGGGGGACACCGGATTACACGAAAACAATTTAAATGGGAGTTATGAAATATAAATGTCAAAAGTTATTTTATCTTAGGTTATTTAGCATCTATCGCTTATGAAAGTTTATTATTATAATATTACCAGCGTCGAAATAAAGTGATTGGCTTTAACAAAAGGAAATGTTTGTAAATAGGAGCAGTTTCGATAGTGTGGTTATGCAACTTTAATCAAAAGTTGTAAATTTATTTTACTGAAATTATTATTGACAATCAGTTAATCAAATTATTTCCATATATGATAATATTACAATGTTAAAAAGTGCCCATCAGCTCAAAACTCTTTAGGTAAATGATTTTTCATTTCTCCCACCATAATGTTCATGCCCATGCTCATCCTCTTATAATATTATTCGATTTATCACTTGACGCATCTGTTTTTCCAGACAAGTAGAAAGCATCACGTATTTACGCCTGTGTTCAAAAAAGGTGACAAGAGTTATGTAACAAACTATAGATCGATAAGCATTATTAATAACATTTCAAAAGTCTTCGAAATCATATTGCATGATTATTTATATAATTCAATTAGCACGCAGATATCACTGCAGCAACACGGTTTTGTGAAGGGCCGTTCGACGGTTTCAAATTTATTTTGTCTTACTCAAGACCTTGCGGAATCACTTGATGGGGGTCAGCAGACCGATGTGATTTACACTGATTGCTCTAAAGCCTTGGATCGGCTGGATCATGGGATTCTATTGGACAAGTTGTTCGCAATTGGCTTTTCGGATAAGTTATTGACTTTTTTTGAATCATACTTGATAAACCGCTCGCAGTTTGTACAGTGTCTTGGTCAGAATTCTTCTAGCTTTGTTGCCACATCGGGAGTGCCCCAGGGATTACATTTGGGGCCACTCTTTTTCAATATATTTATAAATGATCTTACTCAGAGAGCGGGTGTTGAATACCTAGTGTACGCTGATGACGTAAAGCTTTATTGCAGAATTAGAGACCTGAACGACTGCATAAGACTGGCTTTAATCTTATAAACGATTGGTGTAGTAACAACAAACTTCTTTTGAATGTATCCAAGTGCAATGTAATCACTTTTATAAAAAAATTGAGTCCCATACAATTCAATTACACTATGAACGGTCAGGTCCTAGGGCGATGTCAGTCGGTGTCTCATTTGGGTGTTTTGTTGGACGCTGCATTGTCTTTTCGTGGCCATATTGCAAAGATTACGGAGGAGAGTTTTAAACTATTGGGTTTCATCATACGTAATAGTGTCAACTTTGTTGAATATGATACTCTAAAATTGTTTTTTAATAGTTTCGTGAGATCACGGCTTGAATAATCACTTGTTGTTTGGTGCCCCTTTTATCAAGCCTTATATTCCCCATAGCAACTTACGCATCGAAAACATGGACCATTAAACAAGCTGACAAAAGACCAATCGATGCGTTTGAGATGTGGGCATATCGAAGAATCCTCAGAGTAATATATACCGAACACCGTACTAATGTATTTATTCTTGAAGAGCTTGGTATAAATGACCGACTTTCAAATAGAATTAATGGAGAGTACCTGAAATATTTTGATCACATAATGAGGAAAGTGGATGCCATGGAAAAGCTTATAGTAACGGGTCCGACCAAGTAAGATCTCTCCTTGGGATCGGTATGCACGAGGCAAGTGAAGTCGTGCAGGATCGAGATGCCTGGAGATTAACTATTGAGGCAGCCACTGCATAGTGTCACAGATACTCCTATTGGGGTGAAAGGATTGAGAGAAAAAGAGATCAGTAGATTACGAACTTTCATCGAAATCGTGTAAAATTCAAAAAAATCACTTGTTTGCGTATCGGTTCGAGGCCGTCTTTCTTTGTTCCCACCCAAAGGGGCCTAAAATGACACATTCCGCTGCCGCTAAATATATTAAAAAGTCGGTGTCGTTTGTGAAAAAGTGGGTAAATCATTTTAACGAGACGAAAAATGTCGACAACTTGCCAAAATGCGGCTCGGTAGGCAAAGTCACTCCGAAAGTGGAAGAACGAATCGTGTCTTTGTTTTCATGGGGCCTGAAATTGACGCTGCGTCAAGGAGCGGTAAAATTAAGAAAATCGAGTTTAAATATGTCCCATGAGACCATTCGACAACATCTTCGTGCTCATGATGTCAAATTCCGAAGCAAGTTGAAGAAACCTTTGCTGGGCGAACATTACGTAGCGAACCGGCTTACTTGGGCCCCTGATAAGATACTAGAGTGGCCCTCACAATCGCCGGACAACAACCGTATTGAAAACGTTTGGTCCCTTATAACGAGAAAGCTCAGAGGAAAGACTCTGAGGACTTTGACTTAGTTGTCTCGTGAAATTCGAAAAATTTGCAGAGTACACAGAAAATCTCGTCAATAGTATGCCTCGAAGATGTCAGACGATTATTGATGTAGGAGGCGATTGGACAACTTACTAAAGTAATTGCGCCGTTGTTAGCACACCAAAGAATATATTGGTGGCAAAAAATGTTCTCGAAACACATTAATAAATAGTTTGGGTTTAATATCCCTAATCTTTTAAGTATTAATAGAAATGGAAACTTATTTGTTTAGTTCATGACATTATTCTAACATTATTATATGAGGACAAATGAAAATGATAAGTACTTTTGTATTATTAATTATATTATTTTTCTATTATTATTTAGATTATTTTTGTATTATTAATTAGATTATTCGTATTATAGTAGCGAAGATGCAGAACTGTTTTGATCGCGCCTACGTGCATACATTAACATGTTTAAGTGTCCGCAACGACATAATTTTGAGAGAAAACAGTGGAAGTTGGCACAGGCTTAATTCTAATTTTAAATTTATTTTAAAGAAAAGAATAGAGGGCTCGATATTACACAAATCGACTTAAATCAATGTTACGAAATAGTTGTGTAATATACGAGGTTTGATTAAAAATACGCGGAATTTTCGAATTTTCCGGTCCGTAGAAGTCCAATTGTCAAAAGTATTTTTCACATTGGCGATCATATTGGTTGCTTACATTGGTAGCTGTCGAGAAAGTCACACGTGTTTTCATCTGCTCGCCGATCGACCAAGTATTTGCATTCGATTTTGCTTTAAAAATGGGCTAAAGTACAGCACCGTATCTAAAGTGGTGAACATTACTGTTAGCGAGTCTTTAATGAATAAAACAAACATTTACAAGTGGTATAAACGTTTTCAAAGGACCGTGAAGATATTCAAAATGACGAGCGCTCTGTATTGTGACAACGTCGAAACCACTAACAGAGAGACTGCCGATGACGTTGGCACATCCAAGCAATTTTTTAAGATGTTTGAGCATGAGAGGTGTGGCAGCAAGATTTGTTCCGAAACTGTTAAATTTTGTCCAAAAGCAGTGCCGAATGGACATCGGTCAGGAATTGTTGAATTAAGTCAACGACGATTCAGACTTGCTCAAACGGGTCGCAACTGGAATTGAAACATGAGTGTATCGATATGACGTCGAACCTAAGGCCCAGTGGTCCCAATGGAAGCTTCCTGAAGAGCCAAGATCGAAAAAAAGCTCGTCAAGGTCGATCGAATCTGAAAGTTCTGCTTTTTTCTCTGATGTTAAGGGCATAGTGTATCATGAGTTCTTTTCCCTAGGTTACACGGTGAATAAGGAATACTACTTAAAAGTTCTACGCCGTATGCTTAAAGCAATTTATAAGAACTCTGATTTGTGGCATATGCAAAACAATTCACAGTTCACTGCTTTTTCGTAGTTTTTTGGATAAAAAAACACCATTATGATGCCTCAGCCTCCATATTCTTCTAACATAGCCCCCTGTAACTGCTTTCTATTCTCGAAGATAAAAAAAAAATAGGAAAGATCGACGTTTTGCAAACATAGAGAAGATAAAGACAAACGCCATAACGAAAATTAACTTTCTTTCGTATCTGGGAGAGAAACTATTCTGAAGGCGACGAAATTAATATACATGAATAAATAAAGCGCTTTTGAGAAAAAACGGAAAGTGTTCGTGTTTTTTGATTAAGCCTCATATGTCTCTACAAATCCATCATCATTTTGTAAATGTAACAAAAAAGATTGTTTTAAATCAATATTTTTTTAGTATAACAAAAAATTAAAAATTTATTTTATATAAAACCAGATACAATAACAATCTGCTCATAGAATTGACCTATTTTATTTATAGCCAAGAGAATCTTTCAAGCTTTGGATAGATAAGAAATTCTTTTTCCTATAATTGGTATAAAATTGGATTTCACTATACCTACATACTTTTTTCTCCAATTATCACTGACAGAGACAATGTACAAAATAGGTAAATAAATATCATGCAAATCTTATAATTCCATTCTCAAAAATAGTGATTCTTTTATTACATTTTATGGAAAAGTTAAAATAAAAATTGGATTCCGTAGCTCTTATCGTTAGGCTTTCCAATTTCCGACCTTTTCAAAATTCGGCAATGTCCGATATCTCATATAATTCTTTTACGAGCTGACGTTATAAAATACGACTTTTTGTGATTAAGGTATTGCGAGAAACCAGAAGATTAAAATTCACTTAATTTACTGGACATGAAAGATGTATTAGGAGGAAACAAATTGTATAATTAGTTGTAACTTAATATCAACTCCCTAAAGGGTAAATATTTAAGGTAATAGAAACCAAAATTTTTGTTTTAGTTTCCCATTTTTCTAAAATTTAAAAACGACTCAATTATTTTATGATCCGTAACATGTAGAAACCAATTATTATAATAAATAGCATCGTTGAACACTAATAAAGTAAAAATATTTTGCTTATGCCCCTTCAGTATTTACTCAAAACTGGTATAATTTGACAATTTGGGGTTTAAATGGGCTAGCAGTCAGTCATCTAAAGTCATGATTGTGTAGTGCAGTACAACATCAGAAAATTTGTTGTTATTTATGACTGAACAAATAAAAAAGAAATACCGGGATAGTTCTAAAAGTTTACCTTGCAAATCAGTACATTTAGTCCAAAGATATTCCAACTTTTTACCCTCCTTATAATAAAATTTATCCATCTCTAGAGAATAAGCGTTCGGCTCAGTTTTAACTTCATCTTTCGAAGTGAATCTTTGTTGAGCTAGCGATTTTTTCAAGTTTGGAAACAAGAAGTGATGACTGGGAGCCAAATCTGGTGAATATGACGAATGTAGAAGCAATTTAAAGCGAAGGTCATGCAGCCTTGTAATAACAATCCGAGACATGTGTGAAGGCACAACGTCGTGATTAAAAAAACCACTTTCTTTTTTACGAGATGTGGAGGTTTTGCCTGAATAGCACCTTTTAATTGATCCAGTATTAAAGCCTAATACTGTTCGATGATGGTTTTGCTTTTCTCCAGGTAGTCTGTGAACACAACACCATGAGAATCCCAAAAAACCGTAGCCATGACTTTTCTTGCAGATGGAACGATTTTTGCTTTCTTGGACGCAATTTAACCTGTCCTCACCCACTATTTCGACTGCTCCTTTGTCTCTGGCGTGTAGTAATGAATCCATCGTCATCATTTGCTGTTATGGAAGGTCAAGAAATTTACTGGAAATATGTTTATACAAATCTAAACCCTCTTGGGAAATGTTCATTCGATTGCATTTTTGGTCGATTGTTAACCAAAGCTGTACCCATCGAGTGGAAAGCTTTCTCATACCCAAAACATCGAGTAAAAGGTTTTGAATACGGCCTATTCAGATGTTTACAATGTTAGGGAGCTCGCGGACATTCAGTCGGCGATCATTCAGTAAGCTATTGTGAATTTTTGTCACAATCTCGTCGGTAGTAGGGGTTCTTGGACGTCCTAAGCGTTTATCATCTTGGATGTACTACCACGTTTAAATTCAGCAGCCTACTTTTTATTCGTTGAAAACAGACGGAACATTTAACTCTTATACTTTAACTCCTATACATAGGAGTTAAACCTTTTAAAATGAAGTAATTTATAACAGCTACAACTTCAATTTTATTCATTTTTTAGAAAATTTTAACACTTGTTTGTTTACACGATCGCCACAGTAAGACAACTAAACACACTTGTCTGAAACTTCACAGCAGAAACTTTACAGCATGCTGTCTAGTAGATAACTCTTAAATATTATAATAATTTGGTTATATTTACGCCATATTTATGTCAGACCAAGAACTTTTCCAACGACCCTCGTATTGTGTAAAAAATTTAAAAATTAATATATTTCCTACTTATTCCAAATGACTTTGTAAAACCGCTTTTGGTATATTGGACAGTTGGAGCTATTAGATTCCGTGAGAACCAAATGCTCAAGAACCCTTGAGTAATCGGGCTATTAATGTTTTAAGCTTGACTAGTTCAAATTTCTAATGAGGTGAAATGTCGGAAAGTCACTCCAATCTATCACAGTCTAATCTCAAAAAGTCATTTTTGAAAATTTTATTCAACAAGCTTCTAAAACTTTTATCTGTTTCATTTTGTAAACAAGAACTCAGTTTAAAAGTTTTTAAAGGGTACTAAAATATCACAATATTTATTGAATTTTCTTGCCAGTGGGTTTTAAGGATGCGTATAAAGCACATTTGATGTTTACTGTTAAAAAATAGGACAAATGTAATAATATTTATATTTTTGTTTTAATCAATTAAGTATAACCAACGCTATTGAATTTAGAATTATCTTGATTAAAACTGAAAGGTTAAAGAGGGATAAAAAATTTATACTAACCTTCTTTGTCATATAAACGGAAGGCTTCCTTAAGTTCATGTTGCATGGCTTCAGCATCTTCTTCAACCATGAATTTGGCAGCAAGAGTTACGAATTCTTCAAATTCCAGCTCACCAGAACCTAACGAAAAAATGCATTGTTTAGACAATGATATAGACAGGCTAAAAATTTCTATAATGATAGAAAATCGATTCTACAGAAATAGATCAAGATATGAAAATAAAAAAGAAAAGAATAGAAAAGAAGAGAGGATGAAGTAAAGAAGAAAAAAGAACAATAAAAACAGGAGAATTGATTCATATGATAAACGCGATAGTAACTTTAAATTTACGTAATTAATGGAACCTTAGGTGAATATAAAGAGAGAGAAGAATAAAGAGAAGGTTCATTTAAAGAAAACCAGATTACTTTAGAAAACATTAAAGTTTTAACAACAATTTATTGATTTAAATTTAGACTCACCGTCAGCATCTACTTCCGAAATAATTTCAGTTAAAATTTGTTCAGTGGTGGTAATACCCAGCATGGCGAAGATGGTCCTGATCATCTGGGTGCCGATACTGCCTTTTTTCTCGACATCAAAGGTATCAAAAGCCTTCTTGAGAACTACAAATAAAGTTTATAGAATATTGTTGAAATATGAAAGAGGGATAAAAAGCAATTTAGTAGAACCTCGTAAATGGATTGAATAATTATTAAGTGAATCGGCTGTGTTCATAAATTTGAAATATTTCCAGAAAATATTGAAAATTAACACATTTTTTTCACATCTGTTTTTTTTTTCACCGGACATAAATGCGTCTGCCAAAAATTTAAAAAAAAAATAAATCGAGCATTATAAACATTAATTTTTAGTAAATGACCTGTCAACCTTATACTTAAGGCATTACGATTATAAAGTGCTAAAAAATTAATTTATATTTTAAAGAAAATAATAAATTTTCCCAAATATGATTATATAACCTCTTTTAAAGAAGGATGAGTATTTTGACGAATAGTTTAAAAATTAGTTGCGATTAAGTTTTATGGTAAATTTGATTGCCGAAAGGCATCAATTGCATTAATTCAAAATACGATTCGTTCAAGTATCAAATTCATGGAAAAAAACTAATTTAAGAATTGGAATATTTGGAAGTTTACATCGTTTATACATTTCAAGTCATTTCAATTGTAAATGCCGACATAAAACTAGGTGAATATTGGCTAAAGGGGTTCCGGTTTGTGACAACAATTTTGTTAATGAAGAAATTATTATATAAATAATATAATACGAGAATTCTACAGCTTTTGCCACATCTCGCATTTCGACGGCCATGTTTTCCTGTCTTTCCAATCATTCTCGTGTATAGCTTTGTCTTTCATTATATCCTTTATTTCGTTAATCCATGTTTGTGCTTGTCTTCCTTCCTTTCTCATACTTGACGGAATACATTCAAAAGCTCTCTTTGGCCATCTAGTATCGGGCATTTCTTTTCACGTGTCTGTACCAAATTAACGGTCTGGTTTCTATTCTTTCTGTTGTTGTATGTATTCATCCTGTCCGTCTACTGATTTCTTCATTTTGGATGTGCTCCTGTCTAGATATTCTACATGATCTTCTTAAACAATCCATACGTCAATATCGGCTTTACAGTTGCCCTGTAGATTGTCAGTTTTGTTTTCATTGTTATCCAGTTCGACCAAAATAAAGAGTTAAGAATCCCTATGCATTTTTGCCTTGTTAATCCTATACTTTATATCTCTCTCTGATGATTCTTTATTAGAAATTACACTTCTCAAGTATGTAAACTCCTCGCATCTTGTTATTTCAAATCTGGTTCTTCTTCCCCATCTTCACTCACTCCAAGATACGCTGTCTTCTTCATGTTTAAATATAGAAGTAAAAAATTATTAAACTCAACATCATTTATTTGTAAAGGGGAGAAGCGAATTCTTCTTTAGTGTCTCCCCTTCGATTTGTTATCTAATTATAGTAATAGCGCCTAAAATATGACCTGTTTAATATTCAGGACAGAAATTAATTATTCTATAAATAAGTATCTAAACATCTATAAAGAGTTTTATTTACAAGAGTACTAATTATGGATTAAAAAGCATTTAAATCTGTGTCTTGACATGTTAATATCATTACTCTGTTCATGTTTTAATCGCTAATTTTTGTACAAAAGAATCGGTAAAATGATTTACCCATTACTTTCCTTGCAAACATGTAGTTTTAAAATAAGTACTGAATTTTACTTTCTCAAGTATAGAGGAAGTAAATTTTCATAATGAATGAATAAAATCATACAACATATCGACACCCACCCCTTTCACCCTCTTTCCTTGAAACGATATGGCTTAAAAATTATAGTTTTTTCTCCTCTATTTTAATTATTATATAGGCCGTTATACCGACAGTCGAATGAGCAAATTGAAAATGGGAATATATATTTTTCGCTATCTAAGAACCCTAAAACGTAAACGAAAGTATTTCCCTTTAGCAAGGGACCTAAAAATAATAATTTACCTACGGTGCCAGAGGCATGTAAGTTTCGGCCAATTTAACTGCTTATATTTCTAAAAATTTGTCTATAATCAACTTAACATTTTTTAGATTACTCTGTAACCAGATTCCAATCTTTTCTACGTACTATTTCTGTTAAAACTGAGAAGAATGAAAAAGCAAGAAAATGGTATTATATATATACCAAATTATTGTGCTAACAGACCGGCAGACCGACGGAAATGAATGACTTGCATTTTTCGTGATCTAGGAATCCTAAAACGTTAAGAAAATCAAAAATCTCGAAGTACGATTTTTTTCAAGCATACAATACTTTACTTTTTCAACGAAAGTAAAAATAAACGCGTCCTGTAGTATAATATGCATACATATTTCTTCGTTTGGATTTAAAAGTTCAAAATTTAAGTTAAGGTTATGTTTCGCCTAGTGTTTTTATAATTACCCTCTGGAGAATTATTGGGCTAAAAAAGTAATCACTATTAAATTTTGATAAAATAGGACGCCTAATCTGAGAAATAAATTAATTATGGATTGGTATAGATTTATATATATATATATATATATATATATATATATATATATATATATACTCGTATATATATATATATATATATATATATATTTATATATATATATATATATATATATATATATATATATATATATATATGTATATATATATATATGTTAGGGTGGTCTTTATTTTGGCAAATTATTGGAAATTATGCAAAAACCAAGGTTTGTTGCGTTTAAACTCCAGATCGTGTGAGTAACCCGTGCCCCAAGACAAATGAAGTTCAAAAAAATGCTTTTTTCCTGACCTTCTCGCATTTCAGCATTTCTGGGACACCGCGAACTCAATTGAAATGGTTTTAAACGTCAGACTTATTAAAGTACTCGAACAGTAAATTTCCTTTAAAATCCGCTAAAAATCATGCACTTTGGGTGAAAAATAATGAAGTTATAGCGTTTTGAAGTTACTTAAATGTACCTGTACAATTTTTGTCAAATTTTTCTAAATTTTAAATCGATCTTACTTCATCAGAAACCGTCATAATGGCATGATTTTTTGACATTTAATTTCAGTTCCAAGATATTTCAATTCATTTTTTACTCTAAAAAAAATCACCAAATTTAATGCGTATTTTCAGCTTAATTGTTCGTTTTAAAAATTCTATCTTGTCTTTATTTTCTTCTTTTCTTTATTTCACTTTAAATATAACTTCAATCAAAAGTTAATAATAATAATGTTGCATTGAAACATTTTGAAAATGAAATTGAACGCCAAACAATCATGCTATTATGACGAATTCCGATTTGAAATTCGGCAAAATTTGACAAAAATTAAGCATTACCTAATTATCTTCGAAATGCTATAACTCGGTTATTTTTCATCCAAAATATATTATTTTTTGCTCGTTTAAAAAAAAAATTCAATTAAGTTCGAGGTGTAAAGTGTCAAAGTGCTTAAATGCTAGAAAATCAAAAAAAGCATTTTTTCAAACTTGAGTTCTTTTGGGACAAGTTATTCATAAATTTTAAGCTAAAACACAACAAACTTTGGTTTTTGCACAATTTCCAACAACTTATGGGAGTGCTCCCCTTAAAATTCAAAACTTGCTAAAATAAGTACCACTCATATATATATATATATATATATATATATATATATATATATATATATATATATATATATATATATATATATAATGTAAATATTATTAGAAAAATGGATAAGAATGTTTTATATTTAAACACGATGTTTTAAAAAATTTTTATTCCACTTAACTTGTTTTTACTTGAATCTTTATCTTAAATTTATTAATGTACTATGGAAACATTATTATCTTAATAAAATTTGTTAAAGAATTGAAAAAAAAGTAAAAAAGTACTTACGAGCAATTTGTTCTTTATCTAGTTCTTCCTAAAAAACACAAATAAAAAATCACTTAGTAAATATATAACAAGAAATAAAATACGTTGAAGACATACCGACATTCTGGCTTTAAGCTGGCGGTTACCTTATCCAAATCGTAACTGACAGAAATTTGAAATTCACATTTGAAAATTGCGTAGGAATCCTTATAAAACTGTTGATTCTCAAAATAGAAGGCGGACAGTTACTTTACACTGATTTTTTAATGTTTACAAAACAGCTGTTGATTGTAAGAGTTTCACAGGCGCGGATTATACATTAGAATTGGAATACAATTTTTTTTTGGTTGTTTCCGTTAAGAAGGTATAATTAGTGCAATTTTTTATCATAAAAGATAAATAAAATTAGAAGAGATGAATGGATTGGATTGGAGTGATTTCTCGACTCTTACAATATCACGAGATATCTTTCGGGATCTTTACTACTTACTTTAGTGGATGGAATTCAGTGTAAGAATCTAGAAGAGTAAAGATTCCTGAATATATCTCACGCCACAGACATCAGAAAATTACTCCAAGTTAATATGGTCTAATCATAAAAACTATATTTTTTTTTAATCATGGCCGTGAAAACCTCCGTTTTCTAATCCATCCCATCCTCAATCGAACATATTTACAGACGTATAATGATCAAATAACCATGAATATCATGACTAGATTTACAACTTTTTTATAACGTTTCTTATATTGTTCTGCCACTTTAATCAATTATCTGTGGCCCTTACCGCCTGTTCCACGTGTGAATGTAAAAGGCTCACCACGGTATCTATCTAGCGCATAGGAGATCTCCCTCTTCTTCTGCTGCCCTCAGGCTTTCCCTGGATAATCAATTTTTCCAGGTACTCGCTTCTAGTCAAATGACCAAAAAAACTGCAATATTCCAACAAACACTGTAGTTAGTCGTTGTTGGGTGGGCTTAATTTCGTTCAGAATGAACACGTTAGTTCGATGTTCAGTCAAGGAGACATTCAATATTTTCCGCCAGCAGAACATTTCAAACGCGTCTATTCGATTTCGGTCTGGTGTTCGAACTGTCCAACTTTCAGACGCATATTTAAATATAGAGAAAACCAGGGTTTAGATCAGACTGATTTTCGTGTTTTTCGTGATATCTTTACTCTTCCAAATTTTCGATAACTTTATCATTGCTGTTCTGCCTAATTGTATTCTTCTGCGGATGTCATTTTCATTGTTCCAGTATTGTTAATTAGCGTTCCCAGGTCGATATTCCCATCCACTACATCAAAATCAGGGACATGTTCGACATTTGGTTGGTTGTCATTTGCCCTGTCGATTATCGTCACTTCAGTTTTGCTTGCATTGATCTCGAGTCCATATTCTTTAATCTGTCAATCACCGACACCAGCTCATTCTCAGCAATTAGGAGAGTATCATCAGCAAAACGGAGGTTATTTATCCTAACGCCACCCAGCTTCACTCAACCAGACCAGTTCTCCAAAACAAGCCTCATTATGTGTTCATTGTAGATATTGAAAAGTTGAGGCGGCAGCACAAATCTCTGCCTAATCCCTCGCCTGATTTTACAGCTAGACGACAGCAGCCCCTCGATTTTAACTGCGGCATCATCTTATAACTGTATGATTCTAATGATGTGACTAGGAATCCTATCTCAAGCATTATCGGCCAAAGCAATTGTCAACGCACATTATCGAAAGCCTACTCCACTAAGCACAGATACAGGAGTGTATAATATTCTCTCGCCGTTTCAATCACTTGTCTCACGTTTAGAAGTTGATTCCTAGTACCTTTATTCTTAACAAAACCGGCTTATTCGTCAGTCAGCTGGTTTCTAATATAAGGAAAGTTTGCATTGTATAGAGCACATTACTAGTATTTGCTGGCGTCGGTAATTTTAGCCAACAGCCATAAGTTGTCGCAGTTATTGGTTGAACCTTTTTTATGTAGAGGCACTATTAAGGATGTCGTCCGCTTGGTTGGCCATTTCGCTGTTTCCCAGATTAGTTTCACACCACCATTTAGCACCTCCGGGGTTATGGAATTACAATCGGGCGGCTTATTGCATGTCAGTCTACGAATCGCCAACAGTACTTCGTCGACCAGTATTTCAGGCTCCCTGCTGTCAAATGAGTCTCGTAAAGATGCTCCTCGGAATACAGCTTCTTACAATATTCCCGCCAAACTTCAACAATGTGCTCAATGTTTGTTATCAGCTCGTGGTTATCGTCATAAATGGCCCATGTTCTACTCTTGAAATTTTTAGTAAGTAGTTCTGTTGAATATCTGCGCAAATATTTCCCAAATAGTCATTCTCGTCTCGTCTACATAGCGATTGAATGAGAGAGCTATTGTAATCATTCTTTTTGTTTGGTGTTTGTAATTCATTTGCTTTTTTTCCAATAAAAATAGATTAATAAGCTCTCCAATTTTTTTTTCTACTTTTTAAGCCGAGTACTCATTTATTATAACTAATTGCATGGGCCTAGTGTTTTAGCCCGAATGGACTACTCGATTGGTCATTGATTCCCTAGTCTGTATGTACTTTTACCATAATTAAAAGTATAGAAAGTGTGAGAATATTTTGACAGTTTGTATCAAAATGTCATTTTAATTGTGTGGTAAGTTGTTCAATTTTTGTGATAGTTTTACTTATGATACAATGCGATTGGCAGACCAGTGGCTTAGTCTTAGGTAATTAGCGACCTACCCTTATAAACCACTTCCTTCTTGAAGCAAATTATTAGTGATGTTGGTTAGCGAAACGCGAGTTATAAATGGTCAACTGGTAATTGGCGATGATCGTGAGTGTCTCATAATTTGACAAGCTTTCTATTGTTCTTTATAAATACGAGTATTTTTCACTTTATTTTCGAATTAAGAAAACAAGTAAATATATTACTTTAATATCCTGTTATTGCTTCCCGTTTTACATGGTAGCTAGATTTACCCCTCTATGTGACTTAGTGGAGGCGACCATAGCGTAGTGGATAAGATGAAAATTATAAATAAAAAAAAAACTTTTAACGTAACAGTTGCCGCTCTCGGGAAGGCAATGGCAAACCACCCGCAATCTCATGCCTAATAAAGCCCTCTTACTTTGGCCGTTCGGAATCTGCATTAAACTGTAGGTCTCTTTTGTCTATGGAAAACTTATACCGAAGTTGAGTCATAATGTTCGATCCGTAAATGCACCGAAAAATACTGAGTAAAGTTGTACTATTCAATTTCAGGTTATGCATATCGAAGCCGCTACTGCAACTTATAAAAAATTCTAAAGGACTTATAAAGAACATTTTTTATCCATAGTAATAGAGTTCAGATGATCGATGGTCTTATAGAGAGTTAAGAAGTGGTGGAAGACGAGAGTCATTCGGAAATGCCTTCAGTCGCAAAAACAGACAGCAACGTGGACAGAGTGCAGTCAAGTCATCAAGTATTATTTGAACAAAATGAGTAGTTAAATTCGAATCGGTTTATAATCCATCAGATTTTAACCTATGACTTTGACATTGCAAGAGTATGCATCAAAATGGTTTTAAAGAAGTTCAAGAGAGACCGAAAGGCTAATCAGAGGAATATATACTTTGTCAACACTACTTTGAGATGAGGTCAAAATTTTTCTGACTGATTATCATAGATGATGAATTTTCAAGTACGACGACGAGATAAAACTCCAAAATTGGTACGAGTAGTATCGAATCGAAACTCAAACCGATTATTGTTTGATTTTTTGTCAGTCCGAGGATTTCTTACAAGGAATTTGCGTCTCTAGCATAAATTACCACTCAAAATTTTTTTCGAAAATCATGAAAGGCTCAGAAAGAAAGTACCACGTTTGCGACCAATCGTTGCATGCGCCTTGAAGCTGTCTCATGACATCGTGATAGTTACATGGTTCGATATTTTGACACGCTCTTTATAAAAGTAGTAGAGTCATTCCTATGACTAATACTTTCTGTGACGACAGGATTTTTTCTCTTCAAAATAATTATTAATTATTATAACACATCCTACATATGATAACAGTTTTAGTATCCTTATTCTTTCTTCTTCTTTATAAGCCACCGCAGGAGATAGGCCTCTTCAAGTTTCTTCCAATTGTCTCTATCCTGTGCAAGATGGAGTCATCTACTGCCTGCTATCAACCTGATATCATCAGTCCATTTGTCATTGGTCTTCTGGCACTTCGTCTACTCCCCCAAGGTCTCTATTTAAGTAATTTTTTGTCCGTCTACCTGTCGTTCTAAGCCACATGCCTCAGCCATTACCACTTTAATTTTGCCCCTCTTTCACTGATATCTGTAATTCTTGTCGTTCCTCTGATTTCTTCGCTTTTACTGTGTTCTCGTAAACTAACACATAATATATATCTTTCCATGACCCGTTGAGTATGTTGGAGTCGGCAAATACTATTTCTTGTAAGGGTCATGGTTTCCAGCCCATAGGTACTTACTGGAAGTATGCAGCTCTCGTACACTTTTCTTTCTAAGGTCATGGGGATATGTCTGTTTCTTAGAATGAATCCCAGTTTTTAAAATGCAGTCCATCTGAGGCCACTTCGCCTTGGTATTTCCGTTTGATTGTCTTATTTTGTGGTCTTACGAGTTTTGTTTTCTTCATGTTCATCTTCAGTCCAACTCTCTGTAAACCTTGATTAAGTTGTTTTATTATTATTTTAAGCTCTTCTAGATCTTTGCTAATCAGCACTACATCATCTGCGAATCGCAAGTGATGTAAATATATGCCATCGATTTTAATTCCCTTCTCTTCTCACTTACGACTTTTAAATACGTCCTCCAAGGCCAGGGTAAACATTTTGGGTGAAATTGTATCGCCCTGCTTAACACTTGTCTATTATTCTACATAACTCATTTATAGTAAAATAAGAATATTTAAAGATAAAAATGTGTCTTTTTTATATCACAAACTGTGGAAATTTTTTGAAAAAAATGTAAAATTTCTGAAAACTATTTTATCGTTACTTTAAAGTCGCTCAGATGTATATATAACCTACAAAATTGAAAAAAAAACTGACAAAAAACTGTTTTTTTTTCATTATATTGTACAAGCCAATTAAGTAAACCGATGGGCTTAAAACTTTCAGAAAATATGCCCTTTGTTATAGCAAAACTACCCTGAAATTTTGGTTCAAAAATATTAAACTCAGTGAGTACAATTGGATTTGTTATTTAAAATTTGAATTGCCCGCCATTTTATGCCGTTTGGTCCAAAATAGATCTCTTTTTCAAAATTTAGGTCTTGACATAAGCTTTCCGATGGCATTACAAAAAATGTTTTTTGGAGTCACTTTAACCATCGTTTTACGTTTGTTTATTAACCAAATAACAACAAATGCATTTTTTCGGTCATTTAGAAAAAAAAAAATGATTTTTTTTATCACATCTGGCAGAGAATCGCGAGACCTTTATTTTTAAAAAAAAATATTTTAATTAACAATTTAAATTTTTCAAAATGTCAATTGTTATTTGATTAATAAATAATGGAAAATTTCTTCTACATCGACTTTGTAGGTGTTATGTCAAAATAAACAGGTAAATAATCTACAAATTTGTGATTTGGTCTCTATGTAGGTATATGTTGAACAATGGCTGTTGTCAATTTTTGAACAAAAAATAGTCAATATGCAATGTGCTGACTCTATTTTGTGTATGTAAAAATGTTTTTGATAGGCGACTACACCACAAACATGACCTAAAAGTCAATATGATAAATTTCTGTCTTTTTACTTTCCATGCTAAAGGAGAGTATTGTATTCGTGAAAAAAATCACACTTCGAGATTTTTGCTTTTCTTCACGTTTTAGGGATCCTAGATCACAAAAAACGTAGTCCCTTATTTCTGTCGGTCTGTTGGCACGATAACTCTCGAATGAAAGGAGATATCAATTTCAAACTTGGTACATAGGTAACATCTACTAAGGAGATGAAGATTATAGTTTTTGAACGATATCGCTTCAGGCCAAGGAGTTAAAAGGGATAAGGGTTGATAATTTTAAAAGATTTTAATAGTAATAAGGAAGTTTTCCCTGTGTTTTTTTTTTGTTGAATGATAAACAAATTTTCTGTATAAATATTTATAGTAAAACCTGTGAGGAGTGAAAGGGATGGGGGAGAAGATTAGAGAGAGTAGCTTCCTCTATATCGTGTTATATATCCTTTCCTGGGTTTTAAAGTCTAGGAATCCAAAAATTAGGTGATTTTTTCACTGCTTTCAAGCCTAACCCATGAAAGGACTGAGCGGGCCGAGGTAGGTTAATATTGTATAATTTCAATACCATTTCGAGACAGTTACAAATTTTTTGGTGGACAAGTTCTAAGCATATTATTTTTAGAAAAATATGTAAGGGGTTAAAAGTTTTCTGTTGCAACAACGAACAAATTTTAGGCATAATTATTTATTTACTATATATGATTATGCAACTGATAAGAGGTAAAGAAGGGCGTTCGAAGGGTGATTTTCTATTTATTGTGCTGTAGGTATTACTCAGAGTCCTTTGATTCAGAGTAAGGAAATATTACATTATTTTTTTGCTATTTGCAATATTAAGAGGGGTAGACCGTGAAAGGGGTGGGAATCACTAAATACTGTATAGTTTCAATATTATTATATGATTTTGCATGATTTTAAAAATTTTAGAAATACACAGGGTTAAATTGGCCAAAATTTATTTATCTTTGGCACAGTAGGTAAATTATTGCCACCTGCAATTTTTGATTTTTTACGTTTTAGTGTTCTTAAATCGCGTAAAATATATATATATATACCCATTTCCATCGGTCTATCTATCCGACTGTCAGGTTGTCGGTCTATTACTTGAACGAAATGATATATATTTGAAATAGTGATGAAACCTATTGTGCTAGGGTGAAAGTGGTGAGTGTCGAATGATTTTATTCATATCATGGAAATTTACTTTTTCTTTACTGAAGAAAGTAAAATTCAGTACTTATTTTAGAACTACATGTTTGCGATATATAATAAAAGGCTGTTTTTAGTCAATTTTCACTGGTTTATTCAAATTGCGATGACGCGTTTCGCTGTCGATGCAGCTTCTTCAGATCTACATTTTACACTGTCAAGTTAGGTTTAAAGTTCACAATTTTATATAATTTCTTAATTATAATATTACACCTAATTAAATTACATTGATAGAATTGGAAAACCCACACAGATTTAGAATTAGAAGAATAAATTCAATAATGGTGAATTGCTTAAATCTACCTGGTCGTTGAGTAAAGTACCTGTAGTCCTTAATTGATTTATTTACATTGTCTCTAAAAGTTTTAGTTTTAAACCTTTTTGTTGGGTGTGTAAAATTTTGAAATTCTTGTTAAATGTGTGTGTGTTTTTCGTGTTCTGTAATTCTTTGTATAAATGTACGTCCAGTTTGCCCTATGACTATAATCATAGTTTTATACATAGACTAACTAATATCCCCTTATCAGAGGAAAATTTTACTAAAAAAATTAAACTACATAAAACAAGTAGCCGTTAACAACGGTTATTCGGTTACTTTAATCAATAATATCATTAGGAAAAAACTTAGAAACAAGGCAATCTCAGCAATATACCCACACTTTAAGGACAGAAATACCACATTTAAATGCTTAACCTATTTCGGCAAACCAACGGAAAAACTGGGGAAATTTTTAAATCAACCAAAAATTAACATAGCTTACAAGACTAACAATACTATAGGGAAATATCTTAAAAACTACAAACCACAAATCAATAAAGACAATAAATCAGGTGTTTATCAATTAACATGTGGGTCATGTCCTAAAACATACATAGGACAAACTGGACGTACATTTATACAAAGAATTACAGAACATCAAAAAAGTTCCATCCATAGAAAATCTAATTCAACATATGCTAATTATCTTTTAACAGAAAATCACACATTTAACAAGAATTTCAAAATTTTACACACCCTACAAAAAGGTTTAAAACTAAACCTTTTAGAGACAATGCAAATAACTCGATTAAGGACTACAGGTACTTTACTCAACGACCAGGTCGATTTAAGCAATTTACCATTATTGAATTTATTCTCCTAATTCCAAATCTGTGTGGGTTTTTCAATACTATCAATGTAATTTAATTAGATGTGATATTATAATTAAGAAATTATATCAAATTATGAACTTTAAACCTAACTTGACAGTGTAAAATGTAGATCTGAAGAAGCTGCATCGACAGCGAAACGCGTCATCGCAATTTGAATAAACCAGTGGAAATTGACTAAAAACAATCTTTTATTATATATTTATAATGAATTTCCATCAAGTAGAAGCTACAACCATCCAAAATACATGTTTGCGAGGAAAATACTGGGTAAATGACTTTACTGTTTTTTTTTTTTAAATTATCTTTCTAAAAAGATCAAAATCATCATGTTAAACTTTTAAAAATCAATTTCTATTAGCTACCTAGTAAGATCCTGTCCCTTTTAAAATTCCATTAATACAATATTTGATGTTCAGCTTTAAATTTTTTGGCTGTAAAATTAAAAATGCTCTTATTATTCTCATCATCTAATTTTTAAAACAATAGTATATGCCAATACTGATTTATTTATCAATTAAACGGACTGTTTACATCTGTCAATTAAACAGTCAATTTTTAAAATTAACTGTCCTGCCGACAGTTCATTAAATTCGTGAGAAAGTAAAATAAAAATGTTTAGTTTCACGGCGCTCGGTGCAATTAGTGCGTTTGCCAATTCGGAAAAGTGAGAAAAATTAAAATATATCTTTGATGTTTATGTGTTCAAACATATGTGCATTTGTAATTATTGCCAATTTTTGACTTCGCAGTTGAAATATTACTCAAGTGTCAAGAGCGTACATTAATGTTTTGTTTGGTGAACTATAAAAATTAAAATTGAATCGATCATTCGAGGACATGACTTGACGGAGTCTATAACAGACAAATACTATACGTCATAAAATAAAACTACCCCCTAAGCTTCTTTACATCTTAAATTAATATTGTACTCTTTTAAATCTTGTTAGAGAAATATACTGTCCTCCTCCTCTATCCGTCGTCTAACGTAAGGACAAGGTGATATCATGGGATTTTTGTCACTGTTTTAGACCATATTTTTTTCTGTCTTGAGCCTGATATGATGCTTCTGTGAATGTGAGGCCAGTTGCTGTTTTTAGCCCGACCATCATGTCGGAGATTATCCTCTCAGTGTTTTGCGTTTGGCATTATCCTCCACGATCAACCGCTCTACTGTATCTTTCCCTCTTCCTATATGGCCAAAATATCTGAGTATATTTCTGTTGATAATAATGGTAAGTTTCGTTTTGATTCTGAGCTCATCTGATATGGAGGTGTTTATATGGTGCGGTGTCCAGGGTATCCGCAGCATCTTTCTGTATACCCAGATCTTAAATGCGCTGATTCGTATCTGATAATTTTTTGTTATAGCCTAGGGCCCTCTGAGTATGTAGCAATTGAAAATATTAGTGTTTTGATGAGTCATAATTTGGTATTCTTCGTTATGTCACTGTCTCTCTATATTTTTGCGATCGTTGTTCTGGTCATAGCCAGACGTCTGCATATTTCATTATCATATCCACCGCTGTTTGTTATTACTAAACCAAGGAAGTTGAGGTGACTTACCGTTTTATACCCTACAATATTTGTCACATAAGGCGGATTGTCTCGGGCTCTGTCAATTATCACCACTGCCGTCTTGGTTTTATTTAGGTGTTGCTGGCTATATTAAGTCTATCTATGATGTACTGAAGTTCTTCCCTTGTGGCCGCAGACACCACAGTATTATGCCGCCCTGCCCGTCGTCAAACTGAAAGATCTCATGATGTGTTTACTGTATATAGATAATTCGGTTCATCCCTGATGAACTCCTGCCTTGAGCGTGAAGTCTTTCGACAAAGTATTATTCACCCGTAGGATGGCTGTATTATAGTCATACAGATTTCGAAGACGCCGGATTAGGTAATAGGGTATACCTATCTATGCTAGAATTTCCCATATAGCGCTCAACTTTACAGTGTCAAATGCCTTCGAGTAATCTACAAAACAAAGGTACTTCTCTAGATTTGATTCTCTGGATGTATATTAAAACTTGTTTTGGAAATTATTCTTTAACACTAATTTGATATTTTCTTGTAAAAATTAACCTATTTTAAAACGAAACAGATTTGTGTTATTTCATCCTATTTGTTCCTTAGATATTAGTTAATATTTCGTCGTTATTTATTTATCTTTTTCCCTTTATAAAAGGGAATAATCTCCTTTAGCAAAAACATTAACTTCGTTTTTGGATTTTTAGTAATTTTCTATATTATAATTACCTTTTAAGTAATGGAAATTAACGTTATACAGTATATCCCTACTACGTCGATTCCTTTTCAAATTGCTCCACGCGATATACACTAGATTCTAGGTGTGGTCTAAAATATAATATTTACATCCGTGATTTTTAAAACTTCTTGACCGCGTCTTTAGTATTTTTTTTATTATTTATATTGCTCCTTTCTATCTCTGCTTTTTGCACCTTTTGTCTTCTTTGGTAACTTGTTACTAGTTAATTGCTGTATTCCTTACTTTCGTTACATGTCATTATCTTGTTCCATATTCTGATCTTTATTTGCCATACACGGCTCATAATGAACTTGTTTTAATTGCAATATAAATTCTTCCTTCTTTGTTTTTGTCTTGCTCTGTTTCAATTTTGTTTCAAAGTATTTTATATACTTTGTATACTTTTTTCTCTTCCTCTTTTTTTCTTCTATACATCTTCTCTCTTACATTCTTGGGCTCTTTCTATGAGTTACAATAAGGTATCTTTTTTTTTCCCTTACTTTAGTGCAAAATGATATTTTTTCTCCATTATTGTTTCTTGTGTTCACTTCTGTAAGTTAAAGTAGTATCGACTGTATAGATACACATTCCATTCCACATAAAACTATTTGCTGTTAATTACTTTCAGTTTCCATCAATTTCTGTAAATATTTCTTTAACCTCTCCAGTGATAGGACTGTAAGATCTGATGAGATGAACATTTTTTTTATTCCATTGACATAAGTTTTATTGTTAGCCATCTTTATTCCCTATAAGATACTTTAAAGATTTTCTCATCATTTATTATTTATTTTTATGGCTGATTGTAGTTCAAATTTCTTTTTAAAAGAACTCATAGCAACAATTTGTTCATTTTCGCTGATGGTATTTATTACTAGGCGTGGACAAAATTACGGCAAAATGCTGTCGATCTGCCCTAATGACTATTTGAAAGTAATTTAACGTATCTGTGCAACCTCGATTCGTTAAACCCGCTAGAAGAGACTGTCGTTAGGATATATCGTCATTACTTTGCCACGGTTTTGTCCATTACTACGCGTAGCGATTTGAAGAAATTATATATCATTAAGTAAACACTACCGAATTACAGTTGATACATCAGTAATTTATATAATATTCATTTATGCAGCTTTCAATTCTAGAATAAAAAGGTCTATTCATTCGTAACCTTCAAAAACAAAATTCATAAAGAAAAAATTTTTAAATACCGCTCTGTCCTTACCTATTAACAATGCGTGCAATTTACCAGATATCGTCCGGAATCAGCTAGCACCCGGTAAATTTTATACCCGCTTTCGTTTCTGGATCAGTGCCAAGAATACTTTTGATTGGATTAAACGTCTCTGTGAGTTAATTTAAATTTTAAACCACTGTAAAGTCGACTTGATAATGTAGCGTGAACTGGACTTTTCTGTTTTGTATTTCTGTCTCGCTCTAAATAGCATCAGCTTAGTTATATCGAGCATGAATAGTTATGCCTGGAAGATTATACTCTTTCGTCTAGATTTTGGATTATTTTCTTAGCTGTTGGTTAACTAGAAAATAATTTGGATTTTGTGATATTATCTTGACAGTTTATTTAGTTTTTCAGGTAATAGAAGATTGAAGTAATGTGTACTATTAACAAATGTTGCTTTTGGCTAGATGGGTTAGTAACAAAATTTGAAATTATTGCCAAGAGTCAAATTACACCTTGTTGATAATAAAATGCAGTAGAATTTACAACTTACTTACGACTGCTAAATATATTTTTGTTTATATCGTTTGAATATCCTACCGTTGTGATTTAGAATAAACAGTTTTTTTTAGTATTCCGTATGGAACACTTATAAGATCACTTCGGTGTCCGTCTATCTGTCTGTCCGTTTTTCTGCCTGTTATACCCGATTTTCTCCGAAACTAGTTGACATAGAAAGTTGAATTTTGGCAATAATAGTTCAAAAATATATATAACATAATACTTGCCCACAATTCTCTTTGTATTATTTCTAAAAAAGTGCGAAATATCGCTGTCCCCCCACCTTATCTCGAAAAGTACTCATCAAAAAATTTTGAAAAAATTCTGGAATATTCTCTACAGGGTGTAGATTGAACGAAAATTATCACGAGTGTACCTTTAATAACACAAGCACACAAAAAAAAGTCCAGACCCATAGAACCAGCCCCCCTACCTCGATGTATTTTGGTGCGCTGAAACCGAATATGACAATAAAAAAATATTTTAACGACTCAATTTTCTACTATTACCTTCTTTTAACCCCATTTTGGGGTTGAAATTTCACTTTTCCTTAAAATTTGAAGTATCCCACTATCCCCATGTATTTTTTATGCGGTGAAATCGAATATGACAATAAAAAAATATTTTCACGAGCTAATTTCCCGCTATCACTCCATTTTAAACCCATTTTGGTGTTAAAATTTCACTTTTACTTCAAATTTGAAGTATCCCACCACCCCTATGCATCTTGATGCGCTGAAACCGAATATGACAATAAAAAAATATTTTGACGACCCAATTTCCCACTATTACCCCATTTTAACCCTATTTTGTGTTTGAAATTTCACTTTTCCTTAAGATTTGAAGTATCCCACTACTCCTATGTATTTTGATGCGCGGAAACCGAAGATGATATTAAACAACGTCAATATATGACGAGACAATTTCCCACTATCGCCCCTTTTAAGCCTATTTTGGGGTTGAAATTTTACTTTTCTTTAAAATTTCCTTCTGTATTTTGATGCGCTAAAATCGAATATGATAATAAAAAAAATTTTTTAGTAAGCCTGTTTCCCGGTACCATTTATTTTTAACCGGCGTTGAAACCGCAGATACTTTTCGTAATGTTATTTATTTGCGTAGATGATAAGAATATCCCAACTCGTATTAGGTGAAGTTAAGAAACCTCTAATATCCATTGAAGTAACCGCTAAATAGGCAACTTTTTTTGTGTTTCAAAGGTTTTACACAATAACCAATTTTTTGTTATTGCAAATCATCCATTTTAATGTCGAATAAAAAACCTTCTATTTTCAAAAAACTGTTGAAAATGTGCATTTCAGTTTTCTTTTTTTCCAATCTAGCATTGAGTTGTTTTTTTTCGATATCTATTTTTCCCACTAGGACTCCTTCACGTGGTGAAGGCGGACAACCGATTCATTCAGGCTAAGTTTCTAGGTAAAAAATATGCCTTCATAGCAAAAGTAGACAGAAAGTTTACGATGCAGGGATGGGATACCCTACTATCGGCGGCTGGTCAGGGAGAACAAGCGGGTCCGCAGGCGTCGTCATCATGCAACCGCAGCTCTGGAGTAGTAGGCGACTTGGCTACTCTAGAGTGCAGTGCGTCAAGAAGAAGTCCAGTTGTATTAAATAGACTTTAGACTTATTGACTTACGATATGACTTAAATTTTCAAGTATCTCCTCAAGGTATTTCAAGGAAGGATGTAATGAGTTCGTCTGGAGAAAATTGTATGGAAATTGCAGATTGTCCCACTCATTCTTATAACAAAGATAATGCCATGTTCTGCTACGTATGTGGTAAGTTTCCAAGCAAAAATAGCGGTAACATTTTTCTTCCGTATATGTGAAACAATACGAATCTTGTTTTAAATTGCAGGTTATAAGTGGCGAAAAAACATGGGTACCAAGTAGTATCTGTAATGCATGCACAGTAATGCTAGAGCATTGGTATACATCAGATCAAAAGAAGAAGATAAAAATTCAACATTCTGCTGTATAGATCGAGCCTCAAACCGAAGCTGAATGCTATATTTGCATGACTCAATTTAGAGATATATACTCATAAAAATATAATATATGCAAGTGCTTTATCTTTTATACTTCCAATTTTTAATGATTTTTTAGGCAATGATGATCAAATAGATGTCAGTGTGGAACGAGAATACAAAGAAAATCAAATGGATATTGAGGAGGATTTGAGTAGTATTGAATCTAATTCAGGTTGTGACAGCGAGGAAGAGTGGGATCGACACAAGAAATTTAATTAGCCAGGAGAAATTGAATGATCTTGTGAGAGACTTGGGCTTAGCAAAAGATGCTTCTGAATGTCTCGCGTTAAGTCTTAGAAGGGAGGGATTGTTGGCTAAAGGTACTTCTGAAAGTACTTTTCGAAACGGGAGCAGGAATACCAGCACTTTTTTAAGAAAGGAAATTCTCTCATCTACTGTACAGATATTCAAAGCGTAATTAACAGTTTTCGAACCAGACGTGTACAGAAGTGATGAATGGAGGCTATTTATCGATTCATCTAAACGCAGTCTTAAAGCTGTACTGTTACATATTACAAATGAATTGGCAACAATACCAATAACTTATTCTGTAACTATGGCAGAAGACTGACTCAATGTAGCTTCTGATAGAGAAAATAAAGTACTCAGATCACTGGCAAGTTTGTGGAAATCTAAAAATAATAACTAATCTTTTAAGACAACAAAGTGGTTTCACAAAGTTTCCGTGCTTTTTATGTATCTGGGATAGTCGAGATCGCAATAACCACTACAAAAAAAAGATTGGCAAATAAGAGACTCCTTCGTTCTTGGATTAAACAATGTTCTTAATGCTCCTTTAGTGCCGCCTGATAAAGTTCTTCTCCCTCCATTACATATAAAACTTGGCCTGATGAAGCAATTTGTTAAAGCATTAGATAAGAAAGGTGATACCTTTAACTACATCACACAAAAGTTTCCGAATATATCAGAAGCTAAGCATAAAGAAGGAGTTTTCGATGGCCCGCAAATTCGAAAACTTCTTCTTGACAATGAATTTCTAACACCAATGAATAATGATAAAAGAAATGCTTGGCTTAGTTGCAAAAGTGTAGTAGAGAATTTCGTAGGTAATAACAAAAGTCCCAATTATAAAAATGAAATTAAAAAACTCCTAAAAAATTATGATGCCTGATGAATTTAAAACTGTACTTTTTAAAAGCACATTTGGACTATTTCCTGGATAACTTAGGAGACTTTAGTGAAGAGTAATGTGAAAGCTTTCACTAGGATATAATGGAGATGGAACGGCGCTATCAAGGTAGATGAAATGCAAGCATATTAGGTGACTATTGCTGGAATTTAAAGAGAGATTTACCTAAAAATCCAAGAGCTTCCTAAAGATCACATCTAAGAAGTTCCTTTAGATGCAGAAGAGTTCGATATCACATAAAAAAGAAAATTTAAATTAATCGGCAAAAAAGGTACAAATCAATTAGTACCCACAGGATATAATCTCTATATATTTTTGTCGAATTTCAATTCAGCGCATCAAAACACATAAAGATAGATATTTTTATTTAGCCGAGGTGTATTACCTCATCTGGCCCAGATAGCAGGATATTAAAATTTAATTTACACCCAAAAAGTGAAATTTCAACCCCAAAATGAGGTGATAGTGGGAAATGGGCTGGTTAAAATATTTCTTATTGTCATATTCGTTTTCAGCGTATCAAAATACATAGGGGTAGCAGGATACTTCAAATTTTAAAGGAAAGTGAAATTTCAGCCCCAAAATGGGGTGATAGTGGAAAATTGGCTAGCTAAAATATTTTTTTGGGTCTGGCCTTTTTTTTGTGTGCCTGTATAATTTATCTGGTATATATAAAAAAAAAAATTTTAAGGTCATCAGTTTTCACTAAAGATCGGAAAAAAAGTTTGTTGAAAACTCATTTGGAATGGGTTTTATAATTCCGTAACCGAAAGTTCTTGCATTTTTTGCCTCATTCGGGAAAGCATTAAAAAGTCGGACTCCTTTTTGGAACAATGACCTCATTAAAAACGATTTTGTCGTTTGTTCTATGTGACAATTATCCCTGGATCTTATATTGTGCTGGTGAATCTCGTAACCCTGAATTAGAAACTTGTTCAGATAGCCTGGTAATTGCCTGTCAAGTATTTTGTACATGAATATTAAATTACTTATTTTAATGCTCTCCTCAACAGACACCCAATTAAGATGCCGCAGCATACTTTGAATTGGAGTATATATGTTACAACTCAACAGTACTCCCATACATTTATTTTGCAGTATTTGCAGCCTTCTCAAACTCTCCTGAGGACATGTCAATAATAGAGAATTACAATAAGTAAAGTGAGGACTGATGATTGCATTACACACTAGCATTTTAGACCACCCCGAAAGATTTCCTGCAATTCTTCTGAAAAAGCCATTTTTTTCCAGATCTTTTTATATAAATAGTTAACATGCTGCTCAAAAATTTAGTTATGGGTCTAAGACCACTCCCAAATATTTAATTTCATATACCCGCATTGTTTATCTGAACAACATCAGTATTATTATCAAACTGACCACACCTACCCTTTGTACCCAAAAACATAAATTTACTTTTTTTCAGAATTTAATTTGAGTTTGTTAACACACAACCAATCATACAGGACAGTCAACTTACCATTTAATACTTCAGTGGCTTCCGCAAAGTCGCCACCAGAAACCGAAACAAGCGTGTCATCAGCAAACAGGTACACAAATGATTTTTTTAATACTCTGTGAATATTCCATTCCGTAAATTTTTATTTTAAAAGCAGTCAAGGTACGGAACACTAATTGCGCAAGTCCAACTTGCACTTGACCGGTTATTTAGTAATATAATCTGTCTGCGGAATAAAATTTTTTTAAAAGTTTTTTCTTACTGAAGTGTTAATATTCGGAATAGTAGTCCTGAACGTAATGTAAAACGATATCGTAAGTTATACACCATGTCACATTTAGCAGATTCAGATGGCACAGTGTTTGACTGAAAGTAGGTGAAAACTATAGATTATATGGAACAGTACTATGTATTATCTAAAGTTTTAATTATTCTATTAAAATTAAAATAAAATACAAAAAAATGATATCGCTGTTTTTTTGAAAAAAGCTTCGTTTCGTTGGTTTCCATTTATGAACTTTCATCATCTCTATGGATCATCCAACAATAGTCCGCTATCATACTATGTCTCAACCGCCTTGATATCTCCTTTCCATCTCTTTTATATTTTGATGGAACCGTTCGCCTTTTTCCTTACTGTACCCTCCTAGATTTTTTGGAAAATGATAGATGTGCGAATTCAAAAAGTAAACTTTCAGACTCATATTACGCCCTAAGTTTTTATAGTTGTTTAACATTTCTTGGAGAATATCTTTATAATTCGGATCTTTTTTGTTGCCTAAAAATTTGGAAACAATATTTTTTTCTGACTTTGTCATGACCTTCTCAAAGTCTGCATCCTTGATTAGTTTCCTGATGTTAGGTCCTGTGAATATACCCTCCTTTAACTTTGCATTAGATAAACTAGGAAAACATGAACAGAGATACTTGAAAATATTTCCATCTTTGGTAAACTGTTCGATCAAACCAAGTTTGATGTGAAGTGGCGAAAGCAACACTTTCTCGGAATCTATCAAGTTCAGATTAATGACATTCTTTACTCCAAATTCCAGTTTTTTTCTAATGGCCCAATCTGATTTTTCCCAGTGTGAAATCACTCACAAATATAACATGAGAATTCCGTATAGCCTTGCTGGTAACCAAGAAGCGTGCATATGATTTTTAAGACACCACAACTTAGCCATTTGGGTTCTGTGTATTTTATTTTCTCCAAAACATTTTTTAAGTTAGCGTAAGTTTCTTTAAGAGAGACTGCGTGTGCTATAGGTATTGATGCAAATTGATTGCCAATGTGCAAGAGAATAGCTTTCAAGCTTATTTTTTGAAGAAAATATAAAAGGCCGCCACTTTTGTGCGTTGTATGTGATATTTCACCAAATTTACTTACTAAACCGCCAATATCACAGCAAAAAAACCAAATTTTCCTCTTTCCTGAAATACCGTACGAATTTTTCTTCTCTGCTTCGTTACCAATACAATTTTGTATGAGGCTTTCCTTTAGACGAGAAGGTTCCACTGCATATTTAGTTAATCCAAAATCGTTTACCAAGTGATTCAGTTCTTCCTGTTTTAAAGGTCGGTGCTCATTCATGGGGTTGAAAGTTTTACCAATACTTGAATGATCGCTTCTGACGTTTGTGATAAAGGCATATCGGTGCTCTCATTTTTAATAGGAACAGGTATAGGTAATTCAGGACAATATGGGATTAGCCTTATTATAGATGGAACATCGGGATATACAATTTTGACACGGTTTTTAGAATTATATCCGGTCACATTGCTCAAACAAAAGTAACAGTCATCAGTATGATTTTTTTTGTTCCCGTCATAACATAGAAATATCAAATGACAATTATTTTGATTTGCCATAGGTCCACTGTCTTAATATTTCAACACAAAACCACCATACTTTATGTGGAAGCTGCTGCTGACCTAATCTAATTTCGAAGTAAGCAAAAATATGCATTTTTCACAAAGTCTGTTATATTTTACCTTTGTTGACTGTTGTAAATATAAACAAATGTAACAACATACATCTAGACTATTTTTGTAAGACTAGGAGGCCATAATTCTGGATAAGAAAAAACACAACCTTAATCTCACACGTGTACGCCTCTCACTCTTAATGGCGCGCGCAGATTGTTTGAAAAGTTCTACAGTAACTGCTTTGACTTAGAGAGAGATGGATATACGATATATGTAGTGAGGATATCATAAATCATAGAATAAACTATACTATCAAAGTAAACAAAACTGAAAAAATATTTAATAATTTTAATAGGCTTATTTTAAAAACAATATCTTCATGTATATGTGAATAAAAAAAATCATGACGTGATACGTTAAAACGGAACTTATATTTGAAATGAGCAAGTCAAAATCTATGTGAGAGTATTCGAAAAACTTTTTTGTCAGAGACCTGTGTAATAATACTAAAAGCGTTACTAATAGAGGTTTTTTTGAATTAACCATTATTATTTATAAAGGAAAACTCACAAAGCTAATGTGAAGGCTTGCTAAAAAAGTATTGAGCCTATTAGAGTTAAAATTGAGCTAACTGTTTTTTTATATTTTGAAACAACTCTATTAAACCAAATTCTGTCATTTTATTCGATGACTTTCTTTCACTTTTTTGGCAACACCATAATCCTGTCACTGTAGAATTTCTGTTTATGTGACATGTGACAAGTGGTTTACACAGGCCTCTTTTCAAACTAACTTAACACTCTTCAGGGAGTTCTGCTCAACTCGCAACAAGTTAACAATTTACGAGGCGATCATCCGAGCGGGAATAATCTATTCCAGCCCAGAATGGTATCAAATATCACGTACCCGTAGATCCACCCTCCAGACCATACAAAACAAAGCCCTCCGCATCATCGCCAAAGCCCTATGGTTCGTCTGCAATACTCAGCTTCACAGAGACCTTCAGACACCCACAATCCGGGAATTCGTCAGCAGCGCTCAGCTCAAATTCCTGGACAAAGTCATTTACCACCCCCCCACAATCAGAACCGCCTACCATCCCCCTCGACTCCAAGCCCACCGCCGTCCGCCAAGACCGAGCGACCCCCCGCCACCGGATTAGTTTAATTTTAAGTTTTCTGCTCATGAAATATCTTAAGTTGAAATATCTTAAGTTCTCTCAATGCATTTATATAAACTCCTTACCTGGGCTAAGTTAGTTAGGTCCCTGTCATGTATATATCTAAAGATTCACATTTCAAATCATGTTCTAACCAAATCATTCAAATAATTATAGCGTAGAAACTAGCTAGTAGTCAATAAAAGTAATTAGTAAGAGAATTTTGCAGAGACCGAAACAGACGGTAGTCTGTTCTTGGCTATACAGTAAATGCTTTAAAACTTCCCAACCAAGCTCTCTTAATTTTTGCCGAGTCAACGAAAATGGGTGTGGTCTGGCGTTCTCATGGTAGAAGACGACCCTTTCTGTTGCTTGTTTCAATCTTGTCAGTTGCTGATAGTAGAGTACAGAATCAATCCTTTGGCTAGATTGTAGCAGCTCATGAAGCACGATTGTTTTCCAAGTTCACAAATCACAGTCGTGTCATCGTGATCCACTTTTCATGACCGGTGACCAACCTCTTCAGAAATGGCTCGATTTCGTCACGTTTCTGTATAGATTCACAGATGGAAATTCGATCAAGTAACACATATGACATTTCAATCAATGTTAAATAAATCGTTGAAAAAATCATTATAGTTGAAACAGGAGTAGTAACGATACGTGCTGTGGACTGTTAACTTCTGCTACGATGGGGATATTTCATCATGACTGAGTTCTATTTGAAATTGTAAGAATATATTAGAGGTCATCTGAATGACTATTCAGTGGTCCAATCTCGGGGAGAAAACATCCATGAAGAAGTCTCGTGTATTTGACAAAGAGTCACTTCAATTCAACATGGTTCAATTCCAACAACCATGATTACTCAGTTTTTGAAAAATAACGTTTAAAAATGGGGTGTAACACTTAGTTCCCTTGACTTCTTGCTTCTCAACTTTTTTGGTATTTTATTACTTGATATTTTCATTAATATAAAGCCGAAATTATTAGTTGATAAATAGGTATTAACTAAATTGAAAATTCCGTAAATCGGTAGTATAACTTATTTGTTTCTTATCTAAATCATTATGCAAATAAATACCATAATTTTATTATATAGGTATAATGGTTATTATTAGATACTATTTTACGAGTGTGTTTTTCTACAAGCTACATGTCGTGAAAAGTTGAAGAAAAAAACAATATTTTTGCCGAAAATCGATTTTATTCTTCAACGTACTTTCCTTCAAGAGCGAGACAATTATTTCAGCGATCTTCCAACAACTCTCAAATAAGCCGCAATTTCCAATTCCGACTTTCTCATTTCAGCCAAATTTCCATCACTCGAGCCACCTTTTCAAATTTGTAAAGAGATAATAATCGCTGGGGCTAAGATCTGGTGAATACGGTGGTTGAGAAAGCAATTCATAGCCCAATTGGTCCAATTTCACCATCGATTTTATGGAGTTGTGAGCTGGTGCATTATCCTGGTGAAACAACACTTTTTTCTTTGCTAAATGCGGCATTTTCTTCTTGATTTCATCATTCAAATGGTTTAATAAACCAACGTAATAGTCTCTGGTGATTGCTCGTCCCTTCTCAAAATAGTCGAGCAGTATTATTTCATGTTCATCCCAAAAAATACTTAGAGTCATTCAGAACACTACAGTGAATTTTTTCTGTGTTTTTTTGGAATGACTGCCTCATTTAGAAGTCCAGAATGTGGTGCATCATCGGTGCTTGCACGACCGCATTTAAGTTCGCTAAACTATCGATATAAAGTCGCGTTCGACGGAGTAAATGTGCCATAACACTTCTGAAGCCATTCTGGCAATAGTAACGTCACTCAAAAAGCTGTAACTCGGAAACTATTAGACAAAATGCCATGAAAATTTTACACGAATCTTTTAAGAGTTGACACTAATTAAAAATCATATGGTTTTGTTGTTTGCGCTGTCATCTCTCGAAAAAAGTCTCCAGCTTTTTTCACGCTATGTAACACGTAGGCTGAAAAGTTTTTGGGCTAGCTACTTAAAACACATTTTTTTTGCAAAATTCGAATTTATTTATCAATATAGTCTCCTTCAAGAGCGATACAATCAGTCCAATGCTTTTCTAACATTTCTTTACCTTCCTTGTAGAAGAATTTGTCTTTGTCTTCAAAATAGGTCTCAGTTTCGGCTATAACTTCTTCATGAAGCCAAATCTCGTTCCCGTGAGCATTTTTCTGAGGTCTGCGAAAAGAGAATAGTCGCTGGGGGTAAAAGGAATTCGAACGTTAATTAATACAATTTTGCCATCGTAACCATTGGCTTGTGACACGTCTTGATGAAATAATACTTTTTGCTTGTTCATTTGGGGAGGTTTCTTTGCGATTTCTGCCTTCAAATGCACCAATAACTTTACAAAATATTCGCTATTGATAGTTTTTTCTCTTCTTAGCATAGTCGATGAAAATGATTCCACGCACATCCCAAAATACAGAAGCCAAAACCCTCCCAGCTGACTGTTGTGTCTTTTGTCGCTTCGGACGGCTTTTCACCGGTTACTGTTCACTCAGTTGACTGCCGATTTGATTCCGATGTGTAGTGGTGGATCCATGTTTCATCCATTGTCACATATCGCATGAAAAAAATCCTTTTTATTACTCTTGAACAGGCCCAAACAGCGCTCGGAATCATCAATACGTTGTTGTTTTTGATCCACTGTGAGCAAACGCGTTACCCATTTCGAACAGAGTTTTCTAAATTCCAAATATTCATGCAAAATATGACCAATACGTTCTTTTGATATATTTAGGGCGTCAGCTCTCTCACACAATTTTAATTTACGGTCATCCAAAACAATTTTGTGGATTTTTTTTTTTATGTTTTCCGGTGTAACCACCTCATTTGGGAGTACAGGGTGTTCAGCATCATTCATATCTGTATGGCCGCGTTTAAATTCAGCATACAAGTGAATGATGAGTGACTTTCCAGGGGCAAAGTCCCCGTAACACTTATCAAGCCATTGTTTTGTTTATACGGTATTTTTTCCCATCAAAAAACAGTGTTTAATCAACACACGAAATTCAATTTTTTTTCATTGTTTTGAAAATATCAAAAGTAGCGTCACTAAAATCACTGTAACTTGTAAACTAATCATCGAAATGTCATGAAATTTTGACAGGTATCGTTTGAAAGTTGGTACTTTCTAAAAATCATATGGATTTTTTTGAAAAGGGCGACATCTATGTGTCAGACCAAAAACTTTTCAGCCTACGTGTTAAGTAAATTTGTAAATAATTGTTTGGCTGGCACATTCCTGTCGCAATTCTACTTTGATGAAATTTTTTACGAATTTGTTGGGTCTTGCAGTTTTTACGATTTTTTTTCTAGCGAGAAATACGCAAAAATAATTTCGAGCATCACACAGTAATAAAGTTTCTCACTAAAGAGAGAAATGAATTAAAGAATATCGTAAGGGTACGGCAATGACAGTACATCTTATTTTTACGTAAAATTATGATCTAAACAGGTTCAGGTAGTAGATGAGGCCGAAGATGACATCAGATTAGGAAGACCAGGGGATGCAAGAACTGAGAAAATCATCAGACTTGTTATGAATTTGCTGCTGTCAAATCGACGAATGAAAATCCAAAAGGCTAGTAACGAATATCCGAAATGATAGACAAAATGGAGAGGAAGAACGTTTTGACCGTTTTGGAGAACAATGAGATAATTATTATATCAAATGATCATAGTCGTCACCAGCTGTAGCGGGTTCATAGACACGCTCCTTCTCTAAAGAAGGTGGAAAGTCAGTCGTTTTCTGGGAAGTTGATGACGATGATCTATGGGACTGCAGGGAATTTTTTTTTTTGATTATATAAAAAAAATGGGCCACTATTAATACATGCCATTCGAGAAAAACAACAATCAATTCATGGAAAATAAAACTTTGCTGTTGCTCCTCGAATGACAACATCTACACTTGAGAATTATTTTTGTTTAAACCTCTGAAGAAAGACTACAAAAGCCGAAAATTTTCCTAGGATAATGAGTTGATAGTCCCTATAACGTCGTTTATTGAAGCGTAATCAAATTTGTTTTTGCATGAAATGAAATAACTGTAGAAGCACGAAACTAAGTGTGCTAGTGTAGACGGTCTCTCTCTCTCTCTCTCTCTCTCTCTTTATTTCTCTCTGTCAATCCTTTCATCCCAATAAGAGTATCAGTGATATTATGCGATTTCTGTCGCAACAGTCATTCTCCATTCATCTCGGTCCTGCGCTACCTGACGTGACTGGTGCATACCTATACCAAGAAGAGATCTTACTTGGTCAGATCATCTTGTGGGAGACCGTCCTCTTGATCTTCTACCTTCTATCGTCCCCGTTTCTACAAGCTTTCCTCATAATATGACCAAAATATTTCGGATACTGTCTATTAATCCTATTTTAAAGCCGGTCATTTATACTAAGCTCTTCAAGAATAGATACATTAGTACTGTGTTCGGTATATGATACTCTGAGGATTCTTCGATATGCTCACATCTCAAACGCATCGATTCATTTTTTATCAGCTTGGGGGGCTATGGGGAATATAAGGCTCCATAGGAATCTTAACTTTATATTTTTTGTAACAGCTGGATCTTTCCAGACCTTACTGAGTTTGATCGATGAGTTTCTTGCCATAGCCAAACGTCTTACTTTCTCTTCACAGCCACCATTGTTAGTTATGAGAGATCCCAAATGGTTGAAATGGTCTTCAATAGTGAAACCAGCAATTTCGTTTATATGTGACAGATCTTCATTACGAGTAACAATCATTACTTTGGTTTTTGCTCTATTAATTTTCAATCCATAGTTTTTGCTAGTGATTTCAAGTCGCTCCATAATTGATTCTAAGTCTTGTATTGACGTTGCAAGTATATCAGTATCATCCGCATACCTAAGGTTTTTCCACCGATTGTCACCACTCCAGCCATCCAAAGCAGATCTCATTATATGTTCACTATATATGTTTAAAAAGGAATGGTGAGAGAACACAACCTTGTCTAAAGCCAGCTTCTACGTCAAATAGATCGGAAAGAGAATTATTCAGTTTAATTCAGCTATTCGTGTCCTCATACACGGATTGGATAAGGTTTACAAGATGTATGGGTGTTCTCATGCTGATTAGAGAGCGAAGAAGAGTGTAGACGGTATTTAACTAATTTTTTTTTTTAACTCTACGAGTTTTCTTTTATAGCTAGTTAGATAAAACCCTCATATATTCACTTGCATCAGTTCCTTCATATTTTTCTAACGCCTCCACGGTATATGGAATGCTACAATCAGAGCAAATTAACCCATTCTTTGTTGTTATAGTAGATATGTTAAGTTACACACTTTCTGTGTGTTAACTCTATTAATAATAATAACAGTTAAGCTAAAAACAATAATATTAGCATTTGATTTTTAAATAATTATTTAAAACACTCGTTGGTAAAAAAAATGTCCTTACAGCTCATAAGTTACACACTTCTAAAAGCTTTTTCCTCATTTAAAATTTATAACTGGTAGTAAATTTTCTCTGATTTTATTTGCGACCATTTCAAATGGGACCACCCACACGGCAATATAGTAAAAATAAATGTTGTTGACAGTAATTGCAACAATAAAACCACACTGAGATTTAATGATTATTTTTATGTTTATAACATTTTCCACAGATTTTTTTTTGCGTATGTTACATCACGGATGTACTTATTTCCTAATACATCTATTTATTGTTTTATTGTAACAATAGACAACCTTCGGCTAAGTGATCAAAGTCAAAATAATATGATCGACCAAATGCAAGTCGGATTTGCGCATTTAGTGTGCCGTACGTTAATTGCTCTTATTATAAAAAAATTTGTTACGGAGGTATAAAATGATCAATGATTTCACAAAATACACCCCAAATGAATTTTCAACAAAGTTTATTTCTGATCTTTGTTATAAAATTATGACCTTGAAATTTTTGTTTTTTTATATGCCAGATAAATTATTCATCATCATCATCATTATCAGCTTATACTGTCCAATGCTGGACGAAAGCCTCCCTGAAGTCTTGCCACTTTTTTCTGTTCTGGGCCGCTTGTACCCAATTTCCAGCCACTCTTTTCAAATCATCAGTCCACCGACTTGGTGGTCTACCCCTATTCCGATAGGCTTCGGATCTTGGTTGCCACTCTATAATTCTCTTTGTCCATCACCCATCCTTAAACCTAGCAACATGCCTAGCCCAGTTCCATTGAATTTGAGTGTGTTCTCTTCCTGATAACGTGATTTGGGATGTGATCTCTAAGAGTAACGTCTAACATTGATCTCTCCATCTTTCGTTGCATGACACATATTTTATTGATGTTTTTCTTCGTCATAGTGAGAGTATCAGCTCCGTACGGAGAGTATGCATCTATCAAATACGTTTCTTTTTAAACACATAGGAAGGTTAAATTTGAATATATAGGCCAGTTTGTCATATGCAGCTCTGGAGAGACCCATTCGCTGCTGAATTTCACGTGTTTGGTTATTTCGTCCTATGCTGATTTCATGTCCCAGATATTTATATTGGTGCACTTGCTCTATCTCTACGTTATTCAGTTTTATAGTGTCGCTTAATACAAGATTTGTCATGAACTGGGTCTTGGATAGATTAATTTTTAGATCAACCTTTCCTGAAGTTTAATGAAGCATGTGCGGCATAGTTTGTGCTTCTTGTATTTTATCTGTTATTAAGACAATGTCGTCGGCGAAATAGAGGTGATTTAACTTTTCACCGTCAATGTTAAGTCCCATTCTTTCCCAGTTTATTAATTTTAGAATAATCTCTAGAAGTGTTACGAAAAGCTTCGAAGAGAGCGTATCACCTTGCCGCATTTCTCTTTCAATTCGGAATTTGCTGGTGGATTGATTAGCTTGTGTTTTAACATGAGCGGTGGCATGTTCATATATGTATTTAATTACACTGGAATATTAATGATCAATACGACACTCAGCAAGCGCTTCCAAAAGTCTGTTGTTTTAACCGCTTGCTTCAATCTTGTCAATTGCTATCAGTAGAGTACAGAATAAATCGTTTGGCCAGACTACAAGGGCTTAGGATGCATGAATCCCTTCTAGTCCCACCGAACACACAGCATCACCTTTTTTAGTGACAATCGAGTAAAGGTTCTAGCGTCAAATTATGTGGCTCCCAAACATCGACCTTCTTTTTGCAGCCAACTGTTCCCAAATGGTTAAAAACTGTTTGATGATGGAGGTTTAGTTCCTTCGCGATGTCATGGTTACTTAGGTGACGATAATTCTATCAACTTGTTTTATCATTGGTCGGCTAGTGCGAGGAGCGTCTTTGACATTGAATCTTGTTATTCTAAAATGAATGGTGCCCAAATCTGTACAACCAAATTTTAAAGAAATGTAGAGACTATTTTCAAAAGACGTACAAAAATTATCTCTTATCCATAATCTCTCCAAACAAAACGAGCTAGCTTATATCTAAATTTTTGCTCTATCAGTATCAATATCCACTCAATCCATTCTCATAAATTAAAATATATATAAGGGGCAAAATAGTGCCGCAAAAGAGACGTTATAAAATGACGTCGCAGCGGACACTATAATATATATATATATATATATATATATATATATATATATATATATATATATATATACATATATACATATATATATATATATATATATATATATATATATATATATATATATATATATATATATATATATGTATATATTTATATATATATATATATATATATATATATATATATATATATATATATATACACACACACATATATATATATATATATATATATATATATATATATATATATATATAAGCAAATAACCTCGATTTCACATTATAGAACATGCATCGTCAAAGAAGCCTTGGAAATCGAAAAGAATGGACAGCTAAATAAGCGGGATAATGTACTTAATATCACCACTACATGGAAGGGTCTACTAGCTAAACAAAGGAATAGCCAAAACATCGAAAAGGCAACAATCAGCAGAGCGCCGGAACCCGCAATTACCAATGATACGGACACCAAGCCGGCAAACACCGATGCCCGAACGGACACTCCTGTTCCCCCCATCTACAACCTGCGTAGACGCCGACCTATAAAAGACGGCGACCGCACTTCGGTACCTCAGTTAATTTCGAGCAAGATCACAATGTCGAGTAGCACCAGCAGCAAGGGCACTTGAAAATGTCAAATGAAAGTTTGGCGAAACGTCGTGCAAATTCATTGTTAGACGAACGGATTGAAACCCGGAATTTTAATGTATTATATATATATATATATATATATATATATATATATATATATATATATATATATATATATATATGCAAAATACTTCTCATTTTACAGTTACGTTAAAACAATATTGTCTATGAAAAAATTTGTTGCTTGGCTCACTGACATTAATACATTTTTGGTTTACGTGAAAAAAAAAATAGATATTATAATTTGACGTTAGTTAGTATAGTATGCTGTTGAGCTGGGCGAATTAACAACTTACAGCTTGAATTTAAAAATTATCAGAAAAAATAGTTTTTCAGTAAAAGAAGTAAATAAAACCAAATTATTATATTTTGAAAATGTATATTTAATTTTATTTATTGATACATAGACATTTTACATATTACTGTGAAAATAGGGTCTTACACTTTCCCGTCTTTTAGAAGGATGATTGGGTGGCAAAGGTGGTGGAGGTTCATAAATATATTTTTTTTTTTCGTTAATCTTATCATCACGGCAATCATCATAACGAATCATTCTGTCACTAGAATGATCAGTTATACTTTTGTCACTTATTGTATCTAATTCGTGATATCTCAAGTCATTAAACTTAGTTTTAGTCCAGCGCTTCAACTTTGGCGTAAGGTATCCTTCGTAATTTGTAGAAAGAGATACATGTCTTGTGGCGTCTTTCTTACTAGGCATTACCAGAACATTTGGAGAGTAACTGCCTCTTTTAACAATTAAAACTCGTTTGTTACCTTTGATCAGTTCAGGATTATATTTCACTAAATAATATACAGCTCCGGAAGCTACTGCAAGGGTTGTTAATAATGTAGCCGAAACGCTTAATATAATTGCAACTTTTTGATCGTTGTATAACCAAGCTCTGTGGTTCCATTCAGGAGGTGTGGACACCGCAGTGCAATCATCTGCTATTAAAGCATATGTATCATCAGTATCATTAGAAGCAAAACATAGCGTGTACGTTCTTTCAAACTGAAGATTCATCAGTATGTTTCCGTTGATGTTGTATATACATCCATAATCAGAATTGTTTTTTTAACATTCCTCCAAATAAAGAAGTCAGTTGACTTTATCGTTCCTGTTAATTCAACTGTATATATTACTGAATATCCTATTTCAGAAATTGTTAAGTTAGTGTTTCTGCGCTTAAAAAACTGATGTTAACAAGAAACCTGTATTGTCATTATCAATATTTTCAAAAGGATAAGACAATAGATTTCTGCAAAGAATTTTTTCAAATATAAAATCACCGCTCGGTTTTACTGTAGTTGCTGGAGATTGGGTATTTTTTGTCGTTTTAGGAGGTACTTTGGTAACAGACGTGGTTGTAGAATCACTACCAGAGCAAAATTCTACCTCAGACATAATTAACCAACTGGAACCCACTTTACATTTTCTGATTTCAACTTGAGGCAACGATAGAAGGTACTTCTTGAACCAGAGCATATCACAAGTACAATTAAATGGATTTCCTTGAAGATAAAAGGACTGAAGCATGTCCAAATCATCAAACACACCTTTTGAAAAAGATTTTATAGAATTATGCTGCAAGTGTAATTGTAAAATGTTATTTAGTCCTGAAAAAGCACCAACCTCAATTTCTGTTATACTACTTGAGATTATGTACAGCTGCATTAGATTAGTTGCTTTAGAAAAAGTATCAACTTCAAGTTTTGTTATTTGGTTGTAGCTTATATCCAAAGTTACGAGGTGAGGTAAACCTTTACCTTTACAAGTAAGATTCATTATAGCTTCACCACTACCTAAACATTGTTTAATATTTAAAGATTGTACTCCTGTGTCATCAAGAGTACCTTCTTCAAATGTAATATCTTGTCTCACTATATCAAATCTAATTTCTAAAATCGAAATTGAAGTTGATGCAAAAGAAGATTTTCCGAAATGCTCGATATTCGTATTAACTAGTGTTAGGTACAAATTTGATCTAAAAGGTTTTCCGGAAAATGCTGACTTCCCAAGTTCTTCTAGATCGGTAGATCGAATTTCAAGTTTTGTAATACCTCTTGTGAGACTATTCAGCCATCCTTCATTAATAACATTAGATGGGAATATTGTTTCGTTAAGTTGGAGTGATATGGATTGGACTGTGGACTCGGGATCCTAAAAGTATAATTTGATTAATGATGGAATCAAATAATCTTTTTGAATTCTGGGCAGAGGAGCTAGCTACCAGTACATTGGAGAAAATATGTGGGTAAAGAGGTGAAATATGTTACAAAATAAGTAAAAAATGTTTGGCTCTAATGTTGTTAAATAATTTTTTTTAAAACAAAAGCCTTGTTAATATTTGATCCACTTACGTAACTAGATGTTCAAGTAAAAAATTTTAACTCCATCCTTATAAATTTCAGTAATATTAGGGAGCTATAAAATTGCAAAAAACGATCGAAACCTTTTGGACCTGTCATACGAGCTTAGCTGTAAATATTTTCTCTATGTGAAGGTGTTTTCTCTAAGTTATGGACCTACCATCGATGCTTAGACTCAATAACAGATAGCCTAAAGTCAAGAGGATTCCAGAATTCATGGAGAACCAACACTGCTGTTGCGACTGAGTCCACAAGGCTCGCACGGTTCAAGTCATTGCCGAATACTGTGAATTCACGGATAACAATATCCACGTTATAGTCCTGATTCATCACTCTGTGATTTTATTTGTTCAAGAAAAAATCTTAGGGGAGGAAAATTTTAATTGAAAGCTGGTGTAGCGTCGTCTTTTGAGGCAAAAAACCACAAACTCTGTTTATGCACGTAATAAAATAACTCGAAAAGTGCTGGACTAAGCATATTAGTGTAGACGGTAGCTACTGATAGTAGTTTGATTTACGGTAAATACCGACACAAAATTTCGTGATTCAGATTTAATTTTGCTATTTATAGTGAATGTTTGAAGAACTATGAATTTAGTAAAATCGAATATTGATCGGTCATGAAATGCTTTTTGAAAGAACTGTCCTCAAAAGAAATTTACGGCGGTATGTTTAATACATTAAATGAATAATGCCCTTCCTATGCCATTATCAAAAATTAGGTTGTGGATTTCAAGAGAAGAAGAATCGATATCAGTGATGAACACCATGCTGGAAAACCTATTTCTGTGCCCTTCCGAGACATTTTTATTTATGGATATAGCTAACATGTTACAGGGAAATCCCTAAAGCGCTACAGGAGCGACACATGTATGGAAAAAGCGATTTACGTTGGTCTTGAATCGCTGTAAGTTGTGCTTGGTTGAAAACATCCAGTCCTGGGCAAATAATTCCGAAGGGATGAGGTTCTTCATTTAAAAGACTGCTTTAAAAATATTGCACGAGGACTGACAAGTTGAACCTCATACTGTTCTGAAGTATTAGCGTGGCGTGTATTCCTAGTATGCACTGTTCTGATAGGAATTAAGCAGATTACATTCATCATTCCATGAAAATACTTATAAATAGAATAGACTCAAGTCGCCAACCGTTCTTCGATGTTCCAAGAAATCGATGTTGCTGGTGAGTTCAGGGTCTCTAATCAGAAAAAACAGTTCTCTTCTGAATAGAATCCAATATGTGTTTAATAGCAGAGCCCCAAACATGGGAGCAGTTGTACATAATTAAAAGTTGTCGTGGAGTATAACGCTTTCTACTTCCATATAATATTCCCAGTTTTTGAGAAGCTCTCTATGCCACACATGCAACCTGTTCATTCCAAAATATATTTGATCCAAATTAACGCCCAGCAAATTGAGGGACGATGCTAGAGGAATGGAGTGTCCCGACATAACTACGTCGGTTCCAGCAACGTTCATTTGTGTCGAAAAAACTGCCGCCTGGGATTTTGTAGCTTTAAATTGTACCTGGTTATTGTCAATCCAAGATAGAATTTCTTCCAGGTCTTTGTTAAGTTGAACGACTTCCTCCTGTCTGCGGATATTTGCATGTGTAGCCGATGTTTGAGCTTTATAAGTAAGTAAAATCATAACTCTACTATCATCTGCAAAAGTGTACATTAGATTCTTGGTCCTTTTCAGCAGATTGTTAATGTACATGAGAAAGAGAGTAGTAGACAGTATGGAACCTTCGGACACACCCTCGTATGTAGAAAAAAACGTATTTTAAGCCCTGCAAGATGTTTCTCATAGTTAGGTAAATAACATATAGGCTGAAAAGTTTTTTTGGTCTGATACGTCCTTTTCAAAAAATTCATATGATTTTTAGAGTTGGTACACCCTCAAACGAAACGTATCAAAAATTCATGACATTTCGACGATTAGTTTACAAGTTACAGTGGTTTTAGTGACACTACTTTTGATATTTTCAAAACAGTGAAAAAAATCGAATTTCGTAGGTTGATTAAACATTGTTTTTTTTTTTCATGGGGAAAAATATCGTTCAAGCAAAGAAATGGCTTGATAAGTGTTACTGGGACTCTGGCTCTGGAAAATCACTCATCATTTACTGGTATGCTGTATTTAGATGCGGTCGTACAGACACAAATGATGCTGAACGCTTTCGACGCTCAAATACGCACAAAATTGTTTTGAATGACCGTAAAGTGAAATTGCGTAAGTTAGCTGCCACCCTAACGATATCAAAAGAACTTGCTGATCATATTTTGCATGAACATATGGGTATGAGAACGCTTTGTTCCAAATGGGTACTGCGTTTGCTCACAGTGGACCAAAAACAACAACGTGTTGATGATTCTGAGCGTTGTTTGGACCTGTTTAAGCGCAATAAAAAGGTTTTTTTTCATGCGATATGTAACAATGGATGAAACATAGATTCACCATTACACACCGGAATCAAATCGGCAGTCAACTGAGTGGACAACAACCGGTGAAAGCCGCCCGAAGCGACCAAAGACACAACAGTCGGCTGGGAAGGTTATGGCCTCTGTATTTTGGGATGCGCAAGGAACAATTTTCATCGACTATGCTGAGAAGGGAAAATCCATCAATAGCGAATATTATACAAAGTTACTGGTGCGTTTGAAGGCAGAAATCGCAAAGAAACGGCCCCAAATGAACCAGAAAAAGTAATCTTTCATCAAGACAATGCACCATGTCACAAGTCAATGGTTACGAAAAATTGCATGAATTGAAGCTCGAAATGCTATTATCTATTCGCAGACCTCAAAAAAATGCTTGCGAGAAAGAGATTTGGCTCCAATAAAGGAGTTATCGCCGAACCTGAGGTCTGTTTTGAAAGCAATGATACATCCTTTTAAAAGAAAAATGGACTGATTGTATCGCTCTTGACGGAAACTGTGTTGATGAATAAAGTCGAATTTTGCAAAAAAAATGTGTTTTAAGCAGCTAGACCAAAAACTTTTCAGCCTACGTGTTAATTAAAAAAAATACGCTCCTATAATACGTTAAGTTACAACTAACTGAAATTTTTACTTAAAAGTTCAGCAGTTACTTACTTGTTCTTCCATTAGAGTGTTAACTTTTTCTATTACTTCTTGGATATTTCCGCTTCTACAACTTACATTGTACAGGTTAGAATTGTAATAGCAAATTATAGAATTTCCTAAACTTAAAGCTTTTGAAGCAAACATTTCTTGATTTAGTAAATTATTATTAGTTGTATTTGAAATGGTTTTTATTTGCTGATTTTCTGCCCTCCAGTGTTAAAGTCTTGTAGGTAATACCAGCTCTCACATTTCTTTCGTATCCAAAATTGGATAAAATACTTTGTGGAATTTTCTTCACTGGTAATACTCTATGAAAATTATTCGAATGATCTTCGATTTTATAATGACTGACTTCCTGTTTCATTTTGTTGATTTCCACATACTCAGTACTTATTATTAATAAAGATACTAAAAGGGTAACAGTTACTACCGCAATAATAAACTTGGGACTAAATTTCCAAAATTGTTTTTATATTCATTTTTACCCTAAAACAAAAGATTAACAAATTATATATCTGGAATTAATAATTAGTAGTGATAGAGAAAAGTGAGGTTTACTCGTATCCTTACAATAAGATTTGAAAAGAAAAGTTAAGTATGTAAAAAAATAACTAATTTTGTGGTTTAGAGCAGATGGGGGCGAATTACATACGCGGTTTTGTAGCAGATGACCGAATTACGTATCCCAGTGCTTCAGCTTCACCTATTGTCTGACACAGTTTTGTCCAACCCTAATAACTAGTTTTTAGTTATCTTAAAAAGAATGAATTTAAGACGGATTAAACTACAACTATTAGTGTTGCCATAGTAATTACCTAACAGTTAGTGTTAATTTTATATCGATAAACTGATCCTAAGTATTGGTATACGTTAACATTTGGCAATATCGACAATAGCGGATTAAAGATTTTTGTAAAAAAACAAGGTAAATAAAATTTTTTTGTAGAAACAAAAATTGGTATATTGGTATTGGTAATATTTCTTCATTTAGTAAATTATTATTAATTGTATTTAAAATGGTTTTATTTGCTGATTTTCTGCACTCCGGTGTTAAAGTCTTGTAGGTAATACCAGCTCTCACATTTCTTCCGTATCCAAAATTGGATAAAATACTTTGTGGAATTTTCTTCACTGCTAATACTCTAAGAAAATTACTCGAATGATCTTCGATTTTATAATGACTAACTTCCTGTTTCATTTTGTTGATTTCCACATACTCAGTACTTATTATTAATAAAGATACTAAAAGGGCAACAGTTACTACCGCGAGAATAAACTTGGGACTAAATTTCCAAAATTGTTTTATATTCATTTTTACCCTAAAACAAAAGAGTAACAAATTATATATCTGGAATTAATAATTAGTAGTGATAGAGAAAAGTGAGGTTTACTCGTATCCTTACGATAAGATTTGAAAGAAAAGTTAACGTACTACGTAAGTATGTAAAAAATAACTAATTTTGCGGTTTAGAGCAGATGACCGAATTACGTATCCCAGTGCTTCAGCTTCACCTATTGTCTGACACAGTTTTGTCCAACCCTAATAACTAGGGTTAAACTATAAATATTAGTGTTGCCACAGTAACAGATGCAAAGGAATTATCGACGAAACCAATGAATCAACGAATTAGAAACAAACTTCTCGCTTGTCCCAACAATTCCAGGTCCTTTTGGGCAGTCGCTAAGGCAGTTAGTCAAAATTTCACCAAATCCACCATACCACCACTCACACGGCCAGATAACTCCATTGCAACTACACCTGTTGAGAGAGCGAACTTGTTGGCTGAACTCTTTGCTTCACATTCTACTGTCGATTTCCAAGGAAAAACACCACACCACCTACTATTCCCATATTGCAGTTAAAGATGCCCGATGTTGACTTCAGACAGCGTATCATAAAGCATATTTTGGTGAAGCTAGACACCAAAAAGGCTTCTGGCGCTGACGGAATACCTGCCATAGTTCTCAAGAACTGTGCAAGGGAACCAACACCAGTTTTCTGTAGACTTTTCAACCTAGCCTACAGAAAGGAAATATTTCCGTGCTGCTGGAAATGTGCCACGGTTCAGCCGATACCTAAAAAAGGCAAGAACATCTTGCCAAATAACTACCGACCAGTCGCACTGCTTTCAATAATATCGAAAGTCATGGAAAAGGTTATCAATCACGATCAGCAATCACCAATATGGCTTTCGTAAACATAGATCAACAGGAGATCTTCTGACTTATGTAACACATGTTTGGAACAACGTCATTGAACACTTTGGAAAATCTCGAGCGGTTGCTCTTGACATATCCAAGACATTCGACCGTGTTTGGCACGATGGACTGTTGGCTAAGCTACGCTCTTGTGATATGTCTGAAAAGTTCTGTTTGTGGCTCTCATGTTTCCTCAGAGAGCGTTCTTTACGAGTGGCGGTCGACGGATTTCTTTCTAACCCCTTCACAATCAACGCCGGTATGCCCCAAGGCTCCATACTGCCTCCTACTCTCTTTCTCATTTAGATTAACAATCTGCTGGAAAAGACCGGGAATCCAATTTACAGCTTTGCAGACGACAGTACGCTTATCTCTTCATCCACTTTGAACGCTTAGACATCGGCTGCTCAGGCGAATGTCTGCAGACAGCAGGAGGTCGTTCAACTTAACAAAGACCTGGAAGAAATTCTATCTTGGGGTGACAGTAACCAAGTGGAATTTAACGCTACAAAAACCCAGGCGGCAGTTTTTTCTAAAAAAGTTAACGTTGCTGAACCCGACATAGTTATGTCGGGGCACTCCATTCCCCTAGCATCGTCGCTCAATTTGTTGGGCGTTAGTTTGGGAGCAAATATGTCCTGGCATGAACATGTTGCAGGCATAGCAAGGAGAGCTTCTCAAAAGTTAGGAATATTATTTCGAACCAAAAAGAATTACACTCCACAACAACTGTTAATTCTTTACAATGCTCAAATTCGACCAAATATGAAATACTGCTCCCATGTTTGGGGCTCCGCTCCCAAACATACACTGCATTTGTTGTATTCTGTTCAAAGAAGAGCTGTTCGTCTGATTGAAGATCCGGAACTGACCGGCGGCCTTGATTCGCTGGAACATCGAAGAACGGTTGGCGACTTGAGTCTGTTCTACAAGTATTTTCATGAAAAGTGTTAAAAGGATGTAGCCTGCTTAATTCCTCCCAAAGCGGTGCATGTTAGAAATACACGTCGCGCTGGTGCTTCACATCCATATGAGGTACAGCTTGTTACTCCGCGTACAACGCTTTTCAAGCAGTCTTTTATATGTAGAACATCATCCCTTTGGAATAATCTTCCCAGCGCTGTTTCCCAGCGAGTACAATTTACAGCGATTCAAGAACAACGTGAATCGCTTTTCCGCACACATGTCGCTCCTGGAGCGCTTTAGGGACTTCCCTGCAGCACGTGTGCTAGACCCATAAAAAAAATTACCTAACAGTTAATTTTATATCGATAAACTGATCTTAAGTATGGGTATACATTAACATTTGGCAATATAGACAATGGTGGATTAAAGATTTTTGTAAAAAAACAATGTAAATAACATTTTTTTTGTAGAAACAAAAATTTGTATCTCAACATAATTCTCATTGAGCTTCATACATTTAGTCCAGCCGGATTCCAATTTTTTTTTTATTCCCTCAGAAAAAAAAAACATTGTTTCGAACTGTCCGTAATACACTACAGATAACCTCTTTATTAGACGAAAGTTTCTTCCACCCAAGCCAATTTTTGAGATCGGGAAACAAAAAAAGTCACTTGGGGGCCCAATCTAGGAAATAGCGTGTGTGGGAACCTTTATAATTATTTGTTATGCCATCAAGAAAATAGTTATATATAACAATCAACTACAATGAGTAAATTAATGCCAAAAGGAATTAAACAAAGCACACAATTTATAACAAAATTTTTAGTATAATTTTTGGCAATAGTCCTAGAAATAAACTTATTTGCTAAATGTCAACTTCATTAAAGAATGTTTAACAATTTGAACGGGGCTAAACTGGTCATTAACTTTGTTGCATTTTTCTTTTTTTTACGATTTTAGAAAGTCTTAAAGATCTACTAAAGATATATGATCTTAATATCACCCAAAATATGTATGCAGAGTGAACTTAAATTTAGTTTTATGGATATAAACTTATTTTGTAACTATTTCTTAGCTGATCTGTTTGCTTTACACTCTACTTCCAATTTTCTGGGTAAAATACCACCTACTTTAGCAACGTGTAATTAAAAAACACTTTTTCTTACCTAGCTTTGCATTTAACCAAAAAAAACTATATTTTACTCAATGAAAACGTGCGTGATTATGCAACTGGTTTTTTTGTATTACTAATATTTGGAATTTATTTTAGGAAATATTTTTTTGATATTCCTATTTACCAGTTTATCCAGTATTAATGAAATATCGTTACCATATGATTGATTTGTTTTTTTCCAAAAAAAAATCAAAGTTAATCGCCCCGGGTATAACCTAAAGCTCCCTATATTAACGAATTAATATTATGGTTTTTTACATAAATATTTCAAGGGTCAAAAGATAATATGGAAAAAATTTTAATATAGCAAAATATGGTAGTACATCTCGTTCATACAAATATTTATATGAGTATTTCAAAAGTTATATTCCATGATTTGTGTATGTGTGTGTGTGTGTATTTTCCAAAAATGTTGTGGTAGAGACAGATTTAACGACGCCCTTTTACCATACAATAAAATGAAAAAAAAAATTAAGTAGATCAACTTTAATTACAATAGAAGCAATACTTACTAGAAATAAATAAAAATAAACGGTCAAGTGCAAGTTGGACTTGCGCAATTAGTGTTCCGTGCGTTGATTGCTTTAAAAATAAAAATTTTCGTTACGGAAGTATAAAATGATCAGTGACTTCACCAAACACATCCCAAATGAGTTTCCAACAAAGTTTTTTTTTCCGATATTTAGGGAAAACTTAATTTTTTTTTTAATATACCAGATAAATTATTAAAGGAAATAAGGGTGATAATTTTCGGCCAATCTACACCCTGTAGAGAATATTGCAGAATTTTTTCAAAATGTTTTTGATCAGTACTTTTCAAGATAAGGTGGGGGGGATAGCGATTTCTCGCCCTTTTTTAGTGTTCCGTACGGAACACTTATAAGATCACTTCGGTGTCTGTCCGTCTGTCCGTCTGTCTGTCCGTCTGTCTGTCCGTCTGTCACACCCTATTTTCTCTCCGAAACTATTTGTCATGTCACTAGCATGTCATAGAAATTTGGTAATAATATAGGAATTGATGGCCTCATCAGAGCCATGTAGTTTTGAAAGTTAAATTTTGACTTAAGGGGTTAGTTTTGGGGAGTGAAATCGGAAGTAAAAAAAAAATTTTTTTACTAGATAATCGAGTGTGGTGTCAAATGAAAGCTTATTATGAAAACACGAGTAAATATATATATATATATATATATATATATATATATATATATATAATGTAATACTTGCGCGTATTATTTTTAAAAAATCGCGAAAAATCGCTGTCCACACGCCTTATCTCGAAAAGTACTTATCAAAAAAATTTTGAAAAAATTCTGGAATATTCTCCACGGGGTGTAGATTGAACGAAAATTATCACGAGTGCATTACCTTTAATATTTTATTTGGTATATGAGAAAAACAAAAATTTCAAGGTCATCAGATTTTAGTAAAGATTGGAAACAAACCTTGTTGAAAACTCATTTGGGGTGTGTTTTGTGAAGTCACTGATTATTTCATACTTCTGTAACAAAAATTTTTTATTTGAAAAGCAATCAACATACGGAACACTAATTGCGCAAGTTCAACTTGCACTTGACCGGTTATTTATTTAGAAATAATACAAAGAGCATTGTGCACAAGTATTACATTACATATATTTTTGAACTCGTCTTTTTACAAGCTTTCATTTAACACCCCGCTCCATGACCTGTTAAAAAGAAATTACTTCCGATTTCACCCTACAAAAAACCAACCCCGTAAGCCAAAATTTAACTTTCAAAACTACACGACTCTGCTGAGGCCATCAATTCCTATATTAGTGCCAAATTTCAACTTTCTATGTTAAATAGTTTCAGGGAAAATAGGGTGTTACATACAGACAGACAGACGGACAGACAGACAGACGGACACCGAAGTGATCTTATAAGTGTTCCGTGCGGAACACTAATAAATTTATGGGCTGTCTGGATAATTATCTTATATAACCTTCATTTCTTCAAGAAAGATTTACCTGAATTAATGAAAGGCATACCTGTGCGCTTGTCTGTTTGTGTGTGTGTGGGTCTTTATTTATTGGGTATTATAACCAAGTTGATTTTTCAGAAAAAGGAACCCCTTTCCACGGTGCAACTATAAAAATTAGCATCCATTTTAAAAATCGATTATCTCGAGCATACATTTTTTACAAAGAACACTCCCAATAAAAAAAACGCTATTTGTAAGTGGCGCTAATTTCTGAGTAGTAAGAAGGATCCAGCTAAAACACCAACAATAGCAGATATCGCAAAATACACACATATAAACATCTTGACGAAATGGCGGATAGAAATATTTAAATAGCAAAGAAAATATGTATATATACGTTATTGGATTTTTTAAGTAAAATAATGTTTAACTTGTACTAACCCTTCAAGATATAATCAATCAACCCCTCTTACACATTTCACAGTCCGTTCTCCACTTATGCATATAACATTCGACCGTAAATAATTCTGGCTAAATTTTTTTCTTTTTAGCAACCAAAAACCAAGAAAAATATTCATAATGACAGAAAATTAACAAAATTAATTCTTAGTAAAAGGAAAGTAAAATGTTTCTTGGTAAGATTTGAAAATATATCGTATGCTTTTGATTAGGTCATAGGACTGCATATAACAATATATCAGTGTGATGCCTTTTTTAAGAATGCTCCATAGTTATGTCAAAAAGCGAGAAAATACAGATTTGTTCATTTGAATGAAAAGAAGCAACAATATGGTTGCGAAAACCGTTAATAGACTTTGTCAGTTCGGGTTATCCAAGTTAAATTAAAAGATTACAAAAACTGAAACACTATCAAATAAGATTTACGTATTTTTAATTTGAAATAAAAACAAAACGGTATAAGTTATCAACGTAATTTTTATTTATTTTGTGACATTTTTATTTAAAAATAATTTTATGTAAATGGCGGCCTCTGGTCGATTCTGGAATACCAATTTTTGCTCACTTTTCGACATAAATCAGCACTTATTTCACTAATGACACAAATAATGTTGGTTTTAAGGTCATTAAGTGGTTGTGGTTTATTGGAGTAAACCAATAATTTAACATAACCCCAGAGAAAAAAGAGAAATGGAATTATATCGCTTGATTTTGGTGGCCAGTTCACATCGGCATTTCTTGAGAAGACACGGTCACTGAACTTTTCTCTCAATAAATTAATTGGGTCACGAGATGTATGGTATGTTGCACCATCTTGGTGAAACCACATGCCATCCAGATTAAGATCATCTATTTCGTGCCAGAAAAAAACTATAACCATTTTTTCTGTAGCGGTCTCCATTCGCAGACACTACATTTCTGTTTTCAAAAAAGTACGATCCAATTACACCTCCAGACCATAAACCATACGAAACTGTTAATTTTTGTGGATGTAAAGGCGTTTCAAGAACAGCATACGGGTTTTTGATTACTCCGAATGCGACAATTTTGTTTATTTACGAAGCCATTTAATGAGCTTCATCGCTAAAGATAATTTTTTTCGTGAAATAATGGGTCCATGTCAAGTTGTCTAAATCTTAATCTGCGAAATTTCTATGCAATAAATGATCAGTTCGTTTAAGTTCTTGAGTCAACTGAATTTTATATGTTTTCAAATGCAAATCTTGATGAAGAATAGTGCCATAAGAATGTCCAAATTCGTAAGAACCACGTGTAATTTATTATTCTGGATTTTCGTTCACACTTTGATTTACAGCATCGATATTTTCAGCAATAGATTTACGTTTTTTGCTAAGAAAAATTCTTAACGTCACAAACACTACCATTTGACTCGAATTTTTGAATGAAATTACGAATAGTAAACTCTGTAGATCGATTATGACCATAAATTTCACGTAATGTGCAAAACATATCACATAATAAACACATTCATTATTTTTGTAATAAATTTTAAAAATTTCTATAATCCGTGCAACTGTGTATCTTTCCATGACGATTTGCCAAACAGTATTGAACACAAATGTCAATTTTGGTGGAAATCAGAACAAAATATGGCAATGCCTTTATTTACGAGATTTAATAAATTCTGTTCGATTCTAAATCATTTTGAGACGCCGTAAAATTTGATTGCTAGCTGCGTGTCGGTTAATCACTTGTATCGCCCTAAATACACATTGCATTTATGAAGAGCATTTTTTTTTTTTTATAGGTCTAGCACACGTGCTGCAGGGAAGTCCCTAAGTCGCTCCAGGAGCGGCATGTGTGTGGAAAAAGCGATTCACGTTGTTCTTGAATCGCTGTAAAATTGTACTCGCTGGGAAACACAGCGCTGGGCAAATTATTCCAAAGGGATGATGTTCTCCATATAACAGACTGCTTGAAAAGCGTTGTACGCCGAGTAACAAGCTGAACCTCATACGGATGTGAAGCACCGGCGCGACGTGTATTTCTAACATGCACCGCTTTGGGAGGAATTAAGCGGGCTACATTCTTCAAACCCCTTCCATGAAAATACTTGTAGAACAGACTCAAGTCGCCAACCGTTCTTCGATGTTCCAGCGAATCAAGGCCGCCAGTCAGTTCCGGGTCTCCAATCAGACGAACAGCTCTTCTCTGAACAGAATCCAACAAATGTAGTGTATGTTTGGGAGCGGAGCCCCAAACATGGGAGCAGAATTCCATAGTTGGTCGAATTTGAGCTTTGTAAAGAATTAACAGTTGTTGTGGAGTGTAGAGCTTTCTGGTTCGAAATAATATTCCTAACTTCTGAGAAGCTCTCCTTGCTATGCCTGCAACATGTTCATGCTAGGACATATTTGCTCCCAAACTAACGCCCAACAAATTGAGCGACGATGCTAGGAGAATGGAGTGCCCCGACATAACTATGTCGAGTTCAGCAATGTTAACTTTTTAGAAAAAAAAAACTGCCGCGTAGGTTTTTGTAGCGTTAAATTCCACTTGGTTACTGTCACCCCAAAATAGAATTTCTTCCAGGTTTTTGTTAAGTTGAACGACCTCCTACTGTCTGTGGATATTCGCCCGAGCAGCCGATGCCCGAGCGTTCAAAGTGAATGAAGAGATAAGCGTAGCTGTAAATTGGATTCCCGATCTTTTCCAGCAAATCGTTAATGTAAATGAGAAAGAGAGTTGGAAACAGTATGGAGCCTTGGGGCACACCGGCGTTGATTGTGAAGGTGTTTGAAAGAAATCCGTCGACCGCCACTAGTAAAGAACGCTCTCTGAGGAAACATGAGAGCCACAAACAGAACTTTTCAGACGTACCACAAGAGCGTAGCTTAGCCAACAGTCCATCGTGCCAAACACGTGCGAATGCCTTGGTTTCGTCGATAATTCCTTTGCATCTGTTCCGGGCACGAACAAAGGTGTTACGATTTATGGTGTTAGGATTTTCACGCCACGATTTAGAAGCAATAGCTTCTTTGCATTTTCGGTCAAATCAAGGCTTGCCGTTGGAGGGACATTTCTTCGAGAAAGGGATGTAAGCTTCCACACCAACCAAAATAACATCGGAGACCTCCCTGGCGCAGTCAGATGGGTTGCCGGATAGAAAACAAACGTCCATCAAAGGGAAAGTTCGAAAATATTCCTTGAGATCTTCCCATTTAGCAGATTTGTAGTGCCAAATCTTGCGCAGGCTAAGCGCCTCTCTGTCACTGATTAGCAGGATACTCGATGTCGAAAGCAGTTTATGGTCGGAAGAATCTAACGGCGAATATACGGTGACCGTGTAAATCTCCGGATTGGTGGTTAAAAACAGATCAAGAAGACTGGCGAACTCCCCGTCTCAATCAGGGATCCGTGTTGGTTCGTCAATAAGCTGAGTTAAGCCACAACTGATTGAGAATGATTCAGCCTCACGACCTTGTTCGTCGGTAGTATTTAAATATTTAAGCCAGTTGATATTGTAGACATTAAAGTCGCCCAGGAGCGTATACGGAGGCCGCCTTTTAAGTTTTTACAAACGATCATTAGATGACGCTGTTGAGATGTGACATTACAATTGTTGTACAATTTGACATTTGTTATTGTTAAAGTAGTGACAGCTTAGAAATTGACCCAATAGTTTGTTTACAGTGAGAGTTCAAAAAAAAAAACAGTTTTGTGAACAAATGGAAATTTGACGGGAACGTGTTCGTTGGCTGATTTTTACGATTTTTTGTAAAGGCCTAACTCAACAACAACTCCTCGAATCGCTTCGTTCAGGTTAGTTCAGGAAAAATAACCGAAAATGTCGCGTCATTCTTCATCATCATAATGCCAACTCTCCTATAGCACGTCAAACAATTGATTATTTGAGGGAGAAAAACATCGACTTCTTTTCGTTCGCGAATATCAAAAAAAAAAAAAATACGTGGACAGGAATTTTCATCACCTTAAGAACCTGTTGATTCCTTCCAAAACCATGTTTTTTTGAGGTACCAATTTCAGATTGGGAAAAAATGTTTCGAGAATTGGTTCGAACGCATGTAAAAGTGTATAAATCTTAAAGGCGAATATTTTGAGAAGCCATAAAAGGTAGCCCTCGTACATGTAACATATTGTTCCAGTATAGTCACTATAGTTATATTGTTTGAATCGTGTTTTACAAGTTGTCTACGAAGAATGCTACCTGAGAGTTCTAATGACATGTACTAAACTGTAGAGGTTCTTTCTACTCAGGCCTACAGAAATACTTGTGTTGTCAAAAGGAGAAGCCTCTAAAATAAAGGTGAAATAAGTAAAACACAAAGATTAGTGTCAGCATAGAGCTCTTTATTCGACATTTATATAGATAGAATATTACATTTTGGAAACATTATATAGTAATCTGAATAAATATATGACACTCATTACACAACAGCCATTTTCTTAAATATATGGATATATGAAGAGTGCGATTAAATAGTTTTCCATAGATATATCTGAATATATTTAGGTAAAATAGTAAAAAACAGAGAGGGGTCGGGTCCCACAGTCGCGTTGGGATGTCAATAACGACCTGACACTAGAAAATTTAGAAAAATATTTATTTTTTCTTTTGAGCTCATAACATCTCAACGCGAGATTTCGTGGTTACCGACCAGATATGTCTTGAAGTGGTCTGGCTGACACCATTTTTTAAAAATGGTCGCCTAAACATCGTCATAATTACCAATAATTGCACCACAATATCCTAATGTTCTCTTATAATTAAAGGATATGTTTAGTTTTTACCACAGATAGTCTAAATGTGAGTATTTTTAATGATATGTATGTTGAATATGTCGGCTTCAAGAGCCCCAAGTAGTTAAAAAGTTAATATTGCTCGAGTTGTTCGACATGCTTGTTTTAAAAATTTAATTTAGTTTAAAATACCTTTCTGTAAAAAACAAACTGACTGACTTTAATATTTAACTTTTACATACACTTGCATGAAAAGCAATGCAGTCGGATCCTGTTTCATTATAGTATAGCTAGCTGATTTAAGCCAATAACATATTGGGGTTTCTAAACACCAGTGTTTACTCCTTCTTTATGAACTATCCAATAATGAAAAAGGTCTCGTTCTGCAACCGAGGAAATTCATCTTGAATGCAACATGTTTCATGTTGCATGTTCCACGTTGCATGTAACAAGTTTCATGAACTTTGTGCTACCGATATGCCACCAACCTACAACGGAGCTATCTGTCAAATTAATTTAATGAGAAATGATGTTGATTTGTTAAAGCCACGGGACTAAAACTAGAATCAACTAGGTTTTTTCTAAATTCAAGGTACATGTAGAGCAAATATTTGCATGGGGAACACTATTTTCTTAAATTTTTAGGATGGTGATCACATAAAGAGAATGCACTGTTTTCTCAAAAACTATATCCTACTGTAAACGTTAATCTTAATTCTCTATTACAACAATTATCTTCTTAATTTCTATTATTAAAATGATATGAATATCAAAGCTCACAAATGTTGTTACATTAATAATATTTTTTTCACTAACCTAGCATGCAATATGCTCCCTATTTCCAAAAATTTTATATCCAATTTCGAAAATTTTTGGAAATTATTATGGCGGCACCTCCGCTGATATGACTTAGGTTTTAAGGTTTTATCCACCTATGATATGTATAGGCCTGTACCAAATATCATGAGTACAACTTATCTTTAAAGAAATTATATAGTTTGGATGCGATATTAAAACAAAAAAAATAAAATATATGGCATAAAAAAAGTAAATTACACCTAACACTACACATCAAGATATTACTCAGTTTACATCAAGATATATCAAGAACAACAATACATAATATGTTATAATAATATATAGAGCCTAATATAGAGCAACACTTGTAACACTATGGATTTGAGTAAACTTCACTTTTGAAAATGTAACTTATTACAAATTCTTGATATATTTATCCATGCAGTTTTCGATATCTTTGAAAATATATATTTTTAAAATAAACATCAACTTTAATGGAAAAAATCTTATAACAACAATTCTATTAGGAATACAATGTTATTTTGTCATGAACTTCAAATATTTTGGTTTCCAAGTAACCATGTAATAAGTTCCATTCAAAACTCAAGCTTTTCGTGTACTAAGGTTATTGAAGGGTTGTTTTTTATGATATATAACTGAGACAATCTTGAATTTTTATTGAAGAGACACAATCACTTGCGATGTTTAATATTTTATGATCCTTACAATAAAAGTTCAAGTTTATCTATTTTTCCACATATAAAAATTTTCTTTAAATGTACGTTTCGTGAAAATTCTACGAACAGTACATTAAAAAAAGATTTTTATTCAATTTCGGTATATGCGGTATATATGTTGTTTTTAAAGACACATGACACATTAAGATAAAATTGTTTAAATGCCAAAAAGCACGATTACTAAACTACTAAGCAATTACATGCTCTAATGTGAGAGTTGCAAAATATTTGGAATTTAAAGTATACAAAAAACTGATAATATCTAAAACTATACCCTAACTCTTTATAACTGCTTCAAATTTCTAGCTATGACATGGTAAATATGTTATTGCAAATTGCTAAGTGAATGGTAATGCCGTTTTTCTTTTATTGTGCAGTATTTCATAATGGGTCGTTCAAAAAAAAAATTCTCCTAATATTTAATTTCATTGCTTAAGAATATCATGTTCAGCGTGATATGTCACGTTCATAAACTCTTTAAAATATTATTTCAAACAATCCTTAAATATCACGAAAGACTTTCACAACACATAACAAACACTCTCATTTCTTAATCAGCCGCGTTGCTACTTCATGGATAAAGTATTCAGGGAAAATGTTGTTATAACAACCGTTACATTAGTAACCAAGCTATTAAAAAAAATGGTACACATTAAGGATTTCTATTGTTCGGAAACCTATGGCAAACAATTCTCATTAAATAATTTGTATTAAATTGTTTCCTTATGCATGTTTGTAATTTAACTAGAATCACAGTGCTACAGAAGGGTTCTGGTTATATCAACATTTTTAAGAAGGTTCCAAAGTGACGTTTTCGCCAAGTGGATTTTAGTTTTCTATTCAACCTTTAGGGAAATGTATTTATTAAATGAATAAAATGTTTTTTTTTTTTGTTACTAAAATGTCTTATCTCTTATCGCTCTCCCCGGTCCATTTCTCTAATAAGTGACTATGACTGATTCTCTCATCCAACTCTGTGTGTGTAGCTCTTTACCAATCAGGACCTTAGCTCTATCGGTCCATTTCTTTGACGATCTTCCTCACGAACGCTTGCTCTCTACCTTCTACTATAAGTACAATAGTTGTAGTGAATCCGTTCTTCTTGTTATGTCTGTGTATATTAAAAAGTAGTTGTTTATTCTTTTTCTTCTTCTTTATAAATAATTTTGCAATCAACTGTATGTGGTTAGAAGTTGGAACAGTACGTTGATATAAAAATATAACCTTTGTACCTGTGTTTGTCGTATAGATCCTATATTTTTAAAACACTGCGTTATTCTAATCTGACTTCTATACAAGTGTAATTTTTTATTTATATTTTAGAAAGAAAAAGATCTTCACATATGTTTAGCAGGCGAAAATTGTACATGGCGGTGTTTGTTCATAGAGTCTTGGCAACGGGTTGTCCTCTCTATCTTAGACAGAAATTGAGGCATCGGGTAGATGTGAACGGTTTAAATACTAGAAATATTCACCTTTTAGAAATATCAGAGCACAGAAAGGTGATCTTTGAAAGATGTTTCAGTTGTGCTGCAGTGAGTGTTTACAATTCGGTACCGCACGCTATTCAAAGCAGGTCAGTTAATGATTTCAAACTGATTTATAAGAAATTTTCTCCTTGGGGATGCAGCTTGACTTTTATTTTTATTCTTATTTCTATTAGTCTTATCTTTTGGCGATGGATTGCCGTTGTATTCTCCTTCACTTCTGTACATTACGTTATGTTTGCTGTTTTGCTGATTGATTATTGTATGTTGTATGTTTTCTTCTTTTTTTCTTCCAGTACTATGTTATCTTGTATTTTTATTTTATATTATTATTATTATTATTTTCTTTTCTCTATAATGATGTAATGTTATTGTATGTATTTTTATTTAGTATTTAGGCATTACTTGAATGTTGCATTATTGAATTTCTATTTTTATATATTTTTTTTGTATTTTTTTGTATCTTGTATGCTTAGCTGGTGGCTCGGTTGAGATGAGCAGTTCTTAACTGGACCTTTTATTATTATCTATCATGCATTGCCACTAATGTTGAAAATTTTTGATATCCAATCAAAATGGCAAAATTATTTTTTTTAAATAAAATCAAGTTTTTCAGTTTGAATGCTAAATTTTGGTTGCTCCCTTTAAAACTCTTTTGGCAGTTGGAACCACAGTAGCGATGAATGGATGAAGCTGTGTTCAGTCACAAACCATTTCTACGATCGACGAATATATTGCTCATAAATAAAAAACACAACACTACCACACCAAATCTTTTATTTCCGCACTCGATACACGTTAGCATCATTAGGAGTGACGATCAATCATTATTAATCGCCTCTCTTTACGATGCTACCATGGTTAGCGAAACGCGTGCCAAGTGCAAAAGTAAAGTGTTTTATGTACTATATATGATAACTGTTTTGTAGCATCATTCTGGTAACGATTCAAAAATTTTTAAATTAAATTTTCCTTAAAATTTTATGTTAATATTGTAATTTTACAGGTCAAAAACATTTTTAAGGAACAAATCGACTAGAAGCCAGCTCAAAAATACATCAATAATTTTTAAAACGTCACTGTGTTATATGTTATAATACACTTTTTAATCAGTATTAGGTTATACATTTTTCAAAAGAAACACACAGATCTTCTTTCCAATAACGCTATTTTACCATGCCAAACTATTACTAACTACCAAAAAAAACACGTAAACTATTACCTATATCAAATACAATATCTTAACTAGATACTATAAAGTATCTAGCTAGAACAAATATACTAAGAGCTACCGCTGATTTTGATACAGTTACATGCGTATCAGCGCTACTATAAGCTGAGTTTTCGTAAGATTTTATTTTGCATTTCATTTTGTCGAGAGGCAAACTCTGCAAGCTGTATTCCCGGTGTTCGTGTTGCATCGTGCACACCGTCCTCTTCTTTTGCATCATCTCGTCGTCCTTGTCTTTTAGTCCACGTAACCAGTTTTTATACCATTGTAGTTCGCAATCGCATAGCAAGGGATTATCTAAATAAGAACGTTTTCAATTAATGATTATGAAATTTGAATTTTTGTAAAGATTTTTCCACCATTGCGGCAATTTACTACAATTGACTAATTACTGTAACTGTATACAATCAATTAACATATCAGATCTAAGTCACTATGAAAATTTTGAGGTACGCTAATGAGTTTTTTATTCTAGAAGCATGGTAGCACTGGCCGATTTTATTTAATATAAAAATGATATTTCGTTTAGTTTTACTGTCTCTAACTTTGGATTCGTCTGATGATTCTCATTCCGAACGGCTGGCCGCAGCAGTGACATCGCAAACATAGATACATCGCGGTACAAATTGTATCTTACCGCGGGTTTTTAAGACAGCAGACTGACAGAGGATAATCCAGCTAAGTTGGTAATAATTATCGCTAGATGGCGCGATTGTCAGGGTTTTTCTCTACGTACATAAAAATCAATATCAACTACAACTCCATATTTCAGCAGTGACTCACTGTTGCCTCATCTGTTAATTCATCTAGGGACGCGTTCACTCTATTACGTCTCATCAACCGTGCTAGGATCGACAAAATATCTCTCCGACTGGTGAAAGCCTAAAATTTAGAAGTATACCTGCCCTCCGTCGACGGAGGCTACAGACCGGCAAAGGATTATCCAGCTAAGCTGGCAACAATTACGGCCAGATAGCGCGATCGTCATGGTTCCGCCGCACGTTTATAATGTTTCGTACTGTGATTGCTTTTTTTTGTTACGGAAGTATAAAATGATCAGCGATTTCACAAAACACACCCTAAATGAGTTTGCAATAACAGAATTAAGAGCCCTGATTGTAAACAGTCAGATACTGGCTCATCAGGCTAATCAGACCCAGAGCAAAATAAGACAAATAGCTCCATATGACATGTATATATCCTAAGATTCAGTATGTATTTTCACGTTTTTTCTTAGTCGATAATGTTAATAGTTATAGCATCTTAGCTCCCTAATAGTCAGTAAATCATCAATCCAACTCAATCTAAAATCTAATGGTAAAAGTTTAAAACAAATATCTACTACCTAAACAAGTACTGAATTATAAACAATTGAAATATTCTGTTTTTTCTCGGTACCTAATGCTTAAAGGAGTAGCTATCACTCCAGGTTCAATTTATGACTTTCTACGAAATAAACCTTCACCATTTTGTCGCTCAAATATATTTTTTTTAACACCAGACAAATTATCAGACGTAATGCACTCGTGATAATTTTCGCTCAAACCAACACTAAATAGAGACTATTTCAAAATTTTTTTGATAAATACTTTTCGAGATAGGGTGGGTGGAGGCGTGTTTTTGGCCACTTTTTTTTAAATAATACAAAGAAAAGTATGCGCAAGTATTACATCATATATATTTTTCAACTCGCGTTTTCACAAGCTTTCATTTGATACCCCACTCGATGGCTTGGTAAATTTTTTTTTTTCACTTCTGACGACATATCACAAAACTAATCCCTTAAGTCAGAATTTAACTTTCAAAACTACACGGCCCTGATTGAACTATTAATTACTATATAACACGTAAGCTGAAAAGTTTTTCCTTTTCAAAAAAGTTTTAGGAAGTACCAACCTTCAAACGATACGTGTCAAAATTTCATGACATTTCGACGATTAGTGTACAAGTTAAAGTGGTTTTAATTACGCTACTTTTGATATTTTCAGAACAATGAAAGAAATCCTGTTGATTAAAACACTGTTTTTTAATGGGAAAAAATACCGTTCAAGCAAAGCAGTGGCTTGATAAGTATTACGCGGACTCTGCCCCTGGAAAATCACTCATCATTTACAGGTATGCTGACTTTAAATGCGGTCGTGCAGATACAAATGATGCTGAACGCTCTGGACGCACAAATGAGGTGTGGTTACACCGAGAAAACATAAAAAAAATCCACAAAATTGTTTTGGATGACAGTACAGTGCATGAACATTTGGGCATTAGAAAGCTCTGTTCGAAATGGGTATACCGCGTTTGCTCACAGTGAACCAAAAACAACAACGTGTTGATGACTCTGAGCACTGTTTGGACCTGTTTAAGCGCAATAAAAAGGAATTTTTTCATGCGATATGTAACAATGGATGAAACATGAATCCACCACTGCAGACCGGAATCAAATCGGCACTCAGTTAAGTGGACAGCAGCCGGTGAACGCCGCCCGAAGCGACCAAAGAAACAATAGTCGGCTGGGAAGGTTTTGGCCTCTGTATTTTGGGATGTGCATGGAATAATTTTCATCGAATATGCGGAGAAGGGAAAAACCACCAATAGCGAATATTATGTAAATGTATTGGTGCGTTTGAAGGCAGAAATCGCAAAGAAACGGCCCCTAATGAACAAAAAAAAAGTTCTCTTTCAACAAGATAATGCATGGTGTCACAAGTCAATGGTTACGATGGCAAAATTGCATAAATTGAAGTTCGAATTGCTTCCTCATCCACCATATTCTCCAGATCTGGCCTCCAGCGACTATTATCTATTCGCAAACCTCAAAAAAAATGCTTGCGGGAAAGAGGTTTGGCTCCAATGAAGAAGTTATCGCCGAAACTAAGGCCTATTTTGAAGAAAAAGATAAATCCTTCTACAAGAAAGATACAGAAATGTTCGAAAAGCGTTGGACTGATTATATCGCTCTTTAAAGATACTATTTTGCCAAAAAAAATTGTTTTATGTAGCTAGACCAAAAACTTTTCAGCCTACATGTTATGTACCAAATTTCAACCTTCTATGTCAAATAGTTTCGGAGACAATCGGGTGTGACAGACAGAGAGACAGATGGACAAACAGACACTAAAGTGATCTCATAAGTGTTTCATACGGAACACTAAAAACTGCTATTGTCAATCATTGCTGAAATATGGAATTCGTCAATTTTTGTTACTTGATGTTGATTTTTATGTCGTCTTACCAAATTGATTACTCTAATTAAAAATGATAGGAAAGTTTTTGCTTACCCATTATATCCACTACTCTTAACGTATCTAAAATAGGTTCCATAACATCCTCAGATACATGCATTAATTTGTTATTTTGCAAATTAAGCGTCTCCAAAGAGTTTAAATTCTCGAAGATCATGCCATTTAACGATTTTATGCTAAAATAAATTTATTTGTTAGTTTTATATATATATATATATATATATATATATATATATATATATATATATATATATATATATATATATATATACATATATATATATATATATATATATATATATATATATATATATATATATATATATATTTCCTTACAGTATATATCCGCAAAACTGTCATTACAGTTTTTAAAAAAAATTCATTCACTAAATGGTACTCGTAATAATAACAAAAATTATTAGCGCACTACTCCTATGTACAGAGCTGAAGGTTGCTAAGCAGTGATCTCATCAGAGTAGATAGAGAAGTCACTATGATACTTCACTAGAAGTTAACAGAAAACCCGTCACTCACGAAAGGTCAAAAATTGTATTAGTGAATAAATCTTCAGGTGCCCAAAATTAATCGATCTAAACTAACAAACATTCTCCGAGAGAAATACAATGAGATGATTCCCAAACATAGTGATTTGGAGGCATAAATAGGAAGAAAATAATAACCCAGGGCAAAACACCGGTCGAGTGGAAGAAAAGTATCACTATCCCACTGTTGAAAAAAGGAGACAAAAAGAAACTATCAATCTATAGGGATATAACTAACACAACGCGAAGAACAGCAGGGTTTTCACATAGACAGAACAACTATAGATGCCATTGTCATCTGAAGACAGATTTTGAAAAATGTACTGGATCAAAATGATATATCCAGAGAATACACCAAAATAATCGAAGATCTGAATACCAATAACACAACCAAAATAAAAGTAGATAAAAAGCTAAGTCCAAAAATAAAAACGCAAACGGAAATTTGCCAAGAAGACAGTCTCAGGCCACTATTTGGGTGGTCGATTATAGTCTTACATCCTTCGAAATCATTAAAAAAATACTGATTGATAGCTTTTTCCATAACTGTTGATATTATTGAAAGTAATGTGACTGGTTCGTAGTTATTTAGCATAATTCTCATACCCTTTTTTAAGTGCTAAACTTGAGACTATTCTTTTTGGTAAGATAAACTGACGATCTTTTTTGATGTTTAGTCACATTGTATGATAATATTGGGCATTCCTTATGCATAATGGTGGTGTTTCTCCTTGGAGATTAACAGTAGTTGAGGGTAAGTCAAAAAGTTCATCTAACAAATTGGTGTTTTCAATACATGTTATTGCAACAGTATTGTCAGACCGTGTGATTGGTGGGATAGTTAATTTGGACACCTTTTGATAATTGACCTTAGCAACTTACGAAAAGATCTGGCATTGGTTAATTAGTGCAGTAAAAAAGGTCAAAATAATGATGAGATAGGCATAGTTTAGATACAGCAATATTATGATTTTATCCTCTCGGGGGTATCATCAGGGATATTGTCCTGAGTTTGGACCTCGAAAAACTTGTGCTCTTTTGTTTATAAACAAAACAATTGAAGTTTTCAAAACGCGTTTTTTGAGCTTAAAATGTGAATAACTCCGGTTATATAAGTCAAATCCAGACAAAAAAAACAAACTCTTCGTAATGACATTTCCAACAAATTCTCGTTAAGTTTAAGTCGCTCAAGGGCGTACATAACCTACAAAATTGAAAAAAACAGCCAAAAAGTGTTTTTTTTTTTCATTTTATTGTACAGATCGACTAAGTGAACCGATCGGCTTAAAACTTTCAGAAAATATGCCTTTTGTTATAGCAAAAATAGCCTGAAATTTTGATACAAAAATATCGACCGCAGTGGGTATAATTGAAGTTGTTATTTAAAATTTGATTTGCCCGCCATTTGGTCAAAAATGGATCTTTTTTCCAAATTTAGGTCTTGATGCCAGTTTTCCGATGTCAGTAACCGTTTTTTTTTTTATTAATTAGATAATAACATCTGTGTTTTTTTGGTCATTTTGAAAAAAAATATTAACAAAAATGTTTTTTTTTGTTTTTTGAATCTCGCGATTCTCTACCAGATGTGATAAAAAATTTTTAATTTTTTTTTAAATGAAAATTTGTTGTTATTTGATTAATAAAGAAATGTAAAAAAAAACGATTAAAAACTTAAAAAAAAATTTTTTTAATGGTATGAGAAAGCTGACATCGAGACCTAAATCTTGAAAAAAAAAGATCCAATTTGGACCAAATGGCATAAAATGGCGGGAATTCAAATTTTAAATAACAAATTCAATTGTGCCCACTGGGTTAAATATTTTTGTAGCGAAATCTCAGGATATTTTTGCTATAACGAAAGGAATATTTTTCTGAAAGTTTTCGATCGGTTCACTTAGTCGATCTGAGCCTGTTTTTTTTTTCGTCTCGATCTGACTTATTTAACCGGAGTTATTCACATTTTAAGCTCAAAAAACGCGTTTTGAAAACTTCAATTATTTATAAACAAAAGAGCACAAGTTCTTCGAGGTCCAAAACTCAGGACATTACTCCTGGTAATACCCCAGGGAGGATAGAATCATAATATTGCCGTATCCAGACTGTGCTATTTCAAATGCTTCTTTTACTGCACTAAATATATAACATGTATCGATACATAAATAACAAATTGACCTGCTTTCGAAGTTGGTTTTGAAAAATTTTAACAGGTAACAATAGTCACATTACTACCATCAACTGACTATGTTCTCATTACTACCGAAGCAAAGGGTAATGCCCGAGCAGAATTTTAATTAAAATCTACATAATGTTCCCATAAGAAGCCAACTTTTTGGATGAACAACAACAACAGAAATAATAAAGCAAAATACAAACGAATATCGACAAGCACTGGAAAAAATCACTTTTAAAATTTAAAATACTAACTTTTTCAGTAAAAGGTTAATATGTTATAATCCATTTAATTAATATTAAATAAATAAAGTTAAAATATCCTGCAAACTTTATACCGTTTAGAGGTTTTTCTCCAAATATGATTTTTTTTGTTTGACTAAAGCAGAATTTTTAAAATAGTATTTAATTTTTTTTTTATGTTAAATACTACTGTAAAGTTATAACCTTGCAGATTCAGTTACGACCCAGTTTTGCGAGTTAAGTACTCGGACATAAATGTTTTTACTTTCTGTCAAAAGTAACACAATGTCTAAACACGAAAAGGTAACTTAATAAATGAGTAAGTATCTTTTAAATAATACTTAACAACTGTTAACCAACCTTAAATTACCATAAAATTTAAGTATATAGTAAGTTTAAATATAACTTTTATGTGTTTCTAACCTTAACTCTCTCTAACTCAGGTGAAAGAATAGGAGAGGTACAAAGTATAAGAATTTTTTATATTATTACATAGTAATTTATAAAATACGAAAATAACTTTTACGTTATGAACACATTTTTCCAAAAGCCAGAACATAGACAATGGACATGGAAAAAGCCCAGATGGTATAACAACAAACGAAATTGATTATGTGTTATCAAATGACAAGAATATTGTAATTGATACGACAATCCTAAACACGATAAGCATTGGGAATGACCATCGGATGTTCAGAGCAAAAATAAAAACAAATCTGAAGCAGGAGAGACGTAGATTGATAACGCATACAAAGATAAAGACACCAACAGAAATAATAAAGCAAAATACAAACGAATGTCGACACGCACTGGAAAAATCACACATAAACTATCAAACAGAACTTGATGAACTATACGTACAAATAACCAAAAGAAAAAACACAAAAATTAAGTAAAGAGGCACAAAATCTCATGAAACAGACACGACTGTTAAGAAATGATCCTACAAATTGCAGATTAGAATTGGCAGAAACAGACAAAAAATAAAGAAAAAGATCAGAGAAGACGTCAGACAGTACAGAAACTCGAAAATAGAGGAAACTTTTAAAGAGGGGAAAAGTTTGAAACACCTAAACAAACAAATGAATGAAGAGAGACATCAAATAATAAAACTTATAAATAACGACAGCCAAGAGATCGCACAAATCAAAATTCAAGCTCTATTTAACAGGTGCCTCATAGAAAGTATACCAATACCTTGGGTAAATGCCTTGATTGTGCTTATATTTAAAAAGGGAAAAAAATTTAATTGGAGAATTACAGACCCATCAGCCTGTTTTCGGTACTATACAAAATCCTCACTGGAATCATAACATATAGATTAACGAACAAATTAGACAGTTATCAACCACGTGAACAAGCGCGATTTAGATGGGTATACAGCATTTTGGACCATCTTCAAACAATTAGATTACTAGCGGAAAAAAGCAAATGAATATAAAGTCACCTTATGGATAGCAATGGTTGACTATGAAAAAGCATTTGATTTGGTAGAGATATGGGCAGACCTTAACGCCTTAAGGTTCAGCAGAGTCGATGAAAGGAACACAATTCTTCTTGAATACATATATAAAAATGCCACATCACAAGTAATGCTTGAAGAAAAAACAAATAAAATCAAAATTAAAAGAGGAATTAGACAAGGCGATCCCCAAAGCTGTTCACTTTGACTCTAGAAGACATGTTCAAATCGTTAGAGTGGGAAAATAAAAGAATATTAATGGACGCAGATGATATCACTCTGATTGCCAACACAAAATAAGAATTAAAAGAAAGGCTGATGAAACTAAATAACAAGTCTCGGGAAATAGATCTAAAAATAAACTTCACTAAAACCAAATATTTGAAGGACAAAAGTAAAGATAACAGCCAGGAACGATTAATAGAAGGTGAAAGAATAGGAGAGGTACAAACATTTATATATTTAGGACAAAAATCGAAATATCAAAAAATAATTTAAAGGCTGACTTGGATAGAAGAGTCTCGTTAGCTTTGTTTGCGTTCGGAAGGTTACAATCTACATTTAAATTGGACATCTCAAATACAATAAAAGCCCGAGTATTCAATCAAAGTACTGCCGATGTTAACATATGGCACTGGAACGCGGACTTTAAATAAAAGTATAATAAATAAACTCCACTTGGATTGATTCAGCCGATACTTGGTGGAGATCCATAACTAGAAGTTTTGCAAGGAGTAAAACACTACTTAAATTTCCACTAAAGTTTTTATTTTTAACACCATGACATGTTTCGCTGTACGACAGCTTCTTCAGATGGTTTGTTACAAAATGAGGGTAAAATTACTATAATAAATGATTGGTTCACAATTTATGGCAGGTAACAAAATAATTTAATTAAAACAGATTTAGTAATGGTGAATTATTTAAGTCCAATTGTTCATTTATTAAGATTCTAGGTAATTAAGTTTCAGGCTCTTTGTGCAAATATGTAATATTTCAAAGTTTGGGTTGAATTGGTGGTTATTTTCAATTAAATGATTTGCGTAATTTAAGTTATTTTTTCTATTGATGTATGATGAAGCATGTTCTTTTATTCTTTTTGAAAAACTTCTTCCTGTTTGACCTATATATGTTTTTGAGCAATTTCCACAATTTAATTTGTATACTCGGGATCTGTTATTTTTTATAAATTTGCCAAGTATGTTGGATGTTTTAAATACTGTGTTAATATTTAATTTTCTCAAGAATCTATTTAATTTAGTTCTGCATCTACCATAGTACGTTATTGACTTTACGTTTTTATAAGGTTCTTTATTACTCGGAAAAACTGTACTAATGGCTTTTTTGTAAAGTTTTTTCTTGAGAAGATTATCTATTATGGATGGTGAATAGTCATTATTTACTGCTAATTGTTTTATAATATTAAGTTCTTTTTGGAAATCGTATTGATTCAGAGGAATATTTATTAGTCTGTGAATCATATTATGGAAAACTGCAAGTTTGTGACTTGGTGGATGACATGAGGTATTATGGATAATTATGTCAGTATGTGTGACGTGTGTGACGGTTTATGGTAAATAGAAAAAATATGTTTGTTATTATGTCTTTTTATTGTTAGGTCAAGGAAGTATGTATATTATTCAAAAAATTTTGTCTATCACTTCCTGTAAAACAACATAAGATATCATCATATCAACATACGAGGCTGGTTTGAAAAGTCCGTGCAAAAATAAAAACTACTTATGTGTTTGGGGTAAACCTTTTTTATTTTTCGACATAGTCTCCTTTTATCCCTTCCGAATAATAGGATTTGTCCAAGTCTGCAAAATATTCATTAGTGTCTGCAATCACCTCCTCGTTTGAATAAAATCTTTGTCCCGCCAGCCATTTCTTCAAATTGGGGAACAAATAGTAGTCCGAGGGAGCCAAGTCTGGAGAATAGGGGGGATGTGAAACGAGTTGGAATCCTATTTCCATTAATTTTGTGACCACAACTGCTGAGGTGTGTGCTGGTGCGTTGTCGTGATGGAAAAGGACTTTCTTGTGGGCCAATCGCGGGCGTTTTTTTCTTGCAGCTCGGTTTTCAAACGGTCCAATAACGATGAATAATATTCACCTGTAATAGTTTTACCCTTTTCCAGATAGTCGATGAGGATTATCCCTTGCGAATCCCAAAAGACAGTCGCCATAACCTTTCCGGCCGAAGGAAGGGTCTTCGCCTTTTTTGGTGCAGATTCCCCCTTGGTAACCCATTGTTTAGATTGTTGTTTGGTCTCAGGAGTCTAGTAATGTGTCCATGTTTCATCCACAGTGGCGAAACGACGCTTAAAGTCCTCCGGATTCTTCTGGAACAGCTGCAAACCATCCTTGCAACACTTCACACGATTCCGTTTTTGGTCAAGCGTGAGCAATCGCGGCACCCATCTTGCGGATAGCTTTTTCATGTCTAAATGTTTATGCAAAATATTATATACCCCTTTAGTCGAGATGCCCACAGCACTAGCAATCTCACGCACCTTAACTCTTCTGTCATCCATCACCATAACATGGATTTGATCAATGATTTCTGGAGTCGTAACCTCCACAGGCCGTCCAGAACGTTCAGCGTCACTTGTGCCCATATGGTCAGTCCGAAAATTTTGAAACCACTTATAAACTGTTCTAATCGAAGGTGCAGAGTCACCATAATGTTTATCAAGCTTCTCTTTAGTCTCCTGAGGCGTTTTGCCTTTCATAAAGTAATGTTTAATCACCACACGAAATTCTTTTTCGTCCATTTCTTGAAAATCACTCGACTTCCTTGATTCACACGAATGCCAAACACAAAGAAATAGACCAATATGGCTGAAACTTGGTGTGCGTTCATTCAAGAGATGCTACTAACTAAACATGACCTCGATACGCGCCGGTGGTGCCATCTCTCGGACTTTGCACGGACTTTTCAAACCAGCCTCGTATCTATGCCAGTATACAAATTTTTTAAACAGTGGGTATTTGCTTATTTGATTTTCTATGTTATTCATAAATATTTCGTCCAAAAGAAGTGGATTGCCCATTATGAGACCGTCTAGGCTGCTGTATAGGTCGTTATTAAATTCAAAATAATTTTGTTCTAGGCAAACCTTTAAGTACTTTAAGATGTCTTGTTTTATTATTGGGTTAACATTGATTTCAGAAAGAAGTTTTTCAATTAGTAATATAGTTTCCCTACTTGGTATGCTTGAAAAAAGATTTTGAACATCGAAAGAGATTAATTTTGAATTGTCAGGTAACTTTAAATGTTTGATGTTTTCAACTAGTTGTTGAGAATTTTTTATTGCAAATTGAGCTTTAAATTTAGTGTTTTCTATGAGTATTTGAACAAGACGTTTTGATAGTTTATAAGATGGGGCTGACACGAAATAGGGTAACCCGTTTTGTGAAGTTTTATTAGTGAATATAGTTTAGGTGTTTGTGGGTTCATAAGCGTGAGAATTCTAGAATCTTTATCATTAAACAAACTTTTACAATTACAGATCGTTGATTTAATAATTTTCTGATAACTTTCAGTTGGGTTACATTTTAAAACTGGGTATTTATCTGGGTTTAAGAAATCTATTGTTCTCTGGATATAATCCACTTTGTCAATCGGTAGTACTGAATTACCTTTGTCTGCTTTTGTAAATATTATATCTGCTGATTTATTTCTGATGTCTTTTATTAATTGAATATCTTGTCTTGGAGTATTTTGGCGTAAAAATTCTTTTTTTAGTGTAGTAGCTGCTTCGTGTTTTTTACTAATTATTTGGGTAATAATTGAGAGCTACTTCTGTATCAATTGCTAATATATTCAATGTATTTGGAGAGACATTGACTTCGATATTATATAATTCACCATTACTAAATCTGTTTTAATTAAATTATTTTATTACCTGCCATAAATTGTGAACCAACCATTTAACTTAGTAATTTTACCGTCATTTTGTAACAATCCATCTGAAGAAGCTGTCGTATAGCGAAACATGTCATGGTGTTAAAAATAAAAACTTTAGTGAAAATTTAAGTAGTGTTTTACTTCTTGCCAAACTTCTAAATAAACTCCAGGTAACCCAAAGAGCAATGCAGAGGAGAATGCTAAATTTGAGACTCTAAGATCGTATTCCTAACATCGAGATACGAAGATCAAAAGTGACAGATGTAATACAACGAATATGTATATTAAGGTGGAATTGGGCGGGGCATATTGCAAGGCTGAATAATAACAGTTGGACAAGCTGTATAATTGAATGGCGGTCTAGAGAATACAAAAGATGCAGAGGTAGACCACAGAGAAGATGGACGGACGACATAAAAAGATTAGCAGGACTCGATTGGACGCAAAAAGCAAACAATAAAGCTCATTGAAGACAACTTGGGGAGTGGTAATGATGATGAAGAATTTATAAAATATAGCGAATGTCCATGTAAAAGGTTAAGTGGGCCTAATTATTAAAGGTCTTGCTCCACCGGAACATTCATTTAAAAATTTTGAAGGGACAGGGTATTATTTAATTCTAAAAGTTATTTCTTAGCTTACAATTAGCCACCTGGTCTTTTAAATTGAGTACTCAAACTTCTACTTACGTTTATTCGTAAAATTAACATATTTTTTTTAATGATTGGATAAAATAAATCTAATCTGTTTCATGTGACCGTTCTAGCTTCAAAGTATAGTCCAACTTTCAATCCTCTTCGGTATATTTGGATAGACCGCATACCGAGATACAAAAAAGAATAATAGACAAAGTATGCCATCCGTAACATCGTTTCCCGCCAAATCAATGATCCATTGGAAACTACAATGAGTACGGCAAGGAGAAGTAGAAAACATTGGACAGAATTTCAGCGATCACGCGTGGTCTGTTAATAAAACTTGTTGGGAAGGCGCATCGGTGTTGTCACTGATATTTGTTAATTTTAATAATATGTTATATGTGGGTATATATAACTTATTAAAGTACAAATTTAGGAAATATTCAGCTATTTGTTATAAATAGAGTGTTATTTACTTTCTTCTCTATGCGCTACAATAGCCACGATAATTTTACTTCATTAAATTAGACTTTTAATAATATAGTGAAATCCCATGAATCATTGAATATGTCGCCCGTCTTTTAATCCACTAACATTGCTATAATGGCAAGTTGAGAGTTTGCTGAGATCAGATGATGAAGGCTAGCGCCTTCATTATTTCCCACTTTGCTTACGATTAATGACATATCTGACTGATGAATCGGGACCCGGATAGAAACTGTACACGGCTGGTTGTTGGTGAAGGACTACTTGGACCAAAAAAGTGGCTTGTTCGTTCTAGAATGGAATGCATATGTGAAGTCGGATTAAATTATTTAAGGACCGCAAGCATTCAACAAAAATACACTCCGCCTAATGTCATTAAGATATTCATAGTCAATAAGCTGTCCCTTATAGAGTTTCCAGGTAAGCAAGAAGTGTAAAACAAAACCGTGAAACAGCGTGCTTAAAGTTACCTTTGTCGAACATGTAGTTCGGATCACACATTAAACTCTAAGTCCAGTCTTACTACACCTTCAGATATAATTGGTCTTTTTTTTCTCTAAACTTCTCAATGTTAACAAAGTTTACAGGGATAGTAATGTCTAGACAAGCTAAGAATATTATTACAGGTGGACGTTTGTTTTCGATCCGACAACCCATCTGACTGCGCGAGAGAGGTCCCCGATGTTATTTTGGCTGGTATGGAAGCTTTTTCGAAGAAATGCCGCTCCAACGGCAAGCCATGGTTTGACCGAAAATGCAGAGAAGCTGTTGCTTCTAAACATATTGCCTACCAACAATGCAATGGCGTGAAAATCCTAACACCATAAATCGTAACACCTTTGTTCGTGCCCGTAGCAGATGCAAAGGAATTATCGACGAAACCAAGGAGGCACACAATAAACGAATCAGAAACAAACTTCTTGCTTGTCCCAATAATTCCAGGTCGTTTTGGGCAGTCGCTAAGGCAGTTAGTCAAAATTTCACTAAATCCACCATACCACCACTCATACGGCCAGATAATTCCATTGCAACCATACCTGTTGAGAGAGCGAACTTGTGGGCTGAAATCTTTGCTTCACATTCTACTGTCGATTTCCAAGGAAAAACACCACCTACTATTCCCATATTGCGATCAAAGATGCCCGATGTTGTCTTCAGACAGCGTATCATAAAGCGTATTTTAATGAAGCTAGACACCAAAAAGGCTTCTGGCGCTGACGGAATATCTGCCATATTTCTCAAAAGCTGTGCAAGGGAAGTAACACCAGTTTTCTGTAGACTTTTCAACGTATCCGTCCTGCTGGAAATGTGCCACGGTTCAGCCGATACCTAAAAAATGCTTGGAACAACGCAATTGGACACTGGAGATTCGCGAGCGGTTTCTCTTGGCATATCCAAGGCATTCGACCGTGTTTGGCACGATGGACTGTTGGCTAAGCTACGCTCTTGTGGTGTGTCTGATAAGTTCTGTATGTGGCTCTCGTGTTTCCTCAGAGAGCGTTCTTTGCGAGTGGCAGTCGACGGATTTCTTTCTAACACCTTCATTATCAACGCCGGTGTGCCCCAAGGCTCCATACTGTCTCCTACTCTCTTTCTCATTTACATTAACGATCTGCTGGAAAAGACCGGGAATCCAATCTACAGCTTTGCAGATGACAGTACGCTTGTCTCTTCATTCACTTTGAATGCTCGGACATCGGCTGCTCAGGCGAATATCCGCAGACAGCAGGAGGTCGTTCAACTTAACACAGACCTGGAAGAAAGTCTATCTTGGGATGACTGTAACCAAGTGGAATTTAACGCTACAAAAACCCGGGGGCCAGTTTTTCTAAAAAAATTAACGTTGCTGAACCCGACATAGTTATGTCGGGGCACTCCATTCCCCTAGCATCGTCGCTCAATTTGTTGAGCGTTAGTTTGGGAGCAAATGTATCCTGGCATGAACATGTTGCAGGCATAGCAAGGAGAGCTTCTCAAAAGTTGGGAATATTATTTCGAACCAGAAAGCTTTACACTCCACAACAACTGTTACTTCTTTACAAAGCTCAAATTCGACCAACTATGGAATGGGGCTCCGCTCCCCAACATACACTGTATTTGTTGGATTCTGTTCAGAGAAGAGCTGTTCGTCTGACTGGAGATCCGGAACTGACCGGAGGCCTTGATTCGCTGGAACATCGAAGAACGGTTGGCGACTTGAGTCTGTTTTACAAATATTTTTTATGGAAAGTGCTCGAGGGATGTAGCCCGCTTAATTCCTCCCAAAGCGGTGCATGTTAGAAATACATGTCGCGCTGGTGCTTCACATCCTTATGAGGTTCAGCTTGTTACTCCGCGTACAACGCTTTTCAAGCAGCCTTTTATATGGAGAACATCATCCTTTGAAATGGCTTACCCAGCGCTGTGTTTCCCACCAAGCACAACTTACAGCGATTCAAGAACAACGTGAATCGCTTTTTCTGCTCACGTGCCGCTCCTGGAGCGCTTTAGGGACTTTCCTGCAGCACGTGTACTAGACCCATAAAAAAGGCGATGTGTCTTTAATTTAAACACACTTAATAGTTTATATTAATATCTCTTTAAAATCATCCCGTGCTGATTTTAAATTGCGATTAACTTGAGTAATATTTATTTAGCTAGTTGATTTGCTATACTTTCAATTGTGTCTACATCACACCCTAGCAATACGCTACCGTATATACACTTACTCGTTTTTCTGCAAATTGAGGAATGTTATGGAATCTCCGAAACCAGCAAACGCATCCTCGGCAATAGTGGAAATATTGTTGGCTCTCAGATCTAGGTGACGTAGCCGATGTAGCCGTTTTAGAGCCTCCGTAGGTATCGTATGTATATTGTTATCTCCCAGTCTGAGATACTGTAAATTTTCTGTAAAAAAAAAATATATTTTCAATAAACAATAATCTGTTATCACAAATAATGTTTTAAAAGAATCATTGATTTTTCTCAAGCCGTAGCCAAGGGAGCGGGGCAGGGTAGCATAGGACGGGGGGGGGCTCTATGCTCTTTCATGAAAATCTCTTGTCTTTTTTAATAAATTTCTTTAAACTAATTTGAAAAATTAAAAACTAAGAAAATTTTATATTTTGCTGTTATATCTGAAAGTATGGACGCAAAAAATTTTCATATTGATATATTTATTTTCTAAAATATTCAATACATTTTTTTACTTATAATGATATGTTCAATATAATGAGTTAAAAATGTTATTATAGTAGGAAAACAATTTGAAAAGCATTTATTAACTTCATTTATGTTTTTTTTAAAGATTTTTTACAAAAATAAAACGAAAACTAGCGTATAGAGTCTTCTGCAGAAAAAAATGTCACATCTCCGAGCACTTAAGCTAGTCCATATCATAAGCCGTAAAAACCCAAATTGGTCTTTAGAGGATCATAAAAAAACTTATTTCTTTTTTTCGACATGCTCGCAACTTATCATAAAATATAATGATTTCTTCTGCATTGGAAAGGGAAATTTTAAAAATATCTGTAGTAAAAGGAGTACAGTTAGGCAACTTCCTCTTATTCAGGTTCCATGGGCTATTCCGAAGGTTTTTATTTTATCACAATATAGCTAGGACACCCATGAAACTGGTGCACTGCAACTAGTTTCTTATGTTACAAAAACAAGTATCTTGTTTTCGATCTAGCACGAGCTGCTCTTTCATATTCTCTAGTATTACAAGTAGTATGGAGTACAAAGCGTCTCAGTACTTCTAAGTAAGACATCTTATGTATGCTTGCCGCCAATTTAGTTCTTAGTACAAGTTCACCAATGAATACGTAGCAGTTTGTAGCCGTCAATTATTCACAATTGACTGTCCAGTGCCAGATTACAATTAATTCTCTCCTTCACTACCTTATTACAGTTCAACATTTCGATACGAAAGAAAGACCAAGATATAATAACGTTAATAAAAAATGTAACTGATAGGAGATTGTTGAACGCATACGAAAGTATGGAAATCATAAAATGTAAAAGTAGTTTAAATAAAGACAGAGGGCCTATTCCTTATAGTCCTCTCTACTGGTTATTTGACCGGAACTGATGATCTTGCCTATGTCATTAGTTTCGCCTGAGTAATTCAAGGGTTAGGCTAAGTATAAATAGGGTAGATTCGTAGTTTAGCTTTAGTCAATCATCGCTCCTGATGAAGCTAACATGGTTAGCGAAACGCGCGTCGAGTGCAAAAATAAAGTGTTTAGTGTAGTGGTGATATATACTGAGTAGTATCATTGTGCCAAAGATTCCACATTCCCAACTTAGTTGAGATGGCTTCACGGTTAACGGAATTAAACCTATATCGTAAGTACAGTAGTAAGATTAGATTAGTAGGTGCAGATATTTGGTTTTTAAAGTCTTGCAAGAAATTTAAAGTTTTTCCTAATTTTATTAAGGTTAATTTACCAAAATCAAACATTTCAGAAAAAGTTTCATTCTTTGCTAAACAAAAATGGCTTGACTTAGAAATCAAGAATTTGTACACAACACGTAGTATATTAGAAGTAGAGTCATACAGCATATTCAAAAAACTTACTTCAGGATTAAACAATATTGAATATGAAGTATGGAGCGAGTTCCAGAGGAAAATGTTTTTAGTTATTGATATTCAATATAAAAAGAAATTCTCTATTCTAAGTAAAAAATTAAAAAAGCTCTTACCGAAGAAAAATAGTCCTCGGGAACTCGTAAATATTGTAGAAAATCATTCATCTCAATCCTTTACACAAAATGAAATTCACATCTTAAACAAAGGTCTTAACTTTGCAGTACCCCCTCCTAGAGATAATTTATCAGAAATAGTTGCTCACATTGAAAGTTCCATTAGTACACTTCCAGAAAATCATTTGTTAGGGAAGCATGTCGTAATCAAATATCGAAAAACATGGTTAACAACACAAATTCTAATTCACGAAAAGACATAAAAGTAGTTAAAGGATTGAAAAAGAATGATGTCTTCTATTTAAAAGCGGATAAAGGAAATAAGGTTGTTATATTGGATAAGAAAGATTACTATGAACGCGTAGATAATCTTATCGAATCTGGCCCTTATGAAAAGGTAATAAGAAATCCATTACCGAGAATGATATCAGAGGTTAAAAATTCTTTAAAAAAATGTAAGAACCTTGTCTCCGATTCGCTAAAATTTAAATTAAATGTGAGTAATCCGACCATACCAAAATTGTATTGCTTACCCAAAATTCACAAACCTGGAAAAGCAATGCGACCCATTGTTTCATCGGTCGGATCACCCACATATTTAGTATCCAAATGGTTATCAAAAGAACTTGAGAAGTTACCGGTAAATACTTTCGCAGTGAAGAATTCGTTAGAATTCATTAATAAAACAAAAAATCTAGTTCTTAATGAAGGTGAAGTCTTAATTTCTTTTGATGTTAGTTCTTTGTTCCCAAGTGTGCCAATTCCACAAACTTTACAATATCTCGAAGAATTACTTAGAATGAATGACTTTGAAGATGAAATTATTCGTAAATACTTAACATTATCTAAACTTTGTATGGAACAAAATTATTTCCAATATAACAATCAATTTTATGTTCAGAAAGAAGGAACAGCTATGGGTAATTGCTTATCACCTTTCATAGCCAATTTATTCATGAGTAAGTTTGAAATCGAAGCCAGTCAAGAATTCGGATATTTCCCAAGGGTATGGTATAGGTATGTGGATGATATTTTCGCGATTTTTGATACAAAGAAAGCAAATATTGATGATTTTGTTTCCAAATTAAATAGCCGATATGATTCCATTAAATTCACTTACGAAATTGAGAACAAAGGATAATTGCCTTTTCTAGATATTTTAATTATTAAAAATAATAATAGATTAGAATTTGATATCTATAGGAAGGACACAGTAACAGATAGATATATTCCTAATGATTCATTTCATTGCAAACAACATAAATTAGCCTCATTACATTTTTTAGTTCATCGTTTGGTCACTTTCCCTCTGAACAGAGTAAACTTCAATAAAGAAAGGAATCGTATTAGAAATATAACTAGAGTTAATGGTTATGACGATGACGTAGTAAATAAGTTAATAAATAGACATAAGTTTAGGTTTAATATTCAGAATTCCACCTTTTTTACACGCGGAGAAAATAACACCAAGTATGTCTCCATACCATATAATCCGAAATATAGCAAGGGACTCAATAAGGTATTTAATAAGATAGGCCTCACCTTAGTCTATAAGTCATCAGATAATCTGAGGAATATCTTAGGAAATCCCAAAGATAAGATTCCTAATTGTGAGAAAAGTGGAATTTATGAAATTAGTTGTAATGATTGTGACAAAAAGTATGTTGGGCAAACTAAAAGGTCAATTAAAACAAGATTTAAAGAACACTTAGCACACTTAAAATACAATAGAACAGAAAAGTCTAGCGTTGCCGAACATGCTCTTGAAGCTGATCATACTGTAACATTAGATAATCTAAGATTAATAAAAAATGTAACTGATAGGAGATTGTTGAACGCATACGAAAGTATGGAAATCATAAAATGTAAAAGTAGTTTAAATAAAGACAGAGGGCCTATTCCTTATAGTCCTCTTTACTGGTTACTTGACCGGAACTGATGGCCTTGCCTATGTCATTAGTTCCGCCTGAGTAATTCAAGGGTTAGCGAAACGCGCGTCGAGTGCAAAAATAAAGTGTTTGGTGTAGTGGTGATATATACTGAGTAGTATCATTGTGCCAAAGATTCCACATTCCCAACTTAATAACGTTGACGTTAAAAATTATATTTTCGTATTGTTTACTACTTCATCCTTTTTGGTTTCTGCAATATTAATACGTAAAGGGTGTCCCAAAAATTCACGCAAAAAAGTAATTTTGATAGAAAACACAGGTTTTTAATTAAAAATTGTATTTTTTTTTATTGATTCATAAAGTATACAGTATAGGGTTATGTATGAAATAACATATCGGGTAAATGGCCTCCACGGCTTTGCTGGCACAGACGCACTCTTTTGTAGAAATTTTCCATGACCGTTTTGCATAAATATGGCTGAATTTCGTTGATAAATGCAGCGCTTAATTTCCTCCTTCAAGTCGTGGATGGTCGTGAGCTTGTTGGCATAAACCTTAGACTTTAAAAAACCCCAAAGAAAAAAGTCCAGCGGCGGTTAATCACATGGCGGCTAATTCTGATCACCAAAACGGGATATTACACGACCAGAAAATGACTCATGCAGTAATTGAATTGTTTCTCTGGCTGTATGGCATGTGTCACCGTCTTGTTGAAACCACATGTCGTCCACATCCATATCTTGCAAGTTAGGCACAAAAAACTGGATTATCATATCGCCATAACGATCATCATTAACTGTTATTGCCTGGCCAACCGCATTTTCGAAGAAGAATGGTCCGATGATGCCTCCAGCCCAAAATCCGCACCAAATAGTGATACGTTGTGGATGCATTTGTGTCGCAAAAGTCACGTGTGAATTGTCTAAACCCTAAATGCGACAATTTTGTTGATTAACGAAGCCATTAAGATGGAAATGAGCCTCATCGCTGAAGATGATTTTCTTCGAAAAATCAGTATCCACTTGTTGTTCCATAATCTATTCAACGAACTCTCTTCGTTGTGCGTGGTCAGTAGGCTTCAGGTCTTGAGTCAATTGAACTTTGTAAGCATGAAGATGCAAATCTTTTGTGAGAATACGCTGTAGAGAGCTTTTCGAAATATCCAATTCTTGACCACGGTACCGAATTGATGTTCCTGGAGTCTCAGCAACACTCTCACGAACTGCTTCAATATTTTGTGTCGAACGACTTGTTGAAGGACGGCCGGAGCGTTTAAGATCACTAATTGAACCAGTCTCCCTGAATTTTTTAATTAATCTCTTCGCAGTTGATGAGGTTAAATCGCTATTTCGACCATATTTTGTACGAAAATTCCGAACTGTAGCTGCCAAACTTCATTATTTTTCAAATATTGCTCAACATTAAAAACACGTTGTTCTTTCGTGTAGCGCTCCATTTTTAATAACCCTGAACTATCAGCTGTCACGCTGTGTTTTTTGTTTTGTTAACAACACTTTACCATATAAGTGGCGCCAAATTCAAATCTTGCGTGAATTTTGGGACACCCTTTATATATGGTGGTGTATTTCTCCTCATTCAGTGGATTTATCTATAATAATTAATTAAATTATTGGCTAGGATTGTGGTATCGTCCTCATAACGAATATTATTTATTAGGATGCTGACTTTAAAAACTATCTTTTTATTCTCCATCGTCAAATGAAATAGTTTCTCAACGTGGATATTGCTCGGAACGTGTGATAGTATGGACTTCTTTTCGTACATCAAGGTTTTGTTGAGAGTTTGTTATTAATGCTGACTTCAGCTACCTATTGCCAGTATAATTATTTTATAACTGAAATATGCTTATTATTAATTCCGATTTCATGAAAGTTTTGAGTAGAAGTTCGTGTTTAACGTTGTCAAAAGCTCTCTGGTGATTATAACATTTCTCTACCAATAATATCACGGGAAGGAGGGCTTTTTTGTGTTAAGTTTCTTAATCTTATCAATTACGTAATAGTATTTTCAAATGTTTCAGTGTCAGTTGTGTCGTGAATTAAATTTAACAAGTGCACGAGAAAATGCTTAAATAAATCTAACCCATAGATAAGTGCTTGAAAGAGCAGGCATTCCTAGATAATCGGAATCCTAGATGTGACATTAACAGCGCAATTCAGGTGTTGCGAAAATCCTGTAGAAGACGCCCACGTGCAGTTTTCAATATTTGACTAATTTTGAAAAGTCGAGTCAAGGATACGAATAGTGTTGTCCTTGCATGTAGCTGGTTGATGAAAAAAACAATGTTTTTCCAAAAATAGATTATATTCTTCAACATAGTTTCCTTCAAGGGCGATACACTTATTCCAGCCATCTTCCAACATTTGGATACGTTTCTTATAGTACAATTTCTCGCGTTCTCTAAAATAACCCTCTCTTTCCCATCCGACTTCTTCATTTGAGCCAAATTCCTTTTCAAATTTGGAAAAAGGTAATAATCGCTGGGGCCAGAGCTGATGAATACGGCGGATGACGAAGCAATTCATAGCCCAGTTGGTCCAATTTCACCATCGATTTTATGGAGTTGAGAGCTGGTGCATTATCTTGGTGAAATAAAACTTTTTCTCCGCAAAATTCAAACTCCAACAAACCAACCTAATAATCTTTGGTGATTGTTGGCGCCTTCTCCAGATATTCGATCAGTATTATTTCATGCATGTCGCAAAAAAAAACCTTGCCAAAACCTTTTCAACTGATGTTTGTCTTTTTGGACGCTTCTGTCGGCTTTCATGCAGTGTCAGCTACTCTGCGGACCGGCTGTTGGATTCATGTTTCATCCATTGTTACGAATCTATGAAAAAACTCCTTTGGATTACGCCGAAACAGGGCCAAACAGCGTACTGAATCTTCGACATGTTGCTGTGTGTCGATCGTGAGAGTGTGCGGCACCCATCGGGCACATAGCCTTTTCATATGCAAATATTCACGCAATGCCTCACCCATTCTGTTGATCTCTTCATGATGTCAACTCTTTGTCTCACTTTAATTTTTCGAACAATATGGTAGATTTTTTTTTGTTTTTTTTTGAAGTGACTGTCTTATTTGGACGTCCAGAATGTGGTACATCACTAGTCCATTTACGACAGTATTTAAATTCACTAAAATTTCGACATAAAGTTGCTTTCAACGGAGCAGATGCGCCATAATACTTCTTAAGCCAGTCTTGGGTTCTGACTGTATTTTTTCCCATCAAAAAGTAATATTTAATGAACACAAGAAATTCTTTATGATGTATCGTTTAGCAAAAATCAAAAGTAGCGTCATTCAAACAACTGTAACTCGTAAACTAATGGACAAAATATCATAAAAATTTTGAGAGTTGACACTAACTGAAAAGAATATGGTTTTTTTTATTTGTACTGTCATCTCTCGGAAACTATCGAGACTTTTCACCCCATGTAAGTAGTTATGGCAACCGAAATCGAGTAAAAATATAACTCAAATTTAGAATCTAAAAAATAATAATAACAAGAAGAAAATCAAAGCCATAAAATATAACAAAGTAGATGGAAACGACCTTTTTGGTAAATAAATTAAAAAAAGAAATTTAGTTTTATATCTCTACCCTTAATAAGTATGAAAATTAGCAAGATCCTTTTATTTTTCACACTAAAAGCACTTCTAGCTGGCTGTACTGCGTAAAAGTTTTTGCATGATGTATACTAGTAGTTAAAGTTAATTAACTAGTTCTGGATAATTTTCTTTTAGTTGGCAGTATTCACTTTAAAAGCATCAACCATGAACTAAAGTAAATAATTGCCTTTGAGTTTTAAAGTTTAACCATTCCTTTTAATATACCTAATTGAATGCGAGGTATTCCGTTCTCTATAAAGCAGTCTTTCGTGTTATACGAGTATGCTAACATTGCATTGCTGAAAATACCTTTCTAAATAATTCACGAACAGGAATTTATATTGCACCGAAAGGAACTAAACAAATAATGTAATATCTGTTAATTTAACGAATAGTAATAGAAAATATCTAAAAAACGTCGTTCCAAAATAACAATAACTTTATATACGAGTACAGAGTGTTCACTATTGAGACATTTTTCCCATGTTGCAAATTTCATTAAAACAATTAATTTTAGTAAACTTCTAACATACATACAAACATGGAGTGAAAAGTCGCCTATAACTACGTGACAAGAAACCCCTGCAAACAATGCTTCGCGGAAAGAGATTCATTTTTAACCCTATAGTCGCAGTTAAATTTATGGCTAAATAGTACATTATCGAATATGAGTGCTGCAGACGCTTCGCGCTTCGAGGCTGTGTTTCTTTGTAATCATATAAAAGGTCCGAAAATAACGCCTACAGCAGCTGCTAAGTACATGGGTAAGTCAAGGGCATTCGTTAGCCAGCGGGCGAAATGATACTCTCAGCTAAGAAATCTTGATGATCTTCCTTGAACGTGGTTCGAGAGGAAAAGTGTCGGGCAATGATGAAAAAATGATTATTAACATAGCTGTTAAAGTAAATCCTAAGATATAAGATCCTGCCTTTTTATAAATGACCCTATTAAGGTTTTGTGCATAGTTGCCAGGTATTACAATAAACGTATTTTTATGTTACCTGCTTTGTATACCGCCTTCACTTGCACCTGCAATAATATTGGATCTTTTTTTAACCTATATATTTACTGCCTAGCAACCCGGTTTAGAGCCCTTTAAATATTTGATAATAAGCCTAATGACCACAGGTCACTTTTTATTATTTTTATTTTTAGTTTTACTTACAACTTACTTCGTAACGGTTCTATTTTAATTATGTGGCGTCCATAGGAAAATTGCAATAGTGACTATCGCAAGAGAAAATATTTATCACTTCACGCTAAACAAATAGTGAAAAATGTTTACGACAGTATGGTAAAAAAAAATTGAATAAACAAAGTGCTTTGCAAGAAACTAGTGAACTAATGAAAACCCCAATTTCTATGATTAAGGGTATTGTAGGAAAACCATCACTCAGGAACAGGAAAAGACGGAAAGATTTTCAAATGCATCATATAGACGATTGTGAAAAAGACGTCATCAGGAGAAAAGTATATTCTATGTATGAGGAGCAGTTGGTGCCGACACTAGACAAAATAAAATTAACACTGGTGCAGGACGGGACCAATATACATTGTGGCCGATCAACCCTTCACAGAATTCTCTTAAGAATGGGATTCATAATTAAAAAGTATCGATCAGAGAATTGGCCAATAATTTACCTTGATGAAACATAGTTCGATACCCATGACACTCTGCAAAAAGGGTGGGTTGACAGCAGTACAAAATGTCCGACTAACGCACCTTCAAATATAGGTAAACGAGTAACCATTTTGCATGCTGGATCTGAAAAGGGCTGGGTTTCAAATTGTCTACTGTTATCTGCAAAAAACATAAACGATTCTAGTTTGGACTATCACCCACACCGCAGAACTTTTTGAAAGTTGATTTTAAAATTCCCTTTTGCCAAATGTTCCCGAACAGAGTGTTATAGTTATGGATAATGCAAGTTACCATAGTCGCCTACTAAATAAAGTTCCTAATGCAGCCAATCCCCAATCGGAAATACAGGAATATATGTTAGAAAATGACATTTATTTTGACTTTAGTTATAAAAAAAGTGATCTTTTAGAAGTTTTGAAAGACTATAAATTGAAAAAGAAATATGTTTGTGATAGTATGGCTGAGAAAATGGGACATTGTTTTGCGGCTTTCTTCGTATTATTGTGTGTGTAATCCAAGTGAACATATTTGGCATCAAAAAAAAAATCTAAAATAATGGCACATAATGTTTCTCCTACTTTAAGCGTGTCAGTGGTTGAATTAGTAAAAAAAATTATAAATGATATACCTTGTGAAAGCTGGAAGAATTCCATTTAGCACGTTGTTAAAGTTGAAGATTCATATATTTATGTAAATAGTATAAAACCACTGATAATTACCTCAGCTGATGACAGTGATAGTGAAACCGAATTAGGCTTAAGTTAAAATATATTTATATTTATACAATAAGTTCCCTCTTGTAAACCCCATTCATTCAAACTGTATATTTGTATTTCTTATCCATTTGTTTTTACATGCATCTATAAATAAACATCTCCAAAAACACTTATAATTTTATTTATTTGCATTAATAAATAAAATTCTGAAGTCTATCTTTGATTTAACAAAAGGTCAGAATTTATATATTGCCCACTTAAAACGGCAAAAATATGGATCTTATATTTTGGGACAGGCTATACTTCATGGAGATCCTTAATAACTAGGAACGAAAATTTAAACATCTGTTTAAAATCATCAGTTATGTTTGTTGTATTAGAGCTGACAATTGTTTCGACACACTGTGTCCTTTTCTGGAGCTAGATGTAAATTAACAACAAAGTATGTTACAAAATTAATAAGTTACCTGGTTATAAGGGCTAAATTAATTAGCAATATTTACCTTGATACCTAAAACAAGTTCAGTAAAGAAGGAGGATGATAACCTAAGGAATTTTTCTGGTTAATCTGTACCTGCTCTAAACAATTCAGTAATTTCCCTTTCTTTTCATCGTGCAAAATTTTGAAATCTTCATTGAAAATATGATTTTCATCTATTAAATGTTTAGTGTAGTGAGATATGTTATTTTTCATTCTATAACTTTGTTTATGTTCCGTTATTATTTTGTAAAAAGATCTGCCTGTTGGTCCTATATAGGTTTTATTACAAGTGTCACAGCATAATTCGTAAACTCCTCTTTTATTTTTTTTTTTTTATTTTACTTTTATTATTTTTAATATGGCGAGCTAACGTGTTCTTTGTACGGACGGTAATATTTACATGATTTTTATGGAAAAAATATTGAATTTTATTTATCAATTTACCGGTATAAGTGAGTGTATGGAACTTATCTTTTGTTGTTTATGTATATTTTGTAACATACTTTATAGTTAATTTACATCTTGCTCCAGAGGAAGACAGTATGTTGAAACAATTGTCAGCTTTAATACAATAAACATAAGTGGTGATCTGAAATAGATGTTTAAATTTTCGTTCCTAGTGATTATTAACATGTTTTTCCGAAATCCTCAATTAACTTTGCGCCAATGGGCGCAAAAATTAAAGCAGATCGGTTTGGATTTATCGTATGAAATCAATCGCACTCGTCTCCGAGCTAACGATTTGAAGTGGCGAAGAAACCATTGCTGATCCAAAAACATAGAAACCACTCGAGTGGGCAGAAGAAAACATAGATCAAGACTTGAAAAATCTAATTTTCTCCGATAAAGCTTCATTTTGATGTTATGTTACCACCGCATGAGCTTTGGTCAATTTCCAATAACCCATTGGTTTAGCGCACATTAAAACACCCTGTGAAAATCCATGCTTGGAGATGTCTTTCAAAAAAAGGTTTTGGGAGATGATGATGATGTTAAAATGTAAGGCGAGTCGACAACTGTGGTCATTTGGCGCCTGTATTAGGTTATATCTTAGTATAAAGATCTACTTCTTTCAGGAATTTTATTAGGAATTATCTTTATTTGGGATCAGAATTTCATTTAGTGGTCTTCGTAGATTGTATTTAGTCTTAATGTGAGTATAATCATGAGACAAAATATGTTTTATTGTAAGTGTAGTGAGATGTATTTGACAAATGGGGATTGGGTCATTTTTGAGAAGATAAGTATGAGTAAGATGTATATGTCCCGTAGCTATTCTCCTCCATATGACGTTTTCTCTTCTGCTTAGGCTCTAAAGATGCGAGGGTGGGTCTACATTTGATTTCGATACCCAAAGTTTATTCTCATCTTGAAGATCCCATGAAAGTTGGAACATATTTTTTATGGTTTTATGAAAATGAGAGATTAGACCTAATGAAGATAAAATTTTATTTTCGATTTTCCCTGATGTGATTGTTGATTTTGCGTTTGTATCCACTAAGTCATTCCTTTTTATGTTGACATGGCTGGGAGACCAAAGAAACACAATTTGTATTTAGCGGACATTGCATATTTGTACAAGATTCATTATGTCCAGGATTAAGGGTATAGACGTTTTAGACGCATTAATGGATTGTAGGGAACTGAGTGAATCTGAGATGATCAAAATATTTTTATTTTTGTTGGATATTGCAGATCTGATGGCTTCTCTTATGGCCAACAGTTCAGCTGTAAAGATCGATGATATATTGTTTAATTTATATCTTGATTTGGATGTAGGAGAAATTACCGCTGCGCCTGTTCCCAATCTGGATTTAGATCCATCAGTGTAATATTGAGTAAAATTTTTTATATTTTTCCTATATTGTTTGAGTGAATAATGATTTTAATAATGTTGGTGAGGTAAAATCCTTTTTGTATTTAGTGAGACTGAGATCAATTTAGTGTCTTGAGTAGAAAGAAAAGTTTTAATTCTAGATTGTATTGTTTTAGGACTGTATGATTTTTGGGAGATATTTTGTAGATCTAGTGATATTGCTGCATGGGTTCTGAAAAGTGAAGTGAAATAGAAACGCATCAAGGAAAGGAAAAGGGAGACTTTTCATCTTTACCCACAATCTGAAAACTGAAAAAATGCTCCAGATTTACAAAAAGGCATTAGTATCGACATTTGGCAGATTGCAGAACATCTTCCTTTCCAATATCCCAATTACACTAAAAGCGATCACATTTAATCAATGTGTGTTGCCAGTATTGACATACGGAACGGAAACGTGGGCTTTGAATCAAGACATTATAAATCAATCGCCTTCAAGTAGCTCAACGAGCTATGGAAAGAAGTATGTTGGGCATATCGTTGAGGGATAGACCGACTAATGAAGAAATTCGAGGAAGGTCCATGATAACTGATGTAGCGGAGAGGGTAAGGAGGTTGAAGTGAAGATGGGCGGGTCATTTCACAAGACTCTCTGATAATCGATAGACCCATAAGGTAATCAACTGGAGGCCCTGGAATGAGAAATGAAGTAGAGGACGTCCGCAAACTCGATGGTCTAACGACATCAAAAGACTAGTGGAATACAACTGGATAAACAAGGCCCAAAATCAAGGAAGATGGACGTACTTAGGGGAGGCTTATGTCCGACGATGGACTGCATAGCTGATGATGATGATGAGGATGATTAGTATCGACTGCCAAATGGTGGTTTGTCGATAAAAATGAGGAGTGGATTCTTCAAGATGATAACGACCCCCCAACTTCGGATTAAAATGTGTAGCCAGTGGAAAGGGGAATCCAGTATCGTCACACTAGATTGGCCATCCTAGTCGCCCGATGTAAACTTAATCGAGAACGTGTGGTCATACATCAACTAAAAGCTTCGTAGTAAAAAGATGTATAGAGTGAAGCAGCTCTTATGGCAAATTCGGGCAATTTGAAAATCTTTCCCCAAGAATAGGAGGAAAATCACGTCGAAAGTACGCCCCGAAGATGCTAGGCGATCTTCAGCGCTGATGGAATCTGGGCTTACTACTGAATCATTAGCATTTTAATGGCAATCCTTTATTTTGTCGAATGATATAAAAAACTTTTAAATGAATTCATTTTTAGTGTTTCGTACGAAACACTTATAAGATCACTTCGGTGTCTGTCCATCTATCTGCCTTGGACATAGAAAGTTGAAATTTGCCACAAATATGGGAATTGATGGCCCGATCAGAGCCGTGTAGTTTTCAAAGTTAAATTTTGACTGGGGGGTGAAATCGGAAACGAAAAAAAAATGTTTTACCAGGTAATCGAGTGGAGTGTCAAATGTGGTAAAATATATGTACATGATGTAATACTTGCACACTTTTTTCTTTTTATTATTTTTAAAAAAATTGCTAAAAATCGCTGTCCCCCCTTATCCTGGAAAGTACTGATCAAAAAATTTTGAAAAAATTCCGGATTATTCTCCACAAAACGTGCATTGAACGAAAATTATCACGAGTGCATTATATTTGATAATTTATCTGGTATATATAAAAAACACAAATTTCAATGTGATAAGTTTTCAATAAAGATCGTAAACAAACTTTGTTAAAAATGCATTTAGGATAACAAAACTTTTTGTTTTAAAAGCAATCATCGTATGGAACACTAACTGCGCAAGTCCGACTTGCACTTGGCTGGTCGATTTTTTTAATGAACAATGCGCGACCCGTTTCTACTTGACCAGCTGTATATATGCGATGAAGTATTCCTGGTTGAAGATTCCAAGAGTAACCAAAGACTCAAACACTCGTCTGCTTACCTACAAAGCATTTATAGGCTTTTTTTTTATCTTATTCCGTTGCATTATAGCTGGTAAAAGTGAATAAGTTACTTACTTTTCTGCTATATAAGCTGTATTTGGTAAATTGGCTTTATTCATTAAGTACTAAAATCAAGTAAAAATAACGCCCGCACGGAAAAAAACGCCCTATGTACAAATTGTATCTCTAACGAGCTAATATTCCTGTATTTGGTAGAATGCGTAGGGACTTTTCGTCGAATTCTAAAAATAATTTATAATAAATCATTTTTTATCTCTCAAGACTTTTGTGTTACGTACTCAACTCAAAAAAAGTTCGCGTGTTAAAATATGACGAAATATTTAGAGCAACAAATCCTATTTCACTGATTTATATTTAATTTTGTTTTTGCACGAAAAATACGTATAAATTTCTTTTGTGAGAGGTGTACAATTTACACAAAGGTAACTTAAAGGACTCCAAGAAATTACAGCGCGCGTTAAATCTGGCACGTCAAAAGTGGGTGATTTACATCAAATTTAGTCCGTTCTTTTCACGTTTTCAAAGCGTTTTGAACAGCAAGAAAAACTTTGATCCCCGGAAACAGAGGAAAAATATGGGAAAAAGAATGAATGCAATAAAGGAGTCGAAAATTTAAAATAAGAGAAGCTTAAAATAGTGGTTTAATTTATTGGTTCTTATATTATCCACTTGAGTGCCAATTGCCTCATACCTAGGTTTGTTTCACATAAACACGAATCGACTATTATAAATCGTAAATATTTTTCTCATTTGTTAACGTTAAATTTAATTTTATATTAATAAGAATAAAAAAATGTGTATAAAAATAAAATAGCTTTGATGGGATATTTAACACTTTTTGAGCAAAAATCAAAATTTATTTTAGATAGCTCGTCGTATTTATCTGATTTAGTAACCTGTGACTTCTTTCGCTTCCCCTAATCTCGTTTGCCGATGAAAGTAAGGTACACTACTGAAAATATTCGGGCAGCAGTAACTGTGACATGGACAGATCAAAGACTTCGAATAGAGTAGGCGCTAGCATATATACAGAAAAACTCAAGTGGAGTTTTAGCATTCTACCAGAAACAAAAATTCATTGAATCCATTGAAGGAATAATAGTTAATAGGAGTACACTCAACAACATACAGTATGCTGATGATATTGTTCTATTAGCAAATAATAGCGAGGATCTCCAGCAACTGCTCAATCGAGCCGTAATAGACAGCGAAAGATATGGACTAACTATAAATGTAAGAAAAATCAACTGGATGATAATAACAAAGAAAAATCTACCACCAGAATCCCTCGAAATCAGGGACAACAGCGTAGAACAGATCTCCACATTTAATATTTGAAAACCAATATAAATGACAAGTGGGATCCAAGAAAGAATATATATTTCTGAATTGAACAGGCTCAAGTAACATACATGAATATGAACAAATTTTTCCATCACAGAAACCTCAATCTCGAACTCCGAATGAGAATGGTGAGAGTGTATGTACCCTTCACCCTGGCTCCGAGAAACCACTGGAATCGTGAAATATGCATTTATAGACGCCTTTTTCGCATCTCCTGGGTATAGAAAATAAAAAACACAGAAGTACAGGAAACAAAATGAAGGAATTACCAACAACCACAAAAATAAGACAAACTCAATATTTCGGACATATAATAAGGGGCCCAAAGTACGAATTGCTAAGTCTAATTATTGAAGGCAAAATAAAGGGCAAACGATCGATCAGAAGACGACAGAATTCTTGGCTGAAAGACATGAGAAGGTGGTTTGGATGTGATCGAGTGATATTTTTCGAACAGCAGTTTCTAAAGTTCGTTTAGCTGTATGGATCGCCAATCTTCGTGAGGAGATGGCATCCTAAGAAAAAGGAACAAGTGCAACAATATTCCACGCAGGAATTGACGCAATACAAGCAAGTGTTTACGAAAATATTGGAAGGGATTACCGCAACCAAGATATATCTATTCTCTCAGATAGTCAAGCTGATCACATCAACTTCACGATTACGATGGAATGTAAACGTGACCTGTTAAAACTATCCTTCAGAAATAACATGGTTGAACTACTTTAGGTTCCAGAACATTAGAGGAGGTAATGAAAAAGCAGATGAATTAGAAAGATTCGGAGCAACAAAACTATGTAGGGGCCCAGAGCCAGTGTTTGGTTTAACAAAAGCGATTGTTGAAATGACCATTAACAGATGATTATATCAGCAACATCTAGATCATTGGCTCGTAACATCTAGTCAGAGACATGCGACGGACGTAATTGGCGGTCTCTCAAGGAAACGAATCATTGACGTCGTTTGTTTAACTAGGGTCCATATCAAATTAGTAGTGAGACTAATCACCGGTCGTTGTCATCGGAAGAAACATTTACAGAAAGGGCGTTTCCATAATGGTTCCACGACATGCATGGTGAAGAGGAAGAAACCTCTATGCACATTCTGTATGAATGTGCTACCACAATAAACATAAAACACAGTATCGACGCTCAAAAAAATTTTGGTGCTGTTTTTTTATCACGCATGCGTCTCCTATCATACCAATAACATGTTGGCCAGAGCGGTCGCGGGTTGTGCTTACATCTGGATTTCAACGAGAATCTTTTTATAACGTGCTCCAAAACTTATTAATAATTTTCCTATAAGTAAATGACTCGTTTGGCGTTATAAATGAAAATAATTATAAAAAGGATGTCAAGATTTTTGTTGTGCAGTTAGTGCTTGTAAAAATATATATGGTATCTCCAAAGGAGTTATTTTAGATTTTCCAAAGATCCGAAAAGGTAGTTTATTCATAATTTTTTATTTCTATTATGCAATATATTATATAAAGATTATGATCATTTGATTCTCATACTAGATACATTTTATTTCTAAAACAGTTTATATTTCTTTTTGTTAAGTATTGGTTTATATGTTATTCCACTTGTACTTTTTTTCTGAATTCAGGGCAGAATTATGGTTATCAGCATGTGACCGACCAGGTGTCAATTTGGATATTGAAAAACTGTATAACACATATAGAGTATGTAGAACTTGGTAAAAAATGTTTCTAAAAAAACTTTTCTCGTTTTTTTCTTCCTTTCAATCATCAAAATTCATTTTTATTCTACAGAATAGAATTTTTCTTGAAAGTAAGTGTAACCAAGAGGCACAATATCAAGAGGCTGCAATGCATCACCTATCACGACTACAACCAACCAACAAACTGTGACGCTCAAAAATATCCCAAAGAGTAATATAAAAAAACTAATTTCACAAAGTTTTAATATACGAGTATATCAAATACTAAGGTATATTATTTAATTTTCTCTACACACCTTTGAATGCCATATTTTCTTTAATATTTACAATATATTGCTTGTTCACAAAAACAAGAATGAATATGACAATATTATTTTAACAGATAGGAAATTATATAAGAATTCGATATTTACAGATAAGCCTGAACGAAAATTTAATAAAAAAGTTAATAAATAGATGTAAGTTTAGGTTAAATATTTATAATTTCACTTTATTTACAATGAGCGAAATAAGATGAAATAGATTTCAATATCATATAATCCAAGATATAACACGGTACATATTAAGGTATGTAGTAAGGTAGGCTTAAAATCCACGAACTCAAAACATGTGGAATATTAGTAAGTTAGTAATGATTAGAACAAGAAGTATGTTGGGTAAATAAGAAGGTCGATTGAAATAAGATTTAAAGAATGTTTTGCTCATTTAAAGTTCGGTGAATCAGAGAAAAAAACTAGCAAACATACCCTTTGAAAAAAATCATATAGTAATATTAGATACTTGTAATTTAAGGGAACTTTCACCGTTTTTAGGTAAAAACATTTTATTTATTGTTTTTTATTAAACTATATACGATTTTACATGAAATGGTGCAAATTTTAAATTGATCTGACCACTAGAAGTGGGTAAAATAATTTTTTTGAAGCCACGTACCCCATTCCTTTTATTATAGGACTGAAATTGAAGAGTTTTGCTAAAGCCGGTCTGCACTTACCCACAATATTGTTTATTAGTGAATAATCCACGATATCATTTTTATTGGAACAGTGATAACTATTATGATAGTCCCGAAGATACTTTGACAGAAGTCGAAGAATGAGAATCGTAGATCACATTACTGGAAACAAAGGAGCAGAGTGTTGCTGAACTGTCTCTGTGTTTGATACAGATTCCTGGTTTTTACGACAGAATCTCCTCAGTTTTTTAAAACGTTAGGTACACTCGAACATCTTCTTCATTTGCCTTGTCCGTTGCGAACGTTGGTTATTAACATGGCTATTCTGAGTTTATTTGCGGCTAATATGAACAGTTGGGCAGATGACAGCCGAAACCAACGGCCCCAGTTCTGGATCCAAGAGTGTCTCCCGGGTCCCCTCCTGCTGTCTATCTTTCCTTGGATTATTAACTGAAGTATCCGATATTTACTGTGCCTTATAAGATGTCCGAGGTATTCCTGCTTTCCTCTCTTAATGGTTATTCCCACCTCTCTTTCCTTACCGATCCGAAGCAGTACTTCCTCGTTAGTGATGTGGTCCGTACAAGATATTCGCAGGATACGTCTGTACGCTCACATTTCAAAGGTCTCAACCTTTTTCATGAGCGCTTCGGTCATTGTCCACGCTTCTACTCCGTACAACAGTACTGGAAATACATAACATTGGAGCAGTCTGATTTTAAGAGGTAGGGTTATACTGTTGGAGATAAATATACTCTTCATATTATTGAACGATGCTCTCGCTCTTTCTATTCTCACACATATTTCTGTTGCCTGGCCCTATCCTGAGTTAATTCTTGTTCCCAAATAGGTATAAAATTCTATGTGTTCAATTCTCTGATTGTTTAGTATTAATTGTCTTGCTGGTTGTGTTGGTTTTTACTTATAAGCATCCATTTGGTTTTCACGAGATTTAGGCTTAGCCCATAATCTTCACTTGTTCTTTGTAACCTTTCCATCAGGCTATTTAGCTCATCTTTGCTGTTAGTGAGTACTACTGTATCGTCAGCATATTTTATGTTATTAAGTGTTTCTCCATTTATCTTTCTGCCTTCAGTACTTTTCTCTAGCGCTATTTTGAATACTTGTTCGGAGTAGAAGTTAAAGAGGAGGGGAGACAAACTGTAACACTGGCGCACACCTATCTTGATATCAATATTCTTGGTTAACGCAGACCCTACTTTCACTATAGCCGAGTGTCCCCAGTAGAGATTCGCTATAGTCCGGATATCTCTGGAATCGATTCCGATTTGATAGAATATTTCTAACAGTTGATCGTGCTTGACATTATCGAAAGCTTTAGTATAATGTACAAATATACATCTTTATTTATGTCTCTATAGCGCTGAATAAGAACTTGTAAGCTGAAGAACGCTCTCCGATGTTTTCTTCACATTTTTTGCAAATTCTATTGTATATAATCTTGGTAAATACCTTGGTGATGTGGTTAATCAGGCTTATCATTCGGTGTTGATCACAAGACTTTGCATTCGGTTTCTTCGGTATGACCACAAAAGTTGACTGTAGCCAGTCCTCAGGAAATTCTCCACTGTTGTATGTATTATTGAAAAGCGTGGTGAGGGTGTCGAGAAACTAGCTGTTCATTTCGCACAATATTTTCAGAATTTCGCCGTGAATGCCATTGTTGCCTGGTGTTTTGTTGTTTTTAGGAGTTAAGATAGCCTTCTCCACTTCCGCTCTTAAAATGGGAGGACCTGCCTCATTATCAACCTTCAGTGAACACCCACTAGGACGGTCAGCGTCAAACAGTTGCTCTGCATAAGCTTTCCAAATCTTTATGATTTTATCGGGATGTGTTTAAATATTTCCATTAGCGTCAGCTAAGCTCTTCGATTTCTCTGTGTATTTCTTCTTGTTTGTCACTTCTCGTACCTTTTAATGCATATTGTGGTAGTCATATTTCTTTTCGCACTGTTAAATTTCTTTACACCTCTCGGAAAGCCAACTCTTTTTTCTTTCTCTAATTTTTGTTCTTATCTTCCTGTGAATTTCTCGGTATTTTGTTCTATCTGTGTTCTTGCGGGTCCCTCTTTCTTCCATCATGTTCTTCAGTAATCCAGCTCTTTTTCTTTTTTCTATCCTTAATATCATTCAATTTTGCTTTTATTGCACTATCTCCTTTCAGGAGTTTTGTTACTTCTTTGTTCAGATTGTCCTGTATCTGCTGTCTAATATTATTGTCAAAAGGCTTTTTTATATTTAACTTTTCTGATGTGTTCTTCTTATTTATCCGTTTTACTTTGACATCTTTACATATCACTGGGCTGTGATCTAATGCGACGTCCGCAGCTGATTTAATCGAGTTCCTAAATCTAACAGACATAGCGATGTAATTTATCTGATTTCTTATTACCTTTTTTGATGTATTTGCCGGGGATTTACAGGTGTAAAGTCTGCGGTCCGGAAGCTTAAAAAGAGTGTTAGTCAGTGCCAAGTCATTTTCCTGGCAAAACCGAATAAGAAAGTCCTACATTCGTTTATTTCTCCATGTCCGAAACTTCCCACGGTCCTTTCCACTTTTCCCTTGCCCACTTTTGCGTGGAAGTCTTCTACTATAAGTGTCATCCCTCTCCTCTTTGTTGCTTTGATCGGGGTATCAAGCTGTTCGTAGAAGTCTGCTATTATCTTCTCTTCTTTATCGGCGGTAGGTGCATATGCTTGTATTATATTCAGGTCAGTTGGGATGCATTTAGTTGTACGAGAATCATTCGGTCCGAGAATGCTGTATAGGTTTTTATTGCTGTACTTATATGAGGTGCGACAATTATTCCAACTCCATTGTTGTGTTTGGAGGTATCATAATAATATACTGTGTGGTCAAGCATCTCACACTATCCCGCACTGGGCCAATGGGTTTGGCTAATACCCATTATATCTGTTTTTAGTCTTTTCACTCGAACATAGCATCATACAATAGAAAAGAAAAAAGTCGCAAATAAACGAGGTCGGCTCAGATAGCAATAGGTGGATAGGTAGCAATTACACACAAGTCATATAAAATTTATCCCTTTGAATAGTTGGGTATAGTTATTGTAAAAACATGATAGATTCTTTTTCTGCTGTTCTGAATTCTATACGAGAGCAGAGAAGTAAGAAAGGAACACGAAATCTCTCACATTGTTTGCTAATAATCGAGAAGGAGCTAGAAAAAAGGAAGTTGAAAATCGCTAGCTAACTCAGTTCAAATACTTTAATATGGATCTGTCAAGCTATCACCACCGACTTAGAGAACTTAGAGGATTAATTCATTAAGCAGCATGTATCTCAGGTTGTATGGTCCTATCAATACATGCGAACAAACAAAGTTGAACAATACAAGGCTTGCATCAGACCCATACTTACCTACGGTATAGAGTCACGAGAAGTCACCAATAAAACAAAAAGTATGCTACATACAGTCGAAATGAAAACCCTAAGAGCCATAGTTGGTAAAACAAGGAGGGATAGGATACGAGATACTGATATCAGGGAACAATGTAGAGTACAAAATGTAGTAAGATGTGGAAAAAAAAGAATCTTTGAATGTGTTAGCCGATACTTGTTGGAAATGAATTAGAATTCACTTCTGAAGAAGCCATTGTATGCTGAAACAATTGTCACGTCATTTTAAATATATTGGAAATTAAAACATAGTGTTGTTTTTATAAAATTTGAAAAAAAAGAAGACAGTGGCATAACCTCGTAAAAATAATGTAGGGGCACAGACTACCCATTTTCGCTCTGGAAGCATAACCAGCAGGCAAATGCCCACTGGGAAGATAACCAAAAAGATAGAGAGATAGTTGGTAATCTACTTCTCAAGAAATTCCACAACCTCATAATTAACAGATCATCAGATCTATAAAAAGTATAAGAAGAAGAAGAAAATTGGAGCAGTAGAATTGTAGAGAAGAAACATTATGTGACAAAAAAACACAAATTTTCACATCCTTTTTACAGTCACGTTTCCTAGGTTACCACGCTTAAAATTTGAACGGTTCCTAGGTTACCACGCATAAAAATTGAATTTTTTTAATGGAATCAGAATTAAATCAAAGCCTAAAATACAGTGATTCGAACAAAAAAAATTACTAGAACCTATAGAATGGTTTTTAGGCAATCGAGTTGAGAAAGAAGTTGGGCATGTCCCCATAAGGTTAATAAGAAATGTGTCGGATAACTATTAGACACAAAAGTATTTAAATTATCAGATGTAAAATTAGTCTAAATAAGAACCGAGGACCAATTTATCTGGACTTGTTACTCGACTGGAACGAAACCTTAGTCGGTGATTGGACGGTTTCGCTAGAATAAATCACAGCTTTAGGTTAACTAGTGAAGTTTTTAATTTTTGATTTAGTCAATCATCGCGCTGAATGATGCTAACATAGTTAGCGAAATGCAGTGCAAAAGTAAAGTGTTTCATGTAAAGGTGATAAATATTGTTTAGAAAAGCATTGTAACTCTTTAGAATCAATTTATTTTCTCTGTTATAGATGGACTCTAAACGTTAGTATACTCACTTTAATTTTTCTCCAAAATGCATTTGACGTTAAGTCTATTTTTAATAAGGTAGTTCTTTTCGTGCTTGACAAAAGGAAAACCTGAGCTTAGGAAAATATTTTTCTTGCCGAGAAAATCGATGTCTACCGCTTGCATATTTTATACAGCGACGTTTGATCTTTCTAAAAGCTTTTTGATATACAATGCCAGCCTTTCCTGAACATAAACAGTTTCTAAATAATAACTGGGAACATGATAATTTTTAAGTTCTTAGAAAGAGGTATCTATAATAAAAAGTTTTACGTAATAAAATATAAAGTTAAATAAGCAATAATAAAATGGGTGAAAGTAAGATTGAATATGAAAAACCTTATATATATACATATATATATATATATATATATATATATATATATATATATATATATATATATATATATATATATATATATATATACATATCTATATATATATATATATATATATATATATATATATATATATGTATATGTATGTATATATATATATATATATATATATAATATATATATATATATATATATATATATATATATATATATATAAATAGGAAGGTAACAATACACATTTAAATTGGACATCTCAAATACAATAAAAGCCAGAGTGTTCGAGCAATATGTGTTGCTGGTATTAACATATGGCAGTGAAACGTGGGCTTTATATAAAAGTATAATATATGAACTCTAGGTAACCCCAAGAGCAATGGAGAGGAGAATGCTAACTATTAGACTTTAAGACCGTATACCTAACATACGAAGACACTCAAAAGTGACCGATGTAATACAGCGAATATGTATATTAAGCTGGATATGAGCTGGGTCTATCGCAAGGATTAATGATAACAGATTGACATACCGTATGGTTGAATGGAGGCCTAGAGAACATAAAAGATGCAAAGATAGACCACAGAGAAGATGGACAGACGACATAATAAGATTAGCGGGATGGATGCAAATGGCTAACAGCAGAGCTCAGCGGAGACAACTTGGGGAAGCTTACACCGGACTATGAAGAGAATAAGCTAATGATAATGATGACGATATATATATATATATATATATATATATATATATATATATATATATATATATATATATATATATATATATATGTATAGGATGTTATGAAACTAATTTAATATATTTAAACTGGTAAACCCTTGTATCAAGAAAGACTGTGAAAAAATGGTAACAAAGGCGTCCAGGCCTCAACTCCATATAAAATCAGTGGATATATATTGACATTGACTTACCAATAACAAGTGAAAGAGTGGAGTCCGTGAGGAGGTGTCTCGTTCTCAGGAAAGCCGCTCTGGTCATTCCAATGCGAACTCATACCTCAATTTCAGGATTTAAATCATTGGTTATCCAGCATTCTAGGTACTTAAATTAAGTTCCTTGTTCTATTAGTTGATCATAAACGTAGTGGTATAAACATAGATTTAAGCCTTTTTTTATAAATTTTCTCTATTGTAGATATAATTTGAAAATATTGTTTAACGTTTATTGTAATTTTATTACGGCGTAGTGTAGAACGATACAAACTATAATTTTTATTAGTGCAATATCAAATCGCCGTTTCAAAAAAATTCAACGTTCCCGTGTTGCTTCTACATGCAGTTCGCCCTCTCGTTCTAGCTGAACAGTTGCTAATCACATACTGTAAGATGGTTTGCGCATTAGCTCATAAAATCCAAACATATCGTCATGTCTGGTTAGTGACTCCATCTAGTACATAGTTTAGGACTTGAACACCATTACGGTGACTAGAGAACAATCAGATAAGCCTGAAAAATTTAATTCGATGAGCTTTTAATATTATATTTCCATCTTAATATGGCTAGTTATTTGATGCATTCAAATGTTCTGAAAGCAACGTTTTCTTAACTCAAAAGAGCAGTATTAAGTGTTCATGACTGTGATGAAGTGTCGTAACAGCATATTCTTCAATGGCTTAAAAAGGTACGGATTTTCGATGAAGTTTAAAGTTAACCCTTTTTATGAGAAATATCTATAGAAATAATATAAAAAAAATTATTTTAGCATAATAGTCAATAGTTTTTGTTATTTTTAGTTTAAAATTTTACTATTTTAAGAAAATAATTTTTAATCAAATATCGTGTTATTCAAATAAATGCTAATAGGTATTCCACAAGAACTCGTAAATGAAAGTTCTACATAATTAAAAAATGTGCCATATGAAAAAAAAAGTAGTTAATTTTTCGTTTCTCGACCCAAAGAATCACTCATTTAAAAATAATAAACAATTTTCATAACACGCTATATATATATATATATATATATATATATATATATTTATATATATATATATATATATATATATATATATATATATATATATATACATATATATATATATATATATATATATATATATATATATATATTTATATATATATATATATATATATATATATATATATATATATATATATATATATATATATATATATATATGGGTGAAGAAGTTTTGCCAAAGTTTAACTTGGTATTTCTCCTCTTCCCCAAAGACATATCCCTTACTACTGTCCTGTACAGTAGGTTCTCTTAGAGTTACAACTTTTAATGGAATACAAGCTGTCGCTTATCAGTTTATTGATTTTAATTATATTATGGAGATTATACTACTAACTGAAACTTCACTATTATTGAAAGCGGTTCGACTGGTCGGTAGTTGAGTTTTAACAAATGACAGCAATTCTTACTCTCTACCCATTCATCACAGTATATCTTCGTTCCTGACATGTTCCGTCCAGGATATCTTCAATATTCTGCACTTGACCTACATTTCGAAAGATACCGAACGATTCAATGAGCGTATTCCCAAGGTCGAGACCTCAACTCCATATAAAGGCACTGGATATATATATATATATATATATATATATATATATATATATATATATATATATATATATATATATATATATATATATATATATATAGAGACTTTTACTTAGCAATAAGAAAAGAAAGAATGGAATCTGTGCGTAGGTGTCTCATTCTTAGAAAAGCCGCTCTGGCCATTTCAATGCGAATTCATACCTCAATTTTAGGATTCAAATCATTGGTTACCCAGCATTCTAGTTACTTAAATTAAGTTACTTGTTCTATTAGTTGATCGTAAACGTGGATATTTGTTTGCAATTCTTGAGATAATCAATACTTTAGTTGTATTATCGTCTACTTTCATTCCTAAACCGTTGTCTTCCTCAGATATATTATTCATAAGACACTAAAGTTCATCTACTATGTCTGCTATAATATCATGAGCGTACCTCAGATTGTTGATGATATTGTAATCAACTTTGATACCATCTGAAGTATTCTCTAAGGTTTGGAATATGTGCCGAGGATATAAATTAAAAAGGAGTGAAGAGAGAAGACATTCTTGACAAGCACCTCTTTTTATTCTGATTTCTTCCGTTTCTTTGCTATTTACTCGTATCGTCGCTACTTGATCCCAGTATAAGTGGGTAATGAATCTGATGTCATTTTCACCCATATTCTGAAGCATCTGTATCAATTTTGGGTCTTTTTGGTTATCGATGAAACATAAGTAAACGTCTTTCCTTTGATCTCTGCATTTTTGTAAAAATATATTTAGACTGGAACGTACTACTCTAGTTCCAAATCCTTGCTTAAATCCGAATTGCCCTTCGCTGACATATTATTGCGTATTTCGTGGTGAATAATTCTAGGTGTTACTTTCAAAGCGTGGATCATTAGGCTTATGAGTATAAACATAGATTTAAGCCAATTTTTTGGTATATTTTCTCTATTGTAGATATAATTTGAAAATATTGTTTAACGTTTATTGTAGTAGTGTAAAACGATACAAACTATAATTTTTTATCATTGTAATATCAAATCGCCGTTTCAAAAAAATTAAACGTTCCCGTTTTGCTTCTATATGCAATTCGCCCTCTCGTACTCGCTGAACAGTTGCTAATCACATATTGTAAGATGGTCTGCTCAGTAGCTCATAACATCCAAACAGCATTAATATCGTCGTATCTGGTCAGTGACTCCATCTAGTACATAGTTTAGAACTTAAACACCATTGCGATGACTAGAAAACAATCAGTTAAGCCTGAAAAATTTAATTTGACGAGCTTTTAATATTATATTTCCGTCTTAATATGGCTAATTATTTGATGCATTGGAATGTTCTGAAAGCAACGTTTTCTTAACTCAAAAAGAGCAGTATTAAGTGTTTATGATTGAAGTGTAGCAATTCAAATATATATGGTTGTAGCAGCATATTCTTCAATGGCTTAATTAGGTACAGATTTTCGTTGAAGAGAGTAGAAATTTAGAACCCTTTTTATGAGAAATATCTATAAGAAAAATTATTTTAGCATAATAATCAATAGTTTTTGTTATTTTTAGTTTAAAATTTTACTATTTTAAGAAAATACTTTCTGGCCAAATATCGTGTTATTAAAATAAATGATAGCAGGTATTCCACAAGAACTCAAAAATGAAATTTCTACAAAATTAAAAAATGTGCCGTCTGAAAAAAAAGTAGTTAAATTTTCGTTACTTGACCCAAAAAAATCACTCATTTAAAAATATTAAACGATTTTCATAACACGCTATATATACATATATATATATATATATATATATATATATATATATATATATATTTATATATATATATATATATATATATATATATATATATATATATATATACGTATATATATGTATATATGGGTGAAGAAGTTTTGCCAAAGTTTAACTTGGTATTTCTCCTCCTCCCCAAAGTCATTTCCCTTACTATTGCCCTGTAAATATTTCACAGTAGGTTCTCTTAGAGTTACAAATTTTAACAGAATACAAGCTGTCGCCTATCAGTTTATTGATTTTAATTATATTATGGAGATTATACTACTAATTGAAAACGGTCACCACAAAATTAAGTAGCCACAGCGTTGAATGTTGTTAGGCAATTACCTCTGTCAAATATGTTAAAAGCTGCTGTCAAGTATATAAGCGAATTATGGAGTCACATTAATTTATAGGATATGTAATTTGAAAGGATTTAAATAAATTAAAATCTGCAATGCGGATATGATAATTTATTTATAAGTATATTCCTGCAATAGGGAAAAACAGCACTAACTTCCTGACGTTTCTTTGGCACTGTGGTCAACATTTTCAAAAGCGATGTAGTAGTGGTCGAAGGTTTCTTCTTGACTATTCACTGTCGAGTGTGTTCGACGACGTAGCGCTGCTTGGTTTTGTGTATTCCGAAGTAGGTGTGGTCATTGGACTCTCGGCGCCAGCGACGTTTCCCTGTTTCTTAACGTTTTTGTTTGTCGTAATGTGGGCGTTTAAGTTTTGTTGAGATTATTGAAATTACGTTTGTGTTTGTGGATTTTAGTAGCCTCTCTGTATAATCTCGGGTAGTAGCTCGACACATTAGCTAGAACTTGACTCTGGTCGAACAGTATTTTGTGGTCTTCCTGGGTCAACGTATGCTCGGCTATATCAGATTTGTCTGTATGTACTAGTCGGCAACTCCTTTAGTGTTTAACTAGCCGTGTATTAATGCTACGTTTCGTTGTACCAACATGGACTGAACCACGCTGCATGGAATTCGATATATGCCTGCAGCGGAAAGTGGATCTCTCTGTTCTTTGACCGATCTTAAACATTGTTTTATTGTCCATGTTGGCTGGTATGTGATATTAATATCGTGTCGATGTAGCAATTTTCTAATGCAGTCCGTTACAGTTTTCACAAAAGGCAAGACAACTCTTTGGCATCCAGTGGAATGTTTGTCTTTGTTGTCAGTTTTTGTAGTTTTTTATTCTGGCGAGTAGCTCTTTCTATTTCTTGCCGAGAGTAACCGTTGTTCTGTAAGGCTGTTCTTAGATGTTCTAATTCATTTGGCAGGTGTTTTAGTTGACATATTCGGATTGCTCGGACTGTCAAAGTTTTTATTATCCCTCTTTTTTGTTTAGGGTAATGATTCGAGTCCTTGTTTAAATATCTATTAGTGTGTGTCGGTTTACGATACACTCTGTGCCCCAATTTTCCTTTTTCTTCTCTTTCAATTAGTATGGCTAGAAAAGCGATTTGTTTGTCTTTTTCCTTCTCCATGATGAATGGGAATCTATTGTTAATTGAATTCAGGTATCTCAAGAACTAGTTCAGATCTTGTTTTACATGGCTCCATATAACAAATGTATCATCAACATATCGGAACTAGTGAGATGACTGCTTGCTAGCTATTTCAAGTGCATGTTGCTCGAATTTTTCCATAAAGAAATTGGCTACAACTGGACTTCTCATTGCCACTCCATCGGTCTGCTCGAAGAAATTTTGGTTCCACTGATGGATGGATGGCCGATATGCTGCAGTTTCTCGCCAACAGGTACCAACGTGAAAAGTGAAACCACGTTAAAGCTTATCAGTATATCAAGTGGTTTTAGTGTGATGTCTGTGATTTTTTTCCGAAATTGTAGATGTCAGATGCCGATGAAAGGTTGCAATAGTGTTGTCAAATATTTTGCAATATCACATGTAGGTGAGCCAATCGCACTGACTATTGGTCTTAGCGGCACGTCGTGTTTGTGGATTTTTGGTAGTCCATACAGCCGCGGAGGGAATGCTTCAGTTTTGCATAATTTTGCTTGCAGTGCTGGTTCGATCGACGATTTCTTGATTAATTGGGATGCTTTTGGCAGAGTGTTCAACATTGAGTTTTGTGAAAGTTTTTTATGAGTGGCTGGATCTAAGAGATTTTCAAATTTGTTATTGTAACCGTCTGTATTTAAAATCACTGTCGGATTTCCTTTATCAGCTGGCAAGATTGCGATGCTTGTGTCTGCATTTAAGTTCTTAATGGCTCGTTTTTCATTCCCAATTATGTTACTTTTTGTTTTTTTAGCATGATTTAGAATTTTCGACGACTCTAAGCGGATTTCTTCTGCAATTCCGACAAACACAAATATAATTTCAATAAAAAAAGACGAAGGGCTGAATCTCAGCAAAACTTGGACGACCGCATTACGACAAACAAAAACGTTAAGAAACAGCGAAAAGTCGAGCGCCTCAAAGGGCAGACGACGCCGAGACCAGACCCAGCTTTAGGGCCCAAAAAACATCGATCCAAAAGTGGACTGCCATTTAACCATATAAAATCAATAATTTTAGTTTGTTCTTGATAAAATAAGAGGGAACCTGCAAAAGGCAAACGCCGCCAATACCGGAGGACGAAGCTGAACCCGCTCTTTCCAGCCAATTCATGATTTTTGTCATAAAATGTTCCAAAAATCACCGTTTTTGCAGGAACATATAATATGAAGAAAAGTTTGCGCGAGTATTATATCTTATATATGTTTGAACTCGTGTTTTTACAAGCTTTCATTTGACAATCCACTCGACGACGTTGACATTTTTTTTTCGGTTCCAATTTCACCTCTCAAAATTAACTCCTTTAGTCAAAATTTAACTTTCAAAACTACACGGCTGTAATTAATCCATCAGTTCCGATATTCGTGACAAATTTCAACTTTCTACGTTAAATAGTTTCGAAAACAATCGGCTGTGACAGACAGGCACCGAAGTAATTCTATAAGTGTTCCGTTCTCCAATTTTCGTACGGAACACTAAAAACACTCACAAATACAAGAAGCCATATCACTGTTCCTATAAAAAGATGCCAGTTTTCAAGTTATAATGTAACCATTGTGGTCGCCTTTTAATCTTCCTTTTCCTGCAACAAGGTCTCCATTTTAGCAGCCCATTTCTATGTGAGTGAAGCGACACGACCATCTTACTCCAAATAAAAGAAATTATCTGTTTCATTACGTTCTCAAATTGGGTTTTCTGGCGTATTCATTAGTTAGCTTTGGGGAGTCTTATTGTTAATATCTGTACCTGCAGTTTGATTATCAATTTTCTGTTTAATACCCGTTTTATATCTATAGATTGTTACTGTCCTTTATTTTTAAATTGGGCGGTATTTTCATGTTCATTAAATAACTTAGTTTACTGTAAGAGGTGGAGCTTAATCTCATTCTTGTTTTAATTTTCTCGATAGTTATCCTTTTCAAACTAACTTGCTTGAGTGTACTTTGTGGTTTGTCATAACTTTACTTTAGTTCTACTTAGCTCAGTTCATCTTTATCTTGTGAAATTATGATAATGTCGTCAGTAAATTTTAAATTATTTCATTTTCCTCCTGTGTTAAAACTACTCAATTTTTCCACTTTAAATTCTTGTTCTTATTTTCATACTAATGTGAATAATGTTTGTAAAATAATATCACCTTGTCCGATCCTTCTTCGCCTACCTATTTCTTTGTATTGTCTCGTAAACTTTGATTTTGATTTTTGTTTTATTATATGTTATTTGTATTTAATTATATCGATACATTGTTATTCAATTCTGATATTTCTCATAGCGTTACTTACTATAGACGACTTTTAAAATCTATAAAGCTATCCAAATAACTAAGTTAAACGATTGTCATATGCTGTTTTCTGTGAGTTATATAACAGTACAAAGGTATCTTGCTGTACTGTATTTGTTTTTTAGGCTTATTTTCGTTCCAGTCTATTGGTATTATCACAGTAAACATAAAACAAAGTAGCGACGCTCAAGAAAATTTTTAGGTCCTGTTTTTTTATCACGCATGCGTCTCCTATTATAACAACATGGCTGCCAACACGGTCGCGGGTTGTGTTTACATTTGAATATAAAGGGGAATCTTTTTATAACGTGCTCCGAAATTCATAATTAATAATTTTCCAATAAGCAAATGACTCGTTTGACGTTATATTTGAAAATAATTATAAAAAAGATGTCAAGAGTAAGTTTTTGTTATGCAGTTAGTGCTTTTAAAAATATATGTGGTATCTCCAAAGAAGTTAATTTTTTTTGATTTCCCAAAGATCCTAAAAGGTAATTTATGCATAATTCTACTTTAATTCTGTTATTCAATATTCATATTAAAATTGTTTGCTAGAGTTAGGTTATATTATCTGCTAAAATTCGCTAATCAAACATTCAAAACTTAATGTGGGCTTGCAAAAGTCGTAATTTTCCAGCACGAATGAGTTTGAAGAAATCAGTGCATGTCTTTAATTTTTTTATATATAACTAATATATAGCATAAGTCATTAATTGTATGGAAATTATTACATTAAATTTAACTAATGATAACATGGGGCAAAAAGTGTTTTCACTTTATTTTTAAGTTCAGAAGAAAGACGATCTCATCTTAAAATAATAATTATTTTCAATCTCTCCAGATTACTGGAATTCGCTGAAATAAGGAGCATGATTGTTGACATTATACGCGTGAAACTGAAGATGTGCAGAGATATATTCTCAAAACGACCCCCCCCCCCCCCCGCAGACAACATCTCTAATAGTTCAGGAATAAAAATTCAACAATGAGATATTTAAATGAATAACATGTAAAAAGCGTTGAAGCTAAATGTATTTTTTCATTGTGTTTTTTGCCTTTTTGTATATTTGTTTTATTAAAAAAATGTTTTTTTAAAAAAATGTTTCTCGTTTTTTGTTCCTTTCAATCTGCAAAATCCATTTTCATTCTACAGAATAGGATTTTTCTTGAAAGAAGAAGAATTTAAATATTTCAAAAACTAATATATTTAGAGGCTGCAGAATTTGTCATTTTAGGCCCTTTTGGATGGGAACAAAGAAAGTTTGCCTCAAACTGACTCGCAAACAAATGACTTGTTTTGGATTTTACGTGATTTCGACGAAAGTTCGGAATCAACTGATACTTTTACTAAAGCGCGTCGTAGACAAAGGTTCCCTCTAACGATTTCTTGTTGAATCGGATATACCAAGAATAAATTATAGCGGACGGGCTCTCACGTGCCAGGCTGTAACTTATTTGGATAAGTGAAAACTTTCACCGGACAATTAAATGCCCTGATGAGAAAGTCTGTAACTTGAAGAGGGCTCTACTTAGAGATCGTCCGCTTATTGTGAGTAAAGTTGATATTATGGTTTTAGCAACACTATGTGTATCATAAGACTTTACAACGCCTACGATTCCTTATATCTTAGTTGCATAACAGAATATGGTTAGATGGAATGATAATTGGTCGCCAACATGCCAGTACTAACAGGAGTACCCCAGGGTGCAATACTAGGGCGAATTCTCTTTAATATATATGTCAACGACTTTCCTCTATATAACAATAACATTAATTAGGTGATGATAAAACACTATACATCGCCGAAAATAATATTCAAATATCACAAAACATAATTAGGCAATATCTAATTAAAATTTGGTTCACAACTCAACTTTCAATCTTGAAAAAACTAATTTATTACATTTCTCTTTAAAAAGAGACACAGAAAATAAATAGAGCTTGTGAGAACCCATATGGTCTCCGAATTAACATTTAAATAACATATACACAAGCTCAGTTCCACGTTATCAAGCACCATACTTCGCAAAATAAAACTATACTCAACTCCTGAAATTATTCTTTTTCAAAGTTAATTAATATATAGCATAGTACTGATGGGAAATTCCGTAAATTGGCTACTTATTTTTAAACAACAAAAGAAAAGCTGTTCGAGTAATGGTCAACATCCCACAAAGGCATTTCTACCCTGCCCACTTTAAGATCTTAAATATTATGACTCTTCTTGCTCTGTATACACACCTTTTATACTCTCGAAATCATGTAAATGAATTTCCCACTCTGGAATCGATAAATGAACACGACACAAGATATAAAAAACTGATTATACTCTGTCAGCAGTGACTTTCCAGAACCCAAAAAGCTATGAAATCTCTGCAGTAAAGTTTTACAATCACCTCGCGAAGAATTACTGATTTGCCTGTCAGTAAGATTAAGTGGGAAATAAAAAAAAATGTTATTGTTATTGGGTCCTTATGATCACAATGAATATTTGAGTGATGAGTTACCCTGATTGTTTATATTTACACCTTTATATCTTTTATTTGTATCTCTATTATTGTATTTTTATTGTTATTATTATATATTTTATCTATATTATTGTCATGTCGTATATAATTATTGTAAAGCAACTGAAAATAGACCATATTCCAGCAGCTTACTAGCTGTTCTCTTGTCCGCCAAATCCATCCTGAGACGCGTTTCGCCGAATCACGGCTCGTCAGTCAGGCTAGGATTGACAAACAAGAGAACGGTATCAAGTGGTACTTATCCCAGAAGTTACGGAACACGATGGTAAGATACAACGAATTGTATAAATAAAAATAAATAAATATAAATAAAAAGTAATAGGTATGCGTACTTTATACAATTCGTTGTATCTTACCGTCATGTCGTATACTTGTTTATCGTTCTTAGTATCTTTTAGCACTTTAGACTTAACTTTCTTTTTTTTTAGGAAAGAGTGTATGCGATGATGCAAAAACAAAGCGCATATTTTGAAATTTTGATATGTAGTAGTTACCATGCAAATAAGAAACTTGTTATTTTCTTTCTCACATTTGGTCCATGTGGTTCCATGTTTGGCTGACGTATTAAGGAATGACCTGACAATGTTACATGTTTTCAAAATCTGAATGTTTTTGTGTATGTTTGTGTTGAGTCCTAATTGTACTAAGTGTGGTGTGAATGTTGTTGGTGTAGGGGCAGTGGGTGATATGACGAGGGGGACAATGATGACTTTTTCTTATTTCCATAGTCTTTTTATTTCTGTTGCAAGGTCTGTGTATTTGGAGACTTTTTCTGTGTATTTCGTTTTGATGTTTGTGTCGTTAGGGACAGCTATGTTAATTAGATAGGTGACTTTTCCTTTTTTGCACTGAAAAGTAATATCGGGTCTATTGGCGGAGACTGTTTTATCTGTATGGATACTGATGTCCCAGTAAAGCTTGTAATCTTTATTGTCAAGTATGAATGTTGGTGTGTATTTGTAGTAAGGATCTGTGTTTTCTATGAGCTTGTGTGCTGTGGCTGTTGTGTGCTTGGTGAACTACTTTTGCCGCTGAGACATGTCTGGCTGTGTATTCCGTTCCGGCTAATATTTTACATCTGCTTGTTATGTGTTCGATCTTTTCTTTCTGCTGGTGGCATTTCCTGCATCTGTCTTCTCTAATGGTTGGGTCTTTGATGATATGCTTTTGGTAGTTTCTGGAAGAAATTTGTTATTTTGGTTCTCTTTGCTTAAATTTGTTATTATTATTATTATTATTATTACAAAAATTTCTTCTTTCTCACATTTGGTCAATGTGGTTCCATGTTTGGTAGACGGGCCAAAGTCAAGTCAGCACAAATGCTATTACCATTATGTATTAAGGAATGACCTGACAATGTTACATGTTTTCAAAATCACTAACTTCTGAATGTTTCTGTGTATGTTTGTGTTGAGCCCTAATTGTATTAAGTGTCGTGTGAATGTTATTGGTGTAAGGCATGTGGCTCATATAATGAGGGGGACAATGATGACTTTTTCTTGTTTCCATAGTCTTTTTATTTCCGGTGCAAGGTCTGCGTATTTGGAAATTTTTTCTGTGTATTTCGTTTGGATGTTTGTGTTGTTGGGGACAGCTATGTCAATTAGATAGGTGACTTCCTTTTTTGCACTGAAAAGTAATATCGGGTCTATTGGCGGAGACTCTTTTATCTGTATGGATGCTGATGTCCCAGTAGATCTTGTAATCTTTATTTTCAAGTATGGATGTTGGTGTGTATTTGTAGTAGGGACCTGTGTTTTCTATGAGTTTGTATGTTGTGGCTAGTGCTTGGTAAACTACTTTGGCAGCTCAGTCATGTCTGGCTGTGTATTCTGTTCCGGCTAATATTTTACATCTGCTTGTTATGTGTTCGATCGTTTCTTTCTGCTGGTGGCATTTCCTGCATCTGTCTTCTGTAATATTTGAGTCTTTGATGATATGCTTTTGGTAGTTTCTGGTTAATATGACTTTATCCTGGATGGCAAGTAAGAAGCCTTCTGTTTCAGGAAATAGCTTCCCATCCTGTAACCAGGTGTATGATTATTTTTTATTTACGCGGTCTTGTTCTAGGTGGTATCTGTGTTTTCCGTGGAGTGTTTTCTCTGATCACGTTTTCATCTTTTCTTGTTGTAATTGGGGGTGACGATGTGTATCTGCTGAGTGGTCTGCCCGGGATAAGTCGAGAGGTGTGTAGTTTTTGTCTGCTTTCACTGTCGCTGTGTGGAGGCTGGTTTACTTGCTGTGAAAGAATTTCCTAAGTGCTTGTATTTGTTTTGTGTGTAATAATCTGATGTCTATAATTCCTCCTCCTCCTGCCTTTCTCTCGATGTTTATTATATATTATCTTAATTATTATTATTATTATTAGATACTAAAAAAATATTAGGGCGTAAAAGGTCGCTTTTTTCATGTAGGCGAAGCTGCTAGTATTCATTAGTTAAGATATCAACATCAACAGTCATTTTTCAATGTTTTCGGAACTACACTTTTTTGTCTTTCTTTTAATTTTTTAACTTAAGAAAATAGTTTACAAATATGGTATACTAAGAAACGTTTTTTTTTAATTATTAAACAAGAAATGCAATAAAACCATAAAAGATGTTAAGACCGGGACTTTATACCTATTCATTTGGTCAAAGTTCAAAATAACTCGTCATTCGTTGACTACCTAGCCATCAACATTACACTTAACAATATAAATAAGCGGCCAAGTGCAAGTCGGACTTGCACAATAAGAAATTTTGTTACGGAGGTATAAAATGATCAATGACTTCGCAAAAGATCCGCCAAATGAGTTTTCAACAAAGTTTGTTTCCGATTTTTGTTGAAAACTAATGACCTAGAAATGTTTGTTTTTTTTTTATATACCAGATAAATTAATAAAGGTACTGCAATCCTGATAATTTTTGTTCAATCTACGGAGAATATTCCAGAATTTTTTCAAAATTTTTTGTTCAGTACTTTTCGAGATAAGAGGGGTAGCGATTTTTGGCAGTTTTTTAAAAATAATACAAGTGTGCGCAAGTGTTACATTTTATATATTTTTGAACTCTTGTTTTTTACAAGTTTCATTTAACACCCCCCTCGATGACCTGGTAATTTTCTTTCACCTCCGATTTCACCCCTCAAAACTAACCTTTTAAATTAAAATTTTACTTTCAAAGTTACACGGCTCTGATGGAACCATCGATTCCTATATTAGTGCCAAATTTCTATGTCAAGTAGTTTCGGAGAAAATCGAGAGTGGCAGATGGAGAGACAGGCAGATAGACGGACAGACAGACAGATGCCGAAATAATCTTATAAGTGTTCCGTACGGAACATTAAGCACTTCTCCAGTAACGTAAACAAATTAATTACTTACGACATCTATTATACAAATATGTCTGCAAAAATAAATGAATATAGGATAAGAAAATAGAAAATGGTTTTAGTTTAAATTTCAGTCCATATCTGGCCAATCTTTTATTTAAAATTTAAATAAATCAATCAATCTTTTCTGTTTAAACTAAATGTCTGAATAAACAGACATTTCTGCAACAGAAAAACCCTTTTTATATCCCTGTGAAACCTGATTGTAGTCCTTAAGCAAAGTCTAAATTTGATTTTTTTCTCTTTTAAAGGCATAAAACTTCCTTTGACCGGACGACCTTTTTGTTCAATTTACTGTTGGCCTCTAGAGCTTTATATTTAAACGATTTTTCCCTTTTTTCAAATAATAAATAATTTCTGCTATTCTTTTGGGGGAAAGAAAATTGATGCAGTTTTTTTTTGTAACAAACAGAAAAATATCTGGATCTAATAAAAAATGTAAACTTTTACGACTTCATTAGCCAATTAAAGCAAATCAATACGATAATGTTCAGACGGGTATGATAACGACTAGCAACAGTATCCCAAAAATTAATATAGAAAACAATATGATGGGCAAAGTGAATTTTTATAGGTTACAGGTGGATTCTTCAGTATTAATTGAAAAAATGATGCTGCCGTTTCGCCGATCATCCTGCCTGTTTTTTTTTAGAGCTTCCTTCAAGAACTGACTTCTTCGAAATCTAGCACGAAACTGATTTAATTCGGTGTGTAGAAGCAGAAATAAATCAATTTCGGGCTAAATTCCGAAGAAGTTAGTTCTCGGAACAAGCCCTAAAAAAAACCAGCAGGATGATCGACGATCACTTTTTTAATCGACATAAGATAAATCCTGAAGAAGAACTGCCTATAATGGGCAGTGCGATTTCTCTTAGAGAAACTGAAGTAGTTTTATATACTACCCACATGATAGTTAATTGGTTTCAGGAGACCTCATGGCCTGAAGGAACAGATTACGCCATTTTGAATATTTTAAAAATTCTCTCTAGATATATATATATATATATATATATATATATATATATATATATATATATATATATGTATATGTATATATATATATATATATATATATATATATATATATATATATATATATATATTACATCGAGTATCCTGCCAATCAGTGACAGAGAGGCGCCTAGGCCGCGCAAGATTTGGCACTACAAATCTGCTAAATGGGAAGATCTCATGGAATACTTTCGAACTTTCCCTTGGATGGACGTTTGTTTTCGATCGATCTTCTGACTTATGTAACACATGTTTGGAACAACGCAATTGAACACTTTGGAGAATCTCGAGCGGTTGCTCTTGACATATCCAAGGCATTCGACCGTGTTTGGCACGATGGACTGTTGGCTAAGTTACGCTCTTATGGTATGTCTGAAAGGTTCTGTTTGTAGCTCTCATGTTTCCTCAGAGAGCGTTCTTTACGAGTGGCAGTCGACGGATTTCTTTCTAACACCTTCACTATCAACGCCGGTGTGCCCCAGGGCTCCATATTGTCTCCTACTCTCTTTCTCATTTACATTAACGATCTGCTGGAAAAGACCGAGAATCCAATCTATAGCTTTGCAGATGACAGTACGCTTGTCTCTACATTCACCTTGAACGCTCGGACATCGGCTGCTCAGGCGAATATCCGCAGACAGCAGGAGGTCGTTCAACTTAACAAAGACCTGGAAGAAATTCTATCTTGGGGTGACAGTAACCAAGTGGAATTTAACGCTACAAAAACCCAAGCGGCAGTTTTTTCTAAAAAAGTTAACGTTGCTGAACCCGACATAGTTATGTCGGGGCACTCCATTCCCCTAGCATCGTCGCTCAATTTGTTGGGGGTTAGTTTGGGAGCAAATATGTCTTGGCATGAACATGTTGCAGCCATAGCAAGAAGAGCTTCTCAAAAGTTGGGAATATTATTTAGAACCAGAAAGCTTTACACCCCACAACAACTGTTAATTCTTTACAAAGCCCAAATTCGACCAACTATGGAATACTGCTCCCACGTTTGGGGCTCCGCTCCCAAACATACACTGCATTTGTTGGATTCTGTTCAGAGAAGAGTGGTCCGTCTGATTGGGGACCCGGAATTGACCGGCGGCCTTGATTCGCTGGAACATAGAAGAACGGTTGGCGACTTGAGTCTGTTCTACAAGTATTTTCATGGAAAGTGTTCGAAGGATGTAGCCCGCTTAATTCCTCCCAAAGCGGTGCATGTTAGAAATACACGTCGCGCTGGTGCTTCGCATCCGTATGAGGTTCAGCTTGTTACTCCGCGTACAACGTTTTTCAAGCAATCTTTTATATGGAGAACGTCATCCCTTTGGAATAATTTGCCCAGCGCTGTGTTTCCCCCCCGAGTACAATTTACAGCGATTCAAGAACAACGTGAATCGCTTTTTCCGCATTCGTGCCGCTCCTGGAGCGCTTTAGGGACTTCCCTGCAGCACGTGTGCTAGACCCATAAAAAAAAAAAAAAAAAAAATATATATATATATATATATATATATATATATATATATATATATATATATACTTTGAATTGTTGTGGCTGTTACTTGATGGAAATTCATAACGAATGTAATGATAGACTGATTTTGTCAAATTTCCACTTTATTTAGTTTCACTGAAACTGTATGACGCGTTTGGCTATACTATAGCTTCTTCTGATTCATATATATATATATATATATATATATATATATATATATATATATATATATATATATATATATATATATATATGGTATATATGTATATATATATATATATATATATATATATATATATATATATATATATATATATATATATAGATAGATAGATAGATAGATAGATAGAGATTTTCACAGATGGTGGAATATAATATATTAAAATTCCTGGTTTCAATCCGTTCGTCTAACAATGAATTTGCACGATATTTCGCCAAAGTCTCATTTGGCATTTTCAAGTATTCTTGATGCTGCTGCTACTCGATACCGAAGTTAGCTTCGAGCGGCAAGAGCAGCAAGATCACAATATCGAGTAACAGCAGCAGCAGCAAGAGCACTTGAACATGCCAAATGAGATTTTGGCGAAACGTCGGGCAAATTCATTGTTAGACGAATGGATTGAAATCCGGAATTTTAATGCATTATATGTATATATATATATATATATATATATATATATATATATATATATATATATATATATATATATATATATATATATATATATATAAATAAATCGCATCAAGTCATACTAACATCAGTTGAAAGCTCACACTTGGTAGTAGTAGACGTGTAAAAACTGTTGGAGTTCGCTTATTTAGACTTTAAGATGATTAAAATTTATATAAAAATTGGCTGCATTTTACAATTTTATTTCGGTAAATGCTGCCCAGGCCTATGAAGAAATTTGTGCTGTTTATGGTAAAGATATGTTATCAAAAGCAATATCTAAAAGATGATTCAGTCGCTTTCGTTCTGCGGATTTCGAAAATGCTTCTTGCACTGGTCGACCAATAACAGAAAAACTTAATAGAATTTTGGCAAAAGTTGAGCAAGATCGGCATGTTAGTAGCCATGATATCACTAAGTAACTAAATAGCCATTAAAAACACTTTTAAATTATTCGGAAACAGCTGGCTATAAAAAGAATCTCGATGTTTGGGTGCGACATGATTTGACGTTAAAAAATTTACTCTTTCGAATTTCCATCTGCGAATCTCTATAGAGACGTAAGGAAATCGAGCCATTTCTGAAGTAGCTGATACGGGCGATGAAAAGTGGACCACGCACGACAATAATGTGGTCGAAAAAGAATGAAGCTCTACAAGCATGGCAAACCCCGAATTGACGTCAAAAAAAGTGATGCTGTATGTTGGGTGGGATTGGAAGGGAATCATGCATCATGAGCTACTGCAATTTGGCCAAACGATTAATTCTGTATTCTAATGTCACCAATTGACAAGACTGAAGGAAGGGATTGAAAAAAAATCGGCCGCAACTAGTCAACAGAACTTTCACTATGACAACGCCCAACCTCACACATCCTTGACGACTCGGTAAAAATTGAGAGAGCTTGAGTGTGATGTTTTAATGCATCTACTGTATAGCTGGATCTTATATCCCTAAATTATCATTTGTTTCGATCTCTGTAGAACTCCCTGATAGGTATAAAGCTGGTTGGAAGAGGCCTGTGAAAACCACTTGTCAAAATTGTGTGCTCCGAAACCACAGAAGTGCTACCATGACGGAATTATGGTGTTGCCAGAAAAATGGCAGAAGGTCATTAAGCAAAATGGTTTAATACAGTTCTTTAGAAATATAAAAAATAGTTGTCTCAATTTTGACTTTAAAAGGCTCAATATTTATTCAACAAACTAATATATAAATTACATTTTTATTTTGAGTAAATAAACTCTTTTCATGATTGTGTACATTGTGCATCACATAATTTTCGTTTCACGGTCCTTACCTCAGTCCAAAAAATATTTAATACAAAAAAACCTTACAGAATACCTATTAATAGCTCTGCTTTGTAAAAGAAATCAATATTTTTTAACAGACATTCCATTTACAACATTATGTAATCCTCTGACATTTTAAATTTTAACGCTTCATTAAATACATAATCATCTACGACAAAATGTTCCACTCACTTTATCGCCATAAGCTAAAAGTAGTTTTTATACTTATTTATCCTAAGTTGATCACCTATTGACCCATATTACCGTTAATAAGATTATTAGCTTATCTGACAAAAAAATTATTTTAAAAGACGTAATAGAAGACCTTATCGCACTTTAATATAATTCATTTTTGGCTGCTAAACAAGAAAAGAAATATTTTTCAAAATAAATTTATTCAAATTCTCTCAAAGTATCTTTAACCTTCTTAGTGTGCCTTATCTTCTAAGGACGTTGGCGATCACATTTGCCCATCTGGCTATCTATTACCGCTCTAAACAAATCAGTAGATGTCTTGTTTGTCCACTGTCGTAAGTTTTTCAACAAGGAGTTGCGCCGCCGTCCTGGTCCTCGCCTACCGATTATTTTTCCTTCAATTATAAGTTGCAGGAGCTCATACTTTCGGTTTCTCATAATATGACCAAAGTAAAAGTTTTTTCTTTCTTTAACAGCTGGAATCAACTTTTGTGGTATACATTGTTCAAGGAACACGCAGCATTCGGCGATAGCACCACATCTCGAATGACTCCATTCTTTGTTGTGTTGTCGTTGTGATTGTTGTAGCTTCTATACTGTATAACATGACCGAGAGCACTCTTATTTTCGTTTTTAAGTTTAGTTAGTAGTTACAGAGTATGCAGCGTCTTTTTTTTTTTAATAAGGTTCGTGCTCTTTCAATTCTTGAGCGTATTTCAGTAGGGTGGTCCCAATCTTCACTAATCACGCTTCCTAAGTATGTTATTTTTGTTACCCTTTTAAGCGTTTGTTGATGTACTTTTATATTTATGTGTGTATTAGGATTCTTACTGACTACCATTGTTTTTGTTTTATTCTTACTCAGTTTTATTCCATATTCCTCATGTCATCATCAGTTTAGCGGAGATTATTTACACACACACCATTAATTGTAATTCCTTTTTTTTATCAGAAAGTGCTTTACTGAAGATTTCCTCCTCCGAATAGACACTGAATAACAGGGGTGACAAAATACAACCCTGAAGTACGCGTTTCTTTATTTTTATTTCCTTGGACATGCGATTCTCAACTTTTATTTTGGCAGTCTGGTTCCAGTATAACTTGATATAATTTGTAAGTTTTTGTAATCAATGTTACACAATTGTAGTATTTCCATCATTTTGTCATGATTTACCATATCAAAGGCTTTTTGGAAATCTATGAAGCATAAATAAACATCAGAGTTGACATCCCTACATCTTTCAATTAGAACGCGGATGGAGAATAGTGCGTCCCTCGTTCCTAGTCTGTTCCTAAAGCCGAACTGTGTTTGTTCAGTACGTTCATCTCTTCATCTCTTTGGTGGATTACACAGACCGACAAATTTATTACCTTGAAACCAGAATCTACTTATCCGAAGGTTTTTGACGCGCTAAATTCGAATCCGAGGTCAGAATTTCTCTGAAGGCTCCGGTTTTCGACATATGCTAACCTGAGAGTTCGAAAATCACGGTTTTTCGAGATATTTGAGGTTATGTTGCATCGAAAGGTAATTTGTTTTTTATTAAACCATTAATAGGATCCGAAAGAACTACTCTTCCTCTCCAAAACGCATTTAGATTTTTCTGGATATCTTTTTTTATCTTTGAGAACTCGTATGTTGAATTTAAGTAGTTAGACCTATTTCTCGATTTTTGGAAAATGAAAGACATCGAATAAATAAATACAATTCTTCGACACATTAACTTTTCTATTTGTTTATTAAATTCAAAATAAGTCTAATTTGAAACATCCTTCAGCATAAATTAACAATCGTTACAAAAGTTAATGCGTTGAAGAATTGTGTTTATTCGATGCATTTCATTTTGCAAAAATCGAGAAATAAGTCGAAATACTTAATTTTAACATCCGATTTCTCAAAGATGAAAAAGGACGACTCGACAAATCTAAATGCGTTTTGAAGAGGAAGAGTAGTTATTTCGGACCTCATTAATGGTTTGATAAAAAAAAATACTTTTCGATGTAACATAATCTTAAATATGTTGAAAAACCGTGATTTTCGCACTTTTATGTTAGATTATCTCCAAAACCGGAGCGATTAGAGAAATTCTGACCACGGATTGGAATTCAGCGCGTCAGAAACCTTCGAAAAAGTATATTGTGGTTTCTGGGTAAAAGGTTTGGCCAAATTTTGTCGAGCTGTGTTATTTTAAGGAAGAGTTTCAAGATATGGTTCATTAGACTTATATTCCTTTCTTTCATAGAATTTTTTATTTTATCTACAATTATAAGGTAGAAGATCAAGGAGACGGTCTCCAACAAGATCGTCCGACCAAGTAAGATCTCTCCTTGGCATGGGTTTGCACGAGTTAAGTCATGTCGCGCAGGATCGAGATGCGTGGAGATGGACTGTTGAGGCAGCAACTGCATAGTGTCACTGATACTCCTATTGGGGTAAAATTATTGAGAGAGAGACAATTATAAAAAACCTTTTGTTTGTGCTAAGAAACTAGCTTATGAAAATTTTATGCTTAGTTTAAAAAATTAAGCTAAAAATATTTGAAAAATTGTTAATTATGAAAGGAACAAGGAACCAAAATTTATCGCCCATGCTTTCAATAATTTTTTTGTGTGCGTAGCATCTACAATAATTAAAAATCTTCCTGTTAACCCAGATTTCGCAAACGAACTTACTAAAAATATGTCTCACGGTCACTACATACTCATGTGTACTTTCACTTGTAAAAAGAGATCCTAATAATGTAATCACAGATTTGACAAAGTTTAATAGTACCATTCTTAAGCAAATCAATTCCTTTTTAGTAGAATATACGACTCATCTTTTTAATAAGTCATCTAAGAAAAGATTTCTGATTGCCTTAAGGAATCTAAAGAGATTCCTTTGTGTGAAAAGATATATATGTAGATACCACATGTACGGAAATATTTTTAAAATTATTAATAAAAGGAGTTTAAATTAGTTTTTTGAAAAGTATAAAATTTTGCACTGGTCTCGATTTGGCTTTAGTAAAAATAATTTTCCTGTCGAGCCAATTAACAGAATTATTGGTGACACCGTCGAGGGTCCTGAGGGGAGAACATATAAATCTGTTTGATCTCCGCAAGGATTTGGACTGTGTATCACATTAACTTAAGGCATTTAAGCTAGCTAGGTATGAAATCAGGCGGCCTCTATCATATTTTCTTAATTGCTACTTAATAGGCATATATTTATTGGCGAGGAAGTATCTTATTTGAGTGATGAGGGGGGGGGTGGAGTATCGCAGGGTTCTGTCTTGGTGGCCCTACTCTTCACTGTATATAAAAAAGATTTATTTTTTTATTTACATATATATGTTGTTTGATATGCAGATGATACTTCTCTGATATGCAAGGTCAATTTCTTGTGAAAATAAGTCATGTTATGATATGCCATGTTAGTTACAAAGTGTAGGTTTGGTTTATCCAAAATAATTTCAAACTACGTGTTGATATGACGCAGGAGATTACGTTTGCGTCTAAAAACAATATTTTTAATAGGTAGTATTGAGTTTATATATAAATAAAAGAACTTAACTGATATGCTTATACTATGATTGTAAATCCAAGCTCTCCTCCGATATTTTTTTACTAATAAAATTGTTTTTTGCGCTAACGATAAAACTTTGTTATTTCATCAAATACGTTTAGTTTTACTGCGGTGTTTCGTAACGATGTATTCGTTTTTTTATGGGTCTAGCACACGTGCTACAGGGAAGTCCCTAAAGCGCTCCAGGAGCGGCATGTGTCCGGAAAAAGCGATTCACGTTGTTCTTGAATCGCTGTAAATTGTACTCGGTGGGAAACACAGCCCTGGGCAAATTATAAAGGGATGATGTTCTCCATATAAAAGACTGTTTGAAAAGCGTTGTACGCGGAGTAACAAGCTGAATCTCATACAGATGTGAAGTATTAGCGCCACGTGTATTTCTAACATGCACCGCTCTGGGAGGAATTAAGCGGGCTACATCCTTCGAACACTTTCCATGAAAATACTTGTAGAACGGACTTAAATCGCCAACCGTTCTTCGATGTTCCAGTGAATTAAGGCCGTCGGTTAGTTCCAAGTCTCCAATTAGACGAACAGCTCTTCTTTGAACAGAATCCAACAAATGCAGTATGTGTGGGAGCAGTATTCCATAGTTAGTCGAATTTGAGCTTTGTAAAGAATTAACAGTTGTGGAGTGTAAAGCTTTCTGGTTCGAAATAATATTCCCAACTATTGAGAAGCTCTCCTTGCTATGCCTGCAACATGTTCATACCAGGACATATTTGCTCCCAAATTACCGCCCAACAAATTGAGTGACGATGCTAGGGGAATGGAGTGCCCCGACATGACTATGTCGGGTTCAGCAACGTTAACTTTTTTAGAAAAAACTGCCGCCTCGGTTTTTGTGGCGCTAAATTTCACTTGGTTACTGTCACCCCAAGATAGAATTTCTTCTAGGTCTTTGTTAAGTTGAACGACCTCCTCTGTCTGCGGATATTCGCCTGAGTAGCCGATGTCCGAGCGTTAAAAGTGAATGAAGAGATAGGCGTACTGTCATCTACAAAGCTGTATATTGGTCTTTTCCAGCAAATCGTTAATGTAAATGAGAAAGAGAGTAAGAGACAGTATGGAGCCTTGGGGCACACCGGCGTTGATAGTGAAGGTGTTAGAAAGAAATCCGTCGACCGCCACTCGTAAAGAACGCTCTCTGAGGAAACATGAGAGCCACAAACAGAACTTTTCAGACATACCATAAGAGCGTAGCTTAGCCAACTGTCCATCGTGCCAAACACGGTCGAATGCCTTGAATATGTCAAGAGCAACCGCTCGACATTCTCCAAAGTGTACAATTGCGTTGTTCCAAACATATGTTACATAAGTCAAAAGATTTCCTGTTGATCTATGTTTACGACAGCCATATTGGTGATCGCTAATAATGTTGAATCCTTCAAGATATTTTAGAAGATGCTGATTGATAACCTTTTCCATGACTTTCGATATTATTGAAAGCATGGCGGCTGGTCGGTAGTTATTTGGAAAGGTCTTCTTGCCTTTTGAAAGTATCGGCTGAACTGTGGCACCTTTCCAGCAGGAAGGAAATATTCCCTTTCTATAGAATAGGTTGAAAAGTCTACAGAATATTGGTGTTAGTTTCCTCGCACAGTTTTTGAGAACTATGGCAGGTATTCGTCACCGCCAGAAGCCTTTTTGGTGTCTAGCTTCATTAAAATACGCTTTATGATACGCTGTCTGAAGACAACATCGGGTATCCAGGACTGCAATAGGGGAATAGTAGGTGGTGTTTTTCCTTGAAAATCGACAGTAGAATGTGAAGCAAAGAATTCAGCCAACAAGTTCGCTATCTCAACAGGTGTCGTTGCAATAGAATTATCTGGCCGTGCGAACAAAGGTGTTACGATTTATGGTGTTAGGATTTTCACGCGATTGTCGGTAGGCAAGATGTTTAGAAGCAACAGGTTCTTTGCATTTTCGGTCAAACCAAGGCCTGCCGTTGGAGGGGCATTCGTGTAGGATACCACCGATCTTATTGGATTTGGTGGTATCCTACACGAATACACCATTAAAAATCACCGCAGTAAAACTAAACATATTATTTAAATAAATAACAAAGTTTGAACTAAAATTTAAACATTCCATTGAACTCACTAACAAACTTAAAAACATAACACTACCGACCGATAGTATTTTAGCATCTTTCGACGTTACAAACATCTTTTCAAACATTCCGAACACTGAATGTATTGACATTATAAATGACATATGTACAGAGAGCCGAATTAACCCAGTAACACGCCAAGAGTTTTTACTACTGTTAATTTATGTATAAATGAGAATTATTTTGAATTTAACGAGGAGTACTTTAAATAAACAGACAGCCTAGCAATGGGATCTCTACTAAGCTTACTCTTAGCGGAAATCTTTATGTCTAATTTTGAAGAAAAATTTTTAAATAAGAAAGACGCCAAAAATATATTTTTATGGTACAGATATGTGGATGACATTTTGGTTTGTTTCAAAGGAAATAATGGAGAATTAAAAATAGTCTTAAACATACTAAACTCTATTCAACCCAAAATTAAATTCACTTTAGAAGAAGAAGAAGACAATAGCATCAACTTCCTAAATTCCATAAATTAGCGGCTTATAGATCAATGATACATAGAGCCTTCTCTATTCCGTTAGAAAAAACGTATCTGGAGAGGGATCTCATTATTATTAGATCTATTGCTGCGAATAACGGATACAATGTCTCTGAAATCAACAAATTGATTTCCAAAAAACAAACATCACTAACTATTAGTTTAATATACCCCAGAATCAAACTCTTTCCTAAAAATACACAACTCTCACATACTTTGGGTTAGTACCCAGTAACATCTCAAATATTTTGAAGAAAAATGAAAACCATAGTATTGCTTTTAAATCCTCATAGAAACTTTCAAACATGATTTTCAATGTAAAAAGTAAAAAAGATAAATTTAAAAAATCAGAAGTTTATAGATTGAAATCTAATGAACGCCAGAGCCTATATATAGAACAAACAGGAAGAAATTTTAACACTAGATATAAAGAATATTACACTTCATACAGACTTAAAAAACAAAATTTTAATTTTGTCAACTATTTCTTAGAGATGTCACATAACTTTCTAGAAATAAATAGTCAAAATATTTTACATTATGAATAAAAGAGTAAAAACTAGAATGTTTAGAAGCAATCGAAATTTACAAGAACCATAAAGATCCCAATATAAATTTATTAAATTTACAGACCGATATTAAAAATTCCACACTTTTAAGCCTGTTTGACCGTAACTAAAATAAAGAAAAAACCTCTAATCTTTAATAGTCAACAAAACTATATATATATATATATATATATATATATATATATATATATATATATATATATATATATATATATATATGTATATATATGTATATATATATATATATATATATATATATATATATATATATATATATATATATATATATATATATATCTTTGATTGTGTTAGCCGATACTTGTTGGAAATTCATAATAAAATTTATATAAAAACAACACTATGTTTTAATTTCCAATATATTTAAAGTCACTTGACAATTGTTTCACCATACAATGGCTTCTTCAGAAGTAAATAAGAAAGAAATATATTTCGTGGTTAAATAGTGCTTAAAACTATCCTTAATTATCTAAGATTATGCTAATCATTTTATTATATATTATTTACAGACAGAATTATTTTAAGAATGCAAATATGTGGTACTATTTTCGAGAACTAATAAAGATTAAGTAAGGGTGAATGGTTTAGGTCTACCTGTTCGTTTAATAATTGATTGGAGTTTTTCCGTTTGTTAATTTCAAGACATTCAAGCAAATTAAATTTTTTAGATTTATTTTCTACATGTAGGATTTTTAACGTATCATCAAAATTATGAGATTCGTTTATTATATGAGTTGCGTAATATGAATTGTTCTTATTTTTTAAATAACTATGTTTATGTTCTTTAATGCGAGTTTCAAAAGATCTACCAGTTTGTCCTACGTAGGTTTTAGTACAAGATCCACAATTTAATAAGTAAACTCCTGATTTTAAGGAATTCTTAGATTTGGTTTTGTTATTCAAAATTATACTCCCTAAGGAATTACTGGTTTTGAATGCTATTTTATTGTTCTTTTTTATTAAATGTTTGGAAATTGTTCTAGTTATTTCCCCTGTGTATGTGAGTGTACTAAATTTTCCTTTTTTGTCATTAATTGTGGGATAAATTAGAGAGATTGCTTGTTTAAAGGATTTTTTATTCAAGATATTATCTATAATGTTGGGGTCATATCCATTATTAATTGCTATTTGTTTGATTATGTTGAATTCTTTGTTAAAATTAGTTTTAGTCATAGGGATATGTAACAATCTATGTATGAAAGAGTTAAAAGCTGCCATTTTGTGAGGATACGGGTGGAATAAGCTATTGTGTATGACTGTGTCAATATGTGAAGGTTTGTGAAAAATCGAGAAATCGTGTTTATTGTTCACTTTTGATATAGATATGTCTAAGAAATTTATAGAGTTATTGGTTTCTAATTCTATGGTAAATTTAATATTAGGATGCAAATTATTTAGGAAGTTAAGGAGGATTGTTAGTTGTCTATCTGTTCCCGTGAAACAGGAAATGATGTCGTCAACATATCTATACCAGTAAACAATATTTTTGCTTATCGCGTTTTGATGAATTTTTAGTTCTAAATGATCCATAAAAATGTCCGCTAGTAACGGACTTAAAGGATTACCCATTATTAGACCTTCTTTAGATGTATAAAAGTTGTCGTTGAATTCAAAATAGTTTTGATCCAAGCACGTCGTAAGTAAATCTAAAATATCCCGTTTAATAATTTCGTTTACTTTATTCTTGATTAAGAGCTTATCTACTAATTCTATGACTTCATATGGCGGGATACTAGGAAATAAGTTTTGTACATCAAATGAGATAATTCTAGAATTTTCTGGTAAGTTAATATTTTTAATTTTATCGATTAGTTCATAGGTATTGGCTATACTATATTTCGGTTTAAATTCGCAATGTTGTCATCCCTTTACTACGACAACATTGCAAATTTAAATCGAAATATAGTATAGCCAATACCTATGAACTAATCGATAAAATTAAAAATATTAACTTACCGGAAAATTCTAGAATTATCTCATTTGATTTAGAAAACTTATTTCCTAGTATCCCGCCATATGAAGTCATAGAATTAGTAGATAAACTCTTAATCAAGAATAAAGTAAACGAAATTATTAAACGGGATATTTTAGATTTACTTACGACATGCTTGGATCAAAACTATTTTGAATTCAACGACAACTTTTATACATCTAAAGGAGGTCTAATAATGGGTAATCCTTTAAGTCCGTTACTAGCGGAAATTTTCATGGATCATTTAGAACTAAAAATTCATCAAAACGCGGTAAGAAAAAATATTGTTTACTGGTATAGATATGTTGACGATATCATTTCCTGTTTCACGGGAACAGATAGACAACTAACAATCCTCCTTAACTTCCTAAATAATTTGCATCCTAATATTAAATTTACCATAGAATTAGAAACCAATAACTCTATAAATTTCTTAGATATATCTATATCAAAAGTGAACAATAAACACTATTTCTCGATTTTTCACAAATCTTCACATACTGACACAGTCATACACAATAGCTCATTCCACCCGTATCCTCACAAAATGGCAGCTTTTAACTCTTTCATACATAGATTGTTACATATCCCTATGACTAAAACTAATTTTATCAAAGAATTCAACATAATCAAACAAATAGCAATTAATAATGGATATGACCCCAACATTATAGATAATATCTTGAATACAAAATCCTTTAAACAAGCCATCTCTCTAATTTATCCCACAATTAATGACAAAAAAGGAAAATTTAGTACACTCACATACACAGGGGAAATAACTAGAACAATTTCCAAACATTTAATAAAAAAGAACAACAAAATAGCATTCAAAACCAGTAATTCCTTAGGGAGTATAATTTTGAATAACAAAACCAAAACTAAGAAATCTTTAAAATCAGGAGTTTATTTATTAAATTGTGGATCTTGTACTAAAACCTACGTAGGACAAACTGGTAGATCTTTTGAAACTCGCATTAAAGAACATAAACATAGTTATTTAAAAAATAAGAACAATTCATATTACGCAACTCATATAATAAACGAATCTCATAATTTTGATGATACGTTAAAAATCCTACATGTAGAAAATAAATCTAAAAAATTAAATTTGCTTGAATGTCTTGAAATTAACAAACGGAAAAACTCCAATCAATTATTAAACGAACAGGTAGACCTAAACCATTCACCCTTACTTAATCTTTATTAGTTCTCGGAAATAGTACCACAGATTTGCATTCTTAAAATAATTCTGTCTGTAAATAATATAATAAAATGATTAGCATAATCTTAGGTAATTAAGGATAGTTTTAAGCACTATTTAAAAACCAAATATTTTTCTTTCTTATTTACTTCTGAAAAAGCCATTGTATGGTGAAACAATTGTCAAGTGACTTAGAATATATTGGAAATTAAAACATAGTGTTGTTTTTATATAATATATATATATATATATATATATATATATATATATATATATATATATATATATATATATATATATACCTCACTTGATTATAGTTTATTCATTGCGTTTTGAGAATGTAGGAGTACCAGGAAAGTGCAGTCACGCCTAGTGCAACTTTTTATATGTGTTAGTTAAGAAAATAAAAGTATAATCTGTAGCCCAGACAAAGTCAAGACATCTTGAGTATTAACGTGATTAGCTTGATTTTGTTTAACTAACGCAAAACTATTTAAAACTCTTAGTTTATTGTAATTTTCTATAATAAATACATGTGTTATTTCATAGCAAGTTGTAAAAACTAAATAATACTTAATACCACGAAAAAATCAAACCAAAAATTTACCCTGAAAATAAAAGTTGCGAATAATGTTTGGGGAATTTTGTATGGGTTTAGGTTCTTATATTATTAAAAATTTACCCTTTAAGATACAGTAAATGCGGTGTTCCTCATTAATTATTAAATATAGCAACCTAAACCCAAGAATAGAAAGTACTAATTAGTAATTAAGGCCTAGTTTAGGAAGTTATAATTATTAATTTATAATGTCGCTAAAACTTGTTTTAAAAGGTATAAAATAATCTAAGTTAGCATTTGTCAGCTACTTTATATCTAGAATATAAAGGAATAAGAAACTACAAAAACTTTTATGTTCTATGTCTTCAGTAAAGAGTTTAAACTTTAAAGTTGTAATGTTAGTTTAAAGTTTTATGTTGTTAAATTTAACCTTATTTGTCACACACTTTTAAAGATAAAGTTACTTTCTATTTACTTTTGTAATACCTAAATTACTTTGGTTAAAATAAAAGTTTCGAGAAATTACATGAAACTAACTTTTATCAAATTTTAACAAACGGTTTGTTTGTTGATAATTATTGAACCTTGTTTAATGAACTGAATGTTTATGCATTTAACGGTAACATTACCCACTGCGTAGAATTTACTGAGCCATCGCACTAAATTTGGCATATTTTTTATTTTTGAAAATGATAATCAAGGTTTAGCTTGTTGAATGTTTAGTAGGAAACTGCAAAATCACATGCAATATTTATTCGGTGTTGAATTTATTTCCGGAAGCAATATACGTCTACTGATGCGTTACTAGAATAATGTATAATCCGCAAAATATCAGCCTAGACCACTTTCCATTATCAAAAATAAATGCGGTTGATGCGGTTAGATTTAGTAAATACGCACACAGAGTTTGATGGTCCAGATTTTATTATGCTATTTATAGTGAATTTTTCAAGAAGATACAGTTTGTCAAGTAAGAACGTGACTGCTTGTATTCTGGAAAAAATGTGTTTCGAGAACATTTTTTGCCATCAATGTATTCTTTGGTGTACTAACCACGGCGCAATTACCTTAGTAAGTTGTCTAATCGCATCCAGCATCAATAATTGCCTAGCATCTTCAAGCCATGATGTCGACGAGATTTTCTGCATACTACGGCAATGATCTCCGAATTTTTCAAATCTCGCAAGACAACTGAGTTAAAGTCCTCAGTTTTTCCTCTGAGCTTTCTCTTTATAAAGTACCAAACGTTTTCAATTGGGTTGACGTCCGGCAATTGTGAGAGCCCCTCTAGTATCTTATTTATTTTTTGTTGAATCGGATCTACCAAAAATGCGGACACGTTCTTACGTGACAGGCTGTAACTCATTTGGATAAGTAAAAACTTTCAGCGATACTTTCACTAAAATGCATCATAGACAAAGGTTCCCTTTGCCGATCGCTAGAATCGCATCTACCAAAAATGATTTATAGCGGACACGTTCTTACTTAACAGATTGTATGACCGACAAAAAATTCTGAATTTAGTAAAATTGGGTATCGATCGACGATAAAGTACCTCTTTTTAAAAGGACTACCCGCTGAAGAAATTTACGACCTGGTTACTACAGTGAAAGAACAATGTTCTTCCTATGTCAATATCTAAAATTGAGTTGCAGATTTAAAAAGATGGAGAACCGACATCACTAATAAAAAACATGCTGGATAATCCGATTTTTTGTTGAATCGCTAGAATCACATCTACCAAAAATAATTTATCGCGGACATGTTCTTACTTAACAGATTGTATGACTGACAAAAATTCTGAATTTAGTAAAATCCGGTATCGATCGATGATAAAGTACCTCTTTTTAAAAGAACTGCCCACTGAAGAAATTTGCGACCTGTTTACTACAGTGAAATAACAACATTCTTCCTATGTCAATCTCTAAAATTGAGTTGCAGATTTAAAAAGAAGAAGAACCGACATCACTAATAAACAACGTGCTGGATAATCTGTTTTTTTGTTGATCCGAGCGAATCTTGAGGCTTTGCCTGAAATGATATTAGAGAACTGACGAATTGAACTAACATATATAATAGAGACTCTATACAGTTCATACGAACATGTCTTTCACATTGTTCATGCTGATTTGGATATGAGAAAATTACAAGCTGAACGGATTCCTAAATGTCTGAACATCGACGAAAACGACTGATGGTAACAATATCTACGTTGATTTCTAACGTTTTGAAGAAAATTTGTCTAACTTTTTGGATCGAATGGTAACTATGGATGTAACGTAGGTCCATTATTATTTTCTAGAATCAAAGGAAGAGTTGAAGGAGTGCAAAAATGCTGGGTTACCTCGCCCCTAGAAGTTTCGCCTACGGAAATCATTAGGAAGAGTGCTTGCTTCCGTTCGCTGATGATATATTTGAAAACATCAAAAATAGTATGGAAAATGCCATTGGCAAAAGTTGCCCAAAACAACAAAAAGAACAGAAATTAAATCAAAGAGTGAAACAGCTAATGAAGCAAAGGATGGAAAATTGTAGATAAGACTACAGATGAATACAGAACTATAAGGGAAATTAGAAAAGATACAAGACAAAAAAGTGCAGAAAAAACAAAAAATGTTGTAGAGCCGAATAAAAGCTTAATAGTTTTGAGAAGGAGGAACATAATGGGAAGGAAAGACATATGCAAGACAAAGGACATGCATGGTAATGTAATAACAAAGAAAAGAGATATTTTATTGATCATTAAATTATTTAATCAACAATTATGTACCTTACAAGATAAAAGAACAGAAATCAACATACCAAAAGTCCTAAATTCGGGGTCGGAGTATATCTCAGGCATCACAGAAGAAGAAATCACATCAGCCTTGAAGGACATGAAAAATAACAAAGCTCCGGGTGAAGACAATATTGCAATCGGGGCAATTAAACAAGGAGGACAACAAATTATCAAATCTCTTAAAATGTTATTCAATAAATGCCTCCTGGAAGGAATAACTCCATCGCAATGGAATAATGCAACTATTGTCAACAGGCAAATTTTGAATCGAAAGAGGAGTACGGCAGAGTGATACGCTCTCTCCCAAACTGTTCATAATACTTCTAGAAAGTACTCTAAAATAAATAAACTGGAAAAAAATGGGACTTAACATTGACGGTGAAAAGTTAAATCACCTCGGTTTCGCCGACGACATTGTCTTAATAACAGACAAAATACAAGAAGCACAAACTATGCTACACATGCTTCAGGAGGCTTCAGGAACGGTTGGTCTAAAAATCAATCTATCCAGGATCCAGTTTAAGACATATCTTGTATTAAGCGACTCTATAAAACTCAATAACGTAGAGAGCGAGCAAGTGCACCAATATAAATACCTGGGACATGAAATCAGCATAGAACGAGATAACCAAACACATGAAATTCAGCGGAGAATAGGTCTCTCCTGGGGTGCATAAGGCAAACTGGCCTATGTATTCAACTCTAACCTTGCTATGCGTTTAAAAAAAAAGTATTTGACTCTCCGTTCGTACGTACGGATCCGATATTCTCACAATGACGAGGAAAAACATCAATAAAATATGTGTTATGCAACGAAAAATGGAGAGGCCAATGTTAGGCGTTACTCTTAGAGATCACATCCCAAATTACATTATCAGGAAGAGAACAGGGGTACAAGACGCAGTCAAATTCATTCTAAACCTGAAATGGAATTGGGCTGGGCATGTTGCTAGGTTTAAGGATGGATGATGAACAACGAGAATTATAGAGTGGTGACCAAGTTCCGAAGCCTATCGGAGTAGAAGTAGATCACAAAGTCGGTGGACTGATAATTTCAATTGGGTACAAGCGGCCTAGAACAAAAAAAGGTGGCGAGACTTGAGGGAGGCTTTTGTCCAGCAGTGGACAGTATAAGCTGATGATGAGAAGTCTGTTGGTGCTCTCGAACCAAAATTATGATAATTTTAAGATTTTTTAAAATTCCATTTAAAAAATCTATGAAAACATACTTTACTAATTTTTTCGTAGTTTTTTAAATTTTCATAATTTTAGTTCTAGATTATCTTGAAATTTCTTTAAAAAATGATATTGAAGGGTTTAACTTCTAGTTTCATAATCTAATATGAACATGTTTTCTCATCGAGGGATAATTTTGCTAATTACGTCAAAATAATAATATGATTTATATCAGTACATTTTTTGTCGACAGTTTTTTTTTCTTAATGTTTTTTTAATAAATCACATATTAATATTTTTTCAGAAGCAGAGTATAACTTACAAATGAAGCTTTCCCCATGTCAATTCCATAGTACATTTTGGACAATACCTTGTTTCCACTCTAGATTCATTATTTAAAAAAATAAGCTGTCCTGGTTCTCGCGCTAAATCACGCAAACTGCATTCACATAATTTTTCTATTCGAGACCTCGCATTTCTGTGCAGTGCTATAAATGTTGAATAATCAGGTAACCTAATGAATTTAATTGTTTCGTTTTTTTAATAGCCCCATAAATTAAGATTTTACAAGAAGTGCAAATTACAGTTGGAAAACGTTTATTGTCTGTGTCGAAATTTATAACTTCTAAAATATTACCTTTGAAGATCCAACAGTTTTATTCAACGAATCTTTTTTTCCAAACATAATAAACATAATTTTTCTTCATTTTCTTCATAAGTAAGGGCACTATCTTTTCGTTTTTTTAAACATTTTGTTGAATTAAATAATAATATGCTAAGGCAAAGAAATTGACCACTGTTATGTTATTTTGTACAACTTTACACCTAACCAACTTAAATTTAACTAATAACATTATTGAGCTCACTCAAATTAAAATGTCAATCATATATCTATCACATGCACATTTATACAATGTCGAGAAAATTAACTTCGATTTTTGGAGTTTTAAAAAATCTTAAAATTACCATATTTTTATTTCCAGAGCACCAACAAACTACTACCACGTCTCAAATTAATGGTTTTCAGGTAAACCATTATAGACAGTTGCAATAATATCACATAAATAGGATGTAAATATCTTTTAAATAAATTCAGTGAGCATTATTAATGTAGAAAATTATGTTTATTTCGAAATTTTTTTAAAATTGTTCACATGTGCTCTGTTTTTACTAGACTAATCGATTACCGTCGGAAAATTTGGAGTGGTCACCGAAGTCATTAAAATATGTTGCAGGCAAATTGTATAGGAATACACGTCGCGCTAATACTGCACATCCATATGAGCTTCAGCTTGGCACTCCTTGTACAATCCTTTTCCAGCAGTCTTTTATATGAGGAACCTTATCCCTTTGAAATGCTTTGGCCAGGACTATGTTTCCCACCGAGTGCAATTTGCAGCGATTCAAGACCAACGTTAACTGCTTTTTCCGCACATGCTATGCCCATAAAAAATGCTTAATAAATGCTAACAACTCAATTTTCGATGATTTTAAAACACCTTTCGATAATAAAATCTTCCGACAATAAAAACTTGACCCAAAGATGCTTTTGATCTCTTATCTACAACACCGTAGTAAAGGCAGGCCTCACCTACGCCTGCCCCACTTGATGCCAGCTTTCCAAAACAAGGAGAGCTCAACTTCAAGCAGTGCAGAACAAGGCCCTGAGGATGATCACTGGAGTCCTATGCTTCATGAGGAATCGTCAAATTCACAGGGACCTCGGTGTGCCTACCATAAAGGCACACATAAGGAAAATCCAGTTGAAGTTCCTGGAGGAGGCGTCCTAGCACCCATATCCATGCATCAGGGACGCCTTCCGACTCCCACAACATGCCCGCCGCCAGTTTCCTCAACCGTCTGGCTCTCTCTCGGATGAAGACCCCCCTCGCCCGCCGTGACAGAAGATTGTCAACCTAGATTAAGTTATAATAAGTCCTAGTTTAAGTTAATGCTATGTCCTAGTTTCAGTTAGCGTAAGTCTTAGGCTAAGGTAGTTTTAGTCTTAGTTTTAAGTCCTAGCATTAAGAACAAATTACATTTCCTAGGTTAAGTTAGTATAGGACTACTAGTATAAGAGCTTAGGTTAAATTAGTATAAGCAAACACTCATTTTAAGTAATTATTATACAATCATAATTGTAAATAAGGGGTTTGGCCTTGCTTATTATCCAATAAAGACAATGAAGCTTTTGATCTCCCACGCAGGACACTCTTGCCACATTGTACTGATCGCTCGCGTCGCTAAAACTAGTCGCTCAGGTAAAATAGTGCGTAAAGCTTCTAATTAGTCAGTTAATAACCAATTTGTATAATATAGTTTGTCACTGTATTATGCTTTAACTTAATTATAGGTCTGCCCTATTTTTACTGGAATTGCTTCATTGAATAAAAATTTAAATTACTTGTCACTTCAGTTATCAATTTATAACTTTTGATATTAGATTGAAATAAATATAAAACGTTATGATTAAATGGAATAAAATAATTTAAAATACATTTCGTTTGAGCTGCTTTGTCGTGTCAATTAAAAATTTAAAGCAATAAAGTCCGTGACAACTATTATTCGAAAAAAAAAATCATATCGGAAATAACAAAATTAATATAAAATGAGAATATTCCGTATCAGTGAATAACTTATATATTTCAGGGATGACGAAAATATTCTAATAAATAAGCTACCCAACAAATCCAGCGATTTTGCTTGACGTAGGTTTATAAATTTTCAATTTCAAAAAGTCCGCATTGCCTTAATATTTCACGTACATATAAAATATTATAAATTTTTGAAACATATTTGCGCTACAGGATATAGTAATAACCGGAAACAGAGTTTCAGTAATAATTAAAAACAAACTGTTTTTATAAGCTACAACTGGAAAGAAATCTAGACAGGATTCTGATCTCCTCGAGGACACGTATTTTATTTCGAAATACTCAGTAGATTTATATATTTATATTATGTACATATACTAGCCGTGCCCGCGGCTCCGCTCGCGTGGACTTGATTCACTACTATCGTCACTGCTTATTCCTTATGTTACCTAACGTAATAAAATATCTGCCATTATTTCCCCTTATCTCCCATTATTTCTCCTTATCTCCCATTATCTCACCTTATCTCCCATTATCTGGGCTTATCTGAACTTATCTAGCAATATTTCTCCTTATCTCCCATTATTTCTCCTTATCTCCCATTATCTCACCATAACTTCCATTACCTAGACTTATCTCTTCTTATCTCCCATTATTTATCCTTATCTCCCATTATTTATACTTATTTCCCATTATCTCACCTTATCTCCCATTATCTAGGCTTATCTCGACTTATCTCGCAATATTTTTTCCTTAACTCCCATTATTTCTCCTTATCTCCCATTATCTGACCATAACTCCCATTACTTAGACTTATCTCTGCTTATCTCCCATTATTTCTCCTTATCTCCCATTATCTCTACATAATTTCCATTATCTAGGCTTATCTCTGCTCATCTCCCATTATTTCTCCTTATCTCCCATTATTTCTCCTTATCCCCCATTATCTCACCTTATCTCCCATTATCTAGGCTTATCTCGACTTATCTCGCAATATTTCTCCTTATCTCCCATTATTTCTCCTTATCTCACCATAACTCCCATTACCTAGACTTATCTCTGCTTATCTCCCATTATTTATACTTATCTCACCTTATCTCCCATTATCTAGGCTTATCTCGACTTATATCGCAATATTTTTCCTTATCTCCCATTATTTCTCCTTATCTCCCATTATTTATACCTATCACCCATTATCTCCCATTATCTAGGCTTATATCGAATTATATAGAACATATCATATGTATAAATTTATAAAAAACACGTAAATCGATAAGTGGTTCTCAAGTGATAAGCACACTAACAGACAGACAGACAGACAGAGAGACGTTGCATTTTATATATATTATATTCTTTGTAACCTGATATTGTTCCACATTTTATGGTTTAGGCAGTATATTGCAAGAGAAGGCGCTAACGATAGCCTTTTATCTGACTTGATTCACTATTATCGTCACTGCTTATTCTTTATGTTACCTAACGCAATAAAATATATCCTATAACCTGGCCAGAGAACATATGTACGTTTAAAAAAAAAACACGTAAATCGGATAGGTGGTTCTCCAGTGATAAGCGCACTAACGGACAGACAGACAGAGAAACGCTGCATTTTATATATATTATAGATATAGATTATTATTATTGTTATATAACCTGGCCAAAGAATATATGTATGAATTTAAAAAAAGACACGTAAATTGGATAAGTGGTTCTCGCGTGATAAACGCACTAATGGACAGACAGACAGACAGAGAGATATTGCATTTATATATATATATATATATTATATATTATAGATTATAGATTATAGATTATAGATTATAGATTATAGATTATAGATTATAGACTATAGATTATAGATTATAGATATTCTCTGCTACATAATATTGTTCTATATTTAATGGTTTAGGCTGTGTATTGCAAGGAATCGCGCTAGCGGCAAAATTTTTTCCGACTTCATTCACTATTATCGTCACTGCTCATTCCTTATGCTACCTATCGTAATAAAATATAGTCTATAACCTGGCCAGAGAACATATGTATGTTTTTTAAAAAAAAGTACGTAAATCGGATAAGTGGTTCTCCAGTGATAAGCGCACTAACGGACAGACAGACAGAGAGACGTTGCATTTTATATATATTATAGATCAAGGCAGATACTAACCCTATCACCTATTTTATTAACACCTTACATGTTCGACTTACTGAAAATAATGAACTAAACGACACAATTTTCGTAGTCCTTATTTTCAAGAACTCGGAAAGGGTCTATAACACGATCTACATGAAGCATCAACCACTTACATGTTTGACCATAAGTAAGTAAGAGTAAAAAAAGAATATCAAAATTTTCAGTTTCCTTGACTAAAAGAATCCTGGAAAAGATACATAACACGATATATGCGAAGTAACCTTCCTATGACCGCCTTCCGTACCGCTAGTCTTTTATATGGTTGATTATAAATAGCTATGCTTAAAATTTGTTCATTGTCGCAACAAAAATCCCATAATGATACAGAAAATAAACAAATTTTAAGCGATATCGCGCCAAAACTGTATGTTCCATTTATACTTTAAGTATTGAATCTGTACTAAATTTTAAATAAATATCTCATTTCATTCGAGAATTCGGATAGATAAACACACCAACAGAGTGATTGAAAGGGGATTATGTTTTTCGTGATCTAGAGAGCCTGAAACGTGAAGAAGCGCGAATAATACGGAAGGTAATATTTTCAAGAATACAATATTTTCCTTTAGCAAGAGAAGTACAAATTAAACTCGTAATTTCACGATAAACCAAAATTTAGTACCTTTTGCATAACATTTTAATTCATAGTAGTTGATTTTATGGAGCGCAGTATCTGGCTTAATTACACAATTTAGATTACTATGAAGCTCATTTCGTTGCAAAGGGTGATTGTTGGAGGTAGAAATTAAAGATGGAAAATACTTTATTGATTAGCGATGACAGTATTTAATAAGCTTGCTGTAATTATTTCAGTTAAGTTGAATCTCGTAGGTATCTAAATATAACGACTTGGATGCTTAAAACTTATATAATTTGTAAGAAGGTATGAGTTACGGCATGTAGGAGAGAAAAAACCAAACATATCAGTAAAATTTGTCAAGAGATAGAACATCACGCAAATAAAGATGGAACACACGAACTCTACAAAAAAGTTCTGGTCAGAGAATTTAAACTACGTACAGTTGTTAATAAGAAATAACCAAAACGAAATCGTTGTAGATAAAGAAGGAACAGCCGAAGTCGTCGGGAGGAAATGCTTTGTCAATCTGTACAAAGAGAAGACGGGAAATAACTTAATTTCCGAAAAAGAACTCCACATACTGAAATCAGAGGGAGAAAAAGCCCATAACGCATTAAAAAAATCACGAAGCCCCAGGAACAGATAATATAAAATTCGGAACTATTAAAAGCTACGCGAGATCTAGGAGTGTAGGTTTTTCATGGACTTTGTACCTTAATCTGGGAGTCTGCCAAATGGCCTAATGACTGGCCAGTCAGTCTTCATCCCACTTTTTAAAAATAATTGCCTACAGAATGCAGAATTTGCAGGAGAATTTTTCTAATTAGCCACGCTAGTAAAGTAAAGCTGTAGATAATAATCAACAACCAGCTAAAATCATTTATACTACCAGAAATCTCTGAGGAACAGGTAGATTTTATTCCAGGGAAGAGCACGAGAGAACACATTCTCAATGTACGATAGGTGATAGAAAAGACATGAATTTAACATCAAAACTTATTTATGCTTCATAGATTACATTAAAGTGTTTGATTGTATAAAATTGCACAAGCTATGGCCAATACTTAAGATTATGGGAGTTCCCTTACAACTTATAAGAGCCTTATATGAAAACAGTAATGCCAGAGTAAAAGTCGCTCAAACTCTATCAAACTCATTCCAAATGGAAGCTAGTGTTAGACAGGGATGCATCTTATCTCCGTTACTTTCTAATGCATACTTTGAATACATTATAAGACGGGTTCTAGAGGACTGAGATGGAGGCATTTCTGTGGGAGGTCGGAAAGCGAACAACCTAAGTTATGCTAGTAATACACTCATATAACATCTAATTAAACATCGAATTCGAACATATAATGAATAGGCCAAATACAGAAAGCGGAGAATATGGACTACTACTTAACAAGAATAAAACTAATGTTGTGGTAATAGATTAAACCCCAATGAACTGCAAGGAAATAGCAGGTTTTAAAGTAGTTGATGAATTTGTATACCTCGGATTATTAATTACAAATAAAGGTGGTTGGGATAAAGAAATAAAACAAAGACTAAATACAGCTCGACATGCAGTAACTAGACTGACCAAGATTTAAAATAACAAATTAAAACGATAAATGTGGCTCAAAGAAAAATTGACACCTTTGAAACATGAGTATACAAAAGAATGTTGAGAATACCATGGACACAGCACCGAACCAATGCATCCATTCTAAATCAACTGACTATCAAGAATCGTCTATCAACCAAAATAAACCAATCGTATTTGCGATATTTTGGCATAGCTCCAGAAGAAACGATATAGAGAAACTTATTTTGGAGGGAAAAAAATGAGAAACGCCCAAGAGGAAGATCTCCTAATCGATGAGCAGACCAAGTGAAGCCGCACATTCCATGCACGAAACTATTAATGCCGCACAGGACCATGATTCATAGGAAGGGACGATCTTAGCAATCGAAACATAACACCACTAAACTATTTTAGAATAATAGGAGGAGGATGAGTTAAAACAAAAACTTTCATTTAACAGTATTTTTTTAAATTTGTTTTGAAATTAATGGTTTACTAGCTTCACATATCTCTTGAAACCAAGCAACATATTTTCTAAACAAGGTATTGCCTATTGCATCATTTGGCCCTGAATGAAAATAAATATCGTAGTTTCATTTGCTATGAGTGTACCAATGAAAATTAAAAATTTTTGTTACTTGCACATGCGTTGCAAGGAATTCTCTACAAGAGCAGCGTGGGTGCGATTAAAGTTGTACGCGGTGTATCCTTGGCAAAAACATTCTTGTAAAGAGTGGCGACAGGCGAAAACTAGTGAATGCGTTGTACTAGCACTACGTGTATTTTTGATAAGCATTGCTCTAAAAGAAATCCAGCGGGCCACATAAATCAAATATGATTTATTTAATTTCCCATTCTCAATCTGACGAACCCGAGTTTGATAGAATCTCGAAAATGTACAGTATGTTTAAAAGAAAGTTTACATCCCTTATTTAGAAAACACTAAAGCCTGTATCATTTATTTTCTACTTCATTATTTTCCCTGATAACTGACTGATAATAAAGAGTCGTCCACACAATCGACTCTGCTTTATTAAACTATCTTTATTATTCCATTATTTTCGCGTAGATTTAGATCGACCAAGTCATTTTTCAGGTAAAATGTTGGAAATGAACGCAATTTCCCACACATATCCGCAATATCACAATTTCCGGCACGTTTTGTACAAATCGCGTGAATCTAAACCACCGAATTATGCAAAAGCCAAGAAAATTACTGACATGTTTGCATAAACACGAAAATGTTATGGTGCTTTTGTATTATTATATGTTTACACCCAAACTGTATATAATAGAACAATTTTTATTATGAGAGGTGTGTTTACAGCATTATTCTAATTTTTATTTAATGGTAGTGTGTTGGAACTTTAAATATTTTCATTAATACGAAATGATAAAATGTTCTAATAAATATGAAATAGAAAAAAAGAAACAGAAAAAATTTAATAAATCTTAGTTTCTGAAAAAATTTAATATGTATTCGTCGATTAACATCGCTAAACTCCAATAGCACCCTCAACTGGAAGTTATATTAAATGTACAAATCACTTTCGTATCTTTGAAATAAATAATTCAAAATTCAATTTCGTATTTGCTGCCGCTAGAACGTGTGAAAAAAAAGAAGGCAAATGACCACTTCGTGCAACTTTACTCTTCATATAACTTCAAAATGCACTCTCTAAGTCCAATTCACTAAATTTCGAAGGAAAAAAATGTGTCTGAAAACACACAAATGATTTTTGGAAAGAAGGTTGTGAAACGCAAAGAATGAGCAAAATGTGGTACTAGTCATTTTAAAGCGGCGACTTTGATATTTCAGATTTCAGAGTGAATTTTCTGGGCAATGCCACGCCAAAAACAACGCTTGATTTTATTTTTTCTTTAGGATGGAAAGTTCTTCCTTAAGAGCATTTTCTTCGGACATGGCCCCCGTCTGATTACTATTCATTTCATTGAACAACGTCATATAAAACACAACTAAATTCGTAGATCTTTTTCAGAGAGGGATTTCGGTTTTCCATTGTACAGCTGCAGACAATTTCACTGGTTAAATACATTTAAAAGAGATAAAAATGCTACAATTGGGAATCAATAATTACAGAAATATGCACTACTAAATTCACCGACTGTTTCTTATTGAGACTTTTATTTTCTTTCGGTTGGAGATATTTAATGTACATGCACCAATAAAAACTTCAAGGATTACAAACATACAAAATATAAAATTTTGTATGTCTCTTCGGGATAAAGCTCTATCCAAATATAAAAAAAGAAAAACTCCAGACAGCTGTCTCTGTGAGTCTTATAGGCAGCTTAGAAATTTTGTTAGCTCGGCTGTTGTTAGGGAAAAAAGATTATATCTTGAAAATAATATTCGAAATAATGGACCAAGAGATAATTGGAAACTTATGAAGGAAATGGATATCTACTCAAAAAACAAAAAAGTGATACCTGAGTTCTTGGGTAGTGCTGATGATATTAATAGGTTCTTCGTAGGTGCGGCATAATCCGGCGAACCGAACCCTGAGATGTTAAATTTTTATAATAATAATAATAGAGAACTCGGTGTGGGTAATTTTCGATTTAGACTGGCAACGGTTGAGGATGTAGAGACGGCCTTATCTTCAATTGAATCAAAGACCACTGGCTGTGATCAGATCGGGTTGATAATGATAATTCGCTGTTGTCCTCACATTATTCCAGTAATTGTCCATTTGGTAAATTTTTGTATTGAGACCTGTACTTTTCCTGAAATCTGGAAAACATCATTTGTTCTACCGCTTCCCAAGGCCAATTGTCCAAGTGAACTAAAAGACCTAAGACCTATTAGCATTCTGCCCATTTTCCAAAATAATTAAAAGTGTGATGGACGGACAAATCAGACAGTATGTCGCCAGTTTTAAAATTTTGCCCACTGTACAATCGGGCTTCCGTAAGGATCACAGCTGTACTACTGCTCTGATGTTGAGGTAATGGACGATATCCTGGAGGCTGTAGATCGTGAGGAATTGACAGCATTGGTTCTTTTGGACTATTCAAAGGCCTTTGACCGGCTAAATCACGATCTTTTTCTGAGCATTCTGAATTATATCGGCTTTGATAACAGCGCACGGCGTCTTGTTAATGCATACCTTACTGGTAGGAAGCAGATGGTTAGAGTTGGTGATGCTCTGTTTGAGCCCTCTGAAAATGTTCTGCGGTGTGCCTCAAGGATCGATCATGGGCTCGCTATTTTTCACCATTTATATGTCACAACTTATTTCATACTTAAAATATTCCTCAGCGCATTTCTACGCTGATGACACGCAATTATACATTTCTTTTAAGCCAGACCAAATATTGGAGGCTAATGATAAACTGACGCTTGATCTGGATGCCCTTATGTTGGCCTCGAGTGCAGACTGCTTAGAAATAAATCCAACTAAATCACGGATTCTGTTATTTGGACGGACTCAGTCTCAGATTAGGCACCAGAATCTGCTACAAATTAGCTTGAATAGTGTAGTGCTAAGTGCATGTACTGGTGCCAAAAGCTAGTAATGGACTCCGATCTGAGATTCACGGGACGTATAAATTTATCTATTAAAAGAGCATTCGCTAACTTTAAATTAATTTTCAATCAATGCGCTCTTCTTACCGTGTGTCCGGTCACAGGTTTAAAAGCGCAGTAAAAACCATTGTTCATAGCTTATGCTGACTCTTTCCTCCAGCAGCTCGGACAATAGTCACCTCAATCGACCTCTCTAATCTTACATATATAGCAGTAGCCATACCTTTAGCCACCCACAATATTAATATTAACTTCTATCATGGTGGTATATTGTGTATTGATATTTTGTATTTTATATGCAATCGACCTCTCTAATGTTACATATATAGTAGTAGCTATACTCTTAGCCACCACAGTATTAATATTAACTTCTATCATGGTAGTACATTGTGTATTGATTATTATATTTCGTAATTTATATGCAATACTAGTTTCTAAATGTTGGTATATACAATATGTATTCGCATTTCATGGTTGAGATAGGAAGTGTAACTTCAACTCCGCCAATTGTAATCTTACCATTTAATTACAATAAAGACATTTTATTATCATTATCATTATTATTATTATATTTTACCTCTAATTTCCATACAATATGGTGTCTTACTTTAGTTTAAACCTAATCGGGAGAATCTCCGAAATTAGATGTGGTAAAAAAAAATTGTGTAACGAATTCTTGAGAAAGAATGCTACAGGAATCCCTTCTACAATTTTGAAGAGAAACAAAAAGTGGAAATTTGTTATACTGCGCAATTTTTTCTAGAATTAAATCCAATCCCTAAAGCAAATACGTACCGAGTGATCATTTTTTAGACGCCCTGCCCCGATTTATGGAAAATTGTTGAATATTTTTTTTTTTTAAATATAGAATGGTATAGTGCATATCAAGGATTAGACTGACGTATTTGATATTTGGTAGTGAAAATAACGCTGGGCGCCACCACATAGCTTTTGTAAAACGGCATTGGAAAGCCCTATTTTTTTTTTAACATTTTTTTCTTAAACTATTTTTTTCTAATTGGTTTTGCAAAAAAGTTATGCAGCAAAAACGTCTAAAATATCATTTTTTGGTCATTGCGGTTGCCATGGAATCGTATGCAGATTGACGGGTTTCAAACAATTTATCTAGTAGGGGGCTATCATACTTTAATCTCACAGTAATTATAATAATATTTAATAAAATATTTTTGAACAATAAAAAAAAAACAACAAAAAACAAGAATACATTATTTTTATTAAAACCACAAATAAACTATGTAACTTAAAAAATAAATAAAAACATCAAAAGAATTTTTCTATATGTACTCCTTCCTCTATCATGCATTTTTCCATTATTTTCATTAACGCTATGATATTTTTTGCCTTTAAGTGCTCAATATCATTTGTCGCAGTTCTGTATATAAGATCTTTAAGAGTCCCCCACAAGAAAAAAACTAACAGCATGAGGGTCTTGTGACTTAGGTGCCCATTGAATAACTGAGCTGCGAACCCCCATTCATCTTCATCGAAACCATTCATTGAAATACTCTCGAACAGCAGCAGTTGTATGAGGTGGTGCTCCGCCGCACAGTGGGCCAGTAATCTGATTTTTCGTTCAAAATTGTCTAAAACCCTCAATTATTAACGAAATTAGACATTTTTTTTTTAAATACTCATAAATGAATTCCGGACAAACATAAGGAAACCGATTTGCAATATATAACCTCAAAATTTTTTACAAGTGCAAAAAGCAGCACGGAACCTGGAAGTGAAGTTCCCGTTATTTCAAGTTTATGCGTTCAAAACTGGTTTCATTGGGGATATTTGGGGTCGCTGAATCTATTTTCGGGGTTATTTTTATCATATGCACCCTTTTAAGGGGTGAAAATGGGGGCTGGAGGGAAAGGAACTACGGTATTCACCTGAATTAGAGTTTCGAGTTCAAACTGGTTCCTCGGGGTTTCTGGGGTCGCTGAATCTATTTTCAGGGTCATTTTAATCATAGGCATCCTTTTGAGGGGTGAAAGTGGGGCCTCGAGGGTGAGAAATTACGATATTCTCCTGAATTGAAGTTTTGCGTTTAAAACTGGTTCCTCGGGGGTTTTTTGGGGTAGCTGAATCTATTTTCCAACCCTCATTTCCACCACCCCCAGAAACCCCCGAGGAACCAGTTTTGAACGTGAAATTTTAATTCAAATGAATATCGTAATTTCCCCCACCAATTAATATTTTCACACATCAAAAGGGTGCATTTGATAGAAATGTCCCCGACAATAGATTCAGTAACCCCAGAAACTCCCGATGAACTAGTTTTGACACCTCCCGGTTCCGTGCTGCTTTTTGCAATTTTAAAAATTTTGAGGTGATATTTTGCAAATCGGCTTCCTTACGTTTGTCTAGAATAATAATTGGGGGCTCTAGACAATTTTGAATGAAGAATCAGATTCCTGGTTCACAGTGCGACGTGTTGATACCACATATGCCTTCTTAAAATAAAGAAAACATTTTCTAATAAAACTGACAGAGTATTAACTAAAAAATTAAAGTATTTATTTCCAGTTAGTGTTCCCTAAAAAAATATGGTCCAACCAAATGTCTCCCAATTATCCAGCACCATACATTTACGCCATAATGGCCTTGATTCTGAATTTGGTTAACGTTGTATGGATTCTCGTCAGCCCCGTAATGATAAGTTTTTCGTTAGGTTTGCCATTGCTGATAAAATGGCTTTTATCTGTCCATAATTTGTGATTCAGAAAATAAAGTTCTTTATCATATTTAAACATCATTTCTGCTACAAAACTCAGTCGTCGTTCTGAATCAAACTGTGTTAATAACTGAAGATTTTATAATCATTTGTTATCTTTAAAAGATTTCTGAATTGCCCCATAAGATACATGCAATTGCCTGCTTGCTTGTCTAATTGAATTATATGGATAGCTTTGAAAATAATGCATAATTTCTGCTACTTTTTCATCTATTAAAATAGTTTTTCTTTTAGGAACACCTGACAAAATATAATGTGATCCGGGATATACCTGTCGGGTTAACGTTCTTGATACATTCTAACGACTTCCCGAATTTCTTCTTACTTCTTCATAAATAAGAATCATATCTACTTTTTCAGCGTCGAAAATCACCTCAACCAGAAGCTATTAATACACTGTTTACTTAGTTTAACTTTATTGAATTAAATAGGTGTGCAAACAAGAGCTGTCAGATTAAAGTATGACAGCCGCCTACTAGATAAATTGTTTGAAAACCGCGAAACATGTCATAAGATCCATGGCAATCGCAATGACCAAGAAATGATATTTTAGAGGGTTTTTTCTGCGTAATTTTTTTGCAAAACAGATTGGAAAAAAACAGTGTAAGGAAAAAATGTTGAAAAAAATTAGGGCTTTCTAACCCCGTTTTACAAAAGATATGTCGATAAAAAAAAGTTGTTTAGCGTCCCGTCACTATACTCCTTGACATGCACTATACCATTCTACTTTAAAAAATAAATATTCAGCAATTTTGCGTAAATCAGGGCCGGGCGTCTAAAAATGATCACCCTGTACTTCTACCAAACGATCTCATCAATAAATTTTACGTTTTCTGCAAATTTTACCCAGCACGTTCTATATAACATCGCGTGTTCCCAAACCCAAGTTGTGAGCAACACACATACCGGAATTGCCCTTATGTTTGCATGAACACATTAATGTTTGGTGTCTATTTCGCAATAACCTTGACCTCTCTAATTTCAAATTATCCTGTTTCAACTTACGATCTGTGCTATTTTAAGATTTGATTTTCAGTGTACATATACAAGAACTGAAAACCATTTTAATTTGGTAAATGGACAGTTACCTGCAAAGGTGTAACCAATCTTTAAAGGGGACGGCCCTGGATTCTTTTAATGCTATACTCTAATTTGTAAAATTTATTTGTATTTGCCTGCGATAAAGGTAACGAGACTGTAATTAGGGTTATAAATTCATACAAGGATAACATAATGCTATAGTTAATGGAGGTACCAATATGTTCTTTAGCTTTGTGACGGTCTATTATCAAAGTTACTCTACACCATAAGTTCCCAACGGGATCGATACCGCCCCTCAGTGGGCGCTGGAGCCTTGCATGGGAGTCCAGAGATGGGGGGAAGGGGGGCGTTAAGATAGTCAAGTCAAATTAATATAATAAAATACTTTAAAAATACCTACTGTTTTCGTGAATAAATATTTTATCTAGCTATCGAAAATTGTTATCTTATTATTATCGCGTAAGCAATCATTAAATAATTTAAATTAGCATTAGGTATACGTATACCTAATTCAGTTTAGTATTGTCGGTGACAAGTCTTTGCAAGTTGGTAAGCCAAGAAGCGAATCACGCAATCAAGCATGTTTTGACAAAAATATGGGAGCTTGTAACGACTTGTTTACATAGCAAGTGCACAGGTATCGCAAACAAGCAAAAGCATACAAGTTGATGCGTCCACGAAATCAAAACTATAAAAGGCAGGGATAGCTCTAGGAATGTCTATGATGATTATCATCATAAGACACCGTCAGATATCAAAAAAAAAAAATTCGCTACAAAGAAGAATAGATAATGGCTAAAAACATTGAAATATCATTATGAGATTACTTAAAACACTTGCAAATTTTCCATTCAACTCGATGAATCAACTTCACCAAATAACAAAAGCACTACTTTTATCATACGTTCAATTCATAAAAGAAGAAAAAAAATTGTCAAGGGTTATTATGTGCTAAAAATTTGGAAACCATTACAAAGGAAGAATCGATATTTAATACCATGAATAAGTTTTTTCAAGAGAAAGAAATTCCTATTCGTAATATTCTGTCAGCTGTTACTGATGGTGCTCCAGCAGTGACGGAGCATCATAAGAATTTTATAGCGCATTTGAAATAAGCAGTACCAAATGTACTCGCTGTACATTGTGTTATTCATCGTAAGCATTTGGTCGAAAAAAATCTGAATGAACCCTGCATACGTTGCTTCATTATGTTATTAGAGTAATTAATAAGATTAGAAGCAATTCATTGCATAACAGATTATTTTGCCAACTTTGTAGTGAAAATGATGAAGATTACAATCGCTTGCTGCTGCACACAGAAGTTCGTTTGCTCTCAAAAGTTATTTGTCTGAATCTCAGTACTGGACTTCTTGGAAAACAGAGGAGAAAAACTGCGCGAAAACATGATCACATCCAAAAATGATATCGCTTATTTGACAGATTTGTTTAAAATATTTAATGAAGTCAATTTACAATTACAAGGTTATGAGAATTTAATTAAAACAAACGTCATAGCTGCTTTCGTGAGAAAACTTCTTCTGTTCAAACGAAATCTAGGTAGAGGTGAATACTGCCACTTTCCCACATTATCAGCAGTCTCTGCAAAACAGGAAGATTTACTTTCTTACTGCCAACACTTGGACGTTCTTCATGCTGATTTTACGGAGCGATTCCAAGATATTTTAAACATGGATATACCGAGTTGGGTTTTAGATCCTTTCGCAAATGCAGATATAGCAGAATCATCAAATTTAGAAGAGGAATTCGAACTTACAACTACCGAAGAATTAAAAGTAAAATTCAGAAATGGATACCAAGAGTTTTGGCTTCAAAAATCAATACCTGCTCTCTACCACGGATTGTCGCCAAGAGTACAGACATTTTTAATTGCTTTTCCTTCATCGTATTTGATGGTCGTTTTACTTAATTTCTACTTTGAGATGGATAGACAGATAAAATAGGTATAGATAATATGCAACAATATTTTAATATTTGATATAGTTAACTATTATGGGAGAGATGGAATTTTTTTTTTCTTGTAAAGGGGTCAGTGGTTCAGAAAAGGTTGGGAACCTCTGCTCTACATTCACCTTGGGATAGGTGACCGAAAAACCGAGTGTTGTTAAGACAGAACTCGGTCGCACTACTGTTTTAAGCTGCGAAAGGCAAATGTAAGTTTCGATATTTAGACAAAGACGTCAGATATAAGGTTCTCGATGATATCTTCATGAAATAACAAAATAGTTAATCTACTGGTGTAGAGTAAATGATAAAAGAATGTAAGAGCACATATTTTATTTTCGCTTTATATCGAATGTATTCAAATAACAAGTTATTAATTGTTAAAATTATGGTTATAATAAATAAAACACTAAAATAAGAACATCAGAATAAATTCCATAATAATTTTAATACGCTTTCAAATTGTAATTTATTGCATATAAATAAATTATAAAATAAAAATAACCGCTCGCCATTTTCTATCCAGGCTATTGTTTAAATAAACCAACATATAAATAATTCAAACATGTATACTTTAAATACTTAAACGAATACAATATATCTGTGGTATCGAAAATCCATTAGTTTTGTTAATACAAAATAACATATAAGCCACAGATTAATTTAATATATACGATTTTGGTAAAACTTGTGCTAAAACTGTTAAGAGTACTCACTAAAACGTAACTGCATATTAAATTGTAAAACGTGGTAAAACGCATGTTAAAACTAATACTTTATTGCCGTGCCTGCAAGACGTAATAATAAAATACAAGCATCACTGGCTTATCTCAAGCAGAACTAAAAGCATACCTGCGCCATCTGTGAACTTGAAACTCCCAAATGCTACAGCTACAGCCTAATCACAATTATTTGATCTTAAAGAAGCAGCAACAATGTCCAATTAATTTCATAGACATGGGTAGTTCTAAGGAATGCCACTGACGGCACCACACCACGTGGCTGCTGTATAATTGCGAAAATGTATCTTTAAAATAGGCTCAGCAGATGATGTGGGTATGCTTTCAGCTCGGTTTGAAACCCGCCTCTGTCTTTTGTATCTTCTAATTGAAAAAAAAAAATTTTTGGCATAGTACGATAACATCACACGTTAAAAGAAACCTCTAACTGCAAAACTGAGAACGTCTTTTAATTTTTTACAAACGACCACTAGATGGCGCTATTGAGATGTGACATTATTATTGTTGTAAAATTTATATTTGTTGTTGTTAAAACAGTGGCAGCTCAGAAATTGGCTGAATAGTTTGTTTACAGTCAGCGTTTAAACAACAGTTTTTGTGAACAAATAGAAATTTCACGTGAAAGTTTTCCTTGGATCATTTTCTACAATTTTAGTCCTAACTCAGCAACAATGCCTCGAATCGCTTCGTTCAACTTTTGGTAATGAATCACCATCAGAAAAGACTGGTTACTGGTTTGCAGAACTTCGTTATGGTCGTGCTTCCGTCAGCGATGAATTTCGTGAAGGTCACCCAAAAAAACATCGATGCTGTGCGCAACATGATTGAAGAGGACTGGTATGTGATTTACCGTAAGATAGAGGCATCCTTAGGCATATCGACTGCAGTACATTCGATTTTGCATGAACATTTAGTTGTGAAAAAGATTTGTTCCCGATGGATTCCGTGTAATTTGACCGAAACTCAAAAACAAGCGCGTGTCAATGGTGTAAAGAAATGCTCAAAAAATTCGACCGAGGACATGCAAAATCAGTGTACAACATCATAACACGAGACGAAACTTGGATATATTCACACGAGTCGGAATTCAACAAAAGTAGTTCATTCGCGAAGCACTTCGTTGATTATCTGATGGAGAAAAACATTGAATTAATGCCTTATTGCCCGTATTCATCTGATTTATCGCGACTTATAACGACTCATTTTTGTTCAATAAAATGATTTGTACCAAAAAATTTTTTCCTTCCATTGTTTTTGTAAAAATTTAAAAGGTAGCTCTCGTATTTTAGTGATAAAATTAATACTAGACACCAGAAGTAAACAAAACAAAGATAAATATTAATGTCAAGGTCTTACCTTCTAAACCGGCAAAAGCATCTTTATCGATAGTATCGATATTGTTACCATCCAGTTCTAGAGAATTTAGAAGGGTGAGGTGCGAGAAAACTCGCGATGGGACAGTTCGAAGTTTGTTGTGGGCCAATCCTAAAGAATCTAAGTTCTTTAGCCCTGTAACAAGAAAAAATAGATCCTTTTAAATGATATAATCACTGGTTTCTATTAAAAGTAAAATATTATGTTTATCCCTTTTTGATATTTAAATAATTAGTAAGTCTAAATAACACATAAGGTATAACCCAGGGGGGGGGTATACAGGTGATTATTAATGTAGAAATGCAATAAGCACAGTGGTAGTACTACCGGGTCTTAAACCTGGACAATGTTAAATGATATCATGACATCCGCGCCAATATAGAGATATAGTAAAAAGATTTAATCCCTATCGAGGCGTGAAGATAAACGATGAAAGAAGCATTTTATTTTTGTTTCTATACTACTAGTGTGCTTTGTAGTGTTCCGTGCGGAACACTTATAAGATGACTTCGGTGTCTGTCTGTCTGTCTGTCACACCCGATTTTCTCCGAAACTATTTGTCGTTGAAATTTGGTAATAATTTAGGAATTGATGGCCTCATCAGAGCCGTGTAGTTTTGAAAGTTAAATTTTGACTTAAGGGGACAGTTTTGGGGGGTGAAATCGGAAGTGAAAAAAAAAAAAATTTTTTAATAGGTCATCGAGTGTGGTGTCAAATGAAAGCTTGTGAAAACACGAGTAAAAAATTTATATATAATGTAATACTTGGGCTCAATTTTCTTTGTATTATTTTTAAAAATACGCCATAAAATCGCTGTCCCCCCGCCTTATCTCGAAAAGTACTGATCGAAAAATTTTGAAAAAAACTCTGGAATATTCTCCACGGGTGTAGATTGACCGAAAATTATCACGAGTGCATTACCTTTAATAATTTATTTGGTATATAAAAAAACAAAAATTTCAAGGTCATCAGTTTTCAGTAAAGATGGAAACAAACTTTGTTGAAAACTCCTTTGGGGTGTATTTTTTTGAAGTCACTGATCATTTTTTACCACCGTAACAATTTTTTTTATTTTAAAAGCAATCAACGTACGGAACACTAATTGTGCAAATTCAGCTTGCACTTGACCGGTTATTTAAGTTATATATTTACTCATGAGAATGACGTTACAGAAAAGAATTGCTTAGTCATGAAATTACTGTTGCTATTCTTTGTTTTTTGACGAAATTTAGTACGAGTTGTTGCAATTTTACATTTATTTCTTTATTCACTTTAACGGACCGAACATTGGCTACTCTTGCAAATATCCACAAACAGCAGGAGGTGTTGCAACTTAACAAAGACCTGGAGCAGAGTTTTCTTTTAAAAAAATGAACGTTGCTGAACCTGATATAGTTATGTCGGGTAAATATGTCTGAGCATGAACATGTTGCATATATAGCAAAGAGAACTTCTCAAAAGCTGGAAATATTATTTCGAACTAGATTGGTTTACATTCCACAACTGTTAATTCTGTGCAATGCTCAAATTCGACTAATGATGGAATACTGCTCCCAAATTTCGGATTGTACTCCCAAACATACACTCAACATCATCATCAGGTTATACTGTTCCTGAAAGCCTCCCTTAAGTCTTGCTAGTTTTTTCTATTCTGGGTCACTTGTACCCAACCACTCATCCAGCCAAATCATCAGACTTGGTGGTCTACCTCGACTCCGATAGGCTTCGGATCTTGGTCGCCACCCTATAATTCGCTTTGTCCATCGTCCATCCTTAAACCTAGCAACATGCCCAGTCCAGTTCTATTTAAGATGTAGCATGAATTTGACTGCCTCTTGTACCCCCATTTTCTTCCTGATAATGTAATTTGGGATGTGATCTCTAAGAGTAATGCCTAACATTGTCCTCTCCATCTTTCGTTGCATGACTCATATGTTACTTATGATTCTCTTCGTCATTGTGAGAGTATCGGCTCCGTAAGTAAAAACGGGGTATATGCATCTGTCAAATACTTTTCTCTTTTAAACACATAGGTAGGTTAGATTTGAAAAGATAGGCCAATTTGCCATACGCAGCCTAGGAAAGACCTATTCTCCGCTGAATTTCATGTGTTTGGTTATCTCGTCTTATGCTGATTTCATGTCCCAGGTATTTTATATTGATGCACTGGCTGGATCTGGTCTTGGATAGATTGATTTTTAAACCAACCTTTCCTGAAGCTTCCTGAAGCATGTGCAGCATAGTTTATGCTTCTTGCATTTTGTCTGTCATTAAAACAATATCGTCGGCGAAACAGAGGTGATTTAACTTTTCACTGTTAATGTTAAGTCCCATTCTTTCTTCTGATTGTAGAATACTTTCTAGAAGTCTTACGAAAAGCTTGTGAGAGAGCGTATCATCCTGCCGCAGTCGTCTTTCGATTCGAAATTTGCTGGTGGATTGGTTAATTTGTGTTTTAACATTAGCGGTGGCATTTTCATAGATGTATTTAATTACATTGGAATATCGATGAGCAATACGACACTCAGCAAGCGCTTCCAAAAATCTCTACTGATTTACAGAATCAAAACCCTTTTCGAAGTCCACAAATTGAGCACATGAGGCTTATTATATTCTATACATACACAATGAGTATTTTAACTGTAAGCAGATAGTCGTTTGTTCTATACCTCGGAAACCTGCCTATTCCCTTGAAAGGGAAAACTCAAATTGATCTGCTAGACGTTTGGTAAGTATTGGGAATAATTTGTATACATGACTCAGGAGGCTAATGGGTCGATAGTTTGTAAGATCTGAAGTATCTTCTTTTTTATGCATGATGACGATAGTTGCATTAACATATTCCATTGCGATAGAGTTACCTCTATTATAATATTGTCTTCACCTGGAGTCTTCTTATTTTTATGTCCTTCAAGGCTGATGTGATTTCTTTTTCTGTGGTGTCTGGGATATCCTCCGACCCCTGATCCAGCACTTTTGTTATATTGATTTCTGTTCTTTTATCTTATAAGGTAAATAATTGTTGATAAAATAATTTGATGATCTATAAAATATCTCTTTTGTTTGTTATTACATTACCATGCATGTCCTTAATCTTGCATATGTCGTTTCTTCCCATTGTGTTCTTTTCTCTCAAAACTTTTAAGCTTTAATTCCGTTCTACAACGTTTTTAGTTTCTTCTATATTTCTTTGTCTTTTGTCTTTTCTATTTTTCCTTGAAATCTCTCTATTTATAGTACTGTATTTATCTGTTGTCTTATCTACAATTTCTCTCCTTTGCTTGATTAGCTGTTTTACTCTCTAATTTAATTTCTATTCTTTTTGTTGTTTTGGGCAAGTTTTATCAGTGGCATTTTCTATACTATTTTTGATGCTTTTAAATATGTCAACAACTGCTGTATCTTCATTTTGTTCCAAGGAGCTTGCAGTCTCTCTTTTATAGGAAATTTTCTTTCACTTTCTTTTCATTTCACTTTCATTCCCTGAACAGAAAGGAAAATATAACTTTGAGAAGACTTGCGATAGGGCATACCCATCAAACACATTCCTATCTCCTTAAAAATGAGAACCCCCTACAATGGTGTCTCATATGTAGATCTGCTCTCGGCATAACTTGCGTAAACAAATAATAGAATTCTTAAATGAAATAAACTTTATAGTATAAATCATCAAAACTTCCTTGGGCGCAAAATGACCACAGCAGTCGACGCGCTCTACCTCCCTAAATTCATTCATTTATGTACTATTTTTGATGTTTTTAAATATCACTGCTGTATCTTTATTGTGTTTCAAGAAGTTTGCGATTTCCCTTCTGTAAGAATTCACATCCTCCGGGGTTGCCCATTTTTTACGTTTTTTTTCTTAGAATCATGTTTTTTCTTTTCCGTTTAATATTAATAAACACTAGGACACTTATGTCTTGGATAATGTCTTTTTTGTTGCTAATTTTGAAAGCTACTGCATTTTTTGTTTTACGATCTGGGCTAGACCATGTCCATTTTCGGTTTTTGCTCTTTTTGAAGAAGGTGTCCCTTACATATAAATTGTTTTTGATGCAGAAAATATATTAGTGTTCTCTCTCTTTCGTTTCGATCTCCTAGCCCATGATGACCTATTGCAGTTTCCCTCTTCATTCTCTCTGCTTCCAATTTTGGCATTGAAGTCGCCGATCAACATCGTAATATGCGTTATTCAGAAGAGATCTGTTTGCCTGATTAGAGACCCAGAACTCACCAGTAACCTTGATTTCTTGGAAAATCGAAGAACGGTTAACGACTTGAGTCTATTCTACAAGTATTTTCATGGAGAGTGTTCGATGGATGTACCCCGCTTAATTCCTCTCAGAGCGGTGCATGCTAGTAATACATATCGCGCTAATACTTCTTATCCATACAAACCTTTTTAAGTAGTCTTCTATATTGAAAACCTCATCCCTTTGAAATGATTTGCCCAGGACTGTGTTTCCACACAGGGAGGGCATTTTTTTTTGAGAGTTATTATGACAATCAGAGCGAAAAGAGAAAAAAAAGACCTAAGAAAATAAGAAAACAAGGTTTTTTTTTCTTTGCATTAAGTCTAAAAATGGAAAATTTTTCAAAGATAAAATAAATTAAACAAAAAACGGCTTTGACATGAAGCTGATGTTTATAAAGATCTAATGAACCCAACAGAAAAACTATTCTTTTATATCCAAACATAACTATTTTCATTCCATTAAACTAGATTCAATGCATACAATTTAAAATTGTCATTTGAATAAAGCGTAACAAATTTCAATTACAAATTCGACTACGCTTGCCTAAGTGGAATGCTGCAGACGCAATTGTTGCCGGTTCGCATACTTTACTAAATTCTCTTATATATGTATCTACAAAATTTGCAAGACTATTTGTTTGTAGCATTTAGTTTTGACAGTTTTTCTTTCTTTTACATTACGCTATGGGGTTTTTACCAGTATGTCATAAAAGTTTGGTAATAGTATGATCACCCAAATTTAATCATAGAAATGCCCCTATCTCAAAGGACTTCTTTTTAACCTTAAGTATTCTTTTTACAGTTTCCTTATATTGGTAATAGTACGTAATAGTCGGTACATCTGTTTGATCGTAAATACTTTACCTTTTCAAGTTTTACAGTTTTGCCCCATTTTCAGTGGTATTATAGGTTATACCCTAGTAAACGTTGGAACCCGCACGATGTGCTTTCGGCAGGCAGGTCGGCTACAGCGTGAGATCTGTTTTCGATACAGAGCGTCGAACGATAGGTGTTTTATCTTAATTCTGCACACGTGTTTTTTTAATACGCCACATCCCAAAATTGCAATTTTCTCATTTTTTGGTTAGAACACTCTCGTATGGGTAAGCTCCTGTTTTCTTTTTTGGACTATTTCGTGCCTTCTTGACTTAGTAAAAAAGACCGCTTTTCATACAAGCGGGCCGACGCCATTTTACAGTACCGAATTTCTCCCAAATACCTCTGGCCACATGCTGCAGAATCAATAAAGTAAAATCATTTGAAAAGCCTGTGACCTTTTTATAGATGGACAATGTTTTTCTTTTCATTTCAGAGTTTTATCACTTTTACTGTTGCTTTTTCTGCTACTTCTTGTTTTTCATAATTTTTTACGCGCCAGTGTTCTTTCTGGCTACTGTTTTACCTATCAAGAGATGTTTAATATTTTTTTGCTTCCAGCTTCTCTTTCGGATATTCTCCTGTTTTTCTTATTTCTCTACTAGTCTTTTTTGAAATCCTAATACCTAGATTTCAGCCCACCGGCCCACATTGGGAAAAATAAGGCATTCTTTGGACAAAAATCGAGACGTGGTTTACGTTTTGACCAATTTGATTTAAAAAAAAAAAATACTTGTGAACACTTCTAGTTTACTCTCCGACTGCAGAATTTTAAATAAATTGACCTCTTGTGATTATGAAAGGTGATCATATATCGGTTATATGAAAAATACATGTTAGGAATAGTACAAAATTCGACTAAATTTGATATTTTAAGGTACAATTTTGTTGTCAGTCCTTTATCAGCTGAATCAAAATGCACAAAGTTATCATATTCAGATAGATTTGTGCAGTACAGAACTGTTTCATTCTTACGTTTAAGAATGTTTGCAACTGAAAACTATTTTTAGGTTATAATATCACTTTTTTTTCCTCCGAATTCGAATTGAGGTTAATATATCTAAATATTTACGTTAAAATACCAAATTTAGTAGAATTTTGTACTGCTCCTAATATGTATTTTTCATATAACCGATATATAATCAGATATAGTTATAATAAGTCAATTTATTTAAAATTCTGCAGTTGAAGAGTAAACTAGAAGTGTTCACGAGTATTTAAAAAAAAATATATTCAAATTGGATAAAACGTAAGCCATGTCCCGATTTTTGTCCAAAAAGTCTATTTTTTCCAAAGTGCGTCCTAAGTAGAAAAGCTCTTTCATCTTTTTTAAGGCATAAATAGGAGTTTAGTTTTTTTTTTACATTTATTAAAAATTAAAATACAGTAAAGCCGCAAGAATATCAGGGTATCTAAGAGATATCATCCGGCGCAAAAAATATATGACACCAGAAAGTAAGCTCCGAATATACAAAACATGGGTTAGAAACGAGTGCCGATACCTCAACAACGAAGAGAATATTACGTACACTGGAAATGAGAACGCTGAGAAGCATCAAAGGAGTGACCCTAAGAGATAGAGTAATCAGCCAATCAATAAGAGAAGAATTTAAAATACAAGACGTTGTCAGAAGGGTCCAGAGCTCGGCGGAGAAACTAGAGAGAACATATAGACCCAATATTTTTATATTATTTTTAATGGCTTTTTTATGCCAAAAATTGTTAATAATTTCTAAATAATTCATATGTTTTCCTTTTTGAGCACTGTATAGCAACTTCATCTTCTCGTTATTAAAAAAGGTGGTTATTGTCTATGCAGTGTTCAGCAAAAGCCTGTTAATTTTTGTTTATTTAAACTATAGTGCCTGTTTTCTTTTAATCTTTGTTATAGGCTCCGTCCCGTTTGTCCCACATAGACAGCATCACATTCATCACAATTAAGTTTTTTTCCACCGCTAAATTGTTTTTATTAACACTTATACAGTTTATTTCTAACTTATTAAGGCTATTGTTGATTTTCTTACTAATACCAACGACATAGTTGATAGCAAGCCATTTTTTATTTTCGTGATTTACGTCTGGTGCGTAAAATTGTTTAAAGTATATTTTTATGTTTTTTGTTTTCTTTTCCAGTTTATCTATAATAATTGGATTATATCCGTTGTTTTTGGCTATTCTTTTGATTATGTTCAGTTCTTTTAGATAATTGTTCGTATTTAGTGGAATATTAGTTAATCTATGTATGAGACTGTGGAAGGTTTTGATCTGCCAAGATTGATTTGATTTAGCATGTATAATGGTGACTGTTCTAGTTGGTTTACGGAAAATATCAAACTATTTTGTCCTTTACATTTGAAATTTTTTAGTCAAAAAAACTAACTGATTTGTCTACTTCAGTTTCTATTGTGAATTGAATGTTATGATTGATTTTATTTAAAGTTAATAAGAACTGTAACAATTATCTATCGGTTCCTTTCCAAATGCAGAGAATATCGTCAATCGTCAATATCGTATATCTTGCGCAAAAGTGGACATGTCTGGTTACATTACTATAGTTTTTTTTCAAATTTAGCCATGAATGCTTCAGCTAGAAGGGGACTTTGAGGGCTTCCCATTGGTAAGCTACAGTTTTTTTTTTATATATATTTTATTGTGAAATTTAAAGTAATTTTGTTCTAGGCACATATCTAGAATTTACCTTTGTAAGGATTAGACAGATCACTATTATTTATAAGGGATTTTATTATCAGTAGGATTTATGGAGGTCTCTAAAATAAGTCTCAGTTTCTCATTAGACATCTTTATTTGAACAAAATCTCTTTCACTGGAGCCACCTTTACAAATTTGGAAAAGGTATTAATCGCTAGGGGCCAGATTTGATGAATATGGGGGTTAAGGAAGCAATTCGTAGTCCCAGTTTCACCATAGAATTTATGGAGTTGTGAGCTGGTGCATTATCTTGGTGAAACAACACTTTTTTCTTCGCTAAAAGCGGTCTTTTTTTCCTGATTTCACCATTCAAATGGTCCAGTAAACTAACGTCATAGTCTCCTCTCAAGATAGTCGATTAGATCCTGTGCATCCCAAAAAATACACGCCAAAACCGTTTCCAGTTAATGTTTGTGTTTTTGGACTATTCGGTCGACTTTTCATGCGGTTTAGCCACACTGTGGACTATCTGTTGGATTCAAGCGTGTAATGGGGGATCCATGATTCGTCCATTATTGCGAATCGTTGCAAAAATTCCTTTAGATCACGCTTGAAACAGTGCCAAAAAGCGTTTCTGAATTTTCGACACGTTGTTGTTTTTGATCAATCGTGAGAGTGCGTGGCACCCATGGGACACATAGCTTTTTCAGAGGGACATAGTCATGCAAAATATACCTCACGCATTCTGCTGATATCTTTAGGATGCCATCTACCTCTCTCACTCTCACTTTACTGTCATTTAGAACAATATAGTGGATTTTGTTTGTTTTTTTTTTCGGAATGACTGCCTCATTTTGACGTCCAAAACGTGGTGCATCATCAGCACGTGCACGGCTACATTTAAGTTCACTAAACCATCAACATAAAGTTTCTTTCGAGGGAACAGATGTGCCATAACACTTCTCAAGCCATTCTTGGATTCTGGCTGTATTTTTTTTTCTATCAAAAAGTAATGTTTTATGAACACATGAAATTTCTTTTTATTACATCGTATTGCAAAAATCAAATGTAGCGTGACTTCAAAACTAATAGACAAAATGTAATGAAAAATTTACACAAACACTAACTCCAAATTATATGGCCCCCTTTTTTTTTTTGTTTCTGCTGCCATCTCTTGGAAAGTCTCAGGACTTTTCACCCTATGTAAGTATTGATAATCAGAGAACTGCATTGCACTTATCATCGTTTCAAATAGAGTAGTTTACAATGAACTAATTTGTAACAACATCTGTTTTAAACTAAGAAATATCTGAACCTACCCCTTTATGCGCAACTGTCCAACAGTAGCATAGAATACCGGAGTAGATAACTAGTTCTTTTCAAAGCCCCTCGTACAATTAAAATAGTACCATTAGTTATAATTAAATTATCAACAAATAAATATTTCATTCGGTTTATTCTTGAAATTATTGTTGTTAGATAATTGTAACAGTTTACAATTTATAACGACGAGAATTATAAAACCTTGTCTGGCACAATTCAATGAAGTATGATGTCTGGTATTTATAATTTATTTTTCAATCACGCACCAATTGTGTTAGTTACGTGTTGTAAACAAATAATTAATGAATTAAATTACTGTGACAAAAGGTAAACTAATACTAGAAAATCTTTGATAGAGATTTTTTTTTTCAGAAAAAATCTTAAATTACAATTCGGTAATATATGATTCATGTTATAAAATCAGACAAGAATCAGCAACACGGCATTCCTTAACAACCCAAATCCAACTTTAATAATGAAAGAAAAAGAGATTATATAATTACAGCAAAGAAACGAAAACAACTTTACTTTGGACAATGTATGAGGGAAGAGGACCACTATGTGCTAGAGCTAAAAGTACAAGAAAAAATAAAATGAAAGAGAACTGTAGGAAGGGACGATATTCACAGACTTTATTTATTAGAGTAGTTTAATTCGATGATGGACCAAATGTTTGAATCAGCGGGCTCACGAATATAGCCCGGATGATTGCTAATCGTTCTAATGAAGACGGTACTTGAAGAAGAAGGGGAAGAAAAAAGATGTTGCTAATTTTATAATGAAATAAAGTTATAGTATTTCATATGAAATTATCTCCTGTAAAAATAATATCGTTTTCTCTTGAGTGAGTATTAAAATATATTTATACACTGGTAAGCATAAAAAAAACCGACTGAAACTATTAGCCTCATTTAACACAGGTCCTAGAATTTAGTGTTCATAATTTTTACGGATGATTGAAACCCTATTCTATTCTCTTTTTAATGATACCAAATTCCATAGCATACCTTTATGCTTCTTGCTGATTAAAATTATTGAAAGGGCAAACAAGGAGACCAAGGATTGAAAACAGGAAAAAAAGAAAAGTTTAACAATTAAATTTATTGATAAAAACCAAAATCAATATTTTGTGTTACTGCTTCCAGTAGGTTTTTCATGGAGCCGGTGAGCTTTTGCACCACTATCTGTGTGATTCTTCCCCACCCTTCCTCCTCCATCGCAACTTTTAAGTCCCTCAGCGATGCAGGCGCTGAATTTCTGGCTAGAACCCTTCTTTTGAGCGCATCCCACAGGTGCTCGAATATTGAGGTCAAGATTCCGCGTAGGCTACTTCCGTCAGATATTGCCGCACCTATGCAGCAGCATATGGCCTAGTATTGTCGTGCATTAGCACGAAGGTATCGCAAACAAACCTAGAGTAGACGTACTCCTGCAGGATCTCCTCGATGTACCGGTAAGTAGGTAATACACCGCTACGAATCTCATCAGTCATGAAAATCAAATCGGTTTTCGCATCCAGGGAGATGCCTCCCCACACCATGAGCAAGAACCTCCTCCGTAGGCGACCGTTTCAGTAATGCAGCACTACGCATAGCGCTCTCCAGGCCTCCTATATACTCGCTTTCTTCCATTATTTCCATGTATGCACATTCGGGACTCGTCGGAGAATAAAACGGAGTAATAAACGGATTTCTTAGAGTTGTGTTGATACTAAAGCGGTCGTCTTGCTCCAAGATACACCTTCTTCTTCCTGATCCGATCTCCGTGTAAAGGAGCTAGTCTCTTAGTAACGTCTGTAGACTCTGGAGACAGCAGACTGGCTCAGGTGCAGTTGCACAGCGACTACACGTTGGTTAATGCCCTTCTTGCAAAAGGGCAATAACTTGTGCTGTTTCTTCCGGGGTGGTAACGTAATTAGTGAGCAGGTATAGCAGAGATGTTGACGGTTCAAGTTCCAAGAAAGGAAGGATAGGAAAATGCAGTTGCATGTGTGTTTATAGGGGATGACTGGCGTGCAACGAGTGCATTGCTGAGCGAGCAAAAACGGTTCTCTTTTTTTTTTTTATGGGTCTAGCACACGTGCTGCAGGGAAGTCCCTAAAGCGCTCCAGGAGCGGCACGAGTGCGTAAAAAGCGATTCACGTTGTTCTTGAATCGCTGTAAATTGTACTCGGTGGGAAACACAGCGCTGGGCAATTATTCCAAAGGGATGACGTTCTCCATATAAAAGATTGCTTGAAAAGCGTTGTATGCGGAGTAACAAGCTGAACCTCATACGGATGTGAAAGCACCAGCGCGACGTGTATTTCTAACATGCACCGCTTTGGGAGGAATTAAGCGGGCTACATCCTTCGAACACTTTCCATGAAAATACTTGTAGAACAGATTCAAGTCGCCAACCGTTCTTCGATGTTCCAGCGAATCAAGGCCGCCGGTCAATTCCGGGTCCCCAATCAGACGGACCGTTCTTCTCTGAACAGAATCCAACAAATGCAGTGTATGTTTGGGAGCGGAGCCCCAAACGTGGGAGCAGTATTCCATAGTTGGTCGAATTTGGGCTTTTGTAAAGAATTAACAGTTGTTGTGGGGTGTAAAGCTTTCTGGTTCTAAATAATATTCCCAACTTTTGAGAAGCTCTCCTTGCTATGCCTGCAACATGTTCATGCCAGGACATATTTGCTCCCAAACTAACGCCCAACAAATTGAGCGACGATGCTAGGGGAATGGAGTGCCCCGACATAACTATGTCGGGTTCAGCAACGTTAACTTTTTTAGAAAAAACTGCCGCCTGGGTTTTTGTAGCGTTAAATTCCACTTGGTTACTGTCACCACAAGATAGAATTTCCAGGTCTTTGTTAAGTTGAACGACCTCCTGCTGTCTGCGGACATTCGCCTGAGCAGCCGATGTCCGAGCGTTCAAGGTGAATGAAGAGACAAGCGTACTGTCATCTGCAAAGCTGTAGATTGGATTCCCGGTCTTTTCCCGGGATTCTATTGGATAACGCTGTTTTGGTTATTAAAACTTTTTGGCAATCTAAATGTTTTTAATATAATTGAAAAGAGTAGAAAAGCAGTATACTAACGATACCAAAAATAATACCACTGTCTGAAAATTAAATTTAAGAATAGTGTAGATTAAAATTAGTACGCAATTCAATTTTTATAACAGCCTTAAAAGTCGATTAAACTAAAATTGCTGATTCTTTTATATAAGCTAGTAACTTTAACAAGAATCATAATAAATTTACAACGAGTTTGGAAGTAATAAGACTTCTTCCGTAAGTTCATCCGCATGATCTAGTTTTTGTATAAAAGGAAGTTAAACTAACTTCTACAAATTTTTGTAGTTAAAGTTAGCAAGTAAATACGTGATAATAAATGTCTTTTCTCCAGTAATTTTAATTTTTATAAAGTTTTATGGCCTACATAAAAGAACTCCGTATAATTAAAATTAGAAATTTTTGTAGACAACTTCACTGCTCAACGGATATGAAAGCAAAGCGTAGAAGAGGAAGAAAGGGTGTCTCGACAGAGGAAGAAGTTACAATATTAAACATACATACAAAAATTAGATAATAAAATGACTGGGTATTAAAGAGAAAGACTATAGACAGAATAACAGAAGATTAGCATCATGAGAAACAGGTCATCGGTAGAAAAAAATTCCCGAAACGTTAGAGCGACAACCTTTCAATAAAGCGAAGAACGGTAATAAACATGCAAACATGCCTGTATACAGGAAAAAGAAGAAAATGATATATATTTGTTGACGAAATTACAAAATCAAATGGGTGTGGTATAAGGTTAGTTCAGTTAAACCCTCAGTTTTACCCTGAGAAACCTACAATTTAACTTGAATTACCATCTCACAGCTCGCAAACACATAATCAAGCCCGTGTTGTGATTTCATATTACAAGAGAGCACCTTAAATAGTCGTTAACACCTCCCGACCAGGATATGATTTTTTTTCAAGTTTTATCCGTTCTTTTTGTTAAGGAAAGAAAAGAAAAAAAGAATCCGTTAAGAGAAGCCAGTAAATCGTCAGAAATTGATATATCTGATATATCTGATATAGATTTATCTTTAAATTCCTCGTTTACCTCTATTACATTTTAAGCATCCGCCGATATAAACCCAATAGAATTATTTCCGCCAATAGCACTTCCTTTCAATCATGACGTCTTACGAATGTGCTATCCTCTTATTATTTTTTAGCTTAAAGAAAGAGATGAGATTTATAACAATTATTGTACTTTCTTTTAAAATTTTTTTTTTCCGTTTGATTGAAGCGATTTTTACCACACCAGAACGAACTCACCATGCTAAATGGAATGGGGATGGGAGTGATAGAATAATACATACGCGTTGGATAAAACATAGATAGAAAAATGCAAAGAGCAAATTTAAATACGCGAGTAAGACCCTCATGGACGATTTTCGGAAATGAAAGGATATATTACAAAACAAAAGACCTACAACATATATTCAAACAATAATAGTAAGTCAATCCTAGGTCTGGAACGTAGGTAATAACAGAGAAAACAATGCGTAAGATGTAAACTGCCCCACGCCACACATAGTGACCAATCCTACATATCATGCTATTAGTTCATTTCTCTTTACATAACCTCATATATATTATATATATATATATATATAATAATATTATATAATATATATATATATATATATATATACATATATATATATATATATATATATATATATATATATATATATATATATTATATATATATATATATATATATATAATGGTATATATACGTAGGCTGAAAAGTTTTTGGTCTAGCTACTTAAAACACATTTTTTTTACAAAATTCAACATATTCATTAACATAGTGTCCTTCAAAAGCGATACAGTCAGTCCAACCCTTCTCTACCATTTTCTATGCCTTTGTTGTAGAAGGATTTGCCTTTGCCTTCAAATAGGCCTCAGTGTCGGCGATAACTTCTTCGTTGGAGCCAAATCTCTTTTCCGTGAGCATTTTTTTTTTTTTTTGAGATCTGCAAATAGATAATAGTCGCTGGGGGGCCAATCTGGAGAATACGGTGGATGAGGAAGCAATTCAAATTTCAATTCATGCAATTTTGCCATCGTAACCATTGATTTCTGACACGGTGCATTGTCTTGATGAAAGAGCAATTTTTTCTCGTTCATTTGGGGCCGTATCTTTGCGATTTCCGCCTTCAAACTCACAAATAAGTTTATATAATATTCGCTATTTGATGGTTCTTTTTTTTCCCTTCTCAGCAGAGTCAGTGAAAAATTATTCCATGCGCCATCCCAGCCGACTGTTGTGGTCTTCACTCAGCTGACTGCCGATTTGATTCGGGTGTCTAGTGGTGGATCGATGGTTTTATCCATTGTCACATATCGCATGAAAAAATCCTTTTTATCTAGCTTAAAAACAAGTCCAAAAACAGCGCTCAGAATCATCAACACGTTGTTGTTTTTGGTCCACTATGAGCAAATGCGGTATCCATTTCGAACAGAGCTTTCTCATACCCAAATATTCATGCAAAATATGACCAACACGTTCTCTTGATATCTTTAGGGTGTCAACCATCTCACGCAATTTCACTTTACGGTCATCCAAAACAATTTTGTGGATTTTTTTTTTATGGTTTTTTTTCAGTGTAACTACCTCATTTGGGCGTCCAGAGCGTTCAGCATCATTTGTGTCTGTACGCCCGCATTTAAATTCAGCATACCAGTAAGTGATGGGGCAGGGTCCCCGTAATACTCATCAAGCCATTGCTTTGCTTGAATGGTATTTTTTCCATCAAAAAACAATGTTTAATTAACAGACGAAATTCGATTTTTTCCCTTGTTTTGAAAATATCAAAAGTCGCATCACTAAAACCAATATAACTTGTAAACTAGTCATCGAAATGTCATAAAATTTGACACGTATCGTTTGAAGGTTGGTACTTCCTAAAAATTATATGGATTTTTTTATCTATATATCAGATCAAAAACTTTTTTAGCCTATGTGTTTTATATAAATTATATATATATATATATATATTTATATATATATATATATATATATATATATATATATATATATATATTTATATATATATAAATATATATATATATATATATATATATATATATTTATATATATATATATATATATTATATATATATATATATATAACGTTATAAAAATCACTTAATATATTGAAACTGATATATCCCTGCAGCAAAGGCAATTGTACAAAAATACTAATAAATAATAACATGTAAAGCTAACTCAAAGAAGTCACAAACTCCTGATCTAAAATCAACGCCCCCCAACGCCTGAAGAATAAAATATGGGTATAATGTATTACGTACTCACATCTATTTTAACCAGTGCAATGTGTGCAAAATGTCTTTTTGTTATTAGTATAGCTCAAAATAAGTTAAACAAGGTATTTTCAGTCATCAATAACAAATTTCCTAGTAAAAAACACATTAAATACATCAAATATAAGTTATGAATTTCAAGAAGTTTCAAGAGTTCTGTTTATTTAAATAAGCTCTCGTAAAAACGAATTGTCATTGAACTTTGCCAACATCAATAAAACACTTAAATCGCCTTTTACATTACTAATTTGCAATAGTCTTTTGGTTTTTTTGTAATACTTTTCATTATGTAAAACAAAACGTTTGTCGCAAAAAGATTTAACAGTTTAGATTGTTGCTGACAGCGGTGTGTCATTCCTCTTCAATCTGCATTAAAAATGCACTTTCCCTCTCGGCCAATGAGCTGTGACAAGGATGACGCAATGATTTTTTAATTTACGCAATCCAGTAATTTTTGTAACTTGTCAACTATGTTCAGACGTATTAAAAAAATACATATTGGGTTTAGTTTTTCAATTGACTCCAGGAGTCACCCATTTCAATATAATTAAACAATTTTTCATAACACCCTATATATAGTTATATAATATATATATATATATATATATATATATATATAGCTATATATATATAGGTATGGTATATATATATATATATATATTTATATATATATAATATATATATATATATATATATATATATATATATATATATGTAGTCCTGGACCTGATATTTGTTATTGTCAATGGTTGGGTAGCAATGTTTATTATTATTAGTATTATCTCATATCCCAATCAAAACTACAAATAATACCTGCAACACAGTGGGAAAAACACTATAAAAAACTATTAACCGAAAATAGAGTGAAATTTTTGGAGGGGAAGGTACATTAGTGGAAGTAGAGGGAGAAAAGATAGATTTGGATACAGATACGATTCTCAACGCGCGTAAAAAAATTAGAAAAATCACAAAAGCACCCAGGAGGAATATACGCAGAATTCATAAAGAACGGCACAGAATACCTTATAACGCATATAACAGAACTTTTTAGCAAATGTATTCAAAAGAAACAAACACCTATCGAATGGAAAATTGGATTTATGTTCTCGTTATTCAAGAAAGGAAACCCACAACAATGCCACAATTATCCGTGACACCTACTCTAAGTAGACTTTATCGAAGAATTATAAGAGACCTAATAGAACAAGAATATTTAGAAGATGAAACAGAAGCACAAAGTGGATTTCGTGCCGGGAGATCGTGCATGGACATTGCCGTAAATCAGGAGACTCACCTTCTTTTTTATAGATCTTTCTAAGACTTACGAAAATGTTCCAGTACTAAAACTGTGGGAAGTACTAAAAAGTACCATCATAAACCACACACTGATCCAAGTAGTGCAAGAAATGTGTAAGGACTTAAAGATTAAAGTTAAGATGGGTAAAAAGGTCTCAACAGGAATTTCGGTGTCAAAAGGATTACGGCAGTGATGCTGTATCTCTCTGACACTATTTAAAATACATGTGGATGCTGTCTTAAAACGATGGAAAAAAAATGTGGAGTAATGGGAATACCAGTAAATGATACACATATTTTCACACTCTAATTTGCCGACGACCAGATGTTAATAGCACAGGACAGGGACGACCTGAAATATATGACTAGAATAATAAAATAAGAACATGAACGCTGGGGACTACCGATAACCATAGACAAGACCAAATATCTATGTATAGGAGACATTGGAACTAACTTAAGAATAGACAATAACGAAGAAATAGAGACATGCCACATGTATAAATACCTGGGAGTTCATATTAACCAAGATAGTAGAGACATAGAGGATATTAGAGAGAGAGTGAGCATGGTGAGAAGAGCTGTAAAGCGATTAACGGCTATGGTGGAGCAACCAAATTACAAAAGAGCAAAAAGTCCAAATATATGAAACAATAGTTCATTCTGTTGTATGGCGCTGAAAGTTGGAGACTGACAGAAGCCGATAAAAAAAAAAAAGAAAATCCTAGCCGTGGAAATGGATACACTTAGAAGATCCTGCAGAATTTCAAAAATGAGGAAATCTCAGAGAAATTATTAATGTCAGACACACAATAATAGATGAAATAGAGAAACGACAGCTAGTTTGGTCTGGACATGTTAATAAAATGATGGACAAAACGCTGCCAAAGAAGGTATGGACATGGATACCTCCGAAAAAAAGAAAGAAAGGGAGACTGGACGAATATGGGGTGAAAATGTTAGGAAGGCGATGAGTAAAAGAAACCTAATAGAAGACCAGTGTCAAGACAGAACATACTGGAGGAAAAGTCTGGAGATCGGACAGCGACGACAGACCGACATATCTATCTATTATCTCATAACTTATTTCAGTAATTTTCTTTTCAAATTTGCACCATTGAGGTTCTCTTTCTATAAAATGAAGAAAATTAGATTTGTTGGTACGAAGCTTGTGTGAGCAGTGCAAATGCACACTTTAAACTTTCATTTAATTGTCTTGTAACAAAAAATAACCAAAAATGAAAATGGGAAAGTAGACTTACTTACTGAAAGTCTCAAACCAAACAACACCTGTTTTAGTGCCAAAGCAATAACGTTTAAATTCCTTTATTATTCATTTCTTTTGTTGCCACGTAAACAAAAGTACAAAATTTTAAGCTGATTTTACTCGGAATAATTTTGTGTATTATCGGCTCCTTTATACGACTCTTTGTTCTCAATAACTTATATATATATAATATATATATATATATATATATATATATATATATAAATATAATTATATATATATATATATATACATATATACATACCATATATAATATTCCGTTTCCACCTTATTTAAGATATTTGAAACTGAAATGGTCCATACTTTCAAGTGTTAAAATATTTGTAGTCAGCTTCCTTTTACTTTCTATGTTACAGAATATCTAATAAGATTTAAGATTACAATGGCTTACCGTAACACTGACACAGCTTCGTTTTATGAATAAAACATAAAATAAACCTATACAGTAGTATAAGTCTTTGCTACTTACCTTCGAAATCTCCCTCGTTGATTTCCGAAATCCTATTCTCTTGCATCTCAAGCTTCTTAAGCATATCGAGTATGCCTAAAGATTTTTGGGGAACAGTCGTTAAGCCGTTACCTCCAAGGTTAAGCCTTTTTAGCTTCCTGTAACAGAGCATAGGGATTTAGGTCAAAATGATAAAATTTCTCCACAGGATAAAGATCAAAATAAGAGAACCGAATTTTAAATGTTAGAGAATAGGGGAATAGGGTAAGTAAAAGATGTTTTTTTTTTTGTACTGTAACGTATTGATCCTAGATTTGAATCTTTTTTGCTTTTAAATATTGCATCAGTAGCCAGTATATTGTATACTGAATATTACCCAACATTTATTTTGTACAGACTTTCACACTTTTATAAAAAAATTATTTGTTACATGGTAAACATATAAATATATAATAATACTCATATCCATCAAACTGACAGACAACTTTTACAGCTGTCCAATTGGCAGCTATAAATGCTGTGTGTTTCACTATATGTTAAGTAGTGCAGTAAAAACAGGTCAAAATAATAATGAGATAGGCATAGTTTAGATACTACAATATTATGATTTTATCCTCTCTGGGGTATCACCACGAATTTTGTCCTGAGTTTTAGACCTCGAAAAACTTGTGCTCTTTTTTTTATAAACAATTGAAGTTTTCAAAACGCGTTTTTTGAGCTTAAAATGTAAATAAGTCCTATTATGTAAGTCGGATCGAGACAAAAAAAACCCTTGTTGAAATCTCCAACGAATAGTCGTTGGGTTTAAATCACTCAAATGTGTACATAACCTACAAAATTCAAAAAACAGGCAAAAATCTATTTTTTTTTTCATTTTATTGTACAGGTCCACTAAGTGAATCGATTGACTTAAAACTTTCAGAAATATTCCTTTTGGTATAGCAGAAATATCTTGAAATTTTGGCACAAAAATATTGAACCCAGTGGACACAATTGAATTTGTTATTCAAAATTGGAATTGCCTGCCATTTTACGTCATTTAGTCCAAAATGGATCTTTTTTTTAAAAAAATTTAGGTCTCGATGTCAGGTTTCCGATGCCGTTAAAAAAAATTTTTTTTGGAGTGATTTCAACCGTTTTTTTTTACATTTGTTTATTAATCAAATAACAACAATTGATATTTTGAAAAAAAAATTGTTAACGAAACTGAAATTTTTTAAAAAATAAAGGTCTCGCGATTCTTTACCAGAAATAATAAAAATTTTAGAATTTTTTTTTCAAAATGATCGAAAAAAACTCTTTTTTTTTATTTGTTTCATAAACAAATGTAAAAACGGTTAAAATGATTAAATAAAAAAAATTTTTTCGTAACATCGGAAAGCTGGAGTCAAGACCTAAATTTTGAAAAAAGAAGGAACCATTTTGGGCCAAATGGCATAAAATAGCGGGCAATTCAAATTTTAAATAACAAATTCAATTGTCTCCACTGGGTTCAATATTTTTGAACCAAAATTTCAGGGTATTTTTGGTTTAACAAAAGGCATATTTTTTGAAAGTTTCAAGCCGATCGGTTCACTTAGTCGGCCTGTACAATAAAATGAAAAAAAAATAACAGTTTTTTATCGGTTTTTTCAAATTTGTAGGTTTGGTCCAGATTTGAGCTCCTTAAAACTGACAAGGATTTATTGGAAATTTCATTACGAAGAGTTTGGCTTTTTTTGTCTCGATCCAACATATATAACCGGAGTTATTCGCATTTTAAGGTCAAAAAACGCGTTTTGAAAACTTCAATTGTTTATAAACAAAAGAGCAGAAGTTTTTCAAGATCCAAAACTCAGGACAATACTCCTGGTGATTCCCCAGAGAGAATAAAATCATAATATTGCTGTATCTGTGCAATTTCAAATGCCTTTTTTTATTGCGCTAAAGGGATGAGTTTACTTTTTCTGTTAATTTTTAATTGAGGACAAGCTGCCAATAATATTCACAGAGAGTATTCTTTACTAGCGATAGTTGTGCCAAGACTAACTCCTACCTTGCTTCACTTTTGCATTATCGATCCGCTGAAAAGAGTCAAGAATTCAATCAATAGTTTAACCAGTGACAGGATGCTTGTTTTTTCATAAAGCTTTAATCCTTGAACATCAGCGACCCAAGCAATTATTCGCAGACAATAGGAAGTTATTGAGCTTAACGAGAAAAGCCAAGAAAATATAGTGGGGTGAGAGTAATTTAATAGAACTTAACGGTAAAAAAAACAAATCGGCAGTTATTTTTTAAAGAAGATAACGTTACAGAATTCGAGATGATTATGTCGGGACTTCTTTTGTCTAGCATCCCCACCCAGCTAGCTGGGCGTTAATTTGGGAGCAAATATTTCTTGGCATGAACATGCTACGTGCATAGCAAAGAGAACTTCTCAAAAGATGAGAACATTATTTCGAACTAGATTACTTTACACTTCACAACAACTGCTAAATCTGTGTAAAGCTCAAATTCGAATAATGATGGAATCCTTTCTTGTTTCGGGCTGTACTCCCAAACAAGTACTGTATTTGTTGGATTATATTTAGAACAGAGCTGTTCGCTTGATTAGAGACTAAGAACGCATCAGCAACCTTGATTCTGGAAGCATCGAAGACCGGTTTTGGCAACTTGTGTTTATTTTTGATAAGAATTCCTGTTTCTCATCGAACAGAATTTTACAACCAACGTGAATTGATTTTACCGAGCACGTTCCACTGCTGTAGAGCTTTACAGGTTTTCTTATAGTACGTTTTTCCATGTCCATAAGAATACTAATCAAATTTACATCTGTGCAGATTGTTGTCTGTTTTAATTTTATGTCAAGTGATAAGTTACTTTTAAATTTTTAATTGTAAATATGTACACGTTATAAATCATTCATAATGTCCAATCTACAATATACTGGTTGTTAATGCAATGTTTAGAAGTTAGAAGAAAATATAAGAACAATAATAATATAAAATACAAAGAAACCCACAGCCTAATAGAAAGAAAGATAAAGGAGGCTAAAGACATGTGGCTAAATGAACAATACACAGAAATAGAAGCATTAGAAAAGAAATACGACACATTCAATTTACATAAGAAAATCAAAGAAGCTGCTGGACTAAGGTTACAAAGGCAACTACAAGTAGTAGAGGATAAAGAAGGTAAACTACTACTGAACAAACAAAAAAGAATAGAGAGATGGGAATAATATAGAGGGAAAATATATAGTGACACAACTAGACAACATAATACAAATAAGCTTAATACACACACCCATAAATAAAGACGAAATATTAGCAACAGCAAATTAGCTTAAAAACGAAAAGGCAGTAGTAGAAGATAATGTACCTACAGAAATCATTAAAACATTTCTTGAAAAACATATGGACATTATACAGGACCTCTTCAACAGCATATACAACACAGGGGATGTACCTCATAATTGGTTGACATCAATTTTTATACCATTGCCAAAAAAGAATAACCCTGGAAAGTGCGAGGAATATCGGAATATAAGTCTAGTGAACCACATCTTGAAACTCTTCCTTAAAATAATCGACCAAAGAGTATAGAAAAAATTTTATGAACTTACTGGACAAACACAGTTCAGCTTTAGGCACGGACTAGGAACGAGGGACGCACTATGGTATTCTCCATCCGCGTTCTGATTGAACTATGTAGAGATGTCAACTCTGATATTTATTTATGCTTCATAGATTTCCAAAATGCCTTTGATATGATAAATCATGACAAAATGATGGAAATACTACAATCGTGTAACATTTTGATGACAAAGACTTAAAAATAATATCAAGTTTATACTGGAATCAGACTGCCAAAATAAGAGTTGAGAATCATGTCCAAAGAAATATATACAAAGAAAGGCATACGTCAGGGTTGTATTTTGTCACTCCTGTTATTCACTGTTGATTTGGAGAAAAATCTTCAATGAAGAACTTTCTGACAAAAAAGATGGAATTACAATTAATGGTGTGTGTGCAAATCACCTCCGCTACGCTGATGATACTGTCATTCTAGCAGACAGTGAAGAAGGCCTACAAATACTTATGAATGGAATTGTTGATGCACGTGAGGAATATGGAATGAAACTGAATACGAACAAAACAAAAACAATGTTGCTCAGTAAGAATCCTAATACAAACATAAATATTAAGCTACTCAGTATATAATTTATTGTAAACCAACTGAAAATAGACAGAAGTCCATATTCCAGCAGCTTACTAGCTGTTCTCTTGTCTGTCAAATCCATCCTGAGACGCGTTTCGCCGTATCACGGCTCGTCAGTCAGGCTAGGATTGACAAACAAGAGAACGGTATCAAGTGGTACTTATCCCAGAAGTTACGGAGCACGATGGTAGGATACAACGAATTGTATTAAATACGCATACCTATTACTCCAAGGGAAAGCTGACACAGTAGCTTTCGAACCGACAAAGTGGTTGACACAGTCAACGCTTTAAAAGAGCAGGTAGCGCTTTTCGAGGGATCCTTCCTCAAGTATATATAATTATTGTAAACCAATTGAAAAATAGACAGATCCCTTGAAAAGCGCTACCTGCTTTAAAAACGTTGACTGTGTCAACCACTTCTGTCGGTTCGAAAGCTACTGTGTCAGCTTTCAATGGAGTAATAGGTATGCGTACTTAATATAATTCGTTGTATTCTACCATCGTACTCAGTATATATCACCACTACACCAAACACTTTATTTTTGCACTCATGAGTGCAAACATAAAGTGTTTGGTGTAGTGGTGATATATATTGAGTAGTGTCATTGTGCCAAAGATTCCACATTCCGAACTTAGTAGTAAATATTAAGGTACATCAACAAACCCTTGAAAGGGTAATAAAAATAACGTATTTAGGAAGCGTAATTAGTGAAGTTTGGGATCACTCTATTGAAATACGCTCAAGAATTGAAAAAGCACAAACCTCCTTTAATGAAATGCGCAGCATACTATGTAACTGCCAGTAATCTTTAAAACAAGAACAAGAGTGCTAAGATGCAAAGTGTTCTCGGTCATGTTATACGGTATAGAAGCTGCAACAATCACAGAGACAACACAACAGATAATGGAGTCATTCATGTGGCGCTATCACCGGTTGCTACATGTTCCTTGGACAGCGCATACCACAAACGTAGAAATACTTGATCGGATGGGAAAAGAACGAGAGTTGATTCCAGTTATTAAAGAAAGAAAAAGCACTTACTTTGGCCATATTATGAGAAGCCAAAAGTATGAATTTCAGCAACTTATAATTGAAGGAAAAATAATCGGTAGGCAAGGACCAGGAAGGCGCCGCAACTCCTGGTTGAAAAACTAGCAAGAGTGGACAAACATGATATCTACGAACTGTTTAGAGCGGCAATAAATAAAATCAGATGGACCAAATGTGATCACCAATGATAAGGCACACTAAGAAGAAGAAGTTTTTTTGTATTTGGAACAGTACAGTAACAAATTTAAAATAAATTTTTATCATTTTTAAATTCAATAGACAAAAAGATTTAGTTTACAGTGGAAATAGAAGAATACGTGGAGATAAACTTTTTCGACATCAAAAATAAAAATTTAATATCTATCGAAAACCCACAACCACTGACACTATCATTCATAAAAACACTTAACTAATCTTGAAAAATCATATTGTCAACGTTCCATAGTTTAATGAACAGGCTTCTAATCCTTCCACGAAGTGATAACAATTATAATTTAAAACTAAGAACAATAAAACTAATAGGTAAAAATAATGAATACAGAGAGACTGTAAAAGAGAACTTGATTAAAAGCAAAAAGCGCAAAATGATCTGGAAAGAGTTTTATAGCGTTCCAGACTTCATCATCATCATCATTAGCTTATCTTATTCATAGTCGGATGTAAGCCTCCCCAAGTTGTCTTCATTGAGCTCTGTTGTTTGCTTTTTGCATCCAATCATATCCCGCTAATCTTTTATTGCCGTCCGTCCATCTTGTCTGTGGTCTACCTCTGCATCTTTTATGTTCTCTAGGCCTCCATTCAACCATAGAGCGTGTTCATCTGTTATTATTCATCCTTACGATGCCCAACACAGTTCCACCTTAATATACATATTCGTTGTATTACTTCTGTCACTTTTGATCTTCTTCGTATCTCGATGTTAGAAATACGATCTTGGAGTCTAATATTTAGCATTCTCCTCTCCATTGCTCTTTGGGTTACTTGCAGTTTATACCAGCAGTACATATTGATCCAACACTCTGGCTTTTATTATATTTGGGATGTCCAATTTAAAAGTCGATTATAACCTTCCGAATGCACCAAGCTAACGAGACTCTTCCATCCAAGTCAGCCTTCAAATTATTTCTCAATATTTCGACTTTTTGTCCTAAATATATGAATCTTTGTACCTTTCCTAATCTTCCACCTTCTATTAACAGTTCCTGACTGTTATCTTCAGTTTCATTATTCAAATATTTGGTTTGGGTGAAGTTTATTTTCAGACATATTTCTTGAGAGTTCTTATTTAATTCTATCAGCATTTCATGTAATTCTTCTTTTGTGTTGGTGATCAGAGTGACATTATCTACGAACCTTAAGTGATTTGATTGTCCACTGTCTATTAGTATTCCTTCCCAGACTTACCGAAAACTAATTATAAACTTCTGAATTACACATCCAATATTACAAATAAAATTGCCAAAAAATGCAATATGTTAGTAAATAATAAGGATAAACAACCCATTCTACAAAAATCATGTGTATATAATATTAAGTGACAGGATTTGCAAGTTGTTTATATTGGACAAACCTGTAGAACTTTAAAAACCAGACGAAAAGAATATTTTGATTTCGTTTTAAATAATATTAAGAGTACGGGTATATACTCATTGTATAGAGAATAATCATTTTATAGACACGGGTAACATCACATTATTACATAGTGAAAAGAAAAGTCGACTATTAGGCCTTTTAGAACAATTAAAAATTAAGAAATCTTTAAAAACTAATAAAACTACAAACGAGCAACAAAATTTCCAAAGTACGCCCCATTATAGACAATCTTCTCAAAAACTCCCTGATAGTAGTTTTATGACCCTGGAAAAAATCAGGTAAAATATTAGTGCATATTATGCAAACAAAACCATTGTACCACTACTCAGTATATATCACCATTACACCAAACACTTTGTGTTGATAGTCAATTATCGCTCTTGACGAAGCTAACATGGTTAGCAAAACGCGCGACGAGTGCAAAAATAAAATGTTTGAGTAGTGTCATTGTGCCAAAGATTCCACATTTCCAACATAAAACCATTGTAATTTAGATGCATCATTCTCTTGAAAAAGGCCTAAGAAACCGTAACATGTAGAGTAATCCTCTAAGAAATTTGAAACATTTAAACGCCAATTATTTTCAGTTTAAAAAGGAACATATTGTGGTAGAACCAGTGAAGTATATCTTATTTACAATACTCCTTCACACTATACTCGGTTACAACTATTTTAAGGACAATATCCAGTATAAATAGAAGTAGATTACTAGCTTGCTATTGTTGCTGTTCATCATGAATTGCTTGTCGCAAATGGTAAATCGTTGTTGCATTGACTTTTACATACAGCTACAAAGTGTTTTTAGAATAATGTTTATCGTCGCGCAGCTTTAATCTTTGAAAAATGGGAAATAGTATATATTTCATATTTAACTTTAATACACAAAAAATCTGTAAGAAGAGCTAATAAATAATAAAGAGATGATGATTTTATCCCTTATTAAAAATCAGATATATAGAAGCAGTCTAATGGCTTCAACACCTCCAGTAACAAGTAAACAAATTCAAAAGGATGATCCACAAAAATTCAACAATCCAAAAATATACTCTCTGAAAGCATATGAAATAAAATTTGTAGCCTTTCGCAGGAAATGGCGCTATTACCAAGGTTACGGTGGTACATTTTGTTACGAAAATTGCAGAATAGGTATAAAATGTAGTTGAAACCAGCAGCTTCAGTAAATAGTTGGTAGTTATTTAAAGCCAAGGACATGGCATTAGTTTCAGCTCTCAGATGATCTACTTGACCCATTTTATGAAGGATTCCAAAAATATTTAGTAGCTTAAGAAATACGTTTCGTGATCAATATGAGTACTGATTTTACCGATTACAGCCTAATAAAAAGACATCGGTAATGCGATGAGAACCCACAATATTTTAAAATCATTATTAGTACTTTTGTTTAACAAGCTGATGAACTGAAAGACTTTAAAAGACAACTTGCCTTTAATTACTAATAAAATAAGAAATGAGGAAGTTCAACATGTATTGACACTTGAAACGTTTTGAAGAAGCAGTGAATCACTTGTTTGAACCGTAGAATTTAAGAAAAGTTTAGATTAGATAAAGAAATAAAATTACAGCCAGGCAAGGAACAGGAAGGACTGGCAACCCAAGTAGAGGAGGGACTCCACAATTTAAAGAGAACAACAATAAATTCTCATTGGTCTTATTATTGTAGCCGACATAGGCATATTCAGAAGAAAGTAAATTTCTCTTCATTGTTTTTTTCATGTCAAACCTGTGATAGATATAGACCTAAACTAATTATCGCAGAGGACGATTCCCTAGTAATGCTTCTTCGATCTATCGTTGTGGTAGTGATAGATAATATAGAGATATCTAATTGTACTATAAAATATGGTCTTAGTACGTGTTATGAAAAGTTTTTGGTCTAGCTACTTAAAACACATTTTTTTGCAAAATTCGACACCAATATAGTCTCCTTTAAAAGCGATACAATCAGTCCAACGCTTTTGTAACATTTCTATACCTTTCTTGTAGAAGGATTTGTCTTTGCCTTCAAAATAGGCCTCAGTTTAGGCGATAACTTCTTCACTGGAGGAAATCTCTTTTCCGCGAGCTTTTTTTTGAGAATCTGTGAATAGATAATAGTAGCTGGGGGCCAAATCTGGAGAATGTGGTGCATGAGGAAGCAATTCGAATTTAATTCATGCAATGATTAAATGTAAAACCACCTTTTTGTTGTTCATTTGGGGCCGTTTCTTTGCATTTTATGCCTTGAAACGCACCAATAACTTTATATAATATTCGCTATTGATGGTTTTTCCCTTCTCAGCATAGTCCATGAAAATTATTCCACACGCGTCCCAAAATACAGAGGCCAAAACCTTCCCAGCCGACTGTTCTGTTTTTGGTCGCTTCGGGCGGCTTTAACCGGCTGCTGTCCACTCAGCTGACTGTCGATTTGATTCCGGTGTGTAGTGGTGGATCCATGCTTCATCCATTGTCACATATCGCATGAAAAAATCCTTTTTATTGCGCTTAAATAGGTGTCCAGAATCATCAACACGCTATTGCTTTTGGTCCACTGTGAGCAAACGCGGTACCCATTTCGAACAGAGCTTTCTCATGCTCAAATGTTCATGTAAAAAAATATGACTAACACATTCTTTTGATATTTTTGGGGTGTCAGCTATCTCACGCAATTTCACTTTACGGTCATTCAAAACAATTTTGTGGATTGTTTTGATATTTTCCGGTATAACCACCTCATTGGGCGTCCAGAGCATTCAGCGTCATTTGTATCTGTACGATTGCGTTCAAATTCAGCATATCAGTAAATGGCGAGTGATTTTCCAGGGGCAGAGTCCCCGTAACACTTATTAAGCCATTGCTTTGCTTGAACGGTATTTTTCCCATCAAAAAACAGTGTTTAATCAACACACGAAATTTGATTTTTTCCATTGTCTTGAAAATATCAAAAGTACTGTCACTGAAACCATAGTAACTTGTAAACTAATCGTCGCAATATCATGAAATTTTGACACGTATCGTTTTGAAGGTTGATACTTCCTAAAAATCATATGGATTTTGTGAAAAGGGCGACAACTTTGTGTCAGACCAAAAACTTTTCAGCCTACGTGTTAATTATAAATTAGTATTTAGTCATTATGCTTGGTTTTAAATTTTAGTTAAATAATATAAGAGGAAATTTCCTATGTTATATAAATATTTTTATAGCCTTATCAATAAAATTAATAGTTTTCAAAAAAAAGTGATAAATTTTCTTAGGGCTACAGCTTGACCTTCCCTATTATTTGCGTATAAAACGAATATATAAAAGAGATAAAACTTCTCCTGGGGGAAATATAAATGCTAAAAATGCGATGAGAAAACTTTATGAGCAAATAGTTTTATTTTTATTAGTTTATACTTAGAAACGTGTTATAAAATAATTTTATAACGGTCATAACCGTATATTTAGAAGAATAAAGTCAAATTTAGTTAGTTATATTTTGTTCTAAAAATTTTAAAGCGTACTTTTAAAAGAGTCAAATTTAGTTAGTTATACTCGTATTTTATCCTAAAAATTTTAATGCGTACTTTTAAGACAGATCATTGTGTGTAGTAAAGAATAAGATACCCACTTTACTACAAAAATTGCGGAACGGCTCAATTCCTGAGAGTAATTTGTGCAGTTACCATAAAAACTCCAAATAGTTATATAAAATTTGAATATATATATATATATATATATATATATATATATATATATATATATATATATATATATATATATATATATATATATTATATATATTTAAATTATATATATATATATATATATATATATATATATATATATATATATATATATATATATATATATATATATATATATATATATATATATATATATATATATATATATATATATATATATGTATATGGTATATATATAGAGTGTCCCATATATATATATATGGTATATACAAGGCTGGTTTGAAAAGTCCGTGCAAAAATAAAAACTACTTATGTGTTTGGGGTAAACCTTTTTTATTTTTCGACATAGTCTCCTTTTAGGCTTATACACTTCGTCCAACGATGTTCTAGTTTGTTGATCCCTTCCGAATAATAGGATTTGTCTAAGTCTGCAAAATATCCATTAGTGTCTGCAATCACCTCCTCGTTTGAATAAAATCTTTGTCTCGCCAGCCATTTCTTCAAATTGGGGAACAAATAGTATCCCGAGGGAGCCAAGTCTGGAGAATAGGGGGAATGTGAAACGAGTTAGAATCCTATTTCCATTAATTTTGCGACCACAACTGCTGAGGTGTGGGCTGGTGCGTTGTCGTGATGGAAAAGGACTTTCTTGTGGGCCAATCGCGGCCGTTTTTCTTGCAGCTCGGTTTTCAAACGGTCCAATAACGATGAATAATATTCACCTGTAATAGTTTTATCCTTTTCCAGATAGTCGATGAGGATTATCCCTTGCGAATCCCAAAAGACAGTCGCCATAACCTTTCCGGCCGAAGGAACGGTCTTCGCCTTTTTTGGTGCAGATTCCCCCTTGGTAACCCATTGTTTAGATTGTTGTTTGGTCTCGGAGTATAGTAATGTATCCATGTTTCATCCACAGTGACGAAACGACGCTTAAAGTTCTCCGGATTTTTCTGGAACAGCTGCAAACCATCCTTGCAACACTTCACACGATTCCGTTTTTGGTCAAGCGTGAGCAATCGCAGCACCCATCTTGCGGATAGCTTTCTCATGTCCAAATGTTTATGCAAAATATTATGTACCCGTTCAGTCGAGATGCCCACAGCACTAGCAATCTCACGCACCTTAACTCTTCTGTCATCCATCACCATATCATGGATTTGATCAATAATTTCTGGAGTCGTAACCTCCACAGGCCGTCCAGAACGTTCAGCGTCACTTGTGCCCATATGGCCAGTCCGAAAATTTTGAAACCACTTATAAACTGTTCTAATCGAAGGTGCAGAGTCACCATAATGTTTATCAAGCTTCTCTTTAGTCTCCTGAGGCGTTTTGCCTTTCATAAAGTAATTTTTAATCACCACATGAAATTCTTTTTCGTCCATTTCTTAAACATCACTCGACTTCCTTGATTCACACGAATGCCAAACACAAAGAAATAGACCAATATGGCTGAAACTTGGTGTGCGTTCATTCAAGAGATGCTACTAACCAAACATGATCTCGATACGCGCCGGTGATGCCATCTCTCGGACTTTGCACGGACTTTTCAAACCAGCCTCGTATATAGGGTGCCCCATATATATGGAATAATGGTTTCACATGACTTATTAATCAGTGTATCAAAAAAAATGTTTAAATAAAAGTTATAGGGTGCCATACAGCGCACGTGCTGACGTTGACAATAAAATATTTTCAACTGTCAATTCGAAGAAATTGCGCCATCTTAAATTTTTTTAAATGAAAAGTGCTATACATTATTTTATTTTTGAGTCCTACTAAAATTCTAGTTATTATTTGTCTCATATGCTATATGTCTAAATTGAACTGTTTTGGAATTATTGATATTTGAAATTAAGGAGATCGAATAATTTTTTTTTAAGCAGGCTTGTGTCAAACATTTACTGTCAGGTAACGATTTAACGCGTCAAAAAATGATTTATCGACAAAACGTTTATTGCTCCATTTTGTGAAACTGCAATTTGATCGTAATATCATAATTGTACATTTAACAGAAACTGAGAGAACCACTTTGTTAATGATGGTTGGTTACGGATACCGTAGGAGACCTCAACAGGAGGTGTGTGATCTTTTTAACGCAGAATATCCCAATCGAAATCCCATTACCCAATCCGTAGTTAGCAAAACATTAAAACGATGTAGACAATGAGGTCATGTTAAGGATCGTTCTAAAATCTGGACCTCCAAAAGTTAAAATAAGCAATGATAAAAAGTTGATGTTTTATTGGAAATTACAGAAAATCCTCATTACAGCCACTCGTCAGCTTTGCCTAGACCACAATATAAGTAAAGGTACCTTAAGTCGTATACTCAGTGAAGAAAAATTGCATCCATACAAACTCATTCTATTGCAAGAATTATCTGAAGATGACTACGATAGATGCGTTGAATTTTGCGACATCATGATGGAACGAATCAATAATGATCCTAACCTAATTCATAATATTGTTTTTTCTGACGAGGTCACATTTTGTCTTAACGGAAGAGTTAGCAGGCATAACTGCCGGTACGGGTCTACTGAGAATTCCCACTGGGCAGTCATTCTCAAAGACTAAAAAAGATAAACGTTTTGGCAGGAATTTGTGGACGTCATATCATTGGTCCCCTTTTTATCGATGGAAATCTTACAGGACAGCGATATTTACGGTTACTCCAAGAGCAAGTTATTTCAAGTGCAGGTTTTTTCCCGATGAAAATAATTTGGATACCCCTAACAAGAATCTGTGGTATCAACAGGACGGAGCACCTCCTCACTATGAAATCAATGTTCGTAGATATTTGGATGCGATTTTTCCTACTCGATAGATAGGCAGAAGAGGCCTGCAAGGAGTCCCGACATTACGCCACTCGATTTTTTTTTATGGGATCATTTGAAACCCAAAGTTTACCGAAGTCGACCTGAAACTGTAGAAGATTTACAACAAAGAATTCAATATGAAGTAACACTGATTACGCCGGATTGCAAAACTCTGTTCAGGCTGTTTATGACAGATTGAGTTATTGCCTCGCTGTTAATGGTGGCAATTGTTACTTTAAAAATAAACCTAGAGTATTTATTGATAGTTTTTTTGTCTTTTTTTATTTTAAATTTCAAATGACAATAATTTAGAAATGTGTGTATATCTAGAATTTTTAGTAGGACTAAAAAAATAAAATAATATACTGGGCTTTCCATTTAAAAAATCAAGATGCGCAGCGTAATTTCTTCGAACCGACAGTTCAAAACAATTTATTGTCGACGTCAGCACGTGAGGCGTATAACATCTTATAACATTTATTTAAACATATTTTGATTCTCTGATTAATAATTGCTGTGAAATCATTATTTCATACATATGGGGCATCCTGTATATATAAAGATATAATTTTATGTATATATATATATATATATATATATATATATATATATATATATATATGTACATATGTATATATATATATATACATATATATATATATATATATATATATATATATATATATATATATATATATATATATATGTATATATATATATTTATATAAATATATATATATATATATATATATATACATATATATATGTATATATATATATATATATATGTATATGGTATATATATATAGAGTGTCCCATATATATGGTATATACACAAGGCTGGTTTGAAAAAGTCCGTGCAAAAAATAAAAACTACTTATGTGTTTGGGGTAAACCTTTTTTATTTTTCGACATAGTCTCCTTTAGGCTTATACACTTCGTCCAATGATGTTCTAGTTTGTTGATCCCTTCCGAATAATAGGATTTGTCTAAGTCTGCAAAATATCCATTAGTGTCTGCAATCACCTCCTCGTTTGAATAAAATCTTTGTCCCGCCAGCCATTTCTTCAAATTGGGGAACAAATAGTAGCACGAGGGAGCCAAGTCTGGAGAATAGGGGGGATGTGAAACGAGTTAGAATCCTATTTCCATTAATTTTGCGACCACAACTGCTGAGGTGTGGGCTGGTGCGTTGTCGTGATGGAAAAGGACTTTCTTGTGGGCCAATCGCGGCCGTTTTTCTTGCAGCTCAGTTTTCAAACGGTCCAATAACGATGAATAATATTCACCTGTAATAGTTTTTATCCTTTTCCAGATAGTCGATGAGGATTATCCCTTGCGAATCCCAAAAGACAGTCGCCATAACCTTTCCGGCCGAAGGAACGGTCTTCGGCCTTTTTTGGTGCAGATTCCCCCTTGGTAACCCATTGTTTAGATTGTTGTTTGGTCTCAGGAGTATAGTAATGTATCCATGTTTCATCCACAGTGACGAAACGACGCTTAAAGTCCTCCGGATTTTTCTGGAACAGCTGCAAAACCATCCTTGCAACACTTCACACGATTCCGTTTTTGGTCAAGCGTGAGCAATCGCGGCACCCATCTTGCGGATAGCTTTCTCATGTCCAAATGTTTATGCAAAATATTATGTACCCGTTCAGTCGAGATGCCCCCCAGCACTAGCAATCTCACGCACCTTAACTCTTCTGTCATCCATCACCATATCATGGATTTGATCAAATAATTTCTGGAGTCGTAACCTCCACAGGCCGTCCAGAACGTTCAGCGTCACTTGTGCCCATATGGCCAGTCCGAAAATTTTGAAACCACTTATAAACTGTTCTAATCGAAGGTGCAGAGTCACCATAATGTTTATCAAGCTTCTCTTTAGTCTCCTGAGGCGTTTTGCCTTTTCATAAAGTAATTTTTAATCACCACATGAAATTCTTTTTTCGTCCATTTCTTGAACATCACTCGACTTCCTTGATTCACACGAATGCCAAACACAAAGAAATAGACCAATATGGCTGAAACTTGGTGTGCGTTCATTCAAGAGATGCTACTAACCAAACATGATCTCGATACGCGCCGGTGATGCCATCTCTCGGGACTTTGCACGGACTTTTCAAACCAGCCTCGTATATAGGGTGCCCCATATATATGGAATAATGGTTTCACATGACTTATTAATCAGTGTATCAAAAAAAATGTTTAAATAAAAGTTATAGGGTGCCATACAACGCACATGCTGACGTTGACAATAAAATATTTTCAACTGTCAATTCAAAGAAATTGCGCCATCTTAAATTTTTTTAAATGAAAAGTGCTATACATTATTTTATTTTTGAGTCCCACTAAAATTCTAGTTATTATTTGTCTCATATACTATATGTATAAATTGAACTGTTTTGGAATTATTGATATTTGAAATTAAGGAGATCGAATAATTTTTTTTTTAAGCTGGCTTGTGTCAAACATTTACTGTCAGGTAACGACTTAACGCGTCAAAAACGTTTATTGCTGCATTTTGTGAAACTGCAATTTGATCGTAATATCATAATTGTACATTTAACAGAAACTGAGAGAACCACTTTGTTAATGATGGTTGGTTACGGATACCGTAGGAGACCTCAACAGGAGGTGTGTGATTTTTTTAACGCAGAATATCCGAATCGAAATCCCATCACCCAATCCGTAGTTAGCAAAACATTAAAACGATTTAGACAATCAGGTCATGTTAAGGATCGTTCTAAATCTGGACCTCCAAAAGTTAAAACAAGCAATGATAAAAAAAGTTGATGTTTTATTGGAAATTACAGAAAATCCCCATTACAGCCACTCGTCAGCTTTGCCTAGTCCACAATATAAGTAAAGGTACCTTAAGTCGTATACTCAGTGAAGAAAAATTACATCCATACAAACCCATTCTATTGCAAGAATTATGAAGATGACTACGATAGATGCGTTGAATTTTGCGACATCATGATGGAACGAATCAATAATGATCCTAACCTAATTCATAATATTGTTTTTTTCTGACGAGGCCACATTTTGTCTTAACGGAAGAGTTAACAGCATAACTGCCGGTACGGGTCTACTGAGAATTCCCACTGGGCAGTCATTCTCAAAGACTACGAAAGATAAACGTTTTGTCAGGAATTTGTGGACGTCATATCATTGGTCCCTTTTTTATCGATGGAAAATCTTACAGGACAGCAATATTTACGATTACTCCAAGAGCAAGTTATTTCAAGTGCAGGTTTTTTCACGATGAAAATAATTTGGATACCCCTAACAAGAATCTGTGGTATCAACAGGACGGAGCACCTCCTCACTATGAAATCAATGCTCGTAGATATTTGGATGCGATTTTTCCTATTCGATGAATAGGCAGAAGAGGCCTGCAAGGAGTCCCGACATTACGCCACTCGATTTTTTTTTATGGGATCATTTGAAATCCAAAGTTTACCGAAGTCGACCTGAAACTGTAGAAGATTTACAACAAAGAATTCAATATGAAGTAACACTGATTACGCCGGATTCTTTGCAAAACTCTGTTCAGGCTGTTTATGACAGATTGAGTTATTGCCTCGCTGTTAATGGTGGACATTTTGAGCAACTGTTACCTTAAAAATAAACAGTTCAATTTAGAAATGTGGTATGTTAGACAAATAATATCTAGAATTTTTAGTAGGACTAAAAAATAAAATAATATACTGGGCTTTCCATTTAAAAAATCAAGATGCGCAGCGTAATTTCTTCGAACCGACAGTTCAAAACATTTTATTGTCATATATATGTATATATATATATATATATATATATATATATATATATATATATATATATATATATACCGTAAGGTTGAATGGATACCCAGGGAACATAATTGATGAAGAGGTAGGCCACAGACAAGATTGACATACATAAAACATAAAAAGATTGGCGGAGCATGATTGGATGCAGAAAAGAAACAGGGACCATTGAAGACAATTTAAGGAGGCTTACATCCGACTATAGATGGAAATAAATTAATGATGATGATGATCTATCGAACACTTTCCAATAAAATACTTATAGAATAGATTTAAATCACCAACCGTTCTTCGATGTTTCCAAGAAATCAAGGTTGCCGGTGAGTTCTGAGTCTTCAATCAAGGAAACTGGCCCTTTCTGAATAGAATTCAACAAAGTGTATGTTAGAGAGCAGAGCCCCAAATATGGACCCGGTATTGTTGGTTGAATTTGAACTTTGTACAGAATTAATAGTTGTTGTGGAGTGTAAAGCTTTCTAGTTCGAAATAATATCCTTTCCAGCAGATCATTAATGTAAATTAGAAAGAAATACGTGTATCAGTTGAACTGTACCGGAAAGAAATATTCTCCTTCTATTATATATATATATATATATATATATATATATATATATATATATATATATATATATATATATATATATATATATATATATATATACAGTCCCTGGCCAAATTATTAGACGCGGTGTATTTTTTTTTTTAGTAATTTTATGTTTCTTAAGAGTTTTTTATGCAATAATGGTATATTTAAACTAAAATATTATTGATTTTTATTTAAAAAGAATTGTTGTAGACTACATATTTGTATTTATTTTTAACATATGTCAACACTGTGTTGACAAAGTGATACATGAACGTAAATAACTACAAACCTGTATCAGTCGCGATCGGAATCGAGTCAGGTACGGACGTGTTTCTGTGGCTTTATGGACTGTGATTGTTTGTTTAACAGTTTTATACTACTCAGTTATTACTTTATTTTGTATGCAGTGTTTTAAAAAAGTAATTGGACTATTTTCATTATGGGTAGAAAAGGCGATCTTTCACCACGTAAAAAAGCTGAAGTGAAGGCCCTTGTGATTGCGAAAACATTTACAAACCGAGAAATATCACGAAGATTGGAGGTTTCTGAAGCTAGTGTACGACGCATAAAAAAGAAAATTGAGTCAGGGAAGGAATTAAGCCCGAAAAGAAAGAAAAGATGCGGGAGAAAACCAATTTTCACTCCACGGTCAGAGAGATGTTTGAAGAAAATTTGTGTAGAAAAACAGATTTGCTACCACAAAGGTAATAAAATCACAACTCCAGGACGCTAGCGTAAATGCTTCTGAGCGCACTGTTCGAAGAAAATTGAAAGAATTAGATTTTAAGGCCTGTCGCCCCGCCAGGAAGCCCAAGTTAACAGCTGCAATGCGCCTGAAGTGGGCTAAACAATGGCAAGACAAAGATGTGGACTTCTGGAGATCGGTAAGATACAGCAATTTAATCAATAATTGATACATTATTATCGTTTTCAGTTAAATAAAGCAAATAAACATGGAAGTTTATATATTTTTCCTATTTTTGACAGGTCTGCTTCAGTGACGAAAGCACATTCGAAATTTTGCAGAATAAAGCTCAGTATGTGCGTCGTCGTCATGGAGAAAAGTTTCATCCTGATTCTGTCGTCCCGACGGTTAAACATCCCACCAAAGTGATGATTTGGTCAGTCATCAGCGGCAAGGGCACTGGACGTCTGTACGTCGTCAAAGGAATAATGAGGCAAGATCAGTACAAAGAAGTATTACAAAATCGGTTGATTCCGCAGCTCAGAGAATGGTTTCCAAATGGGGAACCATTCACTTTCATGCAAGATGGAGCTCCCTGCCACACTGCTCGGTCTGTTAAAGCTTTTTTGGCAGAAAAAATATCCCTCTGTTGGATTGGCCGGGTAATAGCCCTGATATGAACCCCATTGAAAATGTGTGTGGGAGCTGATGAAAAGAGAAGTGGCTAAAGATGTGATTACCAACAAAACCCAGCTCCTAGAAAAGATTATTCATGTGTGGAATCATCATCCTCAAATGCAGGAGACAGTACAATCTTGCATTGATAGCATGCCGCGCAGAATTAAAGCTTTGATAGCGGCTAAAGGTGGCTCAACTAAATATTGACTTTTACTAACATTAATTTCACTTTTCTTTAAAACTTAATAAACTTATGCTTTTCTAAATTAATGCTGTTTTATTTATGTCAAATAAATAGGTAATTGATTGGATAATATAAAAAAAAAAAACAAATCAATTTAAAATAATAAACCCTGTACAATATCACTCGGTAATTAATATTTACATGAAATCTTGCAGTGCGTCTAATAATTTGGCCAGGGACTGTATATATATATATATATATATATATATATATATATATATATATATATATATATATTATATATATATATATATATATAGATACATATATATATATATATATATATATATATATATATATATATATATATATATATGTATATATATATAATTAATTTAGAAATGCCCCGTTTTGTCGTGTCCCAATCCTAACAAACCCGGACGAAATATAACTAACGCTGATCGTTCTTTACGCACTTGACTATCTAATAACACACATGTCTTCACTTTCTATATTTTCGTCACTTTTTAATAATATTGAAGGCTGCTCATATCTCTCTTCTTCTTTGTCTTCTAAAAAAGTTTGGTGACATCCGAATCGGATATGTTCTTAATAAGACCTTGGTAACTTCCTACGTGTTAAAGTCATAGCAGCTGTATGTCAAGTTTTAGAGCACAGCCTCGCTCAACATTTTATCTGTTTCTTCTCATAACCCACCTCACAAATAGAACTTCACTCCAGACGGTCTCAACAACCATGTAGCATTTGAAGAAATTACAAACTTGTACTGACTTTCTACAGCAGGGGTTAATCTAACTGTGACGTTAAGAAGGAGATAGCAGTGTTGTCGGATCGTGATCAATTTGATTACATATCTGCCACGCAACTTACATACTGATGTGACAAGAAGACACTAACTTCAATAACTGGCCAGATTACATATAAATAACATACAAAATTAAGTGATTTGATGTAAGCTATTTGTTAAAAAATCTTTTATGTACTTTTCATTTGTGAAAACCAAATTAAATAAAAAATCAACAGTGCCTCAAATTAAAAACCTATTTTAAACAAAGTAAACAATTTCTGTTGCTTCTTTAATTAAAAAAGGTGGATTAACGTGAGCGAAAAGTACAAAACAAATAAAAACGAAGCTACGGGCATAAATAGAACTGATGTGGATACTATTTTTAGAATTTAAACACAACTTTTCATTAGCGACGCTTTTTTATTTTATCAAGCGATTGAACGATTGATTTAATCGAAGTGGCAAGCGTTGATCCCATACATATTTTCTATTTATATCAAAAAATATAACATAGTGATTGGCTCACCAAATATACACTTCAAATGAAGAAATTAAAACTGAGACGAACGAATATTTTTTCAGAGTTCTAGAAATCTTACTATAATTAGGGTAATAAAAGTTGGAAAGTCTTTTGACTAAATATATTGATTTGCAAGGTGACTGTAGAAAAATAAAAAAAATATATCTGTACTCTTGCAATTTCATTGTTAGGCCAAGTGCTTTTGGAATGACCCTCGTATGATCACTGAAAGTTGTAGTGTCTAGACGAAGAATATTTCGCAATACCTAAATTGTCAGTTTTACTATTTGAATATGTTCTTGAATCGCTGCAAATTGTACTCGGTAGGAAACACAGTCCTGGGCAAATTATTCCAAAGGGGATGATGTTCTCCATATAAAAGACTGCTTGAAAATCGTTGTACGAGGAGTAACAAGCTGAATCTCATACGGTTGTGAAGTATTAGCACGACGTGTACTTCTAACATGCACCGCTCTGGGAGGAATTAAGCGGACCACATCCTTCGAACACTTTCCAAGAAAATACTTGTAGAATAGGCTCAAGTCGCCAATCGTTTTTCGATGTTCCAGCGAATCAAGGCCGCTTCGCCGCTCAGTTCCGGGTCTCCAATCAGACGAACAGCTCTTCTCTGAATAGAATCCAACAAATACAGTGTATGTTTGGAAGCGGAGCTCCAAACATGGGAGCAGTGTTCCATAGTTGGTCGAATTTGAGCTTTGTAAAGAATTAACAGTTGTTGTGGAGTGTAAAGCTTTCTGGTTCGAAATAATATTCCCGACTTTTGAGAAGCTCTCCTTGCTATGCCTGCACGATGTTCATGCCAGGACATATTTGCTCCCAAATTAACGCCAAACAAATTGAGTGACGATGTTAGAGGAATGAAGTGCCTCTACATAACTAGGTCGGGTTCAGCAACGTTAACTTTTTTAGAAAAAACTGCCGCCTGAGTTTTTGTAGCGTTAAATTCCACTGAGTTACTGTCACCCTAAGATAGAATTTCTTCCAGGTCTTTGTTAAGTTGAATGACTTCCTGCTGTCTGCGGATATTCGTCTGAGTAGCTGATATCCGAGCGTTCAAAGTGAATGAAGAGATAAGTGTACTGTCATCTGCAAAGCTGTAGATTGTATTCTCGGTCTTTTCTAGTAGATCGTTAATATAAATGAGAAAGAGAGTAGGAGACAGTATGGAGCCTTGGGGTACACCGGCGTTGATAGTGAAGGTGTTAGAAAGGAATCCGTCGATTGCCACTCGTAAAGAACGCTCTCTGAGGAAACATGAGAGCCACAAACAGAACTTTTCAGACATACCATAAGAACGTTGCTTAACCAACAGCCCATCGTGCCAAACACGGTCGAATGCCTTGGATATGTCAAGAGCAACCGCTCGAGATTCTCCAAAGTGTTCAATTGCGTTGTTCCAAACATGTGTTACATAAAAATACATTTCGTTTCCTACTTTCGAAACAATCAATTCCTAAAACGTTTTTGGAATCTCTGAAACAAATGTGGTTGTTCGAATAACCTCTTTTTCATTTCAGCTCTTTTCTTTGTTTGTTTGGTTTCAATTGATGGTTTCTCTCGGATGATTCTCATTTCGACACCGGAAACTAAGCGCGGCGCAACACTTTTTCCAAGCAACTGGGTTACCTGCCTGCCGTGGTAACCGAACGGAAGTATGTCAGTTGTCTTCCAGCTCAGACGAAGTAGTAATTTTCTCTGTATAAGCGTAGTGGTGAGATAAAAAAGATACTAGATTTTATATTTCAATTCTTTTTGCCGCAGTATGTATTTCAGTAGAAATACTGCAATTATCTCAGAAGTATTGACATCTATAAGCTCATTGCAAAAAAGATTGTGAAAGATTCCTCTTCCAGAGGGATGTTATTCGCAATTTACAGGCGGTCAAGTAAGAACGTCTCGCCTATAACTTGTAATCGGTAAAGGAAATTCCTTTTTTTTTGAAGTGGTTAAATAGTACATTATCGAACATGCATGCTTCATACGCCTCACACTTCTAAGCTGTGTGCCAATATAATCATCCAAAAGGTCCAAAAATGACGCCTACAGCGGCTGCTAAGTATATGTGCAAGTCGAGGGCATTCACTAGCAAGTGGGTGAAATGATAATGTCAGTTAAAAAAGTTGATGATATACAAAAACGTCGTTCGAGAGGAAAAGTGTCAGACACAACTGATTAATAACATGTTTTCTCGAAATCTTCCATTAACTTTGCACCAGGGGACGCCAAAATAAAGCAAAAAGGTTTGGATATATCTTATGAAACGATTCGCACTTTTTTTTTGCCAACGATTTGAAGCGGGTGATTGCAGTCAAGAAATTATTGCTGAACGAAACGGTGTTTTGTCAATGTCGAATGAGGAGTGGATTCTTTAAGACTATGGACTAAAACGTGTAACTAGTTGAAAGGGGAATCCGGTATCGTTACACTAAATTGGCCATTATGGTCTCCGGATGCAAACCTAATCGAGAACGTGTGGCCATACACGAAGCAGAAGCTTCGTAGTAAAAAGATGTACACAATGAAGTAGCTCTCATGGCAAATTTGGGCAATTAGAAGGTCTTTGCCCTAAGAATACGCGGAAAATCTGGTCGAAAGTATGCCCTGAAGATGTCAGGAGATCATCCACGCTGATAGGGTTTGGAAGAACTACTGACTCATTAGCATTTTATTGGCAATTGTTCTCTATCGAATCTATCTGGTCACAGTATACTTCTCAGTTTATGGAGTACTCGAATGTCTCTCACAGAGGCACGGGCTCTTGAGGAGACTCTCTTTTGCAAATGTGTTACTACCTCGTTAATTTATAGAGAAGACAATATGTTGTAACACGCATGATTCACAGCTTGAATATACGCGTTCATAGCTCGCGTCTTAAGATTTCTGTAGCGACACAACTCTCGTAAAATAAATACCTATCTTAAAAGTTATTTAAATCTAATGCAATTGTTGATATAGTTCAGTTTCCTCGGCACAAATTTAACGTTTATCTTTTTAGTGTTTCATACGAAACACTTATAAGATAACTTCGGTGTCCATCTGTCTGTCACATCAGATTTTCTCCGAAACTATTTGACATAGAGAGTTGAAATTTGGCACTAATATAGGAATTGATGGTCTCATCAGAACCGTGTATTTTTGACTTAAGGGGTTAATTTTGGGGGGTGAAATCAGAAGTGAATTTTTTTTTACCAGTTCATCGAGTGGGATGTCAAATGCAAGCTTGTACAAAGGAGAGTTTAAAAATATATATAATGTAATACTTGCGCACAATTCTCTTTGTATTATTTTAACAAAGTGCGAAAAATCGCTGCCTCCCCCACTTTATCTCGAAAAGTACTTACTTTGAAAAAATCCTGGAATTTTCTCTACAGGGTGTAGATTGAACGAAAATTATCACGAGTGTATTACCTTTACTAATTTATCTGGTATATATAAAAAAAAAATTTGAAGGTCATCTGTTTTCACTAAAGATCGGAAAAAAACTTTTGTGGTTTGTGAAGTCGCTGATCATTTTATACTTCCGTAACGAAAATTATTATTTTAAAATCAATCAACGTATGGAACACTAATTGCGCAAGTCTAACTTGCACTTGACCGATTTTTTAGTCAAGCATGGAGTTTTGTTCATGAGAAGATTTAGGGGGTAATTATCTAATTCCCTGAGCTTGTAAAGTAAGTAATGGTGACTTCAACAGAACAAGCAGTTGCAAAGTTCTTAAAATTAAAGAAGACCTAAGGATGTTATAAAATGTTATTTTTGTTATTCATACACACACATCGTTAGTTAATGAATAAATATTAATCGCTCTACTAACTGAAACGAAACACGGTAATGGAAACAAGAAGACAATACTATACCCAAACATAATTATATTAAGCTTCATAAACTTCTGAAGAGTAAAATAAAAAAACAGGTGGTTTATTAACGGCCTAAAACCTGCAGAATTACTCTATATAATAATTTATCAAGGGCTTTTTTAAAAGGATTTTTTCCGACATAAAATGTAGGCCCAAACGAGTAATAAAATACTGGAGTCCAGGGTCTCTTTATTACATCATTACCATTTTAGTGCTTCATATTTCCCTCGGGATTATGGAATAAAAATTCGACCTATTTGTATACACCAACCCTCATCCTAATGGATATTAAACTATAATTAGGTAATATTTTATGATCTTTCTTCACCCATTTTTTTTTCCTTATCAGGAAAAAAAAAATTGGTAAAATTATTTACCCTATGCTTTTCCTGCAAACATGCATTTCTAAAATAAGTAATGAATTTGACTTTCTGAAGTAAAGGGAAAGTAAATTTCCATAATACAATTAAAACCATACCACATATCGATACCCACACCTTTTACCTCCACCCTCAACGAATTCGTTCAGAAATTGTAGGTTTGAGTTCTATTTAAAGTATTATAATATCACTTTGTTTGAAAGTTATGGTGCCAACAGATTGACAGAGCGACAGACCGATTGGCCGACAGTCAGATAGACACACCGACAGAAATGGGAAAATATGTTTTTTTTGTCATCCAAGAACGTTAAAACGTAAAGAGAAGGAAAAATCACGGAGGGTATTTTCACAAATACAATATTTCCCTTTAGTAAGAGAAGTAAAAAACAATAATTTATCTAAGGTGTCAGTAAGTTTCGGCCAAGTTAACTGTATATATATATATGTGTAAAACTTGTTCTCTAATAAGCTTAACATACGTTAGGTCACACTGTAATCAGATCTCAATCCCTTCTACGTACTACTTCTGATAAAATTGGAAATAATAAAAAAGCACACCAAAATATAAGTATATTATGATATATGAACAACTACTAACTGCGTAGGCTGAAAAGTTATTGGTCTGACACATACTATAGATGTCGTCCTTTTCAAAAAAATCCATATGATTTTCAGGAAGTACCAACCTTCAAACGATAAATTCTATTACATTTTAAAGATTAGTTTAAAAGTTATAGTGGTTTTAGTGAAGCTACTTTTGATATCTTCAAAACAATGGAAAAAATCGAATTTCGTGTGTTGATTAAACAGGGTTTTTGATGGGAAGAAACACTGTTCGAGCAAAGTAATGGCCTAATAAATGTTACGGAGACTTTGTTCCGGGAAAATCATTCTTCATTTACTGGTATGCTGAATTTAAACACGGTCATACAGAACAAATAATGCTGAATGCTCTGGATGCCCAAATGAGGTGGTTACACCGGAAAACATCAAAAAAATCCACAAAATTATTTTGGATGACGGTAAAGTGAAATTGCGTGAGATAGCTGACACTCTAAAGATATCAAAAGAACGTGTTGGGCAAATTTTGCATGACATTTGGGCATGAGAAAGCTCTGTTCGAAATCGGTACTGCGTTTGCTCACAGTGAACCAAAAACAACAACATGCTGATGATTCTGAGCGCTATCTGGACCTGTTTAGGCGCAATAAAAAGGATTATTTCTTGCGATATGTGACAATGGATCCATCACTACACACCGGAATTATATCGGCAGTCAGCTGAGTAGACAGCAACCGGTGAAAGCCGCCCGAAACGGCCAAAGACAAAACAGTCGGTTGGGAAGATTTTGGCCTCTGTATTTTGCGATGCGCATCGAATAATGTTGAGAAAGAAAAAACCATTAATAGCGAATTTGGTGCCTTTGAAGGAGAAATCGCAAAGAAACGGCCCCAAATGAACAAGAAAAAAGTGCTCTTTCATCAAGACAATGCACCGTGTCACAAGTCAATGGTTACGATGGCAAAATTGCATGAGTTGAAGTTCGAATTGCTTCCTCATCTACCGTATTCTCCAGATTTGGCCACCAGCGACTACTATCTACTCACAGACCTCAAAAAAATGCTCGCGGGAAAAAGATTTGGCTCAAATGAAGGAGTTATCGCCGAAACTGAGGCCTATTTTGAAGGTAAAGACAAATCCTACTACAAGAAAGGTATAAAAATGTTAGAAAAGCGTTGGACTGATTGTACCGCTTTAGAAGGAGACTATATTGATGAAAAAAGTCGAATTTTACAAAAAAAAATGTGTTGTAAGTAGCTAGACCAAAAACTTTTCAGCCTACATTTCACCTCCCATCTTTTACAATAAAATTAGTCAAAATTTAACAAAATATGCGAACCAAAAACCAGGAAAAAATCTCATAATAATATTGAAACTATATAATAATTCATGATCTCCAATTCTTTCAACTTCTTCCCCTGTTATAATTAAGGATAACGAAAAAATAATATAATTTTTTTCGATCCCTTGACTTAAAGCACCCTGAAAAAGACCCATAACACAATAAATACGAAATCACCCTTCTCTCTCTTCCTCACCACCTTTACATTGCATAATTATTTATAATAAATAAATAATTATGCTTAAAATGTGTTCATTATCGCAGCTAAAAACCTGGAAAAATTGCCATAATATTGTTGAAACTCTACCATATTTAACTACTCCAACACTTTGAGACCCTTCCTCCATTAAAATTGAAAGTTATGTAAAATAATGTAATTTTTAAATTCCTCGACTCCAATAACTCTGAAAAAATCTATAAAACCATTTATAAGAAGCAAGTCTTAACACCCCTTTAATTCCTTATATATTTTACTACAAATAATACGTAGGCTGAAAAGTTTTTGGTCTAGCTACTTAAAACACATTTTTTTTTGCAACATTCGACTTTGCTCAACAATATAGTCTCCTTCAAGAGCGATACAATCAGTTCAACGCTTTTCTAACATTTCTATACCTTTCTTGTAGAAGGATTTACCGTTGCCTTCAAAATAGGCATCAGTTTCAGCGATAACTTCTTAATTGCAGCCAAATCTCTTTTTCCCGACTTTGTTCATCAACATGGTCTCCTTCAAGAGCGATACAATCAGTCCAACGATTTTCTAACATTTTTATACCATTCTTATAAAAGGGATTTGCCTTTGCCTTCAAAATAGGCGTCGGTTTCAGCGATAACTTCTTCATTGCAGCCAAATCTCTTTTCCGCGAGCATTTTTTTGAGAGAAGTCTGAAGAAGATAATTTTTTCCTTCTCAGCATAGTCGATAAAAATTATTCCATGCGCATTCCAAAATACAGAGGACAAAACTTTCCCAGCCGATTGTTGTGTCATTGGTTGCTTCGAGCGGCTTTTACCGGCTGCTATTCACTCAGCTGACTGCTGATTTGATTCCGATGTATAATTGTGGATCCATGGTTCATCCATTATCATATGTCACATGAATCTTTTTATTGCTCTTAAATAGATCCAAACAGCGCTTAGAATCATCAACACGTTTTTTGTGTTTGGTCCACTAAGAGCAAACGCGGTACCCATTTCGAACAGAGGTTTCTCATGCTCAAATGTTTATGCAAAATACGACCAACACGTTCTTATGATATTTTTAGGGTGTCAGCTATCTCATGCATTTTCACTTTACGATCATCCAAAACAATTTTGTGAATTTTTTTGATGTTTTCCGGTGTCCCCACTTTATTTGGACGTACAGAGCGTTCAGCATCATTTGTATCTATACGACCGCGTTTAAGTTTAGCATACCAGTAAATGATAAGTGATTTTCCAGGGTCCCTGTAACACTTTTTACGCCATAGCTTTGCTTGAACGGTATTTTTTCGCATCAAAAAACAGTGTTTAATTAACACACGAAATTCGACTTTTTCCATTGTTTTGAAAATATCAAAAGTAGCGTCACTAAAACCACTGTATCTTGTAAACTAATCGTCGAAATGTCATGAAATTTTGACACGTACCGTCTGATGGTTGGTACTTCCTAAAAATCATGTGGATTTTTTGAAAAAGGCGACATCTCTGTATGTGTCAGACCAAAAACTTTTCAACCTACATCTTAATATGCTTAAAATTTGTCCAAAATATCTGTAAATATTTTAAAATGCTGTTCAGATTATACAATATTAAACAATCCTCACTCATTTCAGAACTTTCCTGGGTTAAAATTAAAAGCAATAAAAAAATTCTAATTTTTGGATTTATCGACTTTAAATATATACAAACCAACTTCTCTAATCTTCTCCTCAACCCCTTTCATCCCTTAATGTTTTACTATAAATATTTGGGGACAAAATTTATTTATTATCTCAACAAAAAAAAAAACCGGAAGAGTTATCAGTTTATAATTAAAACATATAAAATTTATCGACCTGCACCCTTTTCGCCTTCTTGGCCTCAAAAACTATAGGCTTCATCCCCTAATAATATCTAAGCGTCAAGTTCGAAGTTAATAACTCATTTCGTTCCGGACTTATCATACCAACAGACCGACAGACAGACTGGCGAAAATGAGTGACTATACTTTTTGTGTTTTACGAACCCTAAAACGTGACGAACAGCAAAAATCTCCAAGTGTAATTTTTCCACGAATACCATAATTTCCTTTAACGAAAAAAGTAAAAACATATGGTGATATGAATATTCGATTATGTGATCTTAGTTATTTTCCGTATTGCGTATAGTATGGTATAGTATAGACGGCCAGTGCCGTGAACCCTTCTATCTTTCTTTTCTGGCACATTTCTTTTTGTTAACTTGTATAAATACATTTTACCAAAATTTAACGTACGTATGTGAATCTCTTTTTACTAGAAAAAAATTTTCCGCACGGAATATAAAAAAAAATAAGCTCGTTTAATTAACCATATAATCCATTTTTGCAGGTTAGTTACGTCTAAAAATAAAAAAATATATATCTAGACTAGCTAAGTAAAGAAGTGGACTCAAAAGAGAAATTGGAAAATCTGGAGGACGTAGTAGGGTTAATGGCAGATATTTCCGTTCCAATAAAATTCAAGTTGATTTTAACGCTGACGATGTCAACACTTCCGACTCTTTTGACAGTTCTGAATTCCGGATATCTAGTTTGGACCGACATCCTTAAATAGATTCGGTTGAGCTTGATTTGGGAAATTGGCCTGGACTTTTCTTTATTTGCAGGGACGACTTTTATTTACCTTGTTGTGAATATCGATCATTAACATTTTAGAGCAGTTAGCTTTACAAATAATGTTACTTGTGGTGGCGACTCTAGCTTCGTGGCGTCGTATTTGCTTACCACCCAACATAGCAAAACGCCAAAAAGGAGGTCAGAAAATTCTTGACAAAAGAAGAATGATAGAGCAAATGAGCAAAAAAAAAATTGGTAAAATTATTTACCCTATGCTTTTCCTGCAAACATGCATTTCTAAAATAAGTAATGAATTTGACTTTCTGAAGTAAAAGGAAAGTAAAGTTCCATAATACAATTAAAACCATACCACATATCGATACCCACACCTTTTACCTCCACCCCCAACTAAATCATTCAGAAACCGTAGGTTTGAGTTCTATAAGTTCTATAATATCACTTTGTTTGAAAATTATGGTGCCAACAGATTGACAGACCAACAGTCAAATAGACACACCGATAGAGATGGGAAAATATGTTTTTTTGTCATCCAAGAACGTTAAAACGTAAAGAGAAGGAAAAATCACGGAGGGTATTTTTCACAAATACAATATTTCCCTTTAGTAAGGGAAATAAAAAACAATAATTTATCTACGGTGTCAGTAAGTTTCGGCCAAGTTAACTGTCTATATGTGTAAAACTTGTTCTCTAATAAGCTTCATATACTTTAGGTCACACTGTAATCAGATCTCAATCCTTTCTACGTACTATTTCTGATAAAATTGGAAATAATAAAAGAGCACACCAAAATAGAAGTATATTATGATATATGAACAACCACCCTTCTAACTTTCTAACACGTAGGCTGAAAAGTTCTTGGTCTGATACATAGATGTCGCACTTTTGAAAAAATCCATATGATTTTTTAGAAAGTACCAACCTTCAAACGATAAATTTTATTACATTTTAACGATTAGTTACAGTGGTTTTCGCTACTTTTGATATTTTCAAAACAATGGAAACAATCGAATTTCGTGTGTTGATTAAACACTGTTTTTGAAGGAAAAAAACACCGTTCAAGCAAAGCAATGATTTAATAAATGTTACGGAGACTCTTTTCCGGGAAAAGCATTCTTCATTTACTGGTATGCTGAATTTAAACGCGATCGTACAGATACAAATGACGCTAAACGCTGTGGACGCCCAAATGAGGTGGAAAACATAAAAGAAATCCACAAAATTGTTTTGGATGACGATAAAGTGAAACTGCGTGAGATAGCTGACACACTAAAGATATCAAAAAAACGTGTTGGTCATATTTTGCATGAACATTTGGGTATGAGAAAGCTCATGCTCATGAAGGATTTTTTCATGCGATATGTGACAATGGATCCACCACTACACACCGGAATCAAATCGGTAGTCAGCTGAGTAGACAGCAGCCGCTGAAACGACCAAAGATAAAACAGTCGGCTGGAAAGATTTTGGCCGCTATATTTTGGGATGCGTATGAAATAATACTGAGAAGGAAAAAACCATCAATAGCGAATATTATATGAAGTTACTGGTGCGTTTGAAGGCAGAAAACGCAATGAACAAGAAAAAAGTACTCTTTCATCAAGATAATGCGCCGTGTCACAAGTCAATGGTTACAATGGCAAAATTGCATGAATTGAAGTTCGAATTACGGTGGTTCTCCAGATTTGGCCCCCAGCGACTACTATCTATTCGCAGACCTCAAAAAAAATGCTCGAGGGAAAGGGATTTTGCTCCAATGAAGAAATTATCGCTGAAACTGAGGCCTATTTTGAAGGCAAAGGTAAATCCTTTTTACAAGAATGGTATAAAAATGTTAGAAAATCGTTGGACTGATTGTATCGCTCTTGAAGGAGACCATGTTGATGAACAAAGTCGCATTTTGTATAAAAAATGTGTTTTAAGTAGCTAGACCAAAAACTTTTCAGCCTACGTCTTACATTTCACCTTATTTATCTTTTACAATAAAATTAGCCAAAATTTAATAAAATATCCGAACCAGAAACCAGAAATAAATCTCATAATAATATGGAAACTATATAATACTTCATGATCTCCAACCCTTTCAACTTCTTCCCCTGTTAGAATTAAAGATAACGAAAAAATAATATATTTTTTCGACCGTTTGACTTAAAGAACCCTGAAAAAGATCCATAACACAATAAATACGAAATCACCCTTCTAAATCTCGTCCTCACCACCTTTACATTGCATAATTATTTATAATAAATAAATAATTATTTATATTATAATAAATAAATAATTATGCTTAAAATTTGTTCATTATCGCAGCTAAAAACCTGGAAAAATTGCCATAATATTGTTGAAACTCTACCATATTTAACTACTCCAATTCTTTGACACCCTTCCTCCATTCAAATTAAAAGTTATGTAAAATAATGTAACTTTTAGATTCCTCGACTCCAATAACTCTAAAAGAATCTATAAAACCGTTTATAAGAAGCAAGTCTTGTCACCCCTTTAATTCCTTATATATTTTACTACAAATAAAACATAGGCTGAAAAGTTTTGGGTCTAGCTACTTAAAACATGTTTTTTTGCAAAGTTCGACTTTACTCATCAACATAGTCTCCTTCAAGAGCGATACAATCAGTTCAACACTTTTCTAACATTTCTATATCTTTCTTGCAGAAGGATTTATCTTTGCCTTCAAGATAGGCCTCAGTTTCGGCGATAACTTTTTCATTGGAGCCAAATCTCTTTCTTGCGAGCATTTTTTTTGAGGTCTGTGAATAGATAATAGTCGCTGGGAGCCAAATCTGAAGAATACGGTGGATGAGGAAGCAATTCGAACTTCAATTCATGCAACTTTGCCATCGTAACTATTGACTTGTGACACGGTGCATTGTCTTGATGAAAGAGCACTTTTTTCTTGTTCATTTGGGGCCATTTCTTTGCGATTTCTGCCTTTAAAGGCACCAATAACTTTATATAATATTCGCTATTGATAATTTTTTCCTTCTCAGCATAGTCGATAAAAATTATTCTATGCGCATCCCAAAATACAGAGGCCAAAACCTTTCCAGTCGACTGTTGTGTCATTACTCGCTTCGGGCTGCTTTCACCGGCTGCTATCCACTTAGCTGACTGCCGATTTGATTCCGATGTGTAGTTGTGGATCCATGTGTCATCCATTGTCATATATCGCATGAAAAAAATCCTTTTTATTGCGCCTAAACAGGTCCAAATAGCGCTCAGAGTCATCAACACGTTGTTGTGTTTGGTCCACTATGAGCAAACGCGGTACCCATTTCGAACAGAGCTTTCCCATGCTCAAATATTCATGCAAAATATGACCAATACATTCTGATGATATCTTTAGGCTGTCAGCTATCTCACGCATTTTCACTTTATGATCATCCAAAACAATTTTGTGGATTTTCTTGTGTGTTTTTCGGTGTACCCACCTTATTTGGGCGTAGAGAGCGTTTAGAGCGTTCAGCATCATTTGTATCTATACGACCGCGTTTAAATTTAGCATACCAGTAAATGATAAGTGATTTTCCAGGGTCCCTGTAACACTTTTTACGCCATTGCTTTGCTTGAACGGTATTTTTTCGCATCAAAAAACAGTGTTTAATTAACACACGAAATTCGATTTTGTCCACTGTTTTGAAAATATCAAAAGTAGCGTCACTAAAACCACAATATCTTGTAAACTAATCGGCGAAATGTCATGAAATTTTGACACGTAACGTTTGAAGGTTGATACTTCCTAAAAATCATATGGATTTTTTGAAAAGGGCGACAACTATGTGTCAGACCAAAAACTTTTCAGCCTATGTGTTGACACGTTGGTACTTCCTGAAAATCATGTGAATTTTTTGAAAAAGGCAACATCTATTTGTCAGATCAAAAACTTTTCAGCTTACGTCTTAATATGCTTGAAATTTGTCCAAAATATCTGTAAATATTTTAAAATGCTGGTCAGTTTTTATAATATTAAACAAATCTCCACTCATTTCAGAACTTTCCTGGGTTAAAATTGAAAGCAATAAAAAAATCTAACTTTTGGATTTCTCGACTTTAAAAACCTTAAAAAGAACATATGACACGATATATACGAACCAACTCCTCTAATCTTCTCCTCAACCTCTTTTATTCCTTAATGTTTTACTATAAATATTCGGGGACAAAATTTATTTATTATCTCAATAAAGGAAAACCGGAAGAGTTATCATTTTATAATTAAAACATATAAAATTTATCGACCTCCACCACTTTCGCCTTCTTGGCCTTAAAAACTATAGGCTTCATCTCCTAATAATATCTCTGCGTCAAGTTCGAAGTTAATAACTCAGTTCGTTCCAGTCTTATCATACCAACATACCGAGAGACAGACAGACTGACGAAAATGAATGACTATTCTTTTTGTGATTTACGAACCCTAAAACGTGAGGAACAGCAAAAATCTCCAAGTGTAATTTTTCCACGAATACCAGAACGAAAAAACTAAAAACATACGGTGATATAAATATTCGATTATATCATCTTAATTATTTTCAATATTGCGTATAGTATGGCATAGTATAGACGGCCAGTGCCCTGAACCCTTCTATCTTTCTTTTCTGGCACATTTCTTTTTGTTAACTTGTATAAATACATTTTACCCAAATTTAACGTACGTATGGGAATCTCTTTTTACCAGAAAAAAATTTCGGAATATAAAAAAAAAGCTCGTTTAATTAACCATATAATCCATTTTTGCAGGTTAGTTACGTCTAAAAATAAAAAAATATATATCTATGCTAGCTAAGTAAAGTAGTGGACTCAAAAGAGAAATTGGAAAATCTGGAGAACGTAGTAGGGGTAATGGCAGATATTTCCGTTCCAATAAAATTCAAGTTGATTTTAACGCTGACGATGTCAACACTTCCGATTCTTTCGACAGTTCTGAATTCCGGATATCTAGTTTGGACCGACATCCTTAAATAGATTCTGTTGAGCCTGATTTGGAAATTGGCCTGGACTTTTCTTTATTTGCTTTATTTACCTTGTTGTGAATATCGGTCATTAGCATTTTAGAGCAGTTAACTTTACAAATAATGTTACTTGTGGTAGCGACTCTAGCTTCGTGGCGTAGTATTTGCTTACCACCCAGCATAGCAAAACGCCAAAAAGGAGGTCAGAAAATTCTTGGCAAAAGAAGAATGATAGAGCAAATGTTGAAGCCTTCAAATATGAAGAAGATTTTCCAGCCCTCAAAACAAGAACCCATGATTAATGATTTAAAACGTATAAGTTTCAAAGAAGTAATTAGATTTCTAAAAGACCTAATTAACCTTCTAAGAAATAAAAATTGAAAGAAGAGCCATGTCAATTATGGAGCTGATTGAAAACTTAGATAATTATAAGATATAAATAAGATTTATTTTATTATTTACTAATTTCAATATAAAATATGGATAATACCCACACGAGCATCAATAACATTAACGAAATACAACTCAGTTTTTAACATAAAAGTATGAGTAATATAAATAAATTAAAACCCTGCTGAAGGGCAGAGCATTAGTCAAAGGTGACCAATCCCGCTCCACCAGCGGAGACGTAACTTTTAACACATTAGCAATGCAAGCAGCTTTTTTTTCATGAAAGTCTTTTTTCTGAAAAAAAATAGTAACTGTAATTTAATTAAATCTGATTAACTAAGAGAGGGTGGGAATAGGTAGCTTACGGTGATCTACAATAAAATCTATGATTTAGGCACAATACCAGAAAGCTGGTTAAAGTCTGTAACGATCCCAAAAAATTGAGGTGCTAAAAAATGCGGAGAATTTCGAACAATTAGCTTCATAAGCCATCTTTTAAAAACATTTCTGAAAATCATTCACAGAAGAATATACAAGTTATGTGAAGAAAACATGTCAGCTACACAATTCGGTTTTCGTGATATCATGGGAACCAGAGAGGCCTTGTTTTCTATGCAGGTTTTGATTCAGCGATGTAGAGACGTCAATTGTGACGTATATTTGTGCCTGATCGACTACCAAAAGGCCTTTGATAGAGTCCAACATCACAAAATGGTCGAAATTCTCAAATACCTTGGGCTAGATGGAAAGGATCTGCAAATTATTGGCAACCTCTACTAGAACCAGATGGCATTTATTAAAGCAGAAGGGGAGCGCTCAGAAGCAATATCGATTGAGCGTGGATTAACGCAGAGTTGTGTTTTGTCTCCACTATTGTTTAATATGTACTCTGAGCAAATCTTCAGAGAGGCACTAGAAGATGTTGATGAAGGAATACTGCTTAATGGGGAGTGAATAAATAATTTTCGTTATGCTGACGATACGGCAATTATGGCTGATAACTTACAACATGTTATCACAAAAATAAATGAAGTCAATAGTCGATACGGCCTCGAACTTAATATCAGCAAAACAAAGTACATGGTAATCAGCAAGTCTCCGGTTCCTGCTACCTTGTTGATGGTTAACAATTAATAAATACTAAGAACTCCACAATAGTTCGTTCCTAGTTTTTCTTTGTTCTATATGTACGTATATTTTGGATAGGCGCACCTCCCATTTAATCTTTATATCTATTAGCGTTTTCGAGATAACGTACAATTTTACAAAGCTACATATTCCCAGAAGGTTAGCATTTTAAGTGATTAAAAGGACTTTATAAAAAAATATGATAGGTATGTTTGTTTTCCATGACAAAAAGTAGAAATGTTGTAATGTTGTATTTTTGAAGTAGATTAAGATAGATTAAGATATCAAGTGATTCACTTTCACGGATTTTACACGGAGTGAGTTAAAATTACGCCAGATGAAGGAATACTGCTTAATGGGGAGTGAATAAATAATTTTCGTTATGCTGACGATACGGCAATTATGGCTGATAACTTACAACATGTTATCACAAAAATAAATGAAGTCAATAGTCGATACGGCCTCGAACTTAACCTTTTCAGTGGTCGCGCGCGGACTGTCGCTCCGCACCGGTTTGTGATCGACGATAATTTCAAGGATACCCCCCTCTAAGTGTCGCGCTTCTCAGTACCTTTCCTTAACAGCGTATTTCAGTCGACGGTCGAGTGAGCAGGCATATAGTTTTGTATTTTCTCCAATAATTCGTGCTTGCGGACTGAGAATCCGCAGCGACCAGTGAGGTGACAAATATATTTACAAATTAGCTGCTCTACTTTTGCCAAGGTATGTTTCATTTGATACTTTTTTGTAATTGTTTAATATTAAAAATATGTTTTAGTATGGCATCCTATGAAAAAGAGCAAGAACGGCTGCATGAACTAATGAAATCATGTTTAGAATCATCTGACGAAGAAGATGATTCCGATGAAGATGAAGTGGATGCTGTGGAGTGCGAAGAACACGAAACAGATAGTGAGCAGGATATTTCAGACAATGAAGAGGAAATTCTGCAAATTGACGGTCCATTTTTTATCGGAAAGGATCAATCGACGAAATGGAGAAAACATTGCAACCCAAGAAATGTAAGAACTCGATCGGAAAATTTGATTACCCACCTACCTGGTCCAAAAGAAACTGTAAAAAATCTAAGAACACCATTGGCGATATGGCAGTACTTTTTTCCTGAGAATGTTCTTCAGGTTATTGTAGATAATACAAACAAGCATATTCAGGCTGTTCAAGATAAATATTCCCGTGAACGTGATGCAAAAACAACAAATATTCTTGAACTACAAGCACTGATAGGTCTCTTATATTTGGCGGGAGTTATGAAGAGTAATCACCTCAATGCTGAAGATCTTTGGAGAGTTGATGGCACTGGGGTTGAGATATTTAGACTTACGATGTCATTACAAAGATTTCGTTTTCTAATGCGACATATAAGATTTGATGATCTTGAAACCCGTGAAGCTAGGAAGTCTCTAGACAGGTTGGCGGCGATTCGAGATATTTTTGACATTTTCGTAGAGAAATGTAAAACTGCATTCACACCTTTCCATTACGTAACAGTTGACGAGAAACTGGAGGCTTTTAGAGGTAGATGTATATTTCGTCAATATATTTCCAATAAACCGAGCAAATATGGCATTAAGATTTATGCCCTCTGCGATTCAAAGGTTTTTTATACTTGCAACATGGAAGTATATGTTGGTAAACAACCAGCTGGTCCTTGGGAAATAAATAATTCTCCAGATGCTGTTGTGGAAAGAATGTGTGAATCTATAAGGGGAACTGGACGGAATGTAACTACTGATAATTTTTTCACTGGTTTTAAGTTGATAGAAAACCTAAAAAAGAATTTTAGAATGACTCTTGTAGGAACGATTAGAAAGAATAAAAGGGAACTTCCCATTGAATTTTGCAGCCCAGTAAATCGTCCTGAAAAGTCGTCAATGTTTGCATTCCATGATAACTGCACTATCTTATCCTACATTCCAAAAAAAAGAAGAAAAATGTTTTGCTCGCGTCAAGCTTACACCATGATGACATTATTGACACTGAAACAGGTAAACCAGACATAATAACTACCTACAATCAAACAAAGGGTGGAGTGGATACGGTGGACAAACTTTGCGCTGCTTATAATTGTGCACGTGGTACCCGAAGGTGGCCAATGGTAATTTTTTATTCAATGTTAAACGTTGCAGGAATAAATTCTCTAGTTATTTACAAGGCCAATGATATAGACAAAAACATTTTAAGGAGAGAATTTTTGCGAAAACTATCTTTTGAGTTAATAAGTGACCAGTTAAGAATTCGCTCTTCTTTAACAAATATACCAAGATCGATGAAGATAAGGATTGGCGAGATTCTTGGATTAGAACCGGTAGCTCAGCAAGCAGAACCGCCGGCAAATCAAAGAGGGCGATGTGCTATGTGTGACAGAAAAAAAAATCGTCCCACCCGATATTTATGTAGGAAGTGTCACACATATCTATGTTTGGAACATGCTCTACTAATTTGCCCAGAATGTTTAGAAATGGCGAATTGGGGCAACTAATATTATAAGATTTAATAATCTTGATTTTTTTTCATTATATTTTTTTGTAGTTAGGCTTTATAATATGGTTCCTACTGTAGTTCCTAAGTTAGTAGAATGTGTTGGAACTTCAGCTGTTACTATGAATATTTTATAATATTATTACTATATAATATACTGATTTCTATCTACAACGTGTTTTATTACAGCAACCTTATAATTTTAATAAATTTATATTAAAAACACGTATATTTTCTAAGTATGGACTGAGAGTCCGCAGCGACCACTGGCGTTAAGAATTTTAGCGCGACCACTGAAAGGTTAATATCAGCAAAACAAAGTACATGGTAATCAGCAAGTCTTCGGTTCCTGCTACCTTGTTGATGGTTAACAATTAACAAATACTAAGAACTCCACAATATTCATGTCTAGGTGTCATGATAAATGAACAATAGGATCATTCGCAGGAAATTCGTTGCGGTATGGAAAAGGCTAGAGCCATGTTTCTCAAAATGACATCGCTTTTCAAAAGCTCAGCAATAAAATTAAGCATGAAAATGAGACTCCTAAGATGTTATGAGTTCAGTGTCCTTCTTTGTGGTGTAGAATCTTGGACGATGACCGCAGCTACTTCTATGAAACTTGAATTATGGCTATATCACAGAATTTTTAAAATTTCTTTTACTGACCATATTAGCAACGAGGATATCTTACGTCGCATGAACAAGAAACTGAAAATTATGGAAACTGTTTTTTTAAAGCAGGAAAATTGGAGTATATAGGACACATAATGAGAAATCCCTACAGTTATGGATGACCACAGCAAATACTCCAAGATCCTTTGGAAAAAGGGGACCAGGACACAGATGTATCTCCTGGCTAAACAATCTGCGAAATTGGTTCCCAACAAATACTACCAGTCTTTTCAGAGTTGCAGCGGATAAAGTAATAATAGCCAGAATGATTGCCAACATTCGAACCGAATAGGCACTTTAAGAAAAAGAGCTAAGAGAAGATAAAGCCAGCTATGGCAGCCTAAATTATTAAGGGCCGAGTAAAGTTTATCTGGAGTAGGCAGATGCAGGTTAATAAAATTTGCAGACGATTCCCCACACACCTAACACCGGCTGACTCAACCTGGTTGAGTCTCCTCCAAAGATAGAGTTGTTGTCCTTTTCAATTCGTTTCAATCTAGACTAGTTAAAATATGTTTGGCATAAATTATTGTAAATTTATAACTAATGAAGTGAGTTTTAAAATGAAATGAAATTATCCTTATCGTGCAGAAGGTCTCGGGTTCAAATCCCGGCAGTTTGGTAAACTTATTTATTAATTTATTTAAATATATTTGACTTGGCCAACTACAAACTTAATTGTTGCATAAATGCAATAATATCCGTGGCAGCACCACCGCGTTATCCCGAAGGTGCCGTGAAATACGTACGTACGTTTTGGTACTTGGACTACTTTGACGGATATTATGATAGCCTCTTCAATATCCTTAGGATATGAAAACAAGGTAAATACCTACTCAGGCGGGGAGGTGAGAGCTAAAAAAAACCTAAAGTGAAACGACAAAAGAAAAAAACTCTTTGTTGTTTTTGTTGCCATCATTTTAATTTATATTAAATCTGCTTTAAGGCCCAAAAGTATTTTTCCGGGTTACTGAAGTAGACAATAGAAATTAAATTTTACTTTAATTACTGACACTACTCACTAACAACATCAGCTACTTCTTATTATGGTAACACTAAAACTATTAGAATTCATGTCATTTCTTTCATGGTCCCTTAAATAAAATCCCCGAGCTTTTGTATTTGCAGACGAAAGGTAAAAAAAAGTTTTTTGATTTAAAGTCCTATATATTACCTAAAAAGGAAGCAATAAGTCGAGTTAACGAGAATCTCAACTCAAGCGTTAGAATATAAAGTTTCGGTTTGCATATGAAGTATAGGTTGTTTGAAAGAGCAGCGAGAAAAAGCTGCATGGGGGACACCTCATTTCTAAAATTATAAAATGTATTAATATCAAAAGAAAAATGCGTATCAGACTCGGAGAAGACAGGCTAGACCGTGATTTCTCTAAGGTTGAATGCGTGCTTTATTGAGTATGTCACAATAACATGAAAATAGTTCTTTAAAGCCAAGCATGTAATTTATATACAGTGAAACTTGATAGCATCAGACTAAAATCTCGCAAATGGTTTCTTTCGCACAGTATTATAGAACCTCCAAAATATTACCTGATGGAAGAAACTGGACCAGTAGGTGAAGGAGTAGGAGAACTTGGAACAGATTAGAACAAGAGAGAATTAAAAAGTCTTGTAAAAAAATAAGGTAAATAATATTTTTTTGCAAAAGCAAAAAATTTACCAACTGTGAGTTGCATCTATTTGAAACTTTGAACACAACCCGTTACAAGAATCACGCTTACCAACAGTAATGGCGCTTAACAAAATTTTCCGGCATTTCGTAGGAATTTACCGGACTTATTAATTCACCCTAGTATATCTAATCTAGTTAGACTGGACATAACTGATGAGATTAACAATGATTTAAAGTGCAACTGTGAAGAAAGTCAAAGCTTATATCACATATTTAACTGCACACACTGTACTAGTTTATGTCGTTATCCCTTTTTCCAACATTAGACTTAAGAATTTCAATTTTTCTTCACGACTATGAAAAAGTAAAGTGAAGAACGTTATTAATTTGTCAGTATTATATCAAAAAATAGTTCCAGACAATGTGAAGTTAGGAACAGAATTGTGTGTTCAGAGGAAATGTTCGCTGAAAAGAAACAACTCTTAATAGGCAACTAATATATGGAAATTATAAAGCATTTTTTTACAGCAATATTATAAATATGTAAAAAATAATACTAATCAAATGACAATCACTGAACCAAGGGTAGATAATTAATTACACTGCCCCACAAAAAAAAAGTTCATTACCACGAACCAAAATACATGGATCTACTGTATTTCTCGATGCTAAATTCGAATCCGTAGTTAAAAAAAGATTGATTTTGTCATTTTTTTTGGCCAAAAACATCCCTTGAAATGGGCTAAAACTATAGTAATAAAGTAATGACTCTTAATTGAATGTGAAAAATAATAAATGTTTTATAGTCTAGAGAAGAGAATATGCATTCAAATCACAGCAAGCTATTTCAATTAATTAAACCATAATCTACCCTTATATGGGGTGAAAACTACCTTTAAAACTCAAATAACGCATGTGAGTTTAAATAACATATCCAAAGGGACGAATTCTTGTACCTCTTAAGACAAAATATTTGAATCTGGTGTGACAACCAGACATTACCCTTAAAGGGTTAAGACTCACCCTTATAGGGTGTAAAAACCACCCTCACCTACGGACGTATCTCATAAGTTCAGATTTCACCGATACAGGACTATAAATTACCTTTAAAGGGTTGTAGAAACAACCCCTTCGCTCTAATGTTGCACATGGATGTTACTGAAATTCGGAAAGGATCAAGTACTTTTAACTCATTGTGCCAAACATTCAAGACAACTAAATCATCTTCCTAATAAGGTCGAAAATCATCCTTAGGAGGGGGGAACTACCCCCTGAGATTGTTGAAACTTAGAAGTTTGTATTTGTCCATCCTGCCTGAGACTACGAAAGCCTGTATTTTTTTTTTCAGATGCTAGAACTTCTAAGATCTATCAATTTCAGGGGGTAGTCTCTCCCTCCTAGGGAGTCGTCTTAAATGTTTAACACAATGAGATAAAAGTACCTGATCCATTCCGAATTTTAATAACATCATTAGAGCGTAGGGGTAGTGTCTACCACCCTCTAAGGGTAGTTCATAGTCTTGTATCGATGGTTCAAACGACTTTACTCCATATTTGTTCACCCTGCCTAAAACTACAAAAGCCTGAACTTTTTTCATCGTTATTGGAATTTATGAGATACCTCCGAAGGTGGGGGTGGTTTTTACACCTTATAGGGGTGAGTCTTGCCTCTTTAAGAGTAATATCTGGTTGTCACACCAGATTCAGATATTCTATCCTAAGGGCTACAAGAATTTGTTCTTTGTGCATGTTATTTAAACTCACTTGTTAGTTGAGTTTTAGAGATACTTTTCACCCCCTATGAGGGTGAATTTTGGTTTAATTAATAGAAATAGCTTGCTGTGGTTTGAAGGCACATACTATTCTCTAGACTATAAAATATCTATCATTTCTCACACTTCATTAAGAATCATTTCATTATTAATATAGTTTTAGCCCTTTTCAAGGGATGTTTTTGGGCAAAAAAAAATGACACGATAAATTTTTTTTAACTACGGATTCGAATTCAGCATCGAAAAAATACACTAGATCCATGTATTTTGGTTCGTGATAATGAACTTTTTTTTGTGTAGCTGTGTTATCATAAACATAATTAACCTTAATCTCATCAACCAAACAAACCATACATTTTAATTCAAAAGTAAGTGGTCAAAAAAAGATTTGTTTCGCAGGATTATTTATCTAGGTCTCGCAAGAATTTTCGCTTAATAGTCTTGTCTGTAGTAGAAAGCGTTTAGTAATATCTTGCCTTATGGTAAAAAAAAAGGGAAGAATACCACTACTATTGTTATGCAACAGAAGAAAAACCTAAGGTCAAATAACGTTTCGAAAGTTTAATAACACTGGTAGTTGTCACAATAAAAAACTAATATATAATACTTACTTTTCGAGACCAACGAAAGCCTCAGGATCAATATTATTGATCTTATTCTCATACAAAGTAAGGATTTCGAGGGTATCAAGTCCTTCGAAGGCCTTGGCGTGCAGGCTGCTAATTTTATTATGATTCATATTAAGAATAAGGAGGTGGTGCAGGTTTTTAAAAGCGGCTGACGGCACTTGAGTCAGACTATTCTGAGAGACGTCTAGTTGGGTCAAAAATTTTCCTGGAATAAAAAATATTTTAAGTTAGTAATAGTTAACATAATACTGAGCTGCCAATTATTATGTTTTACTGATACTTAAAAGAATATTAAACATCAGGGCGTTCTGGTTTGCTGCTTACGGGACAGCATCAATAAATAAATCCGCGCTATTTAGTCGGACTGGTGTACTAGTAATGTAACACATGCATACTGCATAAAAGCTTAGTTATTTAAATAACAATTATACATAGTTGTCTTTTAAATAATAATTATAATACTAACAATTTTTTTCTGGCAATAGCATAAAACTGATTATATATATATATATATATATATATATATATATATATATATATATATATATATATATATATATATATATATGTATACACTATATACTATATATAATAATAAAAATATATTAATAATAATAATTTTATTTCCTCTTTTCTGCAAAACAACATTAATATTACACTTTACATTATACATTTCAATATTTCTGCTACAAAAAGAAGAAAAAAGAGCTGAAAACAATTAAAACTGTTCAAAGTTCAACCTCATGTAAACTACATCTAGCATAAATGTTCATGATTTAAAGAAACTAATAAAACTAAACGAGATAGAGAGAGGGGGAGAGAAAGAGAGAGAAATGTCACAAAAATTAACCTAATTAGCTAATTGATTTAAAATAGTTTTTATCCGCTTTCTAAATATCTCAGGTTTAAGGGTTTTTAAAGCAACAGGTACGGTATTATAAAGTTTATAAATATCGTAGGAAAAGCTTCTTTTAAAAAGAGCCGTTCGGTGAGGTGGTGGAGATATAAGTCCACCAAATCTTAAATTCAACCTATGAACGTCTGTTCTATAAATAATTTTATTTGTTAGGTATGGTGGAGAGTTATTAACAACAAAAACATGAAACATTACCAAAGAATGTAGTCTACGTCTATCCTGCATATTCAACCACTTAGCCTCCTCTAATTTGTGCGACACGAACTGAAATTTTCTTATACCATAAATAAAGCGTAAGCAGCTCCTTTGCACTTTTTCAATTCTATTTAAGTTTACTTTATCTAAACACGGTCCATATATAATATCACAATAATTAAAGTGACTTAAAACAAGGGAATCTGCCAATTTTACCTCGAGAGATTCTTCCAAAAGATGTAGATGTGGGTAAAGCATTTTCAGTGACATATAGACTCTTTGTATAATATGCCCTACGTGTTCTTTGAAACGCAAATCTGTATCTATTATAACATCAAAATTTTTTGAACTATTTTGCAATTCCAAATGTTGACCAGCAATGTTTATACTGAAATCACGCTGCAAACGGTCCCTATGTTTACCAAAAATCATGACAGATGATTTATCAGGGTTAATTAGCAAACCATGGCGATCCGAAAACTCCACCAAAGCACTTAAATCATTATTTACCATTGGTTCAGCCATTCTCCAACCACTAGAGAAAAAGGAGTACAGTTGAGTGTTATCGGCATAGAGATATGACTTGACATGCTTCAAACAAAAAATAAAATTATTCGTATAAACTGTAAAAAGTAGAGATCCCAATATGGAGCCCTGTGGTACGCCACACTTTACCAATTCCCTCGATGACTGTCCCATGGACGTTTCAACGTACTGGAGTCTGTTGCTCAAATAATTTCCAACAAACCCGATAGCACTATTCGAAAAAAAACCAACAAAATTTAGAACAGCTAAGAGTAAGTCATGTCATACCATATCAAACGCCTTGGAATGGTCCAAAAGCACCAATATCGACGATTTCCCAACGTCCAAGGCTCCAAATATGTCATCCGTCAGAACTAATAAAATTGTTGTACAGCTGCCTTCAGCCCCTTCTGAAACTCGACTGATTCATGGGTAAAATAGAGTTATTTTCTAAGAAAAATTTTATTTGTTTATATATTATATATAGTACTTGATATATATAATATTATTTATTATTTTTTGAATACATAACACAAAGTGATTATATCTTGTTTTAAGAGCAGGTAGTTAAAAATAAGGAATACTTTCTTCAAAGATGGCACATAGGATTTAGTGTTGGAGCAAATAACAAAATTCATTATATTATTTAAAATTTTATAGAATAGTAGAATCAAATTGTTCAAAATAAAGTACTAAAAATAATTCTTGAGTTCCAAGATTTAAAAATATTTTTAAACTTTCATCATATGGTCTGTTTGAAGTACTCCGATTTGCGATGTTATTTATGAATATGTTAAATAATAGTCGAGAAAGGTTGTGGTACTCCAGAAGTACAATTGATAATAACAGATTGGAAGCCAGGATATCTTCCTGGTAATTATCCAACCAACAAAATTTTATCATGCCTAATAAATTTCCATTAACACCACAGCCTACAATTTTTCTGGGCTAAAAAACGTGGCTTTATGTGGCGTGGACATCGACTTAACTTCCACTGTCCTGGCTCTGAGATAAACTGAATAAAAGTGACTAGTAGTGGTTGAAAGTTATTGAAAGAAATCCTGCTGATCATCAGATATAATCAGCTTAATATAAAAAACTGTGATACAGTACAATGTTATACGATAATGAAAGTTTAAGAAATAACGTGGCTTGAGATATAAGTTGGTAATCAACACATGAGTATCCTCTGTTACGTGTATGATGACAACGACTACTTCATACATTTAAGTACCCTGCAGAAAATGGAAATTTTCACAACAAAAATTAAAGCAATGACAATCTCCAGAGAACGATACAATGTAAATTGGTAGTGAATAACACCCCAACTGAACAAGTGATGGCGTTGGCATAAGAATATCTTGCAGTGGAAATTTTGAAAATGTAGCTAGACAATAATTCAACAACAACAACCATCGACTGTAAAATCAGAATATACAAAACCTGCGTCAGACCGGTGATAACTTATGGAGCTGAGGCTAGAGCAGACAACACCGTGACAAAGAGGCAAATGAGCATAACAGAGATCAAGACTCTCAGCACAATCGCAGCATACACGATGTGAGATAGGCAAAGAAACACCCAGATAAGAGAGAAATGTAAAGTTGGGGACTTAGTGCGGTGGTTAAGTGCCTGCCAGAAGACGTGGCTGAAATGAACATATGACTCGAATGCCGAACTCTGGGATGGCGAAATTAGCTTGCAACGGAAAACCAGAGGATAGCAGACCACCGAAAAATCCTCCAAGAGATGGCCAGATAGTTGGAAATCCACATCACAAAAACAGTAACCAGATTTTACAGGCGACACGCCTCACAAAAGTGGAAGAAGAAGAAGATTAAGAAGATTACTGATGGTTAAATGCCCTTGAAAGAGATCCTGTTGGTCCTCAGATATAATCACCTTAACATAAAAAACTATGGTGCAGAACAATTCAATTATTGTTTAGTATTATAACAGGTTGCCTATTTTAAACACAGATTTTCTATATTCATGAAAAAAGTGACGATATTAAACTAAAATTGAAGATAGGAGTAAGTTTAGTTAAGAACGCTCCTTGCAGTTTTTCAATAAAATTCCGATTTCTGAACAATCTACACCTCCTCCATTGAACCAGTACCGAGTAGTTTTTGTTTCTACCATAACTTTTATGCATGTATCTATTTTTGGAAATAAGATTAAAAACAGAAAATATACAGTTTCATCCAAATATCGAAATCAATCATAAAATATGAAAAATAACTCTAATAGCTTATAAATTTAATTTGATTCAGAATCTATCTCCGGAAATAATAAAAATAAAATTGGTAGGAAATAACGAATTGTACCAAATACGCATACCTAGTACTTAATCATAGGCTGACACAGCAGCCACAAGCCGACAGAGTGGCTAGCGTATTTCTCTCAATCCTTTTACCCCAGTAGAAGTATCGGTGACACTATCAGTCGCTGCCTCAACAGTTAATCTCCAGGCATCTTGATCCTGCGCGACATGACTTAATTGGTGCATACCCATACCAAGGAGAGATCTCACTTGGTCGGACCATCTTGTCGAAGACCATCCCATTGATCTTCTGCCTTTCCCGTTACTGTTCCATGGCATCCACTTTCCTCATAATGTAACGAAAATATTTCAGGTACTGTTTATTAATTCTGTTTGAAAGTCGGGCATTTGTACTAAGCTCTTCAAGAATAGATACATTAGTACGGTGTTCGGTATATCTCTGATAATTCTTCGCTATGCCCACATCTCAAACGCATCGATTCGTCTCTTGTCAGCTTATTTAACGGTCCATGTTTCCGATGCGTAGGTTGTTATGGAAAATATAAGGCTGGATAACAATCTTACCTTTGCATTTTTTGTGAGAGCTGGATCTTTCCAGGCCTTAGTGAATCTGATCGTCGGGTTTCTAGCCATAGCCAAACGTCTCCTTGCTTCCGGTTCACAATCACCATTGTTACTTATTAGGGATCCCCAATAGTTGAAATGGTCTACAACACTAAAACCAGCAATTTCATTTATGTGTGACAGATCTTCATTAGGACTAACAAGCATTATTTTGGTATTCGCTCTATTAATTGTCAATCCATAGTTTTTGCTAGTGATTTTCACACGCTCCACAATTGATTCCAGGTCTTGTATTGAAGTTGCAAGTATAACAGTATCATCTGCATATTTAAGATTATTTGCACTCCAGCTATCCAAAACAGACCTCCTTATATGTTCCCTTAATATGTTAAAAAGTAAGGGTGACAGAATACAGCCCTGTCTGTCTACGGCTCTTAAGTTAAAGGGATCGGAAAAAGAACTATTCAATTTAATTCTGCCATTTGTGTTCTCATACAGCGATCAAATAAGGTTTACAAGGTGTATAGGTGTTCCCATGCTGATTAGAATCGACCAGAGTTTGTTCCATTGGATGCAGTCGAAAGCTTTAGAATAGTCTATAAAACACATATAGGTTGTTATTTGGAATTCCCTTTTTTCATTATCTGGCGTATGTTGAGAATTTGTTCTCTAACAGAAAAGTTTTGAGTTTTTCATTTAGGATACAGAGACATGCCTTAGCAGCGCGTGATCCTATAACGATTGTTCTATAGTTACTGTAATCCAAAGGGGATCCTTTCTTATGCAAAGGTATAAATGCAACTTCGCAGCATAGTGAACACTAAAGGCGGCGCGGTTTGCGAGGGATCAACCTCAGACCTTAGGTAGTTTATTGTAAAACAACCGAAAACAGGCAAAGCCCATATTTCAACAGTTTACTCAGTGTTCTCTTATTACCATTGTGTTCCGTATGTACCGGAATAAATACTAGAAATTATGTTCTCTTGTTTGTCGATCCTAGCCTGACTGATCAGCCGTGATATAGCAAAATGCGTTTCGGGATGAATGAACGAATTAGAGAACAGTGGGTAGACTGCTGAAATATGAGCTTGCCTGTTTTCGGTTGAAGTTGAACTGAAAATTGAATATTGCAAAAAAGATTCAATGACTCAGGAATTCTTGAGATAGCTGATTTTATCTCTAATAGCAATTTATAGTGTAGACAAAAAAAACTGTAAGAAATCGAAGGCATTTGTAATTACAATCTTCCAAAATTCTGGCATCATATCAAGAAAATTGAAAAAAAAGTTTCTGCTCATTGATAAAAACATTTTTACCATTCTGTAAAGATTGATATACTTTATCAAAGTTTTAAAGTAATAAATAGTGATTCATGGCACTTCCGATTTTTGTTATCGTCCTTTATCCAGGGAGCTTAAAAACAGGTATAAATCTAAGTTAAGCCAAACGCTGTGGATTCCAAACTTTAAAAGTGATTAATTTAGAAAAATAGCTTTGTTAAAATTAAGTTTGTTTGTGTATAAAACCCCATTCCTTTAATTTACAGTGACAAATTTCTGTTTAACAGGTGAAATAATTTTTCATCATCGTGGTTTTATGTTCCGCACGATATGTAGTTCAAATTTTTCCAGGTAATTTTAAACAGAACAATTATTCGAGCAATCTGAAAACTTTACGACATACAGTCTGCCAAGTAAGAACATGACCGCTTGTATTCTAGAAAAAATATGTTTCGAGCATAGTTTCTGCCATCAATATATTCTTTGGTGTGCTAACAACGGCTGTTTACCTTAGTAAGTTGTCCAATCGCCCCCTGCATCAATAATCGCCTGCCATCTTCGAGGCATGCTGTCGACAAGATTTTCTGCATACTAAGGCAATAATCTCAAAATCTTTCAAATCTCCCTAGACAATTGAGTCAAAGTCCTCGCAGTCCTTCTTCTGGGCTTTCTCTTTACAAGAAACTAAACGTTTTCAATAGGGTTACGTCCGACGATTGTAAGGGCCACTCTAGTATCTTATCGTGGGTCCAAACGAGCGGCTTCGCGACGTGATTTTCGCCCAGCAAGGATTTCTCCAACGTGCTTCGAAATTTGACATCATGAGCACAAAGATGTTGTGTCGAATGGTCTCATGGCACACTTCAACCCCGATTTTCTTAATTTAGCCGCTCCTTGACGCAGCGTCAATTTCGAGTCCCGTGAAAACAAAGACACGATTCGTTTTTCGACTTTCGGAATGACTTTGCCTACCGAGTCACGTTTTAGCAAGTCATCGACGTTTTTCTTCTCATTAAAATGATTTACCCACTTCTGCACAAACGATACCAACTTTTTAATATATTTAGTGGCTGCGGAATGTGTCACTTTTGGCCCATTTGGATGGGAACAAAGAAAGACCTCGAACCGACGTGCAAACAATTGACTCATTTTGGCTTTTACGAGATTTCGACGAAAGCTCGGAATTGACTGACACTTTTAATAAAATGCGTCGTAGACAAAGGTTCCCCCTACCAATATTTTGTTGAATCGCTAGAATCACATCTACCAAAAATGAATTATCACGGATACGTTCTTACTTGACATGCTGTATAAGAATTACGAATATCAAAACATTCGGGTTTCTAAATGCAACACAGCTTTTTACCAAAGTAGTAATTATTGCTTATAGCTCTTCTTCTTATTTGCTGAGAAAGCGTTATTTGGAAACAAAATCATCAATATTTGCTTTCTTTGTATCAAAAATCGCGAAAATATCATCCACATACCTATACCATACCCTTGGGAAATATTCGAATCGTTTGAAATCGAAGCCAGTCAAGGATTCGAATATTTCCCAAGGGTATGGTATAGGTATGTGGATGATATTTTCGCGATTTTTGATACAAAGAAAGCAAATATTGATGATTTTGTTTCCAAATTAAATAGCCGGTATGATTCCATTAAATTCACTTACGAAGTTGAGAACAAAGGACAATTGCCTTTTCTAGATATTTTAATTATTAAAAATAATAATAGATTAGAATTTGATATCTATAGGAAGGGCACAGTAACAGATAGATATATTCCTAATGATTCATTTCATTGCAAACAACATAAATTAGCCTCATTACATTTTTTAGTTCATCGTTTGGTCACTTTCCCTCTGAATAGAGTAAACTTTAATAAAGAAAGGAATCGTATTAGAAACATAACTAGAGTTAATGGTTATGACGATGACTTAGTAAATAAGCTAATAAATAGGCATAAGTTTAGGTTTAATATTCAGAATTCCACCTTTTTTACACGCGAAGAAAATAACACCAAGTATGTCTCCATACCATATAATCCGAAATATAGCAAGGGACTCAATAAGGTATTTAATAAGGTAGGCCTCACCTTAGTCTATAAGTCATCAGACAATCTGAGGAATATCTTAGGAAATCCCAAAGATAAGATTCCTAATTGTGAGAAAAGTGGAATTTATGAAATTAGTTGTAATGATTGTGACAAAAAGTATGTTGGGCAAACTAAAAGGTCAATTAGAACACGATTTAAAGAACATTTAGCACACTTAAAATACAACAGAACAGAAAAGTCTAGCATTGCCTAACATGCTCTTGAAGCTGATCATACTGTAACATTAGATAATCTAAGATTAATAAAAAATGTATCTGATAGGAGATTGTTGAACGCATACGAAAGTATGGAAATCATAAAATGTAAAAGTAGTTTAAACAAAGACAGAGGGCCTATTCCTTATAGTCCCCTCTACTGGTTACTTGACCGGAACTGATAGCCTTGCCTATGTCATTAGTTCCGCTTGAGTAATTCAAGGGTTAGGCTAAGTATAAATAGGGTAGATTTGGTAGTTTAGCTTTAGTCAATCATCGCTCCTGATGAAGCTAACATGGTTAGCGAAACGCGCGTCGAGTGCAAAAATAAAGTGTTTGGTGTAGTGGTGATATATACTGAGTAGTATCATTGTGCCAAAGATTCCACATTCGCAACTTAGTAATCTTGTAAAGGTTTATTGAGTTGCCTCTTGCAAAGAGAAGGAACATTCACTCCATCAAATTCTTATAAGCTGTTAAATTAACATATTGATTGCTCTTTCCTATTAAGCAATGTATCTTTCCATGTACCACGCCTTGGGGCAAGGCACTCACCTGTTTTTGCCTCGACCTGGCTGGGTCAAATATATTATTCTACAGCTCTATTTATATAATGTGCAAGAACGGTAATGTCATTGGAAACTCCGGTGATTTCCATTCTAGTAGGTTATCGGTACTTATTGGTTCTCTGCTCAGAGTTTAGAGGTTATTTCAAATTTGTAGTTTTTTTATTATTACTGTTTTCATTTTTTTTTTTTATAATTTGGATATTGTTCAAACTGTTAAATGTTCTTGCTTGTATACTCTGGTTATTTTTTGAATTGTACCATCTTCTTTTAGCTCATTAGTATAAACGTTATTCCTGCAATTGGGCCTTGGCCTGTTGGAACTGAATGTATAAATAAATAAATGAAGTCATTAGGCGATAAATCAGGTGAATATCAAATAATCAATTGTTTGACGTGCTGTGTGAGAGCTGGCATTGTCATGATGAAGAATAATGCGACGTTTTCGGTTGTTTTTTTCCTGATTTCATTGATGACTTCTGGGAAATAAATTGGTGTATATCATTCAGTATTAACTGTGTTCGATTTTCTAAAGCAATGGTTGCAATCTGTCCAGTATAACCAAAAAAACTAGCGATTATTTTCTTGGAAGTGCTTCGCGAACGCACCACTTTTGCTGGATTCGGTTCATCTCGGAACACCCAAACAGTTGATTGTTGCTTAGTTTCCGGCTCGTACGAATATATCCAGGTTTCGTCTCCTGTTACGGTCGAATGTTTTAAGCAATTGATTACACAAATTGATACGAGCCTATTTTTGAGTTTCGGTTAAATTATGCAGAATCCATCGGGAATAGATCTCTTTCACAGCTAAATATTCATGCAAAATCGAATGTACACGTATATGCCAAAGGATGCCTCTATCTCACGGTAAGTCACATGCCGATCCGCATAGCATCCATGTTTGTTGGAACAACAACCGATTTTGGTCGAACTTCACAAAATTCATCGTCGACCGAAGTATGACCATGACGAAATTCTACAAACCAATTTTAAAAAGGCTTTTCCGATAGTGATTCATTACCAAAAGTTAAACGAAGCGATTCGAGGCATTGTTATTAAGTTAAGCGTTTACTAAAATCGTAAAACATCATCCAACTAAAACTTTCACGTGAAATTTCCATTTGTTCACAGAACTGTTTTTTTTTAAACGCTCACTGTAAACAAACTGCTCAGCCAATTTCTGAGCTGCCACTGTTTTAACAATAACAAATATCAAATTTTACAATAATGGTAATGTCACATCTCAATAGTGCCATCTAGTGGTCACCTGCAGCGACTTTAGAATAATAAGCCTTATGAGTCATCCATTAAAAACTTTTCTGAAGATTATACACCAAAGACTATACACAGTTTGTGAGGAACACATGGGATACACTCAGTTTAGATTCAGGAGGGTCACAGGGACCCGTGAAGCCATATTCTGCACACAGGTGCTATTTCAAAGATGTAGAGACGTCAGTTGTGTTATACACGCGTGCTTTATAGACTACCAGATAACATTCGACAGAGTCCAACACCATAAACTCATAGACATATTAAAAAGAATAGGAATAGACGACAAAGACCTACGTATTATAAAGAATCTCTACTGGGAACAAACAGCCAATATCAGAGTCAAAGGGGAAATATCAGAAAACAGAAATCCAACGTGGCGTACGCCAAGGATGTATCTTGTCACCACTCTTATTTAATATATACGCAGAAGCAATATTTAGTAGAGCACTCCAGGATATTTTAGCAGGAATAAACATTAATGGAAGAAGAATTAACAACATTAAATTCGCTAATGACATTATAATATTGGCAGATAATTCACAAGACCTACAAATGCTGATGGACAGAATAACACATGTCAGTCAAGAATACGGAATAGATATAAATACAAAGAAGACTAAACACATGATCATAAGTAAAACTCGATATTACAGGGACAACTCTACATTAGCAACCAAAAAAAATTGATAGAGTCAATACCTTTTGCTACTTGGGTACCACAGTAAATGAAGAATGGGACTACTTACTGGAGATTCGATGCAGAATAGAAAAAGCGAGAGAAGCCTATACAAAAATGACCAAAGTGTTCAAAAGCCATGATCTCAGTTTAAAAATCACAATAAGACTTCTCACATGCTACGTCTTTCCGGTGCTTCTGTATGGGGCGGAGTCTTGGACTGTAATACGGCATCGTGTAAAAGGTTGGAAGCATTCGAAATATGGCTCTACAGACGCATGCTTATATTACCTTGAACAGAGCACACTACAAACAAGAGAGTACTAGAACTCTTGAACAAAGACCTGGAAATTGTTAATACAATTAAAAGAAAACTCAAATATTTGGGTCACATCATGAGAAACGAGGAAAGATATGGACTACTCCTGATACTGCAGGGCAAGGTGGACGGAAGAAGAAGACCAGGTAGGAGACGTGTTTCGTGGCTGAAAAATCTGCGAACATGGTTCTCAACGACAACAACGGGACTATTCCGTGCGGGATACCAGGATGATCGTCAATATCCGATAACGGGTGCGTAAAAGAAGAAGAAGAAGTGGTCGTTTGCAAAAATTTAAAAGGCGGCCTTCGTATCTTCTCTGTCAACGCCAGTTTGCCCCAAGGCTCATACAATCTCCTAGTCTCATTCTCATTTACATTAACGATCTGCTGGAAATTACTAGGAAGCCAATCTACAGCTTTACAGATGAGACTACGCTTATTTTTTTATTCATTTTAAATGCTTGAACATCGGATACCCATGCAAATAATCGCAGACAGCAAGAAGTCGTTCAACTTAACAAAGACCTCGAAGAAATTCTATCTTTTGGGTGACAGTAACCAAGTATAATTTAACGCTACAAAAACGCAGACGTTACTGAACCGATACAGTTATGTCGGGACACTCCATTTCTCTAGCGTCGCTACTCAGTTTGCTGGGCTTTAATTAGAGAACAAATATGTCCTTGCTTCCAGTTAACCGTTGGCGAATTGAGTTTATTCTATGGATGTAGCCCGCCTAATTCCTCCCAGAACGGTGCATGCTAGGATTATACATCGCGCTAATACTTCACATCCGTATGAGGTTCATCTTGTCACTCTTCGTACAAACCTTTTCATGCAGTCTTTTATGAGGGCATCATCTCTTTGGAATGATTTGCCTGACTGTTTTCTACCGAGGACAATTACATCAATTTAATACCATCTTGTATAGCACATGCGTCGCTTCTGTAACTCTTTAAGGATTTCCCTGCAGCACATAAAAACATAATCCGAGTAAAAATTTATTTAACAAAACCAAAAGTAAAACTTTATGCATATGAATAGTATCTTCCTTAAGTGCCCCACATATCACCGTACAATCAAACTTACCTAAAAGCTTTCTCAATACAATTAATTATGTATTAACTTTAATGTAATTAAGTGTAATGTATTAAGTATTTAAATCGAAAATGTAACCAAACATAAAGGAAATTTAGTAATGTTGTTGAACAAACATGATTAAATCGACATATGTAAAGAGTTGTCGAAAAAGTATCTGGTGAGATAGCTTCAGTGACATATATCTCAGGTAAAATAAGTCGCATCAGGTCATTATTAGCTATATATTTGCAAAAATTGTTGGAATTCGTTTATTCGGACTTTGAAAACGAGTGAAAGTTCTGAAAAAGTTCCCTAGATTTTGCCATTTTTTTTTCAATCAATGCCCAGATACTGGATAGGCCTATGAAGAAGTTTGTGCTGTTTATGGTCAAGATTCGTTATCAAAACCAACAGCCAGAAGATGGTTCAGACGCTTTTATTATTGAAATTTCGATGTTAACTGTACGTACGTACTGTTAATTGGCATGTAAGTAGTAACGACATTGTCAAGGAACTAGATATTCATCACCAAACAGTTTTTAAACCATTTAGAGAAAGCTAGCGATAAAAAGAAGCTTGATGTTTGGATGTCACATGATTTAACGCTAAAAAATTTAGTTGGTAGGATTTTCATCTGCGAATTTCTACAGAAATGTAATGAAATCGAGCGATTTCTGAAGCGGTTGATCACAGGCGATGAAAAGAGAATTACGTATGATAATAATATACGAAAATTATTGTGATTGACAAAGGATGAAGCTCCACAAACGGGGGCAAAGCCCGGATTGACGCCAAAAAAGTAATGCTGTCTGTTTGCCGAAATTGTAAGAGCATTGTGTATCATAAGCTGCTACATTCTGGCCCAATGATTGATTCTATACTTTATTATCAGCAAGTGACTGACAAAAATCGGCTGGAACTAGTCACCGGAAAAGATATCGTCTTCCACCATGACAACGCCAGACTCATCTTTAATGATTGATTAAGAGAGCTTGGCCGGGAGGTTTTATTGCCATATAAACCGAACCTTGCACCGTCACACTGCAGAAATCCCTGAATGCCTAAAAACCACAGATATTCTGCAGTGACGTGATTATGATATTGCCATAAAGATGGCCGAAGGTCATCGACCAAAATGGCACAATTTAGCTTAACAAAGTTATTTCAAAATATAAAAAACAATCGTCTTAATTTTGACTTTAAAAGACTCAATACTTTTTCGACAACCTGATAGATAAATTCTACTTGTGTTTGTAAAGTCTAATTGTCGTAAACGTGCCAATGGGTAATAATTACTATCACAATGTACATTGTAAGATTGAGTTCGTATCTCCCTTGATATACTGTTGACAAGCTGGTGGGGTTTAAGAGAGATGTAATAATCCTGATGGAACTAGAGAACAATAAATGCGGAGAAGAAGCTATGGAAACAGAAGACTTGCTTATACCGAAAACGCTATCCTATGTAAAACAATCACTTTCAACAAATTCATAAATTGCATGTAGCAAAAATTGGAAAGTTTGTCACTAATTGCATCTTACCTTTTTGCTTTATGTACTTTTATTGACAGTAGAAATTGCTTCTTACGAAGTTTTAAAATTAAATGCATGAAAGAGTTTTTAAAAGAATTCTAGCTTTCGCGATAAAACTACAAAGAACACCCATTAAGATCTAGTAAAATATTTGACTGTAAAATTTTCCAGGAAGGAATAAACATTTTTCTTAGTTTGATTTAACTTTTCGCTGTTGATTTTGAATTAAATTACGGCTTTATTTTATGAAAGTTTTTAAGTTTCGTTTTTTTTTTCTCAAGAAATTTACTTCATTACCTATCCGAATTCAATAACTTACTGTATATTTTCTTAAATACAAGTTGTTAGATAAAAAAAAATCAGTGATCAGTGAGACAAAAATTAGGTATAATTAATGTGACTTTTTTTCTTTTCCCTCAAAATGGGACAACTGATTTTAGGTTTCAAAGGTTTAATAATTCGTGCATAGTCTTTCATAGATGCAGATTGCGTACCTATATAGTACTGTCAACAAAGCTGTTAGGTAGTCTGAGCGTAGCTAATTATGCAAATGAATGCAAAACAGAATAGACCATAGTAGGTACGATCTTTACATTCATAACAGCAACATTCACTGTCGGCTGTAATTGACTGCATTAAGTCATCTGAGGCCCCATCCCGGCTTACCGCACGCTGCGTAGTGCTCGGTATCCTGCCTGTCCGCACCGCGATTGTATTCGCGGGGGATTTTTCAATAGAGATATTATCAGAATAGAGCAGATGAGTTCTCGCGAGAAACGAGGGGCTCCTAGAAAGGGAAATAAATAATAGTAGTTATTCTGTCTCTCTTACTCGGCGCACACCCACAACACTAATTTAGAATGCGTTCCCGTGCGTGAATGGTATTCGTATTCTTCTTTTCTCGCTCTAATAAGGGAGACAGAATAACTTATATTATCTCTTTCTCTTTTTTAACGATGCCACGCTTTCGCTTACAGCAGGCTGTATACTTTACCTCCCCTATTTTAATATCTCTATGGATTTTTCGAGTGTCAAGAGTTGAGTATTGTCGAAACGGCACACTTCTGCGTCCCGATAACTTCGTTGAGGACAACGGGACACATTGCCTAAAAAACGGGACTGTTCCATTCAAAACGGGATGTACGATCACGTTAGGGATAACGCCTCTAAAAACGCTGATTAAAGTTATTTGGTTATTTGAGTTTAATAAATAATATTAATTCGTTAATCAAAATATTTTAAGAATATCAAATCTATATACATATATGTATATAGATTGTATGTAGCTAACATATATATATATATATATATATATATATATATATATATATATATATATATATATATATATATATATATATATATATATATGTTAGCTGCCAGCATTTACTGTATGGAAAAACTCCCATTCTTGGCCTAGTGAAAAATAAGGAATTTGCAGGATAGATGAAAATATGTAACATAAGAATTAGATTATTAATTGCTTTCAGGCAGGTTGGCTTGTTTACATTAAGTATATTAAATTTTACTTGAGTCACAATTTATTTACTGTATCAAATGACGAAACTATTGAGTTTATTTTATGTTATTGATATATTATATATTGCTTAGAATGATGTTTATACTCTTTTCAAACTAACTTAACACCATTCAATGAGTTCTACAGAGTGAGCCCCAAACAAATGACACTACAAGGTACATAGGCTATAAAATGGATGCATTAAAACTTCCCAATCTTTACCGGGTCATCGAAGATATGTGTAGTCTGGCGTTGCCATCGTTTGTGTTGAATAATTCTCGCAGACTTTTTTTTTTCAATCGCTTGCTATAATCTTGTTACTTGCTGACAGTAAAGTAAAGAGTCAATCGTTTGCCCAGGCTGCAGCAGCTTATGATGCACGATTCCCTTCTAATCATCGAAATTTTCAGAACAAAAGCGACTGTGTGTGTTGGTTTTGATAACGTATCTTGACTATAAACAGCACAAATTTCTTCATGGGCCTGCGCAGCGTTTGAGCCCTTATCGAAATAAAATTGTAAAAGATGGCGAACACTTGCAGAAATTTCACTCATCTTCGAATGCTTTAAATTAAAACAGAATAAACGAGAAAGAAGCTCAATATTTTTTTGACAAAGAGAAAATAAATTCTTTCAGAGAACTCGACTTTAAATAAGAACAATGAAATTGATACAATTTTGCTTTGTAAAAAAGAATAATCATCGTACTTTTACCTTCCCTCCCTATTGAAATTTTATTCTTGGAAAATTACCCTGCGAGATATATGATGAGAAATATAGTATATAACTTTCATTAGTTGGTACGTCGGTCTGTTTGACAATCAATCTGTTAACACGAAGTGGTTAAAGAGTTGGAGCGTTGCTACGTTCTTTTGAGCCTTTTTGAATTTCCAATTATAGCAGATACAAAGGAAAATGCCCCCTTAAGTTGTCAATATCACTAAGTGCAATTTGAAGAGGAGGCTATGGTGGCTAAGTGTATGAAGAACAGATACAGGCTTCGCGATCAAAACATAAACATAAGACCTGATCTTACTTTGATACAGCGTACAGGGATCAAGAAGGCTTACGAAGAATTGAAAAATAGACAGGAAAACGGTGAATCCAATTTAACTATGAAATTTAGGAATGGGATACCTTTTATTGTAACTGATATGACAAAGCGGCGCAGTGAGAATGATCGGGGAAGTGAAATTATTAGCGTATAGCAACTAAATCCAAAAGAATTGTATAAGAGGATTGATGGGTTGATTAGGTCATCGAGCTCGTGCTCGGGGAGAGCGTCGGAATTGCACATCTACTATCAAAATGTAAGGGGATTGAATACTAAAGTGGAGGATTTCTATATGGCAACGTTAAATTGTGAATATGACATTATTTGCATAAGTGAAACATGGCTTACTGATAAAGTGAAGGATTGTGAACTGTTCCCTGATGAGTATGTGATATTGCGGAATGATAGACAGGTGTGTCGTGGAGGTGGTGTGGCGGTGGCTGTGAGAAGGAATCTAAGGGTTACACCTTTGACTCTAAATGACTTATTGGAAACTGTGCCTGACATTAACTTAATTGGTTGTAAGATAGTGTTAAATTTTCTTTCTTTTATATTTCTTTTATTTTACATACCGCCTTGCTCTTCTATAGATGTATACCTTAATATTTTTGAATTTATTGAATCGTGGGAGTATGTTTTTGGTAAAAATCTGATATTGATGGGAGACTTTAATCTTCCAAATTTTGTGAATATAGGTTCTGTAAATAATGCCAAATGTGAGTTAGTTTGTAATTTTATGGACTTTTTCTCTCTTATACAGCATAACAGCATTTTTAATATCAATAATAGATGCCTAGATTTACTTTTTTCTAATTTTAGTTGCATTGTACAGATAGATCATTGTCCTATGGTTGCTGAGGATGGCCATCATCCAGCCCTTGCCACCGAGGTTCGGCTCAGAGCGGGTGGAATTGGCAAATTCTCTGTCAATAATGAAGATCAATTTAAATGTTATAATTTCAAAAAGGCTAATTTTCATATCTTGTAACACGATTTGCTTGGCGTTGATTAGTGTGAGTTGGATCAGCATACGGATGTAGACGTGTGCTCTGACAGATTTTATGAAATTTTGTATAGCATATTTGACAGGTCTGTGCCTTTATTCAAAACCAAAAGTAGTTCCTTTCCAGTTTAGTATAATGTAGATATTATAACAAATAGATGCTTTTACTGCACTCTACCGGCGACTTACTAAGTCATTCAAGCAGAGCTGCCAACACGGCTGGCAATTTATTTGCAGAAGCGCACCTTTCTCAAGCTTACTGCTCGAAGGCATAGATGGCGCATTGGTATAACAATTAAAAATAAACGAAAAAATCGTAATTCTTAGAAGTTACCAAAGTGTTGTGTTCTTCGCATTTGCTGAACCATCCCAGGACGCGTTTCGCCGTATCACGGCTCATCAGCTGGGCTAGGTTCAGCAAATACGAGAACACACTTTTAGTCCTTTATCCAAGTAACTAACGGAAAACTATAACAAATAGATGCTTTTACTGCACTCTACCGGCGACTTACTAAGTCATTCAAGCAGAGCTGCCAACACGGCTGGCAATTTATTTGCAGAAGCGCACCTTTCTCAAGCTTACTGCTCGAAGACATAGATGGCGCATTCGTATAACAATTAAAAATAAACGAAAAAATCGTAATTCTTCACACAACACTTTGGTAACTTCTGATACGGCGAAACGCGTCCTGGGATGGTTCAGCAAATGTGAAGAACACAACACTTGGGTAACTTCTAAGAATTACGATTTTTTCGTTTATTTTTAATTGTTATACTAATGCGCCATCTAATGTAGATATTGTAAAAATTTGAAACGTAAGAATAATCTTTTTAGGAAGTATAAAAAATCAAATAATGTAAAGTGCTATGAAAAATACAGAGCGTTGAGAGCGGACACCTGTCAGATGATTAAGACCGCATATAGTTCATATATCAGAGGCATAGAGGAAAGTATTAAAGACGATCCTAAGGCTTTTTGAAGGTATATTCAGCAGAAGAGGAAAAGTTGTGCAATTCCAGGTGTAATGACATACCAAAATGCTGATTTTAATAACCCTAAGGATATTGTTAGGGCTTTTGCCAATCATTTCTGGAGTGTTTATAATACTGCGAATGATGTCACCAGTGGTTCTCATTCTGTGAATCAAGGGCATATTGAAATTGTCGCGCCGCGTTTTGCTCCGAGTGACGTTGTGAGGGTGTCAAAGCGACTTAAACCAATGATGTCCAGTGGTCCAGACTCTGTGCCAAGCTTTTTTATTAGAGATACTATAGATGTTTTGGCTGCTCCACAAAATTTTTGACCTTTCGATATCTAGCCAAAGATATCCTGTGAGGTGGAAAACGGCTAAAATATGTCCAGTTTATAAGAGTGGCAATAGTGCAGAAGTGGAGAACTACAGGCCCGTCTCACTTATTTGTGGGTTTTTCGAAGATTTTTGAAATGCTTTTGCATGGGCACATTGTGGCCAGAGTGGAACCATTGTTGTCGGTGCGTCAGCACGGTTTTATGAGGGGTCGGTCAATGGCCACCAACTTGTCCTCCTTTACACATTTTACTTCTAGGGTGCTTGATTGGGGAGGTCAGGTTGATGTGGTGTTCACTAACTTCTCGAAGGCATTTGACAGGATAGATCCTGGTGTGCTTCTGGGAAAGTTGGTTGATTTTGGCTTCACGACGAATTTTGTTAGTTTCTTCAGGACATACCTGGTAGAAAGATTCCAGTATGTTCAGTATAATGGTTTTAGGTCGCATTCGTTTCGTGCAGAGTCCGGTGTTCCGCAGGGGTCAAACTTGGGACCGCTATTGTTCCTTATGTTCATAAATGACATTCAGGAGGTCATTCATGTGGAATACCAGATGTTTGCGGATGACCTGAAATTGTATGTGTTAGTTGAGTTTGGTGGCGACTGTGAACGACTGCAGAGTAGTATTGAGGCAGTGCGGGAGTGGTGTGACAACAATGGGATATTGCTAAATGCAAACAAATGTTCTGTAATGACAGTGAGCCGTAAAGTATCTCCAGTAAACTATAATTCAGCGTCGAGTGCAAAAATAATAAAGTGTTTGGTGTAGTGGTGATATATACTAAGTAGTATCATTGTGCCAAAGATTCCACATTCCCAACTTAGTATAATTACAGTATAGGTAATATAGAGTTGCAGAGAGTGGAGACAGCCAAAGACCTGGGCATTGTTCTGGACTCTAGGTTGACCTTCAATCAGCACACTGACAAGGTGGTTTCAGAAGCGATGAAAATGATGGGGTTCATAATTAGAAATGGTGGGTCTTTTCAAAATATTGAAACCTTTCAACATTGTACAATACATTGGTCAGAAGTAGGCTTGAGTATGGGTCTATTATCTGGGTACCATTGTATAATAGGTGGGTTGTGGCTTTGGAAAAGGTTCAGAGGAGGTTTTTAAAGTTTTTGGCTAGAAAGTTGATGGGGTGTATCCACCGATAGGTATAGAGAATGATATTTTGTTAGAGAGATTTACTTATATGACTTTAGAGAAACGTAGAAATATGGGTATGGTGATGTTTCTGTATAGACTTGTAAACGATGTGATTCAATGTCCACTGTTGCTGGAGGAACTGAATTTCGTTGTGCCCAGACTAGCTCATCGGTCTGGAAACTTCTTCTATCTTCCTACTGCTCACACAAATATATTGTATACTTCACCCGTTTATAAGATACTAGCCGGCCGGCCCCGCGGCTCCGCTCGCGTGGACTTGATTCACTACTATCGTCACTGCTTATTCCTTATGTTACCCAACGTAATAAAATATCTCCCATTATTTCTCCTTATCTCCCAATATTTCTCCTTATTTCCCATTATCTCTGCATAATTTCCATTATCTAGGCTTATCTCTACTCATCTCCCATTATTTCTCCTTATCTCCCAGTATTTCTCCTTATCTCCCATTATCTCACCTTATTTCCCATTATCTAGGCTTATCTCGACTTATCTCCCATTATTTCTCCTTATCTCCCATTATTTCTCCTTATCTCCCATTATCTCACCATAACTCCCATTATCTAGACTTATCTCCCATTATTTATATTTATCTCCCATTATCTCTCCTTATCTCCCATTATTTATACTTATCTCCCATTATCGAGGCTTATCTCGACTTATCTCCCATTATTTCTCCTTATCTCCAATTATCTCACCTTATCTCCCATTATCTACGCTTATATCGAATTATATAGAACATATGTATAAATTTATAAAAAAACGGACAGACAAACAGACAGAGAGACGTTGCATTTTATATATATTGTATTCTTTGCTACATGATATTGTTCCATATTTAATGCTTTAAGGAGTGTATTGCAAGAGAACGCGCTAGCGGCAAACTTTTCTCCGACTTAATTCACTATTATCGTCACTGTTTATTCCTTATGTCACCTAATAAAATATATCCTATAACCTGGCCAGAGAACATACGTATGGTTAAAAAAAAGCACGTAAATCGGATAAGTAGTTCTCCAGTGATAAGCACACTAACGGTCGGACAGACAGACAGACAGACAGACGGACAGAGTGACATTGCATTTTATATATATTATAGATATTCTCTGCTACATAATATTGTTCCATATTTAATGGTTTGGACTGTGTATTGCAAGAGAACGCGCTAGCGACAAACTTTGTCCGACTTCATTTCCTATTATTGTCACTGCTCATTCCTTATGCTATAATAAAATATAGCCTATAACCTGGCCGGAGAACATATGTATGTTTTAAAAAAAAAAGTACGAAAATCGGATAAGTGGTTCTCCAGTGATAAGCGCACTAACGGACAGATAGACAGACAGAATACGTTGCATTTTATATATATTATAGATGTAATAAAATATATACCTATAACCTGGTCAGAGAACATATGTATGAATTTAAAAAATTACGTAAATCGGATAAGTGGTTCTCGAGGGATAAACGCATTAACGGACAGACAGACAGACAAACATTGCATTTTATATATATTATAGATATAGATTATTATTATTATTATATAACCTGGCCAAAGAATATATGCATGAATTTAAAAAAAAGACAGGTAAATCGGATAAGTGGTTCCCGCGTGATAAACGCACTAATGGACAGACAGACAGACATTGCGTTTTATATATATATTATAGATTATACATTACAGATATTCTTTGCTACATAATATTGTTCAATATTTAATGGTTTAGGCTGTGTATTGCAAAGGCATGCACTAGCGGCAAACTTATTTCCGACATCATTCACTATTTTACGTCACTGCTCATTCCTTATGCTACCTATCGTAATAAAATATAGCCTATAACCTGGCCAGAGAACATATGTATGTTTAAAAAAAAAAGTACGTAAATCGGATAAGTGGTTTTTTAGTGATAGGCGCACTAACGGACAGACAGACAGACAGACAGAGAGACGTTGCATTTTATATATATTATAGATGCGCTGCTTATAATAAGGTATCTAGAGCATGTGATCTGTCCGTGTCTCAGAAGGAATTCTTCTCTATCTGTTTAAACTTGTTTTAGTAGTTGTAAGCATATGTGTAGTTTGTTTATTGTTTGTATAATTAAGCATTTTATGATATGTATTAGTATTGTTTAATGATTTTATGATCGGCCCTATTAATTAATTATTTTGTTGGGCTTGTAACAGTAAATAAATAAATAAGTATTATTAATATTTACTTTATTATCATAACTGAATATTTGTTGAAAAAGTATAGTATTCAAGTTATAGTAATTACTGCTATTACAATTAATTTGGTAATGCACTATTAAAGTTACATGTTGACTGGCAAAAATTTGGATGATATATCATATTTCACATTTATTGTGGCTACAAATTCAGAGACTAATATAATTACTATTCTACACGCAAGCAACATAAATACAACAATTTCTAGTCATAGAAATAACGGGTATATGTTTGTTCTTTACAAATTGCTTAAACTTTCTGATATTTTACGACGCCAATACTGCAAAGTTAAATTGGTGTTTGGACATTATCCAACACGGGAACAAATTTAGAACCCTACTCCCTGGAAAAAAGAATGGAATTTTCAGTCGTTATTGACGGTGTCCGCCCATCAGCTTAAACTTTAAACTTAGAATTATCACTCTTAGCTTATACAATATGTAAGAGTAAACTTATTTGTTCTTAATATACTCTTGTAAAGTAGCCAACTAATATATAAATAATTAATACACAGTATGATTGTCCGCTTAATTCCACCCATGACATTCTGAAGCAGCGGCTTCATGAGATTACTATAGATGATAAGGACGAATAATAAGACAGCTTTACTGTAATCAATCTGTCGATATCAAAATTAATAAGGACATTTCAATAAAACCTTTCAGTGTCTTGAAGGGTGTTGGACAGGGGTGGATACTATCGCCAGTATTATTTAATATCTACGAAGAGAAAATATTTCAACTTACTCTAGAAGAGGAATGCAGACGATACTACAATAGTTACCAATAACATGAAATATCTGCAAATTCTAATCAATAAGCTGTATTACATTAGTGAGGAGTATGGTCTACGTATAAGTATTGGGAAAACCAAAATAATGGTGATTAGGAGACACCCCCAAGAGGATGCAACTCTCTTTACAAAGGATCGAGAGATTGAGAGGGTTACTAAATTCAAATATCTTGGCTCTCTCGTCAACAAACGATGGGATTGTAACCAGGAGGTTAAACTGCGAATTGGCATGTCAAAGGATGCCTTTTTAAAATTGAAAAATATTCGGCTTCAAAGATAATTGCCACTCGCCGTGCGCCTACGAGTAATAAAATGCTATGTCTGGCCGGTCCTCTTATATGATGTAGAGACATGGCCGTTAAAAGTGAGATCATTGAATCGTATCAAAGCTTTCGAGCTATGGATACTGTGACGTTTGCTACGAATTTCTTGAACAGAACACCTAACCAGTGAAGAAGTGCTTCCAATGTCCGGGGTGGAGAGGCAACTACTTAATATCGTAAAAAGATGTCTTATTTAGGACATGTATTATAGAAGAAAAGGATTTGGACAATTTAAAGGACTAGGACTTTTACTTACAGTAACAGCATGTCATTCTCTGTCATATCTTTATTGTTTTTTTTTGTTTTTTGGAGAGGGTTAGTACTACCTAAAGAATGTAACAGAATTTTAATGCTTTCATTTACCTACTTCTTGTTTTCGAATTTCATTGTGTTTACGGTTTTACTAGTATTCCTATCTCTTTAATGAGTAATGTGGGCTAATTGCCTTTTTTTGTGCTCTCTTCTTATCATATATTTTATTTTATTTCTATTTATAACTATTAAGTTGAACTCTCATTCTTTTTTTTTCTAATAGTGTTAGTGGTAGAATTATATGTTCAATATCAAAAAATTTGGAACGATTACCATAGGACATTTAAATGTACGTTCTTTGTTACCTAAATTTAATGATGTAAGAGATCTCCTGTTGCTTGGGAATTATGATATTTTTTGCCAGTCTGAGACATGGCTGAATCGAGATACTCCTAATCATAATTTGTTCATACATGGTTATAATTTATTTCGAAGGGACCGCCATGTTGGTCGGGGTGGGGGAGTAAGTATTTATGTCAAAGATGTGATGACTTGTAAAATAGTTCCCTCTAGTTGTAATATTGAGCAACTTTGGTTAAGTTTTAATTTAAATAATAAGAATATCTCGGTGGGTGTAGTTTATCGTCCACCTGATTTTAATATAATGCATTTCATAGAGATATTCGAGCAGGATATTTCTTCTTTTTTGTCATTACATGATGAGTGTCTGTGTCTTGGAGACTTTAACGTTGACTTATTAAAACATGATACTCCGTGTACCCGTCATTTTTTAAATTTAATTGAATCTTTAAACTTGTCCCAAATAGTGGATGCTCCGACACGAATTACACTCACAAGTGCGACGTTGATTGACCTAATTTTAACAAGCAATGTCAAAATTATTAATAATGTTCAGGTTGAACCAGTTTATAATATATCTGATCATGATACTATTAAATGTGTTTTAAACATTTCAAACTTATTTAAAATTTATTGGGAATTTTTATGTAAGTTAGATTGATTGTGACGTTGTTTGAAAATACCCCTTTTTAAAATTATTAGACATTTCAAAAATTTTGACCTTGATACATTTGTGGCCAATTTACATGCGGCTTCGTTCGATAATATTTTTTTTGTTGGAAAATATAAAGGACAAGGTTCAGTTTTTTAATAATACTTTAATTGATGTTTTTAACGTTCATGCCGCTCTAAAGCGTATACGTATAACTAAGAAATTTGCACCATGGTTAACAGATAATATTCGTTTTTTAATATCTTTGAGAAATAATGCACACTCTAAGTGGCGTAGGACTAAAAATTTTGCTCATTACAATTATTACAAATCTCTTAGAAATTATACTACCTTGGCATGTCGTAGAGAGAAAAAAGCCTACTTTTCACAAAAACTTAATACCGGTGAAGTTAATGAAATTTGGAGGGAACTCCATATGTTAAATCTTAGAAAAGGAAAACCGGATATTCCTTCATCATTTTCCGATCCTGATAATATAAATGACTATTTTATTAATGAAATCGCTAAGCTGAGTCCAAACCCTGAACAGATTAATTGGTATCAAAACAATAAAAAGCCTGGGGTAGAAAATTTTGATTTTCATATAGTTGCTGAAGAGGATGTGATTAAACTGTTGTATTCCATAAAGACTAATGCGGTGGGCGTTGACGGGTTAAGTATAAAGCTTTTGCTTCTTGCCACTCCATATATAGTACCCTTTATTACGCATATAGTGAACTGTTGTCTGCTCTCGGGTGAGTTTCCTGATCATTGGAAACATGCGATTGTTACACCTTTGCCTAAAGTTGCATGCCCAAATGAGTACAAAGACTTAAGGCCCATATGTATTCTTCCCGTCCTCTCTAAGATTTTGGAACGGTTCAAGGAGTCACAACTCCGTGGCCACACTGATAAATTCTCCATTTTGCCCAAATTTCAATCGGGATTTGGACCAGGTCATAGCTGTGACATAGCCCTTTTGGAAGTAATTGATGACATACTCAGGGGCATCGATGGAGGGTGCTTAGCAGTTTTGACCCTCATTGATTTTTCTAAGGCCTTTGATACAATAAGTCACAGCCTTCTTTGTTCTATACTAACATACATTGGTCTCAGTAACAACAGTTTGAAATTATTGCAAAGTTTTTTAAGTAATCGAAGTCAATCAGTGCGAGTCGCCGGTATTGAGTCGAGACCTTTACCAATCACCTGTGGTGTCCCACAAGGTTCCATTTTGGGACCTCTATTATTTTCAATTTACACTTCACAACTAATACATCGGGTGAGGTAATGCAAGGTACACTTGTATGCCGACGATACGCAGCTTTATCACATATGTCGTCCTAACGAGATTCACAGATGCGTCAGAGAAATCAATGATGATCTGGTGGGACTAGTTTCTGCTGCCAGTGACCACTCCCTATCAATTAATTCCAAAAAAAAGTACAGTCATGGTTTTTGGTACTCAGAGGCTCAGAAGCAGTTGCTTACCACATATTAATATTAAAATCAACGGGGAAGTGTTACGGATTGATGACAAATGTAGAAATTTAGGCCTTACTATGGACTACAATTTGAGGTACAGATCGCATGTGAGCATAGTTATACGTCGGGCGTACTTTAATTTGAAGATGATTTACAATTCTAGGGACTATTTAAATCAAAAATTGAAAACTATATTGTGTGAGTCTCTGGTATTGTCCAGATTAAATTTTTGTGATACTATATATGGATTTTCAATAGACTCATCCGATAGACGATGTATCCAAGTTCTTCAAAATTCATGTTTGCGCCTAATATTTGGTATTCGTAAAAGGAGTCACATAACACACAAATTGTTTGAACTGGGATGGTTAAATATGAATGATAGACGTTGTTTGCATGCGGCTTGTTTATTCCTCAAAATTTTCTTAACGGGTGTTCCCTCCTACCTACATAGAAAAATTACCTTTAGATCAGATGTTCCTAATTTGAATGTCCGTTTTCGAGGTCGCCTTACGCCTCCGGCTCACAAAACTGAAAAATTTAGATCGTCCTTCTCTTTTCAAATAGCTAAGATTTATAACTCAATTCCAGAAAATATAAAACTATTAGATCCTAAGTCATTCAAGGCGGCGTATAGGAGGATTTTGTTAAATATATAAAGATATAGTATTTATTTATGTAAATTTTCCTTCAGAAAAGAATATCACTAGCTCTTGAGTGTATCTGTGCTCTGTATGAATTCTATTGTTTAACTCGGATATGTTGGGGTGACTCACCTGTCTGTTTAACAATTTAATTTATATCAAGGTTTTTTTTTTGTTTGCTCTATTTGTGTCATGAGCCATTCTTTATTTTCTTTGTCTTTTTTTTTCTTTTTTCCTAACACTTACAACATTATACAGTTTTATTAAGATACTAGCACAGTTTAATAGGTAAATATTGTATTCTATAAACTTTAGTATTAGGATGCTTAAGGTAAAGAACAGGGGGAATGTTTGTACCTTCGTGGTCTTACATTCCCAGCTGACCTTCGGCATTTTCCAATTTAATGTAGCATTTTGTTTATTTAGTTTATGATGTTTTATTTTCTCTTTCATAATTGGAAATAAAGACCATATTTATTTATTTATTTATTTATTTATTTTATTAAGAAGTCACCGCTACTCAATTCGAAAATTTACTCTCTAGGGAAAAATGGAGGGTTGGCGAAGACCCGGTAGAATGCAGCACTCGTCGCTTCGGAATATCAGGGACTGGTGTGAAGTTCCGGACGCTGAGTCCATTTTTTCGACTAACAGAGAATAACAACCTCAACAAAAAATAAAAAAATGGTACAGAGACCCCGGTGTATATGAATAGATGGGATATGAAGAAGAAGAATTCCTCCCAGAGTGGTGCTTTCTAGGAATACACGTAGTGCTAATATATCACGTCGATATGAAGTTCACATTGTCATTCTTCGCAGTACCCTTTTCAAGCATTCCCTTATATAAAAAATCTCATCAAAATAATTTGCATGCTAAGAATATTTCACATCCGTATGAGGTTCAGCTTGTCACTCCTTGTACGACCCTTTTCAAGAAGTCTTTTATATGGAAAAAGTCATCCCTCTGAAATGATTTGCCCGAAACTGTTTCCCACCGAGTACAATTTAGAGCGATTCAAGACCAATGTGAATCGTTTTTTATTCGCACACGCGTCGCGTAGCGCTTTATGGATCTCCCTACAGTACGTGTGCTATGCCCATAAAAAAAGACGAATATTGAAAAGCTCGTGGGAGGATCATGTTGCAAATCAGGGTGTGCGCAAAATGAAGGAAGAACGGGTAGTACTGACAACTTTGTAATGCCGAGTCATATAACAATTTAAAAGACTGTATTATTTGAAAAAATGGTACCCGTCTACTACACAACTTTTTCAAGCAGCAATCAATAAAGTTAAAGTAGCTATGCTGCTAGCCAACATCCGAAACGGATAGGAACAACAAGAAGAAGAAGATTGAGTTAAAACTGAACAAACTTCTTTACAAAATATCTGGTAGTTATTTTTTACTCTAAATAGTCTCATTTGCTTATTCTTTCTACAAATGAACTAACAGTTGCAATGTAACTTTGGAGTCTAGTATAGCAAAGAACCGCGAGTGGCACTACTAGTCCGGCGTAGAAGAGATACGCGATTAGCTCAGAGCGAACACATTTTAAACAATCTGCAGCGACCAAACTTTTTATTTTATTTCATTTTCTAATTTGTTGCCGCAAAAATTATAACATATCACCACAGAATGGAGTAGAATGTGGCGACAAGTAGAATTATATAGCATATGTACCACAAAACACAAACATTATTGTTAGTAGTTAATAGCGAATTGAGAAAGAGATGAATTAAGAAATATTTTAGATATTTGCCAAATTAATGTTACCTCTGAGCCTATTTCTCATTTTCTGATTATAATTTTACTAAACCTTTTATTACGCTGACGAGCCACAGTGGGCTCACAGAAATCTTTGATCACAATACGCTTCAATCTATCATTTAGGTCAAGAATTGCACCTTCGAGCTCTGGTCTTTTCAGTGGACCCCTTTCAAGCTTCGTAAGTAAGTATGTTAGTTTTCAGCATCTTCTGAACTTTGATTAATGATAGAAAACTGTAGAAAAAAGTCCGTTCATTTTCAAAAACAAATGGAGATATTGTTTAATTCTAGTTGAGATAAATTTTTAGAGATTAGTTATTTCTTAAAGGGTAATCTTTAGTTATTTTCTATTTTTTGCTTGAAAAATTGTACATTAGAATCTCGAATGGGCTAATTGGTACTTTTTTCAGCATTTCAATAATAAGT